>CM034156.1:613666726-614276726 GCA_019776745.2 Taxus chinensis
GTTTTCTATTTTTGGAAAGAATCTAACAGAAGGATACGTATTTTGTAAAGTTGCATTTTGAAATCAATAAATTATGTATTACCTTTCTCAAATTACATTGTGGTATTGAATATGATCTTTTAAATGTAATTTAAATCTCTGTTTGAAAGAAAGAAATGTGAATGGAGAAAATGTAATACTCTGCTTTGTAAAGTGCATAATTTAAAAAGAATAAAAGCTGCATTCTGGTTTTAATGTTTGATTGAAGGAAAGAAAGCTATTTAAGACCAACATGAAATGAATTCAATGTTTTATTTCATGGAAAAAGAGATAGTTTAATCTTTGTTCCAAAAATATATACACTTCTTTCAATTCACAATATACCTTGTAAAAATTCCTTTATCAAATGTTTGAATAACCCTACAAACAGATAAGAGGAAAATGGAGTAAGAAATTGGGCTTAATGAGGCCAAAATGTTTCCAAACCAATTTAAAAAACTTAAGGAAATGTCTTGAAATCCTTCTAATCGAGCCGAGGTAAATCGGCAGGCTTTTTTGTCAAAAAAATAAAAAATAAAAAATTGTAATTTTGAAATGTAATTCAATCCAACAATTTTAATCTTGCAATCTATCCTAACAATTTCCTAATGGAAACCTCCATGTCTGGTTGACATGTTGAATGATAAAGAATGACTAATTTGAACAAATTTTTAGAAGTTAAAATTTACCAGTTTGCACTGTAAAAGCCTTCAAATCGTTTTCATGAAATTGATCCTTTAAACTCTATCAAAATTCAAATTTAATAAATCATGTGCAAATAGGACGTCGAGATATTTCCAGAGAATCTTGATTTTCCCAAAACTGAGCTCTCTATCAAAAGTTATGGCCTTCTGAATTTTTTCTTCATTCGATGTTAAAAAAAATTGGAATTTTTTTCTAAATTTTCCCCGCTGCCCCGCAGCCAATCAGGAGATGCCACGTGCCTTTGTGAGGCATCGAAGGAGGAGTGGGTTCCTTTTTTCCTTTTGTTCTTTCAGAAAATTTTAGGAAAAATTTCTAAAGTTTCCCCGCCGGCCCCACAGCCAATCAGGAGGTACCACATGTCCATTGCGAGGCGTCGGCGGAGGCGTGGGTGAATTTGACCATTTTTTCCATTCAAGGCACTATAACTATTTTATTCCCCATCACCCCCACTTTCCACACACTGGCTTAGGAAGAGCCACATGTCCCTTGAAGACTTGTGGACTCATGGGAGTGCGGGTGCAAAGGTGGTATTTTTTCCGTCGCACAGGGAAATTTCCAAAATGTCTCCCACGATCCCACCGACCCGACTCCTCCTCTGATAAATATTTCTCCCTACAAACCTGCAGACCTTCCATGATGAAATATTTCACTGTGCGTCCCACCGACCTACCCCTATGACAAATTTTCTCCCCTCAGCCCACAAGCCCGCTCTTGGGGAAAATTTTCACCCCCAAGGCCAACCAGCCCATAACTTGAGGAATATGAGGATTTAGGAGAACTTATTTACATCACTAGAAAGGTGAGGAAATTTACCATCCAATGGGAATGATTTAGAGAAAATTTGAATGCATTAATTTTGAGGAAAAATCAAGTTGAATCTTTAAATCTTGTTAGAGAGTGGGTATGGTGAGGAATTACTCTCTGACCCTAATTAAACTTTCTAACCCTAAATTTCTGACCTTGTGACCTCTAATAATTTTTAATTAAAGAAAAGAATATTCTAGTGGATTAGAAATTGATTTGGAACTTGTTAGTGACAACTGTTGTCTTGTAACTTGGGTTGTAGACTCTTTTAAAAAAAATAATCTATAATTTTCTTAACTAATCCTAGGTTGTTCTTGGGTCTCAAGTCTGTTGTTTTTAGCTAGAACCACAAAGAAAACAATATTATGATTTAAGGGGGGTGGTTTATATTTATTTATTGCATTTTCAAGGTAAGAAATAGAACACCAATTACTTAATCATCTATTACACACTAGAAAAGCATTGAAAGATATTAAGTTCACATTCATTTCACACACACACACACACACACACACACACAACAATCCATTTTACCACATGTAACTATGAATCAAAATTACACCTATGATTAAATGTGCATTTCCCAAGGTATCCCTAAACCAAGAATTTTATACATATTAGAAAATTTCAAATATAACTTTTTTTTTAACATGATACTACATTATAAAGATATTTCATTTTTCAATAACCTATGTAAATTAAAATAATAAATAATGAATTTCACATTGTCTTTGCGCCATCTTTCTTGTATCTTGCAAAACCATGTGAACATGAAATCAATGATAACTCGCTAGCATGGAATCCACCCTAATCTAACATAATCAATGTCTTTAGTTTCCCATTTACATGTAATAATAATTAAATTTGCACTCGAAAGAAAACATTTAGAGACATGTATTCAGTTCATTTCATTTCACTTCACTTCAGAACCAAGGAAAGAGAAAGAGAAAGGAAGTGAGAGAAACACCATTTTGTCAAAAGTTTTATTTCACACAACAAGTTACTCTATAGATTTTTCACATAGTTATTTACATTTGTCAAAAGTTTTCACGGTGGTTTGGCATCCTGACAGGGGTCCTACCACTCTCTTTTTACATTTTTCTGCTAGCTACAATAACATTTAAATCAAGCTCAGAAGCTAAGCAAACCAATTTCAAAATTTGTCTTCCAATGAGAAAACACGCCACGGTTAAATTTTTCTACGTGTCCACTTATATACCAAGAGTTCATATGAACTGACAAAATTCAAGAACTGATGAACACTTTACGATTAGTGGCTGCTTTTCTTGGGCCATCAATCATAACAAAACCATGTCTAAAACTAATGTTTGATGGATGAACACGTAACGAAAAAATGTCCTACAAGTTCCCCTATATATTGAGAATTCATCAGATTTGATAGGATTGAGAACTAGAAAAAAAATAGTTTTCAAACGATGACATGCTTTCTATAGTGACAAGTCGAAATTGGTCTAGTTTGAACTCATCAAACTGTGATTGGATGCCTACAAAATGCCTTTTCCAAACTAACCTGAAATGTAATTTTTCTAAACTAAAGGTTTCAGGGAATTGTATAGTAAAAGTACTAGAAGTTTACGAAGGTGGATGATAATTTCTCTATCCAGGTTTCAAATGGAAATTCAAAACAAAATCCAACTTTTAGATTTAGCAGCTTCCTGTCACTACACAAACTATGTAACAAGACTCCCTATAAGGGCATCAGAAAGGTCACAAATGTTCATTCAGGGTCAATCCAAGGATTGAAATGACACCTCACATAACAAGGTACATGCAAAGGAAGCTTAACCTCCCTTTTCAAGAGTTACGAAGGTTACTTTATGAGTCCCTAGAAATTGTAGTTTATCTAATTAAACCATAAAATGGTCAACATATTTACTAGGAAGTCAACCTCAACTTGTCGAATAAAACAATAATGTAGTGATCTAGTTTGGTCAAGTAGTTTTTCTAAATCACCTCAAAATGAGGGTTGAAGTTCATGGTTGACTACAAAATGGTTATTTTGGTTGTGTGAGTTACGATACGACATTTTAAAAAAAAATAAAATTTGATACAAGTAATTAGAGAACAATTAAATATATGATAATCCTAAGCTCTTAAAATTATATTTTGATGCAAAATAAAAACTGGAGTACGTGAATTATGAAAGATAAGGAGAGATGACCAATGCCTGGAAATGAACTCATGAGGTATAATTTGGGGAGTTGACATCACACCCCATTCGATTGCATTTGTTTTGCAGGCCATCTGGGGTATATCCAACGCTCCAAACCGAGTTTGCCTTATAACTATTGGAATCCCATGGAGTATATCTCTTGGACACATCCAATTGAATGGTTCAATTTATTTGTTTACACGTCCACAAACCTAAATGTGGTATGACCATATGTAACAAACAGAGAACCTCCATGATTTAGGGATAAGAACAATGAGTGGAGACTATCTAGCGGCCCTTATTAAACCCAGAGCCCAAAGCACACTCATATTATCAATGGCATTTAAGGAGACATGTCAAAAATTGCATCTACACTTTGAAGAAGCCTTTAGTAATGAATTAACGACACACCATCTTGCATCTGACTAGATATAATTCTTGTACTATTGACCTCACTATTTCCATCAGAATCTACATAAAAAAAATCAGGGAAGGACACCCATTTTATTTATTTATTTATTTTACGGTGGGGACTATTTTGCGGACACTTCTGCCAGCATCAAAGAAATCAGGTAATAATCAATATGCCTGATGAATGTCCATTCCCTACTCTAAATCCCTACATTTTTTTCCATAGGGTGGAACATGCTGGAAAAGGAAGTGAACCCTGGGTTTACATTAACTAGAAGGATTCTAAAGCCTTTTCAACAAACCCATTTTGTATGAATCGTACCATCATAGTCATCCCATGAGGCCACATTATGGGCATTTATTCAAACAACTCACATGCCAAGCGCATGCATCCACATTTTGCATACATAGCTACCAAAGTGCTTACAACTACAAAACCTGACAAAAATTCCTCCATTTTTATGCTTTTTTGGATGTCTAAACCGAGTTTAAGAGGGTCCGTTTAGACGTAGGCTGGAAGTATGTGGCAAAGGACAGGAGGCTCTACCCTAGGAATGCTTTTACTTGAAAGTTTCACACCCATTTTTCAGCTAAACCCAATTTAAGCATAACCTATTATCATGGGCAGTCCACCAGATCACATTTTTTGAGGCATTTTTGCTAATAGTTCATGTACAAGTCTATGCTTCCTCATTCTTGCTTATACAACGCATCCTCTGTCTTTAGCATGGCATTAACAACACACCCTCATTACAGGAACACCCATTAACAACACCAGTTGGAAGGCTATTATGGATGTGTTGATTTAACATGATATGAAGTCAAGACTCAAGTTGAACCCCATTATGCCCTCTTTACGCAATAGGTGAAACTAATGAACCATTTTGAATGGAGGAACATATCTGGAAGGGTTCTCAAATATCCATGATGAATGCAAAAAATTTGGAAAGATCTATATGTGCAATGAGTGATTTTAGGAGGAGTGCAATAAAATAAAAGTATCCCAAACGAATTTCATGGGCTTTGCTCCTGCTGCAACTATCTGATTATTGCTAAAATTTTACAACATTGACTTGGGCTTCCATATGGTATAGATCTCAAATAAAGTGGTTTTGATATTATGCAAGGGATATGATAGGTCTGGAGGACCTTCAAGGTGCCCATATGCATGTCAGAGAACCCATTTCCTTGGGCAGTTAAAATAATGAATTCTAGGAGACGTACTCAATCCATGG
Source organism: Taxus chinensis (assembly GCA_019776745.2). Classification (NCBI taxonomy): domain Eukaryota; kingdom Viridiplantae; phylum Streptophyta; class Pinopsida; order Cupressales; family Taxaceae; genus Taxus; species Taxus chinensis. The sequence continues at coordinate 613,672,073 of CM034156.1, forward strand.
CTTAAAAGGAATCCCATGCTCTGACCCAAAACTATCCATTTCACCCTCCCCACACATCAAGAGTCTCCCACTAACCACGTAATGCCACTTACTCTCTCTGTCTTTTTAATATTTTATTTAATTACATTTTATTTATAATAATGGTTGCACTACATCCGGCAAAAGAAAGAACATGTGAGGAATAGTCGAGCAGCAAGAACGGGGACAAAGTCTCTAGGTGGTGGGAGTGGTTTTATTGTGAACACATTTCTTCTTGCTATGAACCGTTTTCCACTCATCAGAAGCTTCTTATAACAACTTCAATATTTGCAATCGTTTGATATGTGTTATTTGAACAAGGAGAGCAACGAGGACCATTCTCCTTTGCCACTACCTGCACTTTTGGTTTTGTATTTATGATCCTCTGAGTTTCACCAAATTAGTTGTTTTAAATTATTTATAAGCCAATTTCTTTAGATTTTAATTGTAATATTTTTAAATACAAACCTCGAAACATGTATATAAAGAGTTTTGAAGCAAGATAAAAGATTGTAAATTTCTATTGATTATAAAAAATATATGACTTTTATTAATGAATTGTTTATTTGATTTGACTGTAAAGAAATATTCTAAACATGCATATATAAAAATTAGATGTATTTAGAGCAATATTTTTTCATATGGTGGGGGTAGATGATGGCACATAAAACTATACATGTTTAATTCATGCCATGTATAAATATTAAAAATAAATCAATTGTAAGTTCATTTCAATAAGAATAAATTAAAACTTGCACTAGTGTATTATGATTATAGACTCTTGAAATTGACTACAAAAGATTTACATATTTGTGTTGATTTAAGTCATAAAAGTTTAGCATAGATTGTGATCCATTGTTACTTGAACATTTGAAGCATATGTCATTTATTATGGATTTAGTTTACTTTTGTCTAATTTTACTAGTAGGCTACCGTAACAAGGAAAAGATCGATAAATTTATCTGTCAAAATTAGGTGTCAAGCATATAGAGCTTTACATATTAATTAAGAACACAAGTTAATAAAAATTGATTGTTAAATAAAATGGATGCAATCACACATTTTCAAGTTTGGAATGTTTATAAAAAATTTGCAAGCACACGATACAGTGCATGAGAAGCTATTGGTGTTGACAACAACAAGAGCTTAAAATACAAACAAACATATGTGTCTAGGTCATTATCTTGCATTTGAATCTTTTCTCAGAGGAGTCGGGGTCTTAATTGCTTTTGGAGGTGCTGGATAACTAAAAATTGGCAAAAGAGGAGGGAGGCAGCCATGGCAACAAGATAAAATACATGTAAAAAATCAAAGTATGGCTTTTTAAATCACTCACCCTAAAGTGTAGGACTTTTTATAAAATTCATGAATTAATTTTAGTCAAATCATTTGGTACACTACTTTTTAATTGTTAAAACAAGAATTCAAAAATGAGGAGAAGGTCAAGCACAAAAAAATGATATAAAAAATATTACATAGGAGACTTAAAGGCTAAATCGGGGGATGTCATAAATTGAATACTAAACAAGACCAATAGGGTTTCAATATTATTAGCTCATCACCCCCATCCATATTTTTCCATGTATGCAGAATACAAGTAAGTGCGTTTCTGGATCTACAAGTTTTGAATGGTCCATGACTTATTTAGATCAGTTTAACTTATTGTAAAAACTAGCGATTTGTAAGTCCTAGTACATCTTCTTAGAATCCAATCATAAGCACCACCTTGTTGTCAATTCATCCACCTAACCACCTATAACCTCCCAACTCTCCATACTTGACTCCAAACATCTTTTGAGCATTCTCATATCTTCTTTGGAAACCTCCAAAACCAAATTTTATTGAGTTTTCTACTAGTCCGCCTCTACCGACACTGATTAACCTAAATATGTCGTCGGTTTCCCTCTTAAAAAAAATTTATAGATTGGTAAAACCAGATTTTTGAAGGGATCAGGGACCCTATACAACAAAAAGCTAAAGCATTCAAAGCCCAAAGGAGAAGCAACAACAAACAAGAGCCCACAGGCTGAGAAACAAACAGGCGAAACAAGATCCCAGGGTCAGGGAAGCTCAAGCCCCAGGTAAGCAGGTCAAAATAACTTGACCGACAAACCGAGGGACTCAATTACCCGGAGTTCATTTGTGAGATCTAAGACTCATCTTGAGAGGCAACTGTCCAACTTTTCTTCTCTTTTTATTGTTCACTGTCCTCCAAACCCTCCCCCAAGAATGATCAACATTCTCATTAGGGTTAATGGGAAGACTAATTTTCAAGAGACAATATTTTGACTAGGAGAACACAAGGATACAAAGGATAGCAAAGGGAGCAACCCCCTTTTCAGCATCAGTAATAGGTAAAGTGGGAAGAGAGTCAGTCTCACCCAGATTCGTCACTTTAATTTCTTCCACAGTCTTGTCCTTCTCCTTTCCCTAATTTCTAATGTAACTGCTTAACACTTCCCAATCATTATCCGGCTCAGCCTCAATAGTCAAATTTTCTGGATTGAAATCCTTCCACCATGAGACTCGACCTGTAATCTGCTTCTTCAGCAACATTACACTCGGCGGCAAGATGACCAAGAGCAAAGCATGTTCTGCAGCTGAAGGGGAGACCTTCATAATTGAGATCTTTGAGTCCAAATTAAATCCCTGACTTTGAGTTTCATAGTGGTTGGGAAATCAGCCGTCATATCCATATCCACCAAAATACGGGCATAAGTGGTGTGATCATAAGATTAAGTCTTAGAATCAACATCAAGGAATTTTCCCAAAGCATCCCCAATGGATCTGAAGTAGTCAACACTCCAGAAATGTAGGGGTAAATGAGGCATCCTTATCCACACAGGCTGATGGTGAAGGTTTTAGTAACTAGGTTAAAGTTGGGGAACCAAGCGTCCATAAGAAGGTGGTGCGACTGAAAACCCCATAATTTTCCAAAAATTGTATCGTTGTCTGAGGCAAACTCAAAGACAACAATGAATATTCCATCTGAGAAGAGGGGTAGATATTGAATTTACCTGCCATATAGGGCCTCCATTGTTCAAATATCCATTTGTGAAGGGCTGGAAGGCCAGGATAACAACTTATGAATCTACAAATCAGCCCCTTGTTTTGATAGAAAATCCACCGACTCAGAGACTTCCTCACCGAAGGAAACCACAGGAGTAGACTTGGCATAAGCCATGGGTTTAGCCGACCCCTTTACACAAGATCTAGACGCCTCCAGGAAGGAAAAGGGCTTTCCTTTGTTCTAGTTTTGCACAATACAGTGGGTTCTAGATCCGCTGGACATCCCAGACCTACCGTCACCATATGCTTGACCAATGAGGGCTAAACCCTCACCCCCTGTCTATACCATTGGTGGAAAAAGGCTTTACCTTGTTATCACCGTCGCCAAGGATAGGGGCATCAGGATTGGACTCGACCAGACTAATCCCACCCCCAAAAAGAGGGAGAAATGTACATGGAGTCGAACCAGAGTAGGGGGACAAGCCTCCAACACTATTAGCCAGAACTCCAACCACATTCGTGCAGCATCCTCCTGGCACCGAACCACATTCAGGTGCGAAATGGGAAGGGAGCGGAACACACCTTTCCATTAATATCACCATCTCCTCCAAATAACTGGGCCCAGAAGTGGATCTCCCTGTGGGCCTCGAAGTGGATCACCCTGTGGGCCATGAAACGGAGCACCATGTCCACCTCCTTTGTCGTAGCCACCGTCCACAGAGCCCTCAATGCCATTAGGGTTTGCTGAAGATTCGCTCGCCATTATTTCAACATTCCAAATTAGTTTTGAATTTTATTAATTACAAAATACATAAAAATCTCTCTATATATAACTGTTTATATCTATATGGATCAGTTTACTAGAATATGGCCAACATGTCAATATAAAATATGTGCCTAATCACATGTGAAGATAATATTATTATATATCGTAAAAATGTTAAAATGAATATCTTATTACCTATGATAATATTTTGTTTTTTGAACAAAGTCGTGTGACCTAAACATCAAGGAGGCATTTTGTGATTAATCTTCTAGTAGATGAGATTTACATATTTAATTCATCAAATATAAAATCACTCGAAAATGGTAAGATCAAATTATAAATAAAAACTATTGGAATAATGGAAGGTTGGAAACAAAATCTTCATAAACATGAAACTTCTCATATCAAATTAGATGTTTAGATTTAGAAGACCTCACCTAACAATGTTAATATGTTTTTTTATGCATTCCCACATATTAAGGAAGATAAATTGAACAAATATATGTGAGTCAAGTTTGCCATACTGAATATGAATATCATATTAACTTACAATTTTTAAATGTTAGCCTACAACAGACATGGACTAATTTATTTTTTTGCAGAAACAAGAGTGAAAAAAATTGTTGCACTTATAGATATAAATAATGAATAAATAATTTTTATTAAGTGTTCCAATTTGATGTAAAATTTATTTAATGGAAAATGTAGTTTGTAGCTTCAATCCATATGATAATAACTAATTCAATCTTGAGGGAAGCTATTTTTGGTTCAACCATTTAATATTTTATAAAACTTCTGTTAAGAGGTTGTCAATTAGATTATAAGTATTCCTTTCATGGATTCTATAGATAAACTATAATATTTTTATAGATTGACGATGTAATGATTATTTGATATGGGATTTACTTGCTTTGTTGGAGCTTGAATCATTTTACTAAATTATCTTAGACAACTCGAAGACTAATTTGTATTACATTAGTTTTAATTATTATCTTTTATTCATTAACGGTTTTTTAGGTCGTTTCATTCTAATACCAAATTTAGTATATGCTTAGTTATTCTTCAATTATCCACTATTAGATTGAAATAACTTTGAATATCCTCAAGTTGTTTTTTAGAGGATAATACTACTCTATTATTTGCAGCCAAATAAATCCACGGGGATTTCACTTAGTCTAGGAGAATATTCTAGCATGACTTCATTTATATTGAGGTACGATTACAAATTGATAACAATCAAACATCAATATACTTGTAACATCCCAAAATTTCTAGTAAGTTAAATTAACTACGGTTACGTCTAATCAGGATTAGACGAGATCATCATTGCGTGTAAGAATTCATTTGGTTTGTCGTGTCATGACCCACAGCTTTTGCTGCGAGGACATGACATTGCTGAACGGGTAACCCTGCACCCACCTTGATGATCCTTCCCTAAAACGTGATTAGGGCCTTGATCATAGGTAAACATAGTTCATAAACGATAACAAATCTTTCAGTTATTTATATTTCTGGTTACTTTATTTTAATCGGTTTCAGTTGTCTTTTGTTTTGTTCAACTTTTACAATGACCGTAATGAATAACTGCCTGTGTTTTTATTTGACATGATGCTATGCCAAGCCAACTTTATGAGAATATTTGAATTATTATTTACGGACTTGGTGATTTTTGTTTATTGGAATGTTTCGTATGGAACGTGGAAATTCAAATAATTATTATTATATACATATTGTTGGTAATATCTGGACTTGTATTATGATGATTAATTTTAACTTAACCATTAAAGTTAGGATAACAACTTTAAATAAAAATTAAAAAAAACATGCAATATTAATTTGTAAAATTAGTATATATATATTTTAGAAGGATCTGGCATGTAAGTCAAAAGTTATAAACAATAATAATAATAATTTTTTAATATTTAAAATTCGTGAGTGTTTCGTAAAGCGGAAACACCTTCATCATAGACACCAAGTATGTGGCATGCATTAGATGCATGAAGCCAACATTGGAAAGCCCGAAAATTCTTGAATTATGTTTCCCAACTATAGTTTCTTTCATTATATTTGTTTCTTTTATTTCTCCTTTGTCTATTTTCAGCCTTCCCTTCTAGGATACCTGCGTGAGTTTTTGGAGGAAGGAAAGATTCAACTTGTTGGAGATGGAAAGGGTAAGAAGGTTGCTGATTTCTGGGTTTACTTTAGGCATGAATATCTTCTCCCTTTTATGCTAGCATTATTTTGTAAAAAAATGACGAAATACACATTCTGTTTTAAATGGTAATCAAAGGAATTTATGGACAACTTCTGATTTAATTGCTTGGAGATGAAATTTGAAGAGGAAATTGATGGATTATGTATTCTCTTAAGTCTTCCTTTGTGTGGTTTTAGCTAAAACCCAGAAAAAAAAACGCAAATGGGGTTTGGGTTCCTGATCTACAAAAAAAATAAATAGAATGCAAGTTAAATTTTTTTTCTCTGCATTAAAATAAATTGTATTTCAAAAAGCCCAAGAGTTGGGTTTTTCCTGTATTAGCTGAAGGAAAACGTTTTTGTAAATTTGTGTGTTTCAAACAATCGATTTGTGCTTGTGGCTTTTCATTTTTTGTTAGCAAAAGTGATTTGATTGTGTTTTTTGTAAACAAATCAATTTGATACCCAAATCGATTTGCATAAATGAATCAATTTGGTAAACCAAAATCGATATGAATATGCAACTGGTCTGGGGTTTTGTATTTTTTTTTCCTTCATAGCTATTATATGCAGGTCTGATTTTTAATTTATTGAGATCTTTTGAATGAAATGATTTGTGATATGTACAAAGCTCTTGCATGGGGCTACATTTTCCAGATTTTTTTTTATTATGGGCATCTAAATTGGTTCATGTATAAATGAGGGTGTGTTATTATGTGTGAATAATTACAAAAAAATGGCATTTAACCTATAACTTCCAGTGTGGCAATATGACTTGGATTCTTGCATGGCTGTGAAAAGAAATTGCCGTTGTCTTGGTAAGGGCATGAAACCCATGACAACTTGACCGAGTTTGTACCAAGGAGTAATTGGTGGCATGATTGGGTTTAATATAATGATATTGTATGAAAGTAAATTATTAGCTTTTCTTTTACTAGAAAGAGTGTGTTAAAATGATGTAATCATGGTGCTTTTACATTTGTTTTGTTGGGTCTGTTCGTTTACCAGAAAAGAACATGTTTAAATGATGTAATCGTGGTGTTTTTACATTGTTTAGTTGGGCTGTTCATATATATAAGAAAAATGTGTTTGATTGTTTGGAAAGGAATATATTGTACATTTTATAGAGCTTCTCATTAACTGAAATTAATATGTTTTATTTCTCTTGTTAATGATGTTCTTTGACGTTTTATAGAGCTACTCATTAACTGAAAATAATTATGTTTTATTTTCTTTGTTAATGATGTTCTTGGATGATATGATGAGGCTGCTCATTACCTAGAGAGAATATGTCTTAATTGGTATTTGGAAATGTTGATTTCAGAGAGTTTTGTTAAGTTTTCTCGTTGATTGGAGGGTAAGTAAAATAATATTTTAAATCTGTACCATGTAAAACATGAATTGCTTGTGGTTATAATCTAAATTCGGATGTTGAATGGTTATGGTTTGATTACCTTTTTTTCCTTGTGATGGTAACTTATTAAAAATAAGAAAAAAAATGTACTCTTCTTAATCACACTGTTCCTACGATTTATGTAAAATTGTAAATGTCAAATATTTATTGTTTGAAGCTGAAATAAGGATGTTTTGATCCTTGTGATTAGAGGGAAACATGATCATTGAAATAAAAATTGGTTGTTCTATTTGTGTGCATTCATAGTCTATATCTTTATGGAAAACATGTAGTAATACATTCTCCAGCTGTATTACCATGCGCTTGTTGATAAAACAACATGTAATATCATTTCATATTTTATTAAATAATTGCATCAGAAAATGGGAGGCAATATTCATGCCAGTACATTTTGAACTGATATCATACCACTACTCCAGTCTTATAGGACAATTAGCCATCACATTCAAATATGCAAAAACTCATGCCTTGAGAAGTTTAATCGCTTGTAGCATGGATCTAAATGAGTTACTTGGATTTCAATTTGTAGAAGGATGATATCCCAGAATTTTGACTGAATTTATTGGGATCATCGGACCCATTGTTAATATCCAAACCTCACTATGTGAGAGTTACAGTAATCAGTTATATATTTTGCCTTAACGACATATGTAATTTATGTTTTTAATAAAGAGATGATTACTTTGTGTATGTAATAATATCTCAATATGAGTAAATGATAAATACTAGAATTACGAGGTCTTACTTATCATAAATTGTTAAATATATTTATTTGATATTTACCAATGTATGAAGCTGAAAATTGGACAATTATTGATAACATTCAATTGTCTTTTAATTTCTAAAGTAAATAAGCTATTTAATGGCGTAGTCTGATAAGAAGGAATAATTAAATATACATGTTTTAATATATATTTAATTCAGCATTTCGGGTAAACTTTGACATTAATTTGTTAAGATTGTAAAGCCTAATTTTTTAGAGGATGAAAAAGTATCATTATAAAAAAGGTAATTTAAGGTTAAAAAAATCAAACATCAGGAAAGAGGAAACTAGATGGGGAAGGTAATTAGATGAAAAAGATCCATTACGCATAGTAAGGTATAAGTACATGCAGAATGCTGAAATAGTTACATTTCAAGAATAACGAATGTACTCATCTCATAATGATCCTAATTGGCCTTTGGCATCTATCTCGATATAAACTCTTGCAAGATAAGTTTAATTGGAAAATAAAGTAAATACAAACTATAAGATCTAGATAACTAGTGAAAGGGGATAGTTGTGAGGTGTGGCGGAAGACTTAAAACTCATAAGACTAGTGTGTTGTCTTGAGTTTAGCTCGTAACCTGCACAGTGGATAACTTTGGCCAAAGTAATGCATTGATAGCTGTGCATTGTCTGATCACCTAGTCCTCCAATTAAATTAAAATTGTCAGTAACTTGATCATGGGAAATTGAACATCTGAACATGAGGTAGGCAATGGGTCGGATTACCAGAATACGAAGTCGGGAAATTGGCTTTTTGGTAGACCCAAGGACTTTGTCACATGGTTCCCAAGACCTAATAAAGGTTGAGCCGAAATGCTAGTAAGAATTGCCACTCAAAGTAGTGATGCAAAGGGAGATCATGGAGATCTAAATACACCCTTCTCAGCCACACATGGCTTACATGGATGTTATCAGATAGATCAAAAGTATAAATTTTATTTAAATAATTTGACTAAATAAATCTGTACTATTGCAGCTGTGTAATCTTATTTTATGCATGTTTTAAAAGAAATCCTCATTTTCCAGTTCTAGTAATTTTGAACGTTACACTAATATTTTAAAAAAATCAATTATGTTGTAATGGGTTATATCGTTTTAGTTTATAAGAAGATCTCAATTTTGGACACGTTTTAAGAATTTTAGAAAAGGTAATTAAATTTAAAATTATACTTGTCACTTGATGTTTCTACAAAGTTCTGAAATCCTTAACAATAAACACATTTGTTGTATACCATACAATGATTTTAGTTCAGGGGATCACATTTCTTTGAGATATTCAATTCAATAGATTTAAACTCAAATTAAGAATGCCATCTCGATTTATGTATATATTGATTGAGTCGAAAATGTATACATCCTATTTAGTAAAATATTATCAATAACATTCATGACTTGTTTGTGTTGCATTTATGATGTTAAATGACAATATGTTTCAATATTTCAATCCATATAACATGTTATAATCATCTACAAAACTACTAAACTTTTCATACACATTGAAATTTCTATTTTAAAAAAATTATAGAAAAATACTTATTAGTCATGTGCAAGTCATTTTTCTTACATTTTGAATTTTTCGGAATGAATATCTACAAAATATATTAGAAGCTTTTACATGGTGTTGTGCATACTTTCATGTATAGGATAAGATGATATGATGATGTTTGATAGATAATTGGTATTTTCTAACCATCCAAAAATATGCGTGAATCTATTTGTTTAAATATGCTAAGAGGGGTGGATCGGATGTGAATCAGTAGAGTGAAATAGCAGTGGAACAACAATGGAGATATGCAAGCTTGTCTTAGTCAGCTAGACTCTTTGGAGTCACCGATTGGGAACCAGTAAAATTGATGCCCTCACGGAAAGAAGAGGGTCCACAGTTGAAGATTCATGAAGAGGTCGTTAAAAGGGCCAAGAATCGATTTTAATACAGAGGTGAAGAAGGGTGAAGCTACTATGAATTAGTAGATCGGAATAGTGTCAGAATAGCAGTGGAGCTATGCAGGGTTGTCTTAGTTGGCTAGACTGTTTGGAGCCACCCACAAGGAACCACTAAAACTACTACCCTCATGGAAAGAAGAGGGCCCACGGCTGAAGATCCCTGAAGAGGTCGATAAAAGGAACAAGAATATATTTCAATACACTGTTGTTGGCTCTTTTGATGGGCTACGGAAAAATATTGATTTATTCAAGGATTGGTGTAGGATGAAGTGTGTCTGAAAGTTGGAGGTAAGAGTGTTAACAGGGGATGAGTTTATTTTCTATTTCTAGGATGATAGGGACTTGCAAGGGTGTTATAGGGAGCACCATGGTTTCTTGGAAAATTTTCCCTGATCATCATGCGTAGGAAACTTGGAGTGTTTCAAGGAAGAAAATTTCACACTATTCCAATTTGGATTAGGCTTCCAACTTTCCCTTTGGAATTTTGGGAACTTGAAGTGTTCCTTGGAATTGCAAGAGCGATGGGTGTGTTGATTTCCATTGACCCAACCACTAAAGATCTCTATTGGATAATTTTTTCCTTCCTATGGATTAATGTTCCTCTAGGTGTTATAAATATCACACCCTACATGGTCATCTGTTATAGGTGTAGGGTGGCAGGTTTCAAAGGAAATAGATACACTTGTGATGCTTTGGAGGCTCCGATGGAGGAAAGGGTGAATGTGAGGAAGCCCATCTCTCAGTTAGTGGATGTGTGTGATGGGGATTCAAAGGTTAATAAGGATGACACGGTGGAGGAGGTTTAACCCGTGGTTTTCTCTTTAGAAGGCTCACTTTTTGTTGATTTGAGTGTTGGCTCTAGTCAGGTGAACGTGTTGCTTTCTAACAAAGCGTGGACTAGTTCCTTTCCTCCTTCAGGTGACACTACAATAGATGGTGGTTTGGTGGAGAGTAACACGTCTAACGGTTGGGAGGGTGCCATGTCATAAGGTATCGATGAGGGGGATTTTCAAATTTTTGATCAAAACATTAATGTTTTAGTTTCCAGTCCCGTGTTAGACAGAAAATTTGGGGGTGTTACAATTGGCAATTCGCCTGCCTTGTGGTAGTGCGGGTCCTCGTGAATGGGATACACCATAAAAATTCTGAAACAAAGGATGATTACTTGGATGTTCGCGTGACTAGTGGGTTCAGTCAACGTCTGTTGACAGACTCACATGGTAGGATTGTGGTGGACCTTGGGCTGAGCTCGAATAGTGATGCCTTAGGTGTCACGGGTGATGGATTTGGGGTGGTCAGTGTTCTAACCCAATCCTTTCTTTACGAGGAATTCTGATCAAGTAGCTCATAAATAGTATTCAGTCGTTACGGGGTTATTTGGCATGTACTTCTTTTTGTATCTGTCAGTTGGGACCTTGCATGGTTTTTTTATAATTGTATGCCGTTGGTAGAGGATTATCTTGGGTTTCTAATTGTTATATCTTTCACTGCCTTGTACATGGGTTTTTTGGTCCCCTCAAAACAAAAACTATTTTTACAGTATCTTAAAAAATTATGCCGAGAGACGTAAACATTTGTATATATGGTGGGAAAGTTTCTGATGTTGTGCACATGAAAATTATTGATATAAAAAACAAACAATTATAGGAAAATAATAAAATACTTTCAATTTTTAAAAGAACAATTATGGACCACCCTATGGCTTATTAAATATTTAGTGCAGAAAAAAGGTTAAACCGTTTCCTGTATCTTCTCTTTGCTGCAATATAATATCTTCCCACCATTTTATTTTGATAGTCTTCCACAATTTTTATTTTTGGTTTCAATGTTTGATTTTGCTTCACAAGTATGTTGTATTCATTCTTTGCTTTGGCTATGAAATAAAAATATCCATATTCTTAAAAGCATGTTTTGATTTTTTGCTTACATTGTGTAGTTAAAAAACCCATTTTTCCAAAAAAAAAAAAAAGTAAAACACTCGATAATAATTCTATTAGCAATCGTTACATTATTTCACTTTTTACAACATAAAATGCGGGTAAGAATAAATATTAGTATCACACTACAAAACCTATTTATCTATTTTTATTAGAAACCTCATATCCATAACTTCTGCAAGAAATGATATTCTTAAATATTTTTCATTATTTCCTCCAAAAACTACAGTTTTCTAGGCTTAACACATAAAAATGAACCACTTTTAAAAAAATTCTAAACTTATTTAAATTCCTCATTTTTCATAGTTGAGTAATCTCTTTGATGTTGCATTTGATACCAAAATTATCTTATAAAACTATATGTTGAAGATGTGGAGTCTAACTGCAAGATGAAGTGGTAGTTTGTTGTTTCCTTGCTTTTGGGAGGAAAGCATGGCCATGGATAAAAATATCATTGTCTTATTAATAAATGGGAGTTGTTATTTTTATTTTTATCTTATTTATATGCATGTCTTATTTAGGTTTCTTGTGGTTGAAGAAAACTTTTACAAGCACAAGTATATATGTGCATGGATTTACTCTTTAGAATATGAAAAAAGAGATAATTGTATTAGATTCCTCTAGAGGTAATAAAGGAGAATGTTGGATTTTTTCTAGTTGATGTAGCCCGCATTGGTTGAACCATGTTAAATCTTGGGTTTATCTTGTGATTACATGCTTGTATTATTTCTGTTTTAATTCTATTTTATTTTTCATCTGTGTTTCGATCCTAACTACTGGTATCAGAGTAGGATTTTGTTTTGGCAGAAAAAAGATCACAAGAGGGTTTCTTGTTTGAGTGAAAGTAATGATAGAAGATAGCGAATTCAGGGTTGAGAAGTTTAATGGCCAAAAACTGTCAGCTATGGAAGATTTTGTTGGGGGGACTACCTATATCAAAAGGATCTTTATCTACCATTGAAAGGGAAAGCCTTAAAGCCATCAGCTATGAAAGATGAATAATGGGATGTTCTTAATCGGAAGGCACCGGGAACGATACGATTGTGCCTGACAATTATAGTAGCTTTCAATATTTCTATGGAAAAGACAACGGTAAATCTAATGGGAAAAATTGGGTAAATTGTATGAAAAAACCCTTAGCCTCTAATAAGGTATATCTCATGAAAAAGTTTTTTTTAATATGAAGATGTCAGATGGTGATTTAGTAAATGAACATTTAAATGAATTCAACATAGTTTACTAATCAATTAAGCTCTGTAGGAGTAAGTGTTGATGATGCAGTTAGGTCTCTTTTGATTTTTTGCTCATAGCCTGAAAGTTTGAATAATTTGGTTATGGTTATGAGTAATTTTATTTCTAGTTCAAACACTTTAAAGTTTGATGATGTTATTGGTGTAATTCTTAGTGAAGAGATGAGAAGAAAAAATGAGAGATGAGTCATCTGGTAATGCTTTGAGTGTAGAGAATAGGGGAAAGATAGAAAGAATAAAACAAAAGGTCTTGGACACCGTGGAAGGTATAATAAGGGCATATCTAAATCTAGAAGCAAGATGGTATGCTGTAATCGTGGAAAAGTGGGACATGCAAAGAAAGATTGCTGGTCTTTAAAATTAGGGAAAGATCAACAAGAAGGGATCAAAGAGGAAAACGTAGCAGGTTATGTGTTATAATATGCTCTTATTCTTTCTTTAGATAATAAATCAAAATATTGGGTTTTAGATTCTGGTGCTTCATTTCGTACAACTCCTCATAGACAATTTTACAAGATTATCTTTAACGGAATTTTGGGCAGGTATATCTTGGTGATGATGAGCCATGTAACATTGTTGGAAAAGTCAGTGTTCATGTTAAATTGCATAATGGTAACACTTGGGTGTTAAATAATGTCATGCATGTTCCTAGCTTGAGGAGAAATCTAATTTCTACAGGGTAATTAGGAGATGATGGTTGTATGGTTATATTTAGAGTAGATTCTTGGAAAGTTACCGAGGGTTCTATTGTGGTAGTAAGAGGTAAGAAATTAAGTAATTTGTATTTATCCATGGTTAGTATTGATCCATCTTCTATTTTTAGCTACTACAATTATGGACACAACTCTATGGCATCAAATACTTGGCCATATGAGTGAGAAGGGGATGAAGATTTTACATTCATAGGGAAAGTTGTTAGATTTGAAAAACATAGATCTTGAATTTTTGTGAGCATTGTGTGTATGGGAAACAAAAGCGTGTGAGATTTCTCAATGTTGGATCAACCAAGAAGGAAAAAAGTTAGAGCTTGTTCATACGGATGTGTGGGGGGGCGGCTCAGGTATAAATCTCTTGTTGGTTCACGATATTATGTTACTTGTATTGATGATGCTACTAGGAAAGTTTGGGTTTATTGTATAAAGAAGAAAATTTGATGTATTTAATACCTTCAAGAAGTGGAAATCTTTGGTTGAGAATGAAACAAGTTTGAATTTTAAGTGTATCAGATTAGATAATGGTGGAGAGTACTACAAAAATGAATTTAATAACTATTTTTCACATAATGAAAATCTATAGGGTGAAGACAGTTCGTAAAACACCATAGTAGAATGGTGTGTCAGAAATAATGAGCAGGGACTATCATGGAGCATGTAAGGAGCATGAGATTTCATGTTGGATTTACCTTACAATTTTTGGCGGATGCCATAGATACTATTTTTTAACTTGATAAACAAAGGACCTTCAAGTTCATTGGAAGGTGAAAGTAATCGAGGAGGTTTGGACTGTTAAGGAGGGTAAACTATTCTTTTCTGAAAGTTTTTAGTTGTGAAGCATTTGTGAATATTAATAAAGATAATAGGACCAAGCTAGAAGATAATTCAAAGAAATCTAATTTCATTGGATATGGCACTGATGATTTTTGGATTACGTTCGCGGAGTTTAAATGAGAAGAAAATCATTAGGAGCAAGGATATTATTTTCAATGAAAGGGTTATGCACAGGGAATAACAATAGGATAAGAAGTTGAAATAGCTTGAGTATGTAGCACTTGATGAGATAAAAAAATAGAGAATTTCTTAAACAACTAGAAAATCAACAATTTGGCATCATTACTGGCACATTCGATGTTGATTTTGTAGATCTAAATCATCAAGAACAACAAGAGCCTCAAAATCTAGAAAATCTTGTAAGACGTTCTACTAGGGTAAATAAACATCCTGCATGATTATCTTCATATGAGCTTCACTATTGTTTATTAATAGGTGGTGGAGAACCAGAAAGTTTTGAAGAAGCAATGCAGGTAGAAACACAGAAAAAGTGGGAGCAAGGTATGGATGAGGAGATGGACTCCTTGGATCACAACCAAAATTGGGATTTGGTTTAGTTTCTTGTAGGAAAGAGAGCATTGCAGAGCAAGTGGGTTTACAGGTTGAAGGAAGAATAAGGTGACAAAAAGATGTATAAGGACAGACTTGTTGTGAAGGGATTTGCACACGAAAAATGTATACACTTTGAAGAAATTTTCTCTCCTGTTGTTAAAATGAATTCCATTAGAATTGTTTTAATTTTGGTAGCTGTGGAAGATTTTCATCTTGCACAATTAGATGTAAATAATGCTTTCCTTAACGGTGATTTTGAGGAAGAAATATATATGGAGCAGCCACAGGGATATGAAGTCAGGGGGAAGGATAATTTTGGTGTGCAGATTGAAGAATATCTTGTATGACCTTAAGCAAACTCCAAGGAAGTGGTATTTGAGATTTGACAGGTTCATGATAGAACAAGGTTATTGTAGTTATCATCCTAATCACTGTGTTTATTTTAAGAGACTAGATAATGGAATGTACATTATCTTGTTGTTGTAGGTGGATTATATGCTTGTGGCAGGGTCAAACTTGCAGGATATAAATAAGCTAAAAGAGACAGTTAGCCAATACATTTTCCATGAAGGATTTAGGTGCAGTAAAGAAAATTCTTGGGCATGAGAATTAATAGAGACAAAAAGAGTTAAATATTGACTTTGTCTCAAGAAGAGTATGTGAACAAGGTGTTGGACAGGTTTAGGATGCAGGATGCAAAACCAGTAAGTACACCATAGGCAGGGTACTTCAAGTTGAGTACAAAACAATGTCGTAAAAACATATGAAGAGATTTAATATGTCTATAGTTTCATACACTTCAGCTATTGGAAGTTTGATGTATGCTATGGTATGCACAAGACCAGACATTTCCCATGTAAGGGGAGTTGTCAGCAGATACATATGTAATCTAAGAAAGGAGCACTGGAATGCAGTCAAGTGGATTCTCAGATACTTGAGAGGGACCAATAACAGGAAGTTGTGCTATGGAGGGTTAGAGGTTTATTTACATGGATATGTTGATGTAGACATGGCTGGAGATTTGGATGGTAGGAAAAGAACCAAAGGTTATGTATTTAGTTTTGGTGGCATGACATTTAGTTAGATTTCTAAACTGTAAAATATTATTGCCTTGTCTACTTACAAAGGTAGAGTATTTTTTCTACTACATAAGCAAGCAAGGAAATGATACGGATGCAATGGTTCATGGAAAATTTTTGGAAGGAAGAAGGAGGATTACAAGTTATTCAGTGATAGCCAGAGTGAAATTCATCTTTCCAATAACTCAGCATTCCATTTGAGAACAAAAAATATACAACTCATGTATCGCTTTATTAGATCAATTTTTGGAGGATGGATAATTGATGTTGGAGAAAATCAATACAAGTTAGAATCTTATTGATATGTTGACAGAGGCAGTGAAGAAAGAGAAGCTCGAAGGTTTGTTCAACTTTGATAGGTCTTCAAGATTTATCTTGAAGAAGAGAAACAAGTTAGAGAAGAGTTTGAGGATGCATTGTAACAGTGGGTTACAATAGTTAGTCTCCAAGTGGGAGATTGTTGAAGATGTGGGAGTCTAACTGCAAGATGAAGAGGCAATTTTTATTTTTCCTTGCTTTTAGGAGAAACTTATGGCCATGGATAAAAATAACATTTTCTTATTAATATATGGGATTTGTTATTTTTATGTTTATCTTATTTATATGCATGTCTTATTTATAAGCATTCTATATTTAGGTTGCTTGTGGTCGAAGTAAACTTTTACAAAGAGGTGCACAAGTTAGATATATGTGCATGGATTTACTCTTTAGAATATGAAAAAAGAGAGAATTGTATTGTATTCCTCTGGATTACATAAAGGAGAATGTTGGCTTGTTTCTGGTGGATGTAGCCCACATTGGGTGAACCACGTTAAATCTTGGGTTTATCTTGTGATTGCATGCTTATATTATTTTTGTTTTAATTCTGTTTTATTGTTTATATGGGTTTCGATCCTAACACTATAATTGTAAAAACTTTAGAAAACAACAATTTTCATGAGCATGGTTATGTAAAATAATCACACATTTATGGTAGATATATAAGGAATAATGTTGGATTTTATATATTGTCACAAATTTTACGTTTATTTGTAAGTTTTTTTTGTATATTGTACATGCCAACATTATTTTATTTGTATGTGTTTATATTTCCTTGGCATATTCACCTTGGGGAACATGTGCAGACATTTTTTTCAACTCATAATTTAGGGTTGCATGTGCTTTCTTTGATATTAGAAGCTAGGAATTGCAAATGGGATATTTATTATTAATGCTCTTGTAATACGTCCAAATTTGGGCATTAGACTGTGTTCTAAAAAAAGGATTTTAAAGCAACGTAATGAGGGACCCCCCAATGTATGTTAAACATATACATCTTGTGATGATGCATTTCTTCTATGTTAAAACATATATCAAATATAAATGTTTGAAATTTTTATTTATGTTTGGCATAAATGTTTTGGTATATGTTATTGTCAACTACAATTCCATAAAGTTTATTTTCATTTTAATGTGTGGATGACATGTTATGTTATTGATGGTTATACGTTGTGTTTTTTAAAAATGCTTTACAGGTATGGCCGACCAAGATCAAAATTTAAAAAATTAAGAGGAAAGAAGAGCATATCTTGAAGAGAATATCAAATAAAATATCATAGAAGAAGACAATGATAAATGACAGATGCACATCGTGAGGAACAAAGGAAACGTCAAAATGATAACAATAGAAAAATATTTTCTAAGCATAGGATTGAATTAACAAATGAAGAAATTAGATGTCGAAAGATGA
This sequence comes from Taxus chinensis, assembly GCA_019776745.2. Classification (NCBI taxonomy): domain Eukaryota; kingdom Viridiplantae; phylum Streptophyta; class Pinopsida; order Cupressales; family Taxaceae; genus Taxus; species Taxus chinensis. The sequence goes on from CM034156.1 coordinate 613,690,280, forward strand.
CAACATGCAAATAACATGATAAGGATAAAGTGAACAATCATCTCAATATGAATCACATGTATTTAAAACAAGTATACCAAAGTTTTATTTGTTCAGATCAGTTTCTTGAGGAACACAGACAAGAATGTAAATATGTGATTAAATTATTTATGTAAATTGTTTTTATAAATTGCAAAGTGTTTTCAGTATGTTGCTAAAAAAACTATTAAAAATCAAATAGAAGATCATAAATATTGAAAAGGAAACCCTTTTTATAATCTCCTATTTTCTTTATTTCATAGCATTCTTTGACTAGGATAGCTAATTGTTAAAACCTTAATATTACATGATTGTTGTCTATTACATGTACGTGGAGTTTTTTATATATACAAATAATTATATGATTTTTTTAAAAATAATTTATAGGTATGGCTTGAACAAGATTAAATTTTGGAAATAAAAAACAAAAGAATATCATATTGAAAAGAATATTAACAACAATATCACAAAATAAGACAACGACAAATTAAAGATGCACAATGAGAGGAACAAAAGAAAAATTTGAAATGATAATAATAGACAAATATTTGTAGAATGGAGGGTTTGAATTAACAAATGAATAATTATATGCAAAAGGTGAAAAAAATGTGAAATAACATGATAAAAATTTGTGCACAATCATCTCACAATGACTCGCATGTATCAAGAACAAGGTTATAAAGAAATATTCATTCAGATTAGTTTCTGGAGGAAGAAACACTACATAGACAAGAACTTAACTACAAAGCATATAAAAGGCATTATCATAGATGGGTTAGTAAAGGTGAAGATAACTTTGGGGAGGAATTCAACATTAGTGGATCGCATGCTTGAAACACCAATAAACTTGTTCCAAGATATAATGGATGTCTATATTAGAAATAATGTAGAGAATAACATTGTGAAAGAGGAGACAATGTTACAGCCAAGATAAAAAAAAGAGAAGAAGAAGAATGCAATTACAAGAAGAGTCAACAATTGAACCTAGAAGAAGATGAAGAATGCCAAAATTGCATATTAAGAGAGGATAAAATATATTTTTATCCCAATGGAATCTTTTGGAGAGATTTCAAAACCATCCAAATGATTTTTTGACACGGTCTTCATGACCTTGCTTCACCGATCATGTGTTATATTTTTCAAGAATGATACCTTGGAATAAAAGTTTCTCAAACACCAGAAGGAGCTATGGGTACTATATGTCAACAAGAGAAAGGTCATCATCAACTTTATGCATCAAACAATATGGATCCTGGGCCACAACCATCAGAACTTGCAAACTTAACTCAAGTTGAGGAAATATTGATATCCCGTGCTAACCCAATCCTATAAGTGACACATAAAACTGGAGGTCAATGTAAATATAAAGGTCACACAATAAGTTTTCCTCGGGAAATGAAATAAAGTGCTAATATTTTTCCACATATATTGAAAGATTTGTCAATGATTATTGTTTGAAGGAGAGATCAAGAAGGAGAAAATTTCAACTTCACAGTCAATACAAAGAAATTTTATAATGCACTAAAATATAAAATAGAGCATTATAAGTTCTATTCATATTTTTTTATTGATGAAAATTCTCATAATGAATTTCCATCTCATTCTGATGAAAATGTATTCGAGTAGTTGAACTTTTTTCATCTGGAGTTTGATTCTGACGCAAATGAAATTGTATTTGTAGGTCTGACCATTAAGATGGATGAAGGAAATGTCATTACTCACACGACATTAAACCACCCAATGCCACAAAGGGAGAAGGAATTAATCAATGCATGGGTGAATAACCCTCATGTATATCCCATATCATTGATTTATTGGCCGAGGATAAGATCATATCCTATAAATGAGTATCCAATACTATGATTAATTGATATGGAATTTCGTACTTTGCTTCCTGATGGAAGATGTGATTGGCTAGAACCATGGTTAATGAAGTTGTAAAAAAATTATTTTGATATAGGGATCACTGGTTTGGCTGACATCCTTGATTCATATATTACATGATGAACATGATCATGAGATATCATCCTCAAAATTGATCATCTGTAGTTTTTGCCAAGAAAAACCTGTAAGATTTTTCAATCACCATCAATGAGTTACACGAGCATATGGAAAATGTTACCATTCACATTTGGTCGGTCATTTGATGTAGTTTGGAACATCCTTAAGGGCTTTAATGTCCTATTGGGGAAAATTTCATGGTGAATTGACTCACATGTTACATCAAATTGGATCAGCTACCATTTTTTCACACTGATTGCAGATGATATGTAACACTCTGACTTTGTATGTTAACTTGGTGAATGTTTTACATACTATTATAGCTGCTGAAATGAAAGCAAACATGTTAAAGATATGTTTTGATCTGAAGAGAATGTGTTGCTAATTTTAGATTCTTGCATACTGTGATTTATTACATGGGACAACAAATATTGTACTTGTGTGTTTGCTGATGTGACGACAAATTGTCGTATACCTTGCTAGCTCTTGTTGCTGATTGACAGCATACCCTGAATCAATTCCATTGATTCAAGTATGCTGAGGTCCTCTTGTGATTTCTGTGTCGATTCACACTTGAACCGGACTGAGATTGTTATGAGCGTGCAGCGCCTGTTTGCAGGTGTGAACAGCTAGCACGAAAAAGCCAACGACAGGGTTTCGATTCTTGAACCCTGTACTGTCGAATTTGGGACCTCGTGAGGCAAGAAATGCCTGGACATGGGTGGCCTTGGCACGTAATCTGAAGGATGGAACGTCCTGCTCTGCATTAACGTGAATGTTAGTAGGGAGGCTGGATGGAAGTTGTTAGTGTTAGTGGTTAGTAGGAGTTAAAACCTAAACTAATCCTAAATCCTAACATGCACCCTACACTACTACCCTAAGTGGATTTTTAAATTCAAAAAAAAAAGGGGGAAAATAAAACCTAAGGCTAAACTAAGACCTAGGTTGAAAACCATATGCAACCTAAACTAATCCTAAACTAAGGGGTACGCAGACCCTTGGGAGGAAAGGGATAAGGATGGAAAGAGCATTCATTGGCATTTAATAAACTGTCCCTACGTGGACAGCGCCAGTTTTGGCGGGGCAGGTAAGGAATTAGAGGCATCTATTTAGAAATAGAGCCAAATTCAGTTTTGCATGGAAATTTGAAATTTAAAATCTTGCCAACCCAAGTGGCGGTGGCGTGGAAAATAAGGAAAAAGGCAAAGCCTTAATTTCATTAATTGTTTCGGTCGTCGCGACCAGCTCGCCTTGGAAACAACATGAGGGAATTTGATTTTTGATTGTTCGATTTGGTTTTGGCCGAAGTTTCTTTGCATTTGGTTTTTTGGTCTGGTTCAGTCAAACCAGCTCTTGGCATTTGACATTTTTCATGGAGATTTGGAGGCTGTTGTTAAGCCTGAAGAAGGAAGGAAGTGTTGGAGAGTTTGTGCTGTCGCTGTGGAAGGAAAAAAGTGGCAAACGAAGTTTTCTTCCAGTTCTGGAAGAGAGATTACAGGCATGTTAAGCCCTTCTCTTTAAAAACCCTTGCTTTGATTAAGTGTTTCATTAAAACAACCCTGCTCTTGTGTTGGATTGTGTGATTGCTGTTGAATCGATTTGATTTGGATTTTGTTGATTCTTTCTTTCTTTCTTTGGAAATGATAAGAAAAATGGCTTCTGGTTGCTTGGTTTGATGTGTTGTTACTCGAATCAAGTTGGGAAAATGATATACTGTATTGGTTGCTGACAGTGTGGTGGTTTGAAATAGATATATTTCTTTCACTGATTCATGATGTTTGAAAGTAGAACAGGCCGTGTCATCGTTCTTTATAGTGTAAATGTTTTCCATTTAATGTAATCGTTTCTTTACTGTGTGTTTGGAATTGCCTTGTAAGTAAAGAGGAAATGGAAATACAGTCATGTATATTGCTGTGATTTGGGTTCCGTGGACTCTGCTGTCATTTTGGAAATAATATGAAATACTGTTATTGATCGCTGAGTTCAGCTGTCCTTATTTTTCTTGAACGAAATGCTTTCCTGTCGTGCCGGTTGTTTAACAGTATTGGGGAAATTGTCATATGTTCCACGGGCCTGTACAGGTTACTTGAGTTGTTTTTGACATTGAAACTATACGTTCTTTTGCTGATGGACTAAAATAAAAGAAGCATTAGTTGTTTAGAATTGTTTCTTATTGAAAGTTTCAAGGAAATAGATCCTTTTCCTTCTCCAGTTTTGGGATTTTAATGGAAATGGCATTCGGGGTTTCTTTGGGTAATCGAACTCGATTCTAATAAAGTAATAGCAGTATTTCATTTATGTGCCTTTCCTTGGATTGGATATAGACGAACACGTCTTGGGTATTCGTGAAGTAGGAAAAGTGAATTGTTTTTCCTTCTAAACTCATTAATGAATTGTGTCTCTCCTTACGGTGTGGATAGGATGGTTTCATTGTGTTTTCTTGATACTGTTCGGTCTTCTTATTCAGACTGTAGATGCAAATATAAACTGGTTTTGTATTCTGTGCAATGAATGATTATAATTCCTTCTTGCTGTAATGAAAGGTTGACCCCATTGCGTCTAGCAGTCGTGGTTTGACCTTATGATATTTTGTTTTTTACTGTCTTGTGAATGCGAACTTGACTGGAATATTCATTGTTGTAGCACGTTGGATTGAAGTTGTACTGGCTATGTGAGATGCTTATCAATGAGAACGTTTGTTCTGTTATCTTTATAAGTTGAGCTGTCATGGTAAGAAAAACATGATTTGAGTGTTTTTATTTCATTCTGAATACAATGATTATTTCTTAATGAAATCATAGAGAATGAATTCTTCTCTTTTTGCTATTTGGGACTCTGAAAGTAACATTGGAGTTTACAGTGCATATGACTTGATCTTGCTGTAGGTAACAACAATGTACAACTTGTTATTAAGAACTGTATGCGTTCAGAGGTATAAAAGATCATATGAATATATGCTTGCGTGATTGCATAATTGTTGTTGGTTAACTATACAGTGAAAGAAGTATGGAATCTTCTAGTATAGCAAATACCTAGTATGCATATTGATATGGCTTGCTCAACGATGAATATGATGTCTTACTAACCTGTTTGGTATTCATATGAACCGGAATAAAATGAAATTATTCTTGCTGCCAGAAAGTGAATTTCGAGTGGATTTTGTAAGTTTCACCCTGAAATGTGATCTTGAATTGTCCTTCGTTTGGTTTCCACTGTTAGGACAGTCATGTGGAAAGAAATAGAGATATGAATGAATGTTTTAGAAAAATGATCTTTTCTTCTTTCATTCAGTTGGAAATCTGGAATTCGTGAATAATCAATTTTATAGTGCTTAGATGGGAGCAACTATATGCATTGCTGTTCGCTTTCTTGTCTGTACTTGATTGCTTGGATTCTAATATGACGCATGAACTGAAAAGAAAGTAATGGAATTACATTTCAGTTAGTTTCTTCCTTTGCATTCATTGTTATTGAAGGGCGTGGAAAGGATAACAGTGTGTTCTATCTGTTGTGAGTTACTCGTATTCTTAACTTTTCAAATATTGTGAATTGATACTTGTAACGATTATGTGGGAACGGGACAGCAGTCCCTTGGCTGATTGTGATAATAGTTTTGATAGTTCAGTTGTTATGCTGATATTTCTTCTGTGCCTATTTCGTGATTGATGTTTAACTGTCGTTTCATAAAAGCAGGGTTCTTTTATTGAAACAGTTAGTTGAAGCACCCTATTTTAAGGATAAGTGCTTAATATGCTCAGTTCATTGAACTGACCCGTGCAATTCATTTTGCAGATGGAATTGGATTAGAATGAAGACTTGGCTGTTTTCTGATGCTTTTGATTTGATAATGAATTGTAATTGTTGCTTTTATTCCTCTTCCAGGAATTGTGAAAAGAAGAAAATATATTCTTCTATCCATGAGTTGTATGGATGTTTTGTATAAACTATGCTCAATCAGTTGGATTGGCAAATGTACAAATTATGACTTGAAATATTGAATACAATTATGAGTGTGATATTTTCGATAATTATGTCAGTTTGATATTATTGTTAAATTGGAAATATGATGTTATTTCTTGATTTGGAATTGTTTCATTGTCCTTGGATGGATGCTGAATTGAAACTGATGTCTGTTCTTACTTAAATGCAACTTTTAAGTTGAAAAGTGCAATTAGTTCATACTTGGGTAAAGATGAATTTTTAATTGACATTAGAAAGGATTAAGAAGAATATGATTCCATAATCAGAAGGTATTCAGGATTAGCTTAGGAGCTAAGGAATATCAATTCAACTTCGGAGTAATCGAACTTCGCTTTCGAACTCCATTTATGATCTCGTTTGATAAAATTTAGAATAAAGGATATAGGATAAATGTATCCACAACTAATGGACCTTAACTATATAACGTTAAGGAGAACAAATGAATTCATTTCTCGAAGTTTAGACCTCGTTTGAATGACGTCTAATAAGTTAATATTCTGAAATTAGTTGCAGTTGGAAAAATCTTGGCTAAGTTTAATAGGTTAAACTTATCACGTCCGTTGGTACGGACTGCTTAATCCAATGATTAAGAAATAAACCAAGTAAGGAATTGTAGCCCTTCGATATGAAGGAGAAGATACATAGAAAACTAATGGATGGTTTAGTCCCTCTTAGTTATATACAACTGCAACGGAAACGAGGATCAAGGGATCAACACGAATGCTGAAAGTTGATTTTAATTATTAACTCGTGGCTAAGTCACTTGAGCAGGATGTGTATTCTCGATGGGTGGATTCTACAGGACATTGGCATACGCCAGCTACAGCAAGGTGTCCTCATGAAGATGGGGTGTTCATGACGACACAATGTTGCAGCTGACATATAGCAATGCCCTCCCGAATTAAAACATTTAGAATACATAGGCTGAATGTGTAGATCTTAGCAGGGGGATAGGGTATGATCTGGTGTACGGAGTGACTCCGGAATACTAAAGACAAATAGACACACGGAGTCGTGGGTAATAACACCGTATGTCTGCGTATCTTTAGTTACCAGGAGTGCTTTCCTATACCCGTTCATATTACTCGCTGGAATTGAAAGTTTAAAACTGACCTTAAACGATGAGGACTGGTAGGAGCCAGGAAAGACCATTCTAGATAACAGGTGAAGTGAAGTGAAGGACGTATCTCGTAGATGTGTATCACATCCAGGAATATGATCATGCAAAAGCATGTGAAAATATTTGGCCAAAGTATCACAATTGCTGGTTGCGTTGTCCTTATCACTTAATTTAAGATGCAGGATGTCAGATGAATATCAGTAACAGATATTCAGATAGGCTTCTTAATGGATCACTTCGATAACCGGGAAAGGTTATGAGAACAGGTATATATAATATACTATGCATAAACAAACATGAAGGATTGGTTGGTGCCCGAGTCATGAACATGAAGGATCGGTTGTTGCCGAGTCATGAAATGAAGGATCGTTGAAACTCTGAGCCATGAAAATGGAAGATCGGCAGTTCATCGAGTCATTTACAGCAGCATATAGGATCTGTTATAAGATTGAATGGCATTGAATGTGTGTTCCATATTGTAAATATGCGAATAGGGAACATTCATTTTAAAAAGAAATTGTGTGATCCAAACTGTGTTGTTTGGGCAGAGAACAATTATTAAAACTTGAACGTGTGTTTGAATTTTATAATTCGTAACAGTGAAAGTTATCATTAAAAAAAAAAAAAAAAATTCCCTTGTTCTGGTGTTCTGAAATGAGGATGTTAAATCTTGGTATCAGAGCTGAAGGTTACATATCTTGGACCTAATGAGTCCACGATATTAATAAAGCTTACATTTTCTTATTGAACAGAAAATGGTCAGGACAAGAGGGAATGCTGCGGAATAACTCGTTGCAGGGTGGAGAAGCAGCAACTGCCCAAAAGCTGGATGAAATCCCTTGCTGCCCTACTTGAAACGAGGGATCGTTTTGACTGTACTAGAACATCAGTCAATGGGCAATGAAGAGGAGGGGAATGAAGCTGAAATAAATGATCAGTTGCCTCCTGTGGACAACATCAACGGAGGGAATCCGGGTGTTGATGATAATAATGTAATTGCTCCTAATCCCCCCTGAAAATAAGAGGGCAAGATTAGCAGTTGAACTTACAAATGATATAAAGAGAATAAGTCCTCCAAAGTTTGATGGAACAACTCTTGGGGATAGAGCTGAGAACTGGCTCAGTGAAATGGAGAAATACTTTGCAATAAGAAACTTCTCCGAAGAGACTAAAGCGATATGGGGAGCATATCAACTTTCTCATGAAGCATCATCCTGGTGGGACAACCCATAAGGTTGAGCTGAATATTGTCGAATCAGACATAACTTGGAATCAATTTAAGGGTTATTTTAGGCAACGATGGCTGCCTCAACTCTATTTTGATAGGAAAATGACTAAATTTCAGAACTGGTCACAAGGAAGGATGTCGGTAATGGAATACTGGGAAGGGTTTACTAAACTCCTTAAGTATGTGCCGCCAGTACCCAGCTGACGAGAAGTTCAGAATACAAAAATTCATAATGGGACTGAATCCCATCATTGGTGGCAAAGTGGATGTCCACGGCCCAACCACCATGGATGGAGTTGTCGAAAAGGCAATCAGACATGAACAGAAATTGAGAGCACTATCTGCTCACAGGGAAGAGATAAGGAAGAAGATTCCCAATCCTTCTTCGTCTCTTGCACCAAAAAGGGGACCTTGGAAAAGGTTTGGTGTGAAAAATAAAATTGTTGTTGATAACAACAAGAAACCTGTGATGAACAGACCTGTAAATAGCGTGCGGAACAGCTTCCCAAAAGTTAATGGCATTGGACAGAAGTCCTATGGAAGCCAGAATGATAACTTTAAGGCTGGAAATAAATTTGACCCTAGAAAAGGGCCAGCTGGAGGATGCTTCAACTATGGAAAGGACCACTTTGCGAATCACTGTCCTCTGAAGAAGGACAATCACGGATACCAGCATAGGATACATGCAACAGTGGCTAACAGACAAGCTGAAAAGCAAGTGACGCCCATCAGAAGTTGCGGGTAAGTTATTCGGTAAACCTGTAGTTGTACTTTTTGATACTGGAGCTACAGAATGTTTTATTTCTGCTAAACTTGCCTTAAAATTAAAAAGAAAGGCTGCAAGAATGGATAAAACATGGACAGTGCATTATGGGAATAATGATGTCCATACAGTCGAAATGTGCGTTTTTGGGGCAATTCTTGATCTGCCTGGTTTCTCCATCGAAGTTGATTTGTATGTCACTCCTCTAGGATCATATGATATCATTATTGGAGTTAACTGGTTGGCTGAACATAAGGCAAAGGTCGACTGTTATGAAAAAAAAATCTGTTGCCTTGATGACCTGTAGAAAGCAGCAGTCATTCAAGGTGTAAAATAGGAAGTTGCAGTCAGGAAACTGACGGCTATGCAACTAAAGAGGGCTAAAAACAGAGGCTGCACCTTGTATGTGGTAAAAATGACAGAAAATGAAGAGGAAGATAATGATTTCATGGAAAGATATCCATTGTTGAGGGATTTTCGTGATGTATTTCCGGAGGAATTGCCAGGTCTTCCGCCCAAACATGAGTTTGACTTCGCTATAGAGATCAAGCCAGGAACGGAACCCATATCTAAGGCACCTTATAGAATGACTACCATTGAGTTGGTAGAGCTGAAGGCTCAGTTACAAGAACTCCTGACTAAGGGGCTGATCAGACCGAGCGTCTCACCTTGGGGAGCGCCGGTAATTTTCGTAAAGAAAAAGGATGGGCACCTTGAGGCTGTGCATTGATTACAGAATGCTGAACAAAGCAACCATTAAAAATCGATACCCCACTTCCTAGGATTGATGATCTGTTTGATCAGATGCGAGGAGCATCAGTCTATTCAAAAATAGACCTGTGATCAAGGTACCATCAGCTGAGAATAAAAGAGGAAGATATTCATAAAACAACTTTTAGAATAAGGTATGGGCAGTATGAGTTCACGGTGTTGCCTTTTGGGCTGACTAATGCACCTGCTGCCTTCATGAATCTAATGAATAACATTTTTCAAGAATACTTAGACAAGTTTGTGCTTGTATTCTTAGACGACATTCTTATATACTCTAAAAATGTCGAAGAGCACCAAGAACATCTCAGGATAGTGCTGGAAATCTTAAGAAAGAGGAAGTTGTATGGAAAACTGTCCAAATGTTCCTTTTATGATGCAGAGGTGCCTTATTTGGGACATGTTATAAGCAAAGACGGGATAGCTGTTGACCCTTCAAAGATCACAGCTATAACTGAGCTGGCCAGCGCCTAAGAACGTGCACGAAGTGAGGAGCTTCATGGGCTTGGCTGGATATTATCGAAAGTTCGTCAAGGACTTTTCAAAAATTTCTGCCCCAATCACTTCGTTGCAAAAGAAAGAAAAGAAATTTGTCTGGACAGACAAATGTGAATCTGCCTTTAAAAAGTTAAAGGAACAGTTAACTACAGCACCTATTTTGACTGTACCTGATCCAAATGGAGATTTTATGGTTGTAACGGACGCCTCAGGAGAAGGCCTTGGAGGTATTCTGTAACAGAATAACCATGTTATCGCTTATGAAAGAATAAAGCTTAAGTTACATGAACAGAACTATGCTCCACACGATCTTGAGCTCGCTGCCATTGTTCATGTGCTTCAAATATGGAGGCATTACCTTCTTGGCAAGCCCTTTGAATTAAAAACAGACCATCTGGGACTGAAGTATATTTTCACTCAGCCAAAATCTGAATGCAAGGCAGTGAAGATGGTTAGAATTTCTGTCTCAGTATGATTTTGAAATAAGCTACATTAAGGGCAAGGAAAATAGAGTAGCAGATGCTCTGAGTCGAAGGAAGCATATCTCTACTCTTATAACGTTAAGAACTCAGTTTAAGGATGAGGTAAAAGATGCCTTCGAATCAGATCCTTATTTCTAGCAAGTCAAATCAGAACTTGCTGCAGACCCGCAGGACATCAGGTATAAAGGATTCCGTTTTGATAACGAAGGAGTTATGAAGTTCGAAAACAGGGTATATGTACCTATGGCAAATGACTTAAGGGGGAAATTGTTAACTGAATTCCATAATTCACCTTTTTCTGGACACCCTGGCATTACAAAAATGCTCGTTGATCTTAAGCAGCAATATTTTTGGAAGGGAATGAAAAAGGATGTGGTAGAGTTTGTAACACACTGCTTGGAATGTCAGCGTGTTAAAGCGGAACATATGCACCCTGTTGGATTATTGTATCCCACATAGCATTCCGCAGTATAAATGGCAAGTGATAACGATGGATTTCGTTCAAGGATTGCCTATGTCAAGAAATAAACATGACATTATCCTGGTTATAGTCGACAAATTGACCAAAGTGGCACACTTCATTGCTGGTAATTTGAAGGACGATGCACCAGTGCTAGCAAGAAGATTTGTACATGAAATCTTCAGATTGCATGGAATACCGGAATTAATCATATCAGACAGAGATCCGAGGATGACATAAAGGTTTTGGCAAATGCTTAATGTAGCCTTGGGAACTAAATTAAACTTCAGTTCTGCATATCATCCAGAAACAGATGGACAGACTGAGAGAGTTAATCAAGTTTTAGAGGACATGCTAAGGATGTATTACATGGACCAGCAGTATAAATGGGAGGAATACCTTCCACTGGTAGAATTTGCTTACAATAACACCTACCATGCCTCTTTAAAAATGGCGCCCTTTGAAGCATTGTACGGAAGAAAATGCAGAACCCCTGTCAGCTGGGACAAACGTTGAAGATAGAGAGGTAATTGGCCCAGAAATCCTTATGGAAATGGAATAACAAATCAAAATGATTTGGGAACATCTAAAGGAGGCCTGCCAAATAGGCAAAAGAGCTATGCAGACTTGAAGTGGGTTGACAGGAATTATAAACTTGGAGAGAAGGTATTTCCTTCGGGTGAAGCTGAAAAAGAGCTCTATAACTTTTGGCAAGGCTGCCAAGTTGTCGCCACGTTACGTGGGACCTTTTGAAATTATTGAAATAATCAACCCTGTAGCTTATCGTCTAGCATTACCTCCTGCCTTGTCACAAATGCATGATGTTTTTCATATTTCTTTGCTTAAGAAATACGTGACAGATTTATCCCATGTGCTAAATTGGAATTCCTTGCAGGTCCAAGACCCAGGAATAATTGTGGTTAAGCCCATTTGAGTGCTGGGAACTCGCCAGTTGTACTTGAGAAATCGCAAAGTGAACCAATGTAAGGTCCAATAGGACCAGTTCAGTGAAGAAAGTGCAACTTGGGAGAATCTCGAAGAAATGAGATCTACTTTTCCACACCTATTTAACTGAATTTGAAATTCAGAGAACTGATAATTTTACCAAAATTAGACAATTATTAGTCTATTGTACAGTTGTCTTAAAACGCTGTTTTTTAAGAGAGAATCTGTTTTTGGTATGAACTTATGAATGAAAGGACAATAACTGAACTTTGTCCCTAGGAACTCCTTGATTTTTTAATCTGATCATCGGGACGATGATTCTTTAAGGAGGGAAGAATGTAACACGCTGATTTTGTATGTTAACTTGGTGAATGTTTTACATACTGTTATAGCTGCTGAAATGAAAGCAAACATGTTAAGATATGTTTTGATCTGAAGAGAATGTGTTGCTAATTTAGATTCTTGCATACTGTGATTTATTACATGGGACAACAAATATTGTACTTGTGTGTTTGCTGATGTGACGACAAATTGTCGTATACTTGCTAGCTCTTGTTGCTGATTGACAGCATACCCTGAATCAATTCCATTGATTCAAGTATGCTGAGGTCCTCTTGTGATTTCTATGTCAATTCACACTTGAACCGGACTGAGATTGTTATGAGCGTGCAGTGCCTGTTTGCAGGTGTGAACAGCTAGCACGAAAAAGCCAACGACAGGGGTTCGATTCTTGAACCCTGTACTGTCGAATTTGGGACCTCGTGAGGCAATAAATGCCTGGACACGGGTGGCCTTGGCACGCAATCTGAAGGACGGAACGTCCTGCTCTGCATTAACGTGAATGTTAGTAAGGAGGCTGGATGGAAGTTGTTAGTGTTAGTGGTTAGTGTGAATTAAACCTAAACTAACCCTAAGGCCTAACATACATCCTACACTACTATCCTAAGTGGATTTTTAAATTCAAAAAAAAAAAGGGGAAAATAAAACCTAAGGCTAAACTAAGACCTAGGTTGAAAACCATATGCAACCTAAACTAATCCTAAACTAAGGTGTACGCAGACCCTTGGGAGGAAAGGGATAAGGATGGAAAGGGCATTCATTGGCATTTAATAAACTGTCCCTATGTGGACAGCGCCATTTTTGGCGGGGCAGGTAAGGAATTAGAGGCATCTATTTAGAAATAGAGCCAAATTCAGTTTTGCATGGAAATTTGAAATTTAAAATCTCGCCAACCCAAGTGGCGGTGGCGTGGAAAATAAGGAAAAAGGCAGAGCCTTAATTGCATTAATTGTTTCGGTCCTCGTGACCAACTCGCCTTGGAAACAACATGAGGGAATTTGATTTTTCATTGTTCTATTTGGTTTTGGCCGAAGTTGCTCTGCATTTGGTTTTTTGGTCTGGTTCAGTCGAACCATCTCTTGGCATTTGACATTTTTTGTGGAGATTTGGAGGCTGTTGTTAAGCCTGAAGAAGGAAGGAAGTGTTGGAGAGTTTGTGCTGTCACTTTGGAAGGAAAAACACGGCAAACGAAGTTTTCTTCGAGTTCTGGAAGAGAGATTATAGGCATGTTAAGCCCTTCTCTTTAAAAACCCTTGCTTTGATTAAGTGTTTCATTAAAACAACCCTGCTCTTGAGTTGGATTGTGTGATTGTTGTTGAATCGATTTGATTTGGATTTTGTTGATTCTTTCTTTCTTTCTTTGGAAATGATAAGAAAAATGGCTTCTGGTTGCTTGGTTTGATGTGTTGTTACTCGAATCAAGTTGGGAAAATGATATACTATATTGGTTGCTGACAGTGTGGTGGTTTGAAATAGATATATTTCTTTCACTGATTCGTGATGTTTGAAAGTAGAACAGGCCGTGTCGTCGTTCCTTATAGTGTAAATGTTTTCCATTTAATGTAATCGTTTCTTTACTGTGTGTTTGGAATTGCCTTGTAAGTAAAGAGGAAATGGAAATACAGTCATGTATATTGCTGTGATTTGGGTTCCGTGGACTCTGCTGTCATTTTGGAAATAATATGAAATACTGTTATTGATCGCTGAGTTCAGCTGTCCTTATTTTTCTTGAACGAAATGCTTTCCTGTCGTGCCGGTTGTTTAACAGTATTGGGGAAATTGTCATATGTTCCACGGGCCTGTACAGGTTACTTGAGTTGTTTTTGACATTGAAACTATACGTTCTTTTGCTGATGGACTAAAATAAAAGAAGCATTAGTTGTTTGGAATTGTTTCTTATTGAAAGTTTCAAGGAAATAGATCCTTTTCCTCCTCCAGTTTTGGGATTTTAATGGAAATGGCATTCGGGGTTTCTTTGGGTAATCGAACTCGAGTCTAATAAAGTAATAGCAGTATTTCATTTCTGTGCCTTTCCTTGGATTGGATATAGACGAACATGTATTGGGTATTCGTGAAGTAGGAAAAGTGAATTGTTTTTCCTTCTGAACTCATTAATGAATTGTGTCTCTCCTTACGGTGTGGATAGGATGGTTTCATTGTGTTTTCTTGATACTGTTCGGTCTTCTCATTCAGACTTTAGACGTAAATATAAACTGGTTTTGTATTTTGTGCAATGAATGATTATAATTCCTTCTTGCTGTAATGAAAGGTTGACCCCATTGCATCTAGCAGTCGTGGTTTGACCTTATGATATTTTTTTTTTACTGTCTTGTGAATGCGAACTTGACTGGAATATTCATTGGTGTAGCACGTTGGATTGAAGCTGTAATGGCTATGTGAGATGCTTATCAATGAGAACGTTTGTTCTATTATCTTTATAAGTTGAGCTGTCGTGCTAAGAAAAACATGATTTGAGTGTTTTTATTTCATTCTGAATACAATGATTGTTTCTTAATGAAATCATAGAGAATGAATTCTTCTCTTTTTGCTATTTGGGACTCTAAAAGTAACATTGGAGTTTACAGTGCATATGACTTGATCTTGCTGTAGGTAACAGCAATGTACAACTTGTTATTAAGAACTGTATGCGTTCAGAGGTATAAAAGATCATATGAATATATGCTTGCGTGATTGCATAATTGTTGTTGGTTAACTATACAGTGAAAGAAGTATGGAATCTTCTAGTATAGCAAATACCTAGTATGCATATTGATATGGCTTGCTCAACGATGAATATGATGTCTTACTAACCTGTTTGGTATTCATATGAACCGGAATAAAATGAAATTATTCTTGCTGCCGGAAAGTGAATTTCGAGTGGATTTTGTAAGTTTCACTCTGAACTGTGATCATGAATTGTCCTTCGTTTGGTTTCCACTGTTAGGACAGTCATGTGGAAAGAAATAGAGATATGAATGAATGTTTTAGAAAAATGATCTTTTCTTCTTTCATTCAGTTGGAAATCCGGAATTCTGAATAATGAATTTTATAGTGCTTAGATGGGAGCAACTATATGCATTGCTGTTCGCTTTCTTGTCTTTACTTGATTGCTTGGATTCTAATATGACGCATGAACTGAAAAGAAAGTAATGGAATTACATTTCAGTTAGTTTCATCCTTTGCATTCATTGTTATTGAAGGGCGTGGAAAGGATAACAGTGTGTTCTATCTATTGTGAGTTACTCGTATTCTTAATTTTTCAAATATTGTGAATTGATACTTGTAACGATTATGTGGGAACGGGACAGTAGTCCCTTGGCTGATTGTGATGATAGTTTTGATAGTTCAGTTGTTATGCTGATCTTTCTTCTGTGCCTATTTTGTGATTGATGTTTAACTTTCGTTTCATAAAAGCAGGGTTCTTTTATTGAAACAGTTATTTGAAGCACCCTATTTTAAGGATAAGTGCTTAATATGCTCAGTTCATTGAACTGACCCGTGCAATTCATTTTGCAGATGGAATTGGATTAGAATGAAGACTTGGCTGTTTTCTGATGCTTTTCATTTGATAATGAATTGTAATTGTTGCTTTTATTCCTCTTCCAGGAATTGTGAAAAAGAAAGAAAATATATTCTTTTGTCCATGAGTTGTATGGATGTTTTGTATAAACTATGCCCAATCAGTTGGATTGGCAAATGTACAAATTATGACTTGAAATATTGAATACAATTACGAGTGTGATATTTTCAATAATTATATTAGTTTGATATTATTGTTAAATTGGAAATATGATGTTATTTCTTGATTTGGAATTGTTTCATTGTCCTTGGATGGATGCTGAATTGAAACTGATATCTGTTCTTACTTAAATGCAACTTTTAAGTTGAAAAGTGCAATTAGTTCATACTTGGGTAAAGATGAATTTTTAATTGACATTAGAAAGGATTAAGAAGAATATGATTCCATAATCAGAAGGTATTCAGGATTATCTTAGGAGCTAAGGAATATCAATTCAACTTCGGAGTAATCGAACTTCGCTTTCAAACTCCATTTATGATCCCGTTTGATAAAATTCAGAATAAAGGATATAGGATAAATATATCCACAACTAATGGACCTTAACTATATAACGTTAAGGAGAACAAATGAATTCATTTCTCGAAGTTTAGACCTCGTTTGAATGACGTCTAATAAGTTAATATTCTGAAATTAGTTGCAGTTGGAAAAAATCTTGGCTAAGTTTAATAGGTTAAACTTATCACGTCCGTCGGTACGGACTGCTTAATCCAATGATTAAGAAATAAACCAAGTAAGGAATTGTAGCCCTTCGATACGAAGGAGAAGATACATAACAAACTAATGGATGGTTTAGTCCCTCTTAGTTATATACAACTGCAACGGAAACGAGGATCAAGGGATCAACACAAATGCTGAAAGTTGATTTTAATTATTAACTCGTGGCTAAGTCACTTGAGCAGGATGTGTATTCTCGATGGGAGGATTCTGCAGGACATTGGCATACGCCAGCTACAGCAAGGTGTCCTCATGAAGACGAGGTCTTCATGACGACACAATGTTGCAGCCGACATATAGCAATGCCCTCCCGAATTAAAACATTTAGAATACATAGGCTGAATGTGTAGATCTTAGCAGGGGGATAGGGTATGATCTGGTATACGGAGTGACTCTGAAATACTAAAGACAAATAGACACACGGATTCGTGGGGTAACGACACCGTATGTCTGCGTATCTTTAGTTACCAGGAGTGCCTTCCTATACCCGTTCATATTACTAGCTGGAATTGAAAGTTTAAAACTGACCTTAAATGATGAGGACTGGTAGGAGCCAGGAAAGACCATTCTAGATAACAGGTGAAGTGAAGTGAAGGACGTATTCCGTAGATGTGTATCACATCCAGGAATATGATCATGCAAAACATGTGAAAATCTTTGGCCAAAGTATCGCAATTGCTGGTTGCGTTGTCCTTATCACTTAATTTAAGATGCAGGATGTCAGATGAATATCAGTAACAGATATTCAAATTGGCTTCTTAAATGGATCACTTCGATAACTAGGGAAGGTTATGAGAACAGGTATATATAATATACTATGCATAAACAAACATGAAGGATCGGTTGTTGCCGAGTCATGAAATGAACAATCGTTGAAACTCCGAGCCATGAAAATGGAAGATCAGTAATTCATCGAGTCATTTACAGCAGTATATAGAATCTGTTATAAGATTGAATGGCATTGAATGTGTGTTCCATATTGTAAATATGTGAACAGGGAACATTCATTTTAAAAAGGAATTGTGTGATCCAAACTGTGTTGTTTGGGCAGAGAACAATTATTAAAACTTGAACGTGTGTTTGAATTTTATAATTCATAACAGTGAACGTTATCAAAATAAAAAATAAAAAATATTTTCCCTTGTTCTGGTGTTCTGAAATGAGGATGTTACATGATATGTATTGGCCTAATCTACATGCATTAATTCCTGAAAAACCATTAGATAATCCACGAGAAGCACAAAATTTGTGAAGGCAGAGTATCATTGAATATCCTCATATAGTTGTGCACTATAGGAACTTTTAATGTAGACTTTTCCGAAAGGAGATATTGCAAAAAGGAATTAAAGTTAAATATTATTGGTCTAGATATGAATGGTAGTATAGAGGTTCGGCAGATGTGCTTGGATTCATATGGTTAGAATGGGTGCAAAATATGGACAACATTGATTGAACTGATGATTTTCAACTTAAATTTTTTGAAATATTCTTCCATTCCATCATCCATGCATGGAATCCTTGGGAGGACCCAAACCAATGGAACATATAGGTAATTTATCAAATCTCATAGAATCTATGTTCTATATAAAATTTATACATTATCAAAATATATGATATATCCTTGTGTGCTATTAATTATAGATCTACCTAAATTTTACATAACATATGTGTCTTTGAAATACAAGATAACTTAGACAAGTTGATATGGAACGTGGGTATGAAGATATTCTCAACTATGTAGAATGACATATGATGTGTAGAGAGGGTTCCTTCCTATGTAATAAAAGATGAAGAATGGTTTGTAGGTAAGATGTTCAGAAATTTGAATATTTATTTTTAAATTTAAAGATACATGTGTGGAAGAAATAATAATGGATTATTATATTTTGCAGGTATAATGCATTATGGTCATTGAATCTCAAGGGATCAAAGTTATATCAAGACCCAGAGAGAGGAGTTAAAAAAATTTAACCTGTGAGAAACGATGAAAGGGTAAATACACACAATCCCTACATATTACAATTGTTGAGAGCAAACATAGATTGGAAACCTATTTTTTCCAAGCATGTCGTAAACAAGTACATTGTAAAGTATGCAACAAAAGTAGAAAAGAGTTCTATAAATTATCACGAAATTTTGATGCGGATTACAGACATTCAAAACCCTGATGAAATGGAAGCAAGAGCATATAGGTGACTTCTAATTCATACATTAGTTGAAAGAGACATTTTCACATAAGAAACATGTCACATGTTGTTGGAGCTTTTATTGGTAGAGCGTAGTAGAGTATTTTTCAATTTAAATGTTTCAAGTGAGGTGTTCAAACAAGTAATAACAAGTGATGAAGATGAAAAATAAGATTATTTTAAAAAGTTCATTAATGGGCATAAGAATAGCCCTTTCATGGAAAGTGTGGTCTGTGGAAAGGACCACTATGCGAATCACTGTCCTCTCTGAAAAGAAGAAGGATCGATCGCGGACCACAGCATAGGATACATGCTGCAGTGGCTAACAGACAAGCTGAAAAGCAAGTGACGCCCATAGAAGTTACGGGTAAGTTATTCGGTAAACCTGTAGTTGTACTTTTTGATACTGGAGCTACAGAATGTTTTATTTCTGCTAAACTTGCCTTGAAATTAAAAAGAAAGGCTGCAAGAATGGATAAAACATGGACATGCATTATGGGAATAATGTTGTCCATACAGTCGAAATGTGCCTTTTTGGGGCAATTCTTGATCTCTGCCTGGTTTTCTCCACCGAAGTTGATTTGTATGTCACTCCTCTAGGATCATATGATATCATTATTGGAGTTAACTGGTTGGCTGAACATAAGGCAAAGGTCGACTGTTATGAAAAACAAATCTGTTGCTTGATGACCTGCAGAAAGCAGCAGTCATTCAAGGTGTAAAACGGGAAGTTGCAGTCAGGAAACTGACGGCTATGCAACTAAAGAGGGCTAAAAACAGAGGCTGCACCTTGTATGCAGTAAAAATGACAGAAAATGAAGAGGAAGATAATGATTTCATGGAAAGATATCCATTGTTGAGGGATTTTCGTGATGTATTTTCCGGAGGAATTGCCAGGTCTTCCGCCCAAACGTGAGTTTGACTTCGCTATAGAGATCAAGCCAGGAACGGAACCCATATCTAAGGCACCTTATAGAATGACTACCATTGAGTTGGTAGAGCTGAAGGCTCAGTTACAAGAACTCCTGACTAAGGGGCTGATCAGACCGAGCGTCTCACCTTGGGAGAGCGCCGGTAATTTTCGTAAAGAAAAAGGATGGCACCTTGAGGCTGTGCATTGATTACAGAATGCTGAACAAAGCAACCATTAAAAATCGATACCCACTTCCTAGGATTGATGATCTGTTTGATCAGATGCGAGGAGCATCAGTCTATTCAAAAATAGACCTGCGATCAGGGTACCATCAGCTGAGAATAAAGAGGAAGATATTCATAAAACAACTTTTAGAACAAGGTATGGGCATTATGAGTTCACGGTGTTGCCTTTTGGGCTGACTAATGCACCTGCCGCCTTCATGAATCTAATGAATAACATTTTTCAAGAATACTTAGACAAGTTTGTGCTTGTATTCTTAGACGACATTCTTATATACTCTAAAAATGTCGAAGAGCACCAAGAACATCTCAGGATAGTGCTGGAAATCTTAAGAAAGAGGAAGTTGTATGGCAAACTGTCCAAATGTTCCTTTTATGATGCAGAGGTGCATTATTTGGGACACGTTATAAGCAAAGACGGGATAGCTGTTGACCCTTCAAAGATCACAGCTATAACTGAGTGGCCTGCGCCTAAGAACGTGCACGAAGTGAGGAGCTTCATGGGCTTGGCTGGATATTATCGAAAGTTCGTCAAGGACTTTTCAAAAATTGCTGCCCCAATCACTTCGTTGCAAAAGAAGAAAAAAATTTGTCTGGACAGACAAATGTGAATCTGCCTTTAAAAAGTTAAAGGAACAGTTAACTACTGCACCTATTTTGACTGTACCTGATCCAAATGGAGATTTTATGGTTGTAACGGACGCCTCAGGAGAAGGCCTTGGAGGTATTCTGTTACAGAATAACCATGTTATCGCTTATGAAAGCAGAAAGCTTAAGTTACATGAACAGAACTATGCTCCACACGATCTTGAGCTCGCTGCCATTGTTCATGCGCTTCAAATATGGAGGCATTACCTTCTTGGCAAGCCCTTTGAATTAAAAACAGACCATCTGGGGCTGAAGTATATTTTTACTCAGCCAAATCTGAATGCAAGGCAGCGAAGATGGTTAGAATTTCTGTCTCAGTATGATTTTGAAATAAGCTACATTAAGGGCAAGGAAAATAGAGTAGCAGATGCTCTGAGTCGAAGGAAGCATATCTCTGCTCTTATAACGTTAAGAACTCAGTTTAAGGATGAGGTAAAAGATGCCTTGGAATCAGATCCTTATTTCCAGCAAGTCAAATCAGCACTTGCTGCAGACCCGCAGGACATCAGGTATAAAGGATTCCGTTTTGATAACGAAGGATTCTGAGGTTCGAAAAGGGTATATGTACCTGTGGCAAATGACTTAAGAGGGAAATTGTTAACTGAATTCCATAATTCACCTTTTTCTGGACACCCTGGCATTACAAAAATGCTCGCTGATCTTAAGCAGCAATATTTTTGGAAGGGAATGAAAAAGGATGTGGTAGAGTTTGTAACACACTGCTTGGAATGTCAGCGTGTTAAAGCGGAACATATGCACCCTGCTGGATTATTGTATCCCCACAGCATTCCGCAGTATAAATGGCAAGTGATAACGATGGATTTCGTTCAAGGATTGCCTATGTCAAGAAATAAACATGACATTATCCTGGTTGTAGTCGACAAATTGACCAAAGTGGCACACTTCATTGCTGGTAATTTGAAGGACGATGCACCAGTGCTAGCAAGAAGATTTGTACATGAAATCTTCAGATTGCATGGAATACCGGAATTAATCATATCGGACAGAGATCCGAGGATGACATCATCAAGGTTTTGGCAAACGCTTAATGCGGCCTTGGGAACTAAATTAAACTTCAGTTCTGCATATCATCCAGAAACGGATGGACAGACTGAGAGAGTTAATCAAGTTTTAGAGGACATGCTAAGGATGTATTGCATGGACCAGCAGTATAAATGGGAGGAATACCTTCCGCTGGTAGAAATTTGCTTACAATAACACCTATCATGCCTCTTTAAAAATGGCGCCCTTTGAAGCATTGTATGGAAGAAAATGCAGAACCCCTGTCAGCTGGGACAGCGTTGAGACAGAGAGGTAATTGGGCCAGAAATCCTTATGGAAATGGAACAGCAAATCAAAATGATTCGGGAACATCTAAAGGAGGCTGCCAATAGGCAAAAGAGCTATGCAGACTTGAAGCGGGTTGACAGGCATTATAAACTTGGAGAGAAAGTCTTTCTTCGGGTGAAGCCGAAAAAGAGCTCCATAACTTTTGGCAAGGCTGCCAAGTTGTCGCCCACGTTACGTGGGACCTTTTGAAATTATTGAAATAATCAACCCTGTAGCTTATCGTCTAGCATTACCTCCTGCCTTGTCTCAAATGCATGATGTTTTTCATATTTCTTTGCTTAAGAAATACGTGACAGATTTATCCCATGTGCTAAATTGGAATTCCTTGCAGGTCCAAGACCCAGGAATAATCGTGGTTAAGCCCATTCGAGTGCTGGGAACTCGCCAGTTGTACTTGAGAAATCGCGAAGTGAACCAATGTAAGGTCCAGTGGGACCAGTTTCAGCGAAGAAAGTGCTTGTATGTTAACTTGGTGAATGTTTTACATACTGTTATAGCTGCTGAAATGAAAGCAAACATGTTAAGATATGTTTTTGATCTTAAGAGAATGTGTTGCTAATTTGGATTCTTGCATACTGTGATTTATTACATGGGACAGCAAATATTGTACTTGTGTGTTTGCTGATGTGACGACAAATTGTCGTATACTTGCTAGCTCTTGTTGCTGATTGACAGCATACCCTGAATCAATTCCATTGATTCAAGTATGCTGAGGTCCTCTTGTGATTTCTGTGTCGATTCACACTTGAACCGGACTGAGATTGTTATGAGCGTGCAGCGCCCTTTGCAGGTGTGAACAGCTAGCACGAAAATGCCAACGACAGGGGTTCGATTCTTGAACCCTGTACTGTCGAATTTGGGACCTCGTGAGGCAAGAAATGCCTGGACACGGGTGGCCTTGGCACGTAATCTGAAGGACGGAACGTCCTGCTCTGCATTAACGTGAATGTTAGTAAGGAGGCTGGATGGAAGTTGTTAGTGTTAGTGGTTAGTGTGAATTAAACCTAAACTAACCCTAAGGCCTAACATACATCCTACACTACTATCCTAAGTGGATTTTTTTAAATTACAAAAAAAAAAAAAGGGAAAATAAACCTAAGTTCTAAAACCTAAGGTTAAACTAGGACCTAGGTTGAATACTACTTGCAACCTAAACTAATCCTAATCTAAGGGGTGCGCAGACCCTTGGAGGGAAAGGGATAAGGATGGGAAGGAGGCATTCATTGGCATTTAATGAACTGTCCCTACGTGGACAGCGCCAGTTTTGGCGGGGCAGGTAAGGAATTAGAGGCATCTATTTAGAAATAGAGCCAAATTCAGTTTGCATGGAAATTTTGAAAATTAGAGTTTGCCAACCCAAGTGGCGGTGGCGTGGAAAGTAAGGAAAAAGGCAGAGCCTTTAATGCATTGATTGTTTCGGTCCTCGCGACCAGCTCGCCTTGGAAACAGCATGAGGGAATTTGATTTTTTTTTCATTGTTCGATTTGGTTTTGGCCGAAGTTGCTCTGCATTTGGTTTTTTTTTTGGTCTGGTTCAGTCGAACCAGCTCTTAGCATTTGACATTTTTTTGGAGTTTCGAGGCGAGGCTGTTGCTAAGCCTGAAGAAGAAAGGAGTGCTGGGAAGTTTGTGTTGTGTTGTCGTTGTGGAAGGAAAAACGCGGCAAAATAAGGTTTTCTTTGAGCTCTGGAAAAGAAATTTCAGGCATGTTAAGCCCTTCTCTTTAAAAATCTTTGCTTTGATTAAGTGTTTCATTAAAACAACCCTGCTCTTGGGTTTGGATTGTGTGATTTGATTTGCTGTTGAGTCGATTCGAATTGGGTTTCATCGATTCTTGTTGCTTTTTTGGTTGGAAAATGATATGATGAATCGTTCTGGTTGCTTGGTTTTTGGTGTGTTTTTTGCTCGAATCAAGTTGGGAATGATTTATTTACTGTGGTGGTTGTTGACTGTGTATTGTGGGATAAAATAGACCTTTTCTTCCTCTGTACATGTTGTATGAAGTGGAACAGACTGTTTAATCTTTTTTTCCTTACAGTGTAATCGTTTTTTGCTTGTTGTGCTTGGAACTGCTATTGCATGTAAAGGGAAAATGGAAATACAGTCGTGATTATATTGCTATGATTGGGAACCGATGACTCTTGCTATTATTTGGAAATAATATGAATCATCGTTATTGGTCGCTGAGTTTGACTGACTGTCCTTGTATTTTATTGAATGAAATACCTTCCTGTCGAGCTAGATGTTTAACAGTAAATGGGAAAACGTCATATATATCTTAAGACTGTGCATGTTATATGAGTTGTGTCGCTATGATTTGGGTTTGTCGACCCTTGCTGTCTTTTCTTTTGGAAATGATAGGAAAATCGTTCCCCGTTGCTGTGTCTAACTGTCTTGCTCTTCTTGAATGGAAATACCTCCATGAGGTGCTGGTTATGGGTATTGTATGAAAATTTTAATTGGTGGTTTCTTGTGGAATGGAAGGTAAAACTGTACAGCTAGTATGGGTTATTCTATTGCTGTATTATTGTTGTTGTCATCTGAACTGCGATATGATTGTATTGGTTGTAAGAACGGCTTGAGGTCGTTTCTCTACTGAAGCTTTCTTTGAAGGAAATAGTTTCCTCTCTCTCTCTCTGCTGTGTTGATTGTGATGAATACAACATTGTTTTCTTTTGTTTGAGCATACAAAATTGCCATGGAAGAAAGAAATGATAATATGTGTCTTTGACTGTTCTTTCCTTTCTTCTTGCTTAAAAGGGGAAAAAATAAGACTTCCTCTTCCTTCTGCTGTTTTGAATTATGAGGAAATGGCATCTTGTATTTTAAAAGGGAATGGGCATTAGACTTTTTATATGAGTGTTTATGGGAATTGGAAAAGAAATAGCTTTCCCTCTGAAAAAAAAAATAAGGTGATCTTGCTAGGAAAGAATGATGAGTTGATATGTTGACAAATGTTTCAATGACTTTTTTATGAAGGATGTTTGGAGAATGAAATTTTACTGTTTTGAGGTGATGCTGGAAGGATTGGAAGATTTCCATTTTGTTAATGTCTTTTGTTGAAAATTGTTTGAAGAAGGTCTTTTCTTTTGAATGGTTTTGTGTGGAAATACGAATTAGTTTGTTTCTTTGATGAAATGGTTGAATTTATGACAAAAACTGATGAAATTCAAAAAGTTTGCCTTGACTTTACCATCATGCAATGGGATTTGCCTAACTGACTGTCTTTATGGACTGTTTTTGTGGTTTCAGTTTGAATTTGGCAAGGAATACTGTTATGTTTTTTTTCATGCAATGGGAAGTTGCCTTGACTGTACTAGGTTCATTTTGCCATCCTTGAAACGGATTTTGCTATTGTAATTCTGATTTTTGCATTTTGGAAGTTTTGCATACTGTTATGAAACTGGAAAATGGATTGGGTAGAATCATTGTTGGAAGGAAATCCTTTCTTCTGCCTGCTGTTTTAACTTGATGAAATTCATAGTCATGTGAATAATGGACTTGCTGTAGGTAACAGCAATGAATAAATGTTATTCTGAACGGGGTACGTTCCTAGAATTAGATAATCATGTGATTAACTGACTGCATGATTGAAATACTGTTTCTGTTTAGTATGCAGCGAAAGAAATATGGTTTCTTTTATTATGGTAAATACATGGTATGCAGCCTTATATTGTTTGATCTTGGATATACCTAATGTTGTACTAATCTGTTTCGGATCTTTATATGAGTCTGATTCAAATGAAGTATGGATATGAATGGTGAATTCTTCCCTGTTTTCATTTAAAGCTGATTATAAATGAAGTTATCCTTGCTGCCGGAAAGTGAATTCCGAATGGATTTTGTAAGTTTCACTCTGAACTGTTATCTTGAATTGATTTTCGTTTGGGTTCCACTGTTAGGACAGTTATGTGGAAGGAAATAGAGATATGAATGAATGACTTGGAAAAGTGATCTTTTCTTCTTTCATTTAGTTGGAAATCTGGAATTCGTGAATAATGAATTTTATAGTGCTTAGATGGGAGCAACTATATGCATTGCTGTTCGCTTTCTTGTCTGTACTTGAATGCTTTGAATTTAATATGCTTCATGAACGGAAAGGAAAGTAATGGATTTATATTTCAGTTAGTTTCATCCTTTGCATTTGCTATTAATGAAAGGCGTGGAAAGGATAACTGGATGCTATAGGCAGCAAGCTACTTGTATTCCTAACTTTACAAATATTGTAAATTGATACTTGCAATGATTATGTGGGGAACGGGACAGCAGTCCCTTGGCTGATTGTGATGATAGTTTTGATAGTTCAGTTGTTATGCTGATCTTTCTTCTGTGCCTATTTCGTGATTGATGTTGTTTAACTGTTTCATAAAAGCAGGGTTTCTTTTATTGAAACAGTATTCCTCCTCCAAGGAATTGTGAAAAGAAGAAATTATTCTTGTTAGTCCAATGAGTTGTTGGATGTTTTGTGATAACGTATAGCCCACATCAGTTGGATTGGCACATGTACAATTTATGAACCCAGCATTGACAAATATTGATACAATTCGAGTGTGATATTTTTCAATAATTATATTAGTTTGATATTATTATTAAAATTGGAAAGACGAATAACGATGTTATTGTCTTGCATGTTCGCGGAATTGTGTTCATGTCCACGCAATATTATGAATGTAAATGATCGCAATTGAACGATATCTGTATCTTACTCAATCAACTCTTTAAGTTGAAAGTGCAATGTAAAGTGTCATGTCGTGGGTAAAGATGAATTTTTAATAATTGACATTGCACGAAAACCGGATTAAGGCTTGAGAGAAAATCAATAGAACCTTCCATACTCGAAGGTATTACAAGCTATACAAGAAAAAAGGGGAAAAAAATACTTAGTCAATATCCTAGGCTCAGGAAACTATCAAATTCAACATTCGTCATTAATCGAAACTCTCGCTTCTCAAACTCCACCATTCCGGATGATACCCTCTTGACTAAAATTGCCAAGAAATAAAGTATGGAATAAAGGTGGCAGTATCCCACCTAATGGACCAATCTCACCCTAGTAACGCCGGCGTGTAGGTACACAAAATAATAAGATCGATTTCTCGAAGTTCTAGACCTCGTTGTAATACGTCTAATAAGTTGAAAATATCCTGAATTAGTTGGGCAGTGTGGGCAACAAATCTACCTTGGCTAGTATTAGATAGGAATGCTTAACACTTATCACGATCCCGACGGTACCGGACGCTTAATGTCCATTATTAAGAAATACCAAGTAAGGAAATTGGCCGTCAAGTGGGCCGCTTCGATATCGAAGGACAGAATACAACATACCAAACTTAATGGATGGTTTAAATGGTGCCCTGGTAGTTATATACCACTGCAGCGGTGGCTAACTGAGGGATCCATGGTCGAACACAAATGTGAAAGTTGATTTTAATTATTAACTCGTCGGCTAAAAGTCCACTTGAGCCCAACGATGTCCACTGTCACCTCGATGGAGGATTCTTCAGGCACTTGGCATACGCCAGCTACAAGCAAGGTGTCCCATGAAGAACGAGGTTTCAGGACGACACAATGTTGGCAGCGTCATATAGCAATGCCTCCGAATTAAAACATTTAGAATTACATAGGCTGAATGTGTAATCTTAGCATGGGGATATGGTATTTCTGGTATACGAGTGACCGCTGACAATACAAAGACAAATGACAGCGAAGGACAACGATTCGTGGGGTAAGACACCGTATTCTGCGTATCTTTATTACGGAGTGCCGTCCTATCCCCGTTCATAGACTGTGCAAGGCTGGAATTGAAAGTTTAACAACTGACCTTAATGATGAGGACGTTGTAATTACCAGGAAAGACCATTCTAGATAACAGTGAAGTGAAGTGAAGGACGTATTCCGTAGATGTGTATCACATCCAGGAAATAGATCCTGCCAAACAGTGAAAATCTTTGGCCAAGTATCGCAATTGCTGTTGCGTTGGTCCTTATCACTTGTTAAGGGCAGGAATGTCAGATGAATATAGTAAACCGATATTCAAATTGGCTTCTTAAATGGTCACTTCGATAACTAGGGAGGTTATGGAACAGTATATAGTAATATACTATGCATAAACAAACATGAAGGATCGGTTGTTTCCGAGTCATGAATGAACAATCGTTGAACCTCCCTGAGCCATGAAATGGAATATCAGTATTCATCGAGTCCATTTACAGCAGTATATAGAATCCTTTTAAGAGTAATGGCATGATGTGTGTTCCATATTGTAAATTGTGAACAGGGAACATTCATTTAAAAAGGAATTGTGTGATCCAAACTGTGTTTTTTTGGGCAGAGAACAATATTAAAACTTGAACGGGTGGTTTTGAATTTTATACATCATAACAGTGAACGTTATCAAATAAAAAATAAAACTATTATTCCCTTGTTCTGGTGTTCTGAAATGAGGATGTTACATGATATGTATTGGCCTAATCTACATGCATTAATTCCTGAAAAAACCATTAGATAATCCACGAGAAGCACAAAATTTGTGAAGGCAGAGTATCATTGAATATCCTCATATAGTTGTGCACTATAGGAACTTTTAATGTAGACTTTTCCGAAAGGAGATCTTGCAAAAAGGATTAAAGTTAAATATTCATTGGTCTAGATATGAATGGTAGTATAGAGGTTCGGCAGATGTGCTTGGATTCATATGGTTAGAATGGGTGCAAATATGGACAACATTGATTGAACTGATGATTTTCAACTTAAAATTTTTTGAAATATTCTTCCATTCCATCATCCATGCATGGAATGCCTTGGGAGGACCCAAACCAATGGAACATATAGGTAATTTATCAAATCTCATAGAATCTATGTTCTATATAAAATTTATACAATTATCAAAATATATGATATATCCTTGTGTGCTATTAATTATAGATCTACCTAAATTTTACATAACATATGTGTCTGTGAAATACAAGATAACTTAGACAAGTTGATATGGAGACGTGGGTATGAAGATATTCTCAACTATGTAGAATGACATATGATGTGTAGAGAGGGTTCCTTCCTATGTAATAAAAGATGAAGAATGGTTTGTAGGTAAGATGCTCAGAAATTTGAATATTTATTTTTAAATTTAAAGATACATGTGTGGAAGAAATAGTAATGGATTATTATATTTTGCAGGTATAATTCATTATGGTCATTGAATCTTAAGGGATCAAAGTTATATCAAGACCCAGAGAGAGGAGTTAAAAAAAATTAACCTGTGAGAAACGATGAAAGGGTAAATACACACAATCCCTACATATTACAATTATGGAGAGAAAAACATTGATTGGTAACTTGTTCTTTTCCCTAGCATGTAGTAATCCAAATACATTGCAAAAGTATGTAGCAAAAGTAGAGAAGATTTTTGAAAACTTATCATGAAATTTGCTGATGCGGATTATAGACACTGAAAAACCCATAATGAAGTTTTCAGTGAGAGCATATAGGATGACTTCTAACTAAAAACAATTAGTTGAAAAGAGGACATTGGTCACATAAGAAACATTTTCACATGTTGTTGGAGCTTCCATTAGTAGAGAGTAGTAGAGTATTTGTCCAATTTGAATCTTTCACAGTGAGCTGTTTCAAATCAAGTAAAAATAACTCATGAAGAAGAACCATGAAGAACATGTAACAACTTTCATTGGTGAGTACAAGCATAGACCCATTTTTCCATGGAAAGTGTGTCACTTATTGATGCCTCTAGATCTTGGACGTATAATCCAAGGAGAAAAACAAGATATCAAATGGGAGGTTAGGAGTTTCGACAGCTATTGTGAGAGTATTCCCAAGGTTTTCCTCCATACCTTCACATGAATCACATAAATGGGCTGATTTTTTGTTTGGTCAAAGTTTTTTGTTTCTTTACAAGTCGTTTCTGTGATATAGAGAGATAGATCGAGACTTGATTCTAATTCAATAATTTCAAAACTAGGATTCATGTTCAGTTATAATCCATGACATGTCGATAGGACCTAACGAATATAGAATATGTTGATAATAATTACAATGATTCTGAAGAGGAAGTTTAATCAAAACATTCAACAAAAATACAAAAAGAACATGAATGGGAAAATCACATGTGGGGCTTCATTGTGGTCAAATTTTTTAGAGTGAATTAAAATGGATATGCTGGGAGGAAGAGATATTGACAGGAACAAGCACCATGTAATGATGAATTATCGAGGTGAGGAATATAATAGTAAGAAGGTAATAAAATTTGATAAGCAACGTGAAAAGATAATGGGTTGGTTTTAGATGATGAATTGGCCACCAAAATTTCAATTATGATACATTAGGTTCCAAAAAAAAACAAGCACTCTGATATAATTACTAATACATTATAATTAGCATCAAAAATAACATGCCATTACTTATGATAGTTCAAGGAAGAGCAAGGAATTGGAAAAATCCTATTTGATTGGTGTGATTCATCAAGCACTTTTTTGATGCATCATTTCCCGAGAATGTTCTCCTATTATATTACTTACACCAACAGGAGTTATACTGACATTTAATATTGGTGCCTCAACGATCCATTCACAACTTTTGAATCCCTACTTTCAGATTTCATAGAATTAGAAGGATCAAGACTTGCAGAACATTCCAAAAAGATGATTTTGCCACATAAAAATATATATTGATTGATGAAATTAGATTCATCAGATAATTTTTTCTCTCTACAAAATATAGACTCTCGGCTTCGTAAAGCATTCCACAAAAAGAGTGGGACATCAGTTTTTTTGTGGTGTTTTCTATGATTTTGGGAGGAGATTAGCAAACATCTTCCTCCTGTTTCAAGAGAAAGCACCATATAATACTAATGGGACCATGCAAAGCTGTTATGGGAAGCATTTACAACAGTTGTTACACTAGATAAGTTATTTAGACAAGAAGGAGCAAAACAAATACCAAAAAAATTGTGTTCGACAACTTCTTGCAAATATTAGATAAATGTCAATCCAACACTGGATGATTGGATGTTATTAATGAGAAAGAACAAACTTATGCATTGGAAAAATCTAGTAATGAATATATTCAATAATAATATTCACTTGGTTCACGAAAAATATTAACATGTAAAATAACCACAACAACAAAAAAATTGCTTTCATTGAAGAGACCTGTAGCACATAGAATTGTGACTACAACAAATACCCCCCATCACACTAACAGGAGGTACGTAATGATGAACATGATGTTAAATTATTAATTTTCTAATGATGCAAGGGGTTATGTTAACATCCAATCTTTGGATAGAAGCATGGGTCTTGTTAAAATGGAGCTCTGGGATATATCTGACGCATAAATATACGCACTTGGGAGTGGTCCGCCGCCAAACCCTCTAACATATGTAATGGTTGAATTTGATAATTACTTTGGAATACTATTTGAAGACTAGAACTTCGCATATCATCTTGATTACACCGATTACAAAGGGTGATGCACAAATAAGTTACCGCTACAGTTGGCATGGGAAATTTGAATATACATAAATTGTAAGGTTTGACTCTTTCCAAGGCTACAGTTGATATTGAAACATAGGGAAACAATGGGGTTAACATTTGTAGGCTATCTATCGAGTAAGGTCATTGCAAAGTCTAAGAATATTTTCTGACCATTTTACATATGAGCACTATGAAAGGATGAAGAAGGGACAAAACTAATTTCGAAACATGGAAGGCGGAGGAAGAAAGACTTAATGTCCTTGGAATAAAAAATAATGTTCTTTGTGTAACACCACATTTCGTTCTATTATTTTTTTCATTTTCATGTGATGTACGTTTCACATTTTGATTCATATGAAATAAATGATTATTTTTTGAACATGATAATGTGGGTTACGAATAAAAATCCCTAATAAGTTCATGGTCTATTATAAACTTAGAATTGTTATTACTCATATTTTTTCATCTTAAGAGAGATGGAAACTCCATCTTTAAATCCCTCTATGATGTCCCCTTGTAAGATACTTGAGTCTAAAAATGATTAATTGTTAACATTTTTCTCATTTTTAGTTGTTATTTTGTGACATTTATCATCGAAATGAGAAAACGTATTTGAGATCTAAAAAGGATTAATTGTTAAACACCTTGTCATGACTAGTCTAGTGACATTGTGTTTCAAAGGTCAGAATGAGGACTCAATAGGTTCATGTAATTTTCGAGCGTATGTATAGATATTTCCTGAAAAAAATCGTGATCGTAAGAAAATTTTTTTATTGCAATATATATTCATGATAATATTTTTTTTATTCAATATATATATGGAAAATTGTAATAAATTTATTTGTTCTACTCACATTCATGAAAAATGTTTGGTTTTATAAAAATGAGGAATTTAAAGCTAAGTTGATATTTTTGAGCAGCAGCTCGGAGACCTTTTTTTTCAAAATGTGTAATTTATAGGTGATTTATTGATTGTGGTCCATTTTTTTCTATAAGAAATCCAAGGGTTTGCAACATGTTTTTTTGGAAGAAAAGAATATTACATAACCATGCCCATGAAAAAATGTTGTTCTTTCCATTAAAGTTTGAATAAATTATAGTTTTATAAGATAATTTTGTTGCTTATCATATGTAACGTCAATGCGATTACCTCAACTATGAGTTCTATGGCAATATGGTATTATGGAATTCTTATGGTCGTTTAAAAAAATCGATGTGTATATAATAAGGGCCTAGTCGAATTTTAGTTATTGTTTCCGACATTTTTTATCAAAATGAATATTAGAAAAAGATTATTAAATGTTTTTCTTTGGATGAAATTTCATTATATTATCTTGGATATTGTTGGTTAATAATTGGTAGAAAAATATACCTTTGCGTAGTTCAATGTAAATTCATTATGAATTTCTTATGGTCCTCAAGAAAATTATTGATATATAGGGGGTTGAAATCTATCTTGGGTTCTTGACCAGAATCGATATGCTTCCCCAATAACTTAAGACTTGTCATTCATTACACAAAATAAGGATCCCCACCCACGTAGTTAATTGGTAAAAACGTTCAAAAATTTTGGAATAAGTTTCAACATAAGTCGCCAACTCTCGATAGGTTGTATACGTCAACGTACATATCATTCACGAACTATAAATTCCCCACTTTTTTCTTGACTGTATTTTTGGTATAAATATTTCATAATGCATACTCCAAGTGGTATAGCTACTCACAATACCTATATGTATATAAAATATATAAGTAGGCACCTCACTGAACTTTACCTCTTGGCATATTTTACATATCATGTTTTGATTTATATAAGTTTATGTAAAATATGCCGAAAGATAAAAGTTAGCAAGGCGCCTATATATTTTATATAATATATAAATATAATTAATATATCCCTCTCACAGCATATGTTACATTTATTTATATAATATAGGTATGCTAGTTAGCAATTCTAATATATTGTTTATGTTGTCGGTGAAAGAGGGAGAAAGGTCAAATATCTAGAAGGAATCCGTGTGCATTAATGAGTTACACTCAACCGTGAAATGGTGTAGCTTTAAGATTTAAGAAAGAACACAACCATGGAAGAAATGTACATGCATTAAGGGAAAAACTAGCCTCACTAATCCATGCTCATAGATCAAGTAGGAATGGTGTACATATATGGTAGTGATGAGTAGCTTCCATGTATAAACAATGATGCCTCCATGATGGAGAAGAGTAGTTACATTCCCAAATGAGAATGTAACTCCTATGACACATACTTACACATATGACAGATTCCGTAAGGGAATATGTCATGACTAATATGACACCTAAGATCCATGCTCCCACCTAAGTGAGATGACTCACCTGGAGAGTTGGTAATACACCAAATAAATAAAAGGTGAAGAAAATTCCTCACACCAACGCCACCCCCTTTATCGTAATTTAGGATGAGGCAAGGAAATTCAACAAAACACACAGAGAATGAAAAATGCATCCTGACCACAAACCTGATGAGGTACCCATGCATAAAAAGAAGTCCAAAGCAGTAAAGGAAAACCCAGTGGGAAAAACATCGAACACAAGAGGAAAATACACTCTATAATCTAAGAAAGATGCCAAAGATGGGTCTTGGCCATAGACAAGCCTAAAAAGGTACCCATGTATAAAAGGGAAATCTCTCTGAAAAAAGAAGAAGAGATAAGAAGAGGGAGATCAGAGGAATATAAAAGATGACATGGAAACTCTAGGAGATCTCCCAAAAGAGTGTTGATGAAGTGTTCCTCTGCCTCTGGACTGAAGAATAGCCACCCACACTGAATTGTGTGTTTTCCCTTAGAAAGGACATAAATGATGAGCTAGAAGTCTTCCCACTCAGTGAAGGAAACTGAAGGTAGCACCATGAAGAACTATGATTCTGGTCTACAGATGTTTGACATAGGTCTAGCAATAGAGAACCAAGGAACCGAAGCTAATGCCATGCGCGTATAACTGTCAAAGTGAAAAGAAGGAACACTCACGAAAATGATTTCCAAATGATGTGAAATGATCAATGATGAACTCCCACAAAAATGATCAATGATGAACTCTAGAAAAGTGGAAGTGATAAGAGTCCAAGAAGAGGCATTCCCAACAATGAAGATGATAAATGCCTCCAATGCACCTGTATATGGATGAGAAACTTGTAGTGCATCACAAGTAGGTTCTACGAAAAGAAGACCAAGGTTGGGAAGATACTCTTCCTAATGAGGGGGACTCGACAAACAGTAGAGTGATTTTCAACAGGTATAAGTCATCCAATTAAGGTAGACGAGTAAAAGGGGCCTCACACACTAGAAGTGGAGGGGAGGCGGGTCTAATAACGGTATGAGGCTAAGTAGGAGATTGTAAAGTATTTGATGAGATTTGGGATGTGTCAACACTCTCTGGAAAGGTGAGAGGAGGAGATAAGTCCTCTGTAGTACTCTTGGCATCAGAACTCGTTGCACATTCCTCATCGTCAGAAGAAAAACCAAATGAGTCTGTGTCATTGGAACTACGATCACACGAAGAACAAGAGGAGACAACTGGATCAGCTGCAGCGAAAGAAATGGCGGTAATATGTGAAGGGTCTCCATAGAGGGACTAAAAGATGCTCCAGATACAGTGGGGAGGATCTGAGTCTGCCACATGAAGGTGGAGAGGTCTGGTACCATCTGGAGACGTCACACATCAAGTGACCAAATACATGGTTGCAAGTGTCGAGAAATTCCTTAAGAAGACAATGATCAGTGGGTGTAGGAATTGGCCCAAGCACTAAGTTTGAAAGACTCTCGTGGGCGAAGTAGTGTTCCATGAAAGCACGCAAGGCTGAATAGTTCTCTCTCCCAATAAGAACTGTTAGACGTTGTAAGGATATCCTGCGACGCTGAAACTTAAAAGAGTATCCTCCATGATGCAGAAATGAAAGCAAAACATGCAAGGTGCAAGATGTCTGACTCAGCCGATAATCCGTCTGCGTGTAATACAACACCCAAAAGTAACAGTGACCCCCCTAGAATGAAGCACTTTATAAAGTAGTAGATTTAAAAAAACTGACAATCACATAATGTAGTGTGCAAAAACTCATGCAACTTTGATTAAAGAAGTGCTCAAAACTGAGCAGTGAGTCAAAAGTTATAGAAAAAAAATGATTCCCGCAACTAATGGAAAAAACCAATAAACTTTGCAAATGGATTAAAAAAGTGCCCAAAACGCATGCAAACAGGTTCGTATGTATACTCGTTGGAAATGACATCAAATTTCAGATAAGATTTTTTTTATTTACCAAAGGGATTAGTGTCTTGCCAACCCCAGACCTCACCCTCCGTCTTCGACGCACGTATGAAGGGCATACATTTACAATAAAAATGAAACTAAAACTATTACAATGCCAAAAACCAATGTTTTTCACCTTAAAACATTAAAAACGGGATTGTTTAAACCTTCAAATAATTCTAGAAGGGAATGGGCAAGTGAAAACGGAAGCTGACCGAGTTGTCAATAGTCTTGTTGACCGAGCTGATGAGGTAGGGGACTGCACCGGGTCGGTTCACGGGTTGACTGAGCTGTTTGATGTCGCACTGGGGCGAATTGGGCTGTACAAATGCTGAGTTGGGTGGAGACCAACGTCGATGTATGTGTCACGAGCTAGTGGTGAATGACTGCCGAGTTGGGGTGTCGATGCCACATGGAGTCGTAGTATGCAGAGACCTGAAGAATCAAAGCCACGTGTTGGCTAGGGGCCGAGCTACAACCGCTGAGTTAAGTTGAAACCGCCGAGCAGAGCTATGTGCCGGAATGGCTGTGAGCAACGAAAGAGGCCCGAACCAACAAATGGAGATCTGTTACACGCCACGTTCACGAATTGAGGTCAGTTAGACGCCGATTACAGGTGGCACAGTTTTCAGATCTGCGTGCCAAAGGGGGTTCCCGTGTAACGTGAAATGGTGAAACAGTCGAGTGCTGGTGCTAAGTTGTAATGTCCAAGCAGGAGCCTGAACCAGATTCCCCGTGCACATGAGCGTTACGCCAGCGAGCTTTGACGAACGGGGAGACCACAGTTAGCTCGAACGTGAGAGTAAGGAAGAAGAGTCGACCAGTTCGATGCAGGAGCAGTGCCAGAAATTGTTAGGTGCATCCAACAAAAAACTGGACGGAGCATGAGCAAAGGCAGGATTTTAAGGCCAAACAATGTTCTAGTCAACGTTTCAAACCACCACCGACCTCGCAAAGTGAAACCCGAGTGAGTGGATTAACAGTGTAGGGTAGTGCAAAACATGCTGAGTCGCGGGAGAGAGTGTCGAGACCAAGGTTGAGTGGAAAGAATAATTCAAAGAATGTACATGAAATACCAGTAGTTCGTTCCAACCGGTGTATGAGTCACCAATGCAGATGTCAGAACCTCCACGCAGAAGCAAGCCTTGAACCAGCGACCCAAGGCAAGATCGAGCCGAACCCAAGCTGTGGAGGATGAAACGTGCAGTAGCCAAGTGCACGAGCTGGTACAATAATGCAGGTCGAGCTACTAAATAATACTGGTGTGCAAACCGACCAACTCCAAGTCAGGATAAAAACGAGCCTGCAGACGTGAGTTGATCACAGTGAAAAACCAATGCAAAGAACACCCACGTAAGAGCATAGCTCGAGTCGATACAACAACCGAGCCGGTGAATGCAAGCGGTGAGTTGAGCGAGGCGAGTGGCCAACATAATGCAAAGGGAGCTTTGGGACAACTCGCTTCCCAGCTCGGCGAGCTGGGGCCGAGCTGGTCCTTTTGACAACTTTTTTTTTTAACTCTCCAAAAAAACCAACACTGCACCTTTTAAACCTAAACCAATATCAACAAGGGAACACACCAGCACGAAACCAAGAACCCTTGAAAATGTAAGTAGAGAAAAAAGTAAGATTTGAGAGCTTGCACATGAAACTATGAGACAATGAGTAGTGAGCATCCAAAGCGAGCAACACGATTCTGATCTCTAAGCTCTAATACCATGATGGAGGGAGGAATGATGAAGATCTGGAAGGAATTTGTGTGCATCAATGATTTGCACTTAATTGTGAAATGGTGTAGCTTCAAGATTCAAGCAAGAACACAACCATGAAAGCAATGTATATGCAGTAAGGGAAAAACTAGGCTCAATACTCCATGCTCATAGATCAAGTAGGAAAGGTATATATATAGGGGAGTGATGAGTAACTCCCATGTAGAAACAATGATGCCTCCATGATGGAGAAGAGGAGTTACTTTCCCAAATGGGAATGTAACTCCTATGGCACATATTTACATATATGAGAGAGATTTCATAAGTGAGTCTGTCATAAGAGCTAAAATTCATGCTCCCACGTAAGTGAGATGACTCACTTGGTGAGGTGACAATACATATAATAAATAAAAGGGGAAGAAAATGCAACTCACACCAACAATCATTTAGTAAAATGACATATAGGTTACACATAGGTCATTAAGTTGTGTACTTAATTCACCTCTTAATATTGTTTTCCAATTTTCCAATTTTTTATATTTATCTCCTTCTCACATGAATAATTACGCCTAAGGCGTTTAGTAGTGAGATTAGACCTACCCCCTTTGACAACATTCATAGATCCGATGGAAGAGAAAAGTATGTTAGAATACGTTGAAATATGACGCCTGAAAATCTTCACATTTACCAAAAATAAAATAAAACTATCACTTGGTGGCATGGTACAAGGGTCTTTGCAACACTCGATCTAGATTCTCGATGGCTCGACCATTGAGTAGAAGGGATCAGTGGATTGATCCAATGCGGAGGAGTCAGCAGTGGGCTCGACCATTTTATTTTGCACAACCCGAGACAGCTTGGCTACTCAATGCAAGAATGAACTCACCCAAGCAGCATAGGTGAATTTTTCATTTTAATTTTTTGTAGTCAGAAAGAATCCACTTAAGAAGAAAATTATAGTTGGAAGAAATTATTGCTTGGGGAATTCAGGGATTGAGGAAATTAGTGTTTGAAGGAATTCATGGCATGGTAGTAGAGATGACAGTTATAGCAAGGGGGCATTTGAGGAAGCCATTTTTTGAAAATATGGATGAGATGTAGCCTGGTACGACGTGGCACACGATGATTGTGAAGGTGCTGAATTCAAAGCTGGTGTCGCAAAGGGTATGCTCTAATCCTACCAAAAATTTTAACTTTCTCCATGTAAGGAGTGAGAGAACAACAAGAGAAGGGAGTGGCAGAGGAGGGCAATAACAAATAAGATCTATTAATAGTCACTTCCTAGGCTTAACTACAACCCTTCTAACCATTCAGATGTTGTTGTATCCAGCAGCGCAGGTAGCTTACATTTTCCTTTGGATCAATTTAACAATGAGTTTAAAGAATTCCCATCTGATCTTTCCCGGAAAATTATTTAT
The DNA here is from genome assembly GCA_019776745.2 of Taxus chinensis. NCBI lineage: Eukaryota > Viridiplantae > Streptophyta > Pinopsida > Cupressales > Taxaceae > Taxus > Taxus chinensis. Next base: position 613,729,413 of record CM034156.1, read on the forward strand.
CTTACCAAGCCTTGTATCAGCTTCTTCCATATATAAAAAATTTCTCCATTTCACTAGCAACAAGGCAATACTAGAGGCTGTTGGGAGTACCTCTCATATCCATATCATTTACATGGAGTTTAGGCAGGGTTTGCAGTGGCCAAGCTTCTTACAATCTGTATCCCTCAAGCTTGGAGGCCCCCCAAAGCTGTTAAAGATTACAACCATAGGAAATGATGAGAAATATTGAAGCACACATGGAGGCGTCTACTGGATTTGCTCAATCAATTGGTATTGAATTTTTCTTTCACCCGTTAGTTGCAGGAATGGAAGAACTGGATGAATATGCCTTTAGTATAGAATCCCATGAGACTGTAGCTATGAATTTCTCTATAGTAATTAACTAAATTCTCTACAAATCAGGTAAAATCAACACTAATGAGCGATGTGCCAGACATAGAAGCCATTAATGGCTGCCAAAACAAAAACCCCAGAAAAGGAATAGAAGCAGGGTTTAGCCTGGCTCTGATACCATATGAAGGGAATACGAGGATCTACGGAAACTATAGAATCTAAAGAAACTATAGAATCTTCAGACAACAATAGAAAATATAATGCAGCGGATTTAAATTATACAAAATAGGGGAAAAAGGAGAAGCTACAAAAATTTATAGCAGCAAAATAAAATAACACACTTGGCTACAAATAACATAGATTTGGGCATCAAATTGCTTCAACAATACATATATACATACATACATATATATATATATAATCGAGGAATGAACATCAACTATAGCTGCACACAAAACTTTCATGCATACAATAACAACATTGAAATGAAGGAATTCTTTCAACAAAAACAGTCCAGACTTGAGTTGGGACTGCACATTTTTCTTCTTCTCCCAAATATGATATTCCTCCTCCTTCTTCTTCTAATAAAACATGATGCTTTTAATAATAAACACCTAGACAAAATCTCTGACAAGAGATAATCAGGGAGAATTATCAATAAAAAAGTAAATGTGTAGTAGTCATAATTAAATGTAAATCTGATATGTCATAGAGCTAAGTCTGGGGGAAGACAGATATTAGTTTCACAATAAATTCTGACTTTATTTTCCAGCACTCCCCCATAATTATGAATAGCTGCAGATCATGGAAATTTGAATCAAGTTTGTTCAAAAACTATTGTAGCATTTCCGGAGCTAACTGACATTTTTCCGGAGCTGCTAACTTGTGCAAAGTCACAAACTCCTAAGCCACTTCGTAAATACTCAAATGTCTCTTTTGCCAATGTTTTTTTAAATATTTCATCCAATTGATCTTTATACCTACAAAAATCAATACAAATTTATTTGTTGCTTACAAGCTCTCTGATAAAATGATACCTCGTATCAATATACTTAGTTCTCTTGTGAAACACGTAATTTTTAGATAATGTTATGGCTGAACTATTATCACAAAATAATGTAGTGGATTCCTTTTGGTCATGCATAAAATCTTTCAACATCCTTTGCATCCAAACAGCTTGACACGCAACACTAGTGGCTTCCACATACTCAGCTTTAGCTGAAGAAAGAGTCACAATGGGTTGTTTCTTTGATGCCCATGACAGAACACCTTACCAAAGTGAAAAGTATACCCAGAAGTACTTTTCCTATCATCTATGCTGCCCCCCACAATCACTATCAGTGTACCCAACAATACTGAAATCATCTGAAGTGGAATACAATATACCAAAATCCTTTGTACCACTTAGATACCTCAATATCCTCTTATCGGCCTGCCAATGCGAGTCTTTTTGAGACTCCATAAACCTTGAAATCAAGCTTACACCATACATAATATCCGGCCTTGTGGCTGTTAAGTACATAAGGCTTCCAACTAGCCTCTTGAACAATGTAGAATCCACACATGCTCCATCATATTCCTTGCTTAACTTCATCCCTGTCATAACCAGTGTTGGGGATACCTTGCACCTTGCCATATTAAATCTCTTCAAAACTTCATTTGCATATTTAGATTGAGAAATAAATATACCATCATTAGATTGATGGACTTCAATCCCCAAGAAATACCTCATAAGACCCAAATCAGTCATTTCAAATTCATTCTTCATTACTGATTTGGAATAATCTATGTTTAGATCATCGGTAAATATTAGATCATCCACATACAAGAAAACAATCAAAATGTTACCTTGCTTGTTGACCTTGATGTACAACGTTGGTTCATAACCACTTCTTTGGAAACCATTTTGAATGAGATAGGAGTCAATGTGGCTGTACCAAGCTCTTGGAGCTTGCTTCAATCCATAGAGTGCCTTCTTCAACCTATACACCTTGTCTTTATGACCCAGTAGCTCATAGCCTTGTGGTTGTTCCACATAAACCTCCTCCTCTAAATAGCCATTTAAATATTCAGACTTTACATCCATTTGATAAACAGGCCACTTGTTGTGGGCAGTAATAGCTAAAACAATCCTAACTATATCAAACCGAGCAACTGAAGCAAATGTCTCATTGAAGTCTATACCGGGATGTTGTGTAAAGCCCCCTACAACTAGTCTTTCTTTGTTCTTTTGCACTTTCCCATCAGCATATTGTTTAGTCTTATAAATCCATTTGACACTAATTACATCTTTGCCTTCCGGCAAATCAACCAACTCCCATGTTTAGTTCTTTTCAATGGATTCAATCTCCTCATCCATGGATTTTTCCCATATATCACTACTCACAACCTCTTCAAATCTTAATGGATCGTCAATATGATAAAATAAATAAAAATATGAAAATGAATTAGTTGTGTCGACATTATACAACTCACTCAAAGTCCTTTTTTTTCGTGGCATCATGTTTGTTAGAGTTTGATCCAGAGATGAAGAACTACTTGGAGTGCTAGATGGTGTTGCTCCAAGGATACCAATTGATGTAGATGCCGTTGTAGATGCTTGTGAAGTTTGTTGTCCTGTTGGTGTGGAAAACAACCTTGAATATCTCCTTGGTGTCAATGAAGGTGTACCTTGAGCTACAACTTGTGGTACCATCCCGGGATTGGAAGGAGCTGCTGTTTGAGTTATATTTGGTATGGGGAACACTTCATTCATCATATTATCATTAGGGATAGTAGCTGAAATTCTGACAGTCCTCTTTATGATTCAATCCCATGCTTCATCCTCGACGAACTAAACATCATGGCTGATTATAACTTTCCTATTGATAAGATCAAACAACTTATATGCTTTTGTTTCCTCTAAGTAACCAACAAATATACATTTTTGTCCTTTATCATCTAACTTATTTCTCAACTCATCTGGAACATGTGCATATGCAATGCAACCAAATACCTTCATATGAGAAACATTATGTTTTCTTCTTGTCCAAGACTCTTAAGGGAATTTTTTTCTTACGCTCTTAGTTTGACACCTATTCATGATGTAAATAGCAGTTGCCACTGCCTCAGCCCAATATTCATTTGGTAGATTGTTGGCTGCCATCATGCTACAAGCCATCTCCATAATTGTTCGGTTCTTCCTCTCCGCCACACCATTTTGCTGGGGTGTATAGCAGGCTTTAAATTGCTTGTGTATACCATGAGATCTGCAAAAATTTATAAATTCATTAGATATAAATTCACCGAATCTATCCATCCATAGAACCCTGATGTAGTGGGCACTTTTCTCTTCCAAAAGTTCCTTGAACTAATGGAAATAAGCAAATGCATCAGATTTGTGTTTCAAGAAATAAACCCAAGTTTTTTTTACGAAATCATCAATAAAAGTAAGAAAATAAGTGCAGCCTCCTATAGATGGTGTTTGCATTTTCCCACAAATATCTAAATGCACAATCTCAAGTGGAGTTATAGCACTATTTACCTTGCTGATAGGAAATGACTCTCTATGTTGTTTGCCCATAATACATCATTCACAAAATCTTTCCGGTTTCTCAATTAATGGAAAATATTTTATCATATTCTTCATATGTAGTAATTTGAGCGCTCCAAAATATAAAATCCCAAATCTAAAATGCCATATCCAAGAATCATCCTTTACCACTGATTGAAACGCTGCTTGAGTTTCTACACTCATTGTTTTCCAAAATAACACACTCATTGTTATTTTGGACAAGCTACATGGAAAACAATGAGCTTGTCCAAAATAACACACTCATTGTTTTCCATGTACACTCTATAGCCCTTTTCTATCAGTTGTCCAATTCTCATCAAGTTGTGTTTTAGACCAGCAACATAATATACATCAAGCATAAATTTCGGTTCCCCCTTTTTGGTTAGAATATTAACCGTACCTTTACCGAAAACAGTGACTTTGTTGTTGTTACCAAGTGTAACATCAGTTTGAACTGATTCATCTAACCTAGAAAACAAATCTTTATTACCTGTCATGTGATTATTGCAGCCCGAATCTAAATACCATATGTCACATGGGATTTCTTGAACAACATTGCACTCAACTAGAGAGTTTGTAGGTATTGCTTCAGAAATTTGTGTGCATGCAATGAACATGTTGCCTGAGGGAGTGCTACTTGACTGATTTTGACCTTGCTTCTACTGATCATATTGTTTTTTTTTTGTATTCATGAGCATAATGCCGAAACTTCTTACAATAGTGACATTGAATGTGTGATTTTTCAAATCTTTGGCCACTTGGGTGAATGAAATTCTTATTTTGACCTCTACCACCAGCATTTGCATAACTGCTACTACGTCCACTTCTAGGAGAACTTCTCCCTCTACCTCTAGGACTGAAACTCCTCCCTCCTCTTCCACGATTTACAGAAATCTGAGATGAAAATGCATTTTCAACTGAACTATTTGATCTATTCTTTCTATATTTATGATTGATAAGAGAGGCATGTAGTTCATCAACACTAAACTAGCTCAAATCTTTGGTTTCCTCTAGAGCCACAACTACGGGATCAAATTTAGTAGGGAGACTTCTAAGTACCTTCACAACAACCTTCCTATCCTCTATGACCTCTGCATGGGACTTGATTTGATTTACCAGACCAATAACATGAGTAAAAAAATACTTTATTGAATCTGAGTTTCTCATTTATAAATTTTCAAATTCTCTTCTAAGGAGCTGTAATTTAGTAGTTTTAACCTTGTCCATACCTTGAAATGCAATCTAGAGTGTGTCCCATGCTTCCTTGGCTTGATTTGTAGCTGTAACTCTTGGTAGTATGCTCTCATTCTTTGTTTGACTGATATAAAACAGTGCTTTCGCATCCTTCTTCATTTGTTCCTTTAAGACATCCTTATGAGCTTGTGTAAGAGAATTGTATGCTGCCTGGTCTATTGGTTCCTAGTAACTGTTTTCAACCATTTCCCAAATGTCTTGAGACTGAAACAAAGCTTTCATGGTCAAAGAACAATACTCATAGTTCTTTCCTATGAAAATCAGAGTTTGCACACTAACCAGCGATGCGCCAGACGTAGAAGCCATTAATGGCTACCAAAACAAAAAACCCAGAAAAAGAATATAAACAGGGTTTAGCCTAGCTCTGATACTATATGAAGGGAATATGAGGATATACAGAAACTGTAGAATCTAAAGAAACTACAAAATATTCAGACAACAATAGAAAATATAATGCAATATATTTAAATGATACAAAACAAGGGGAAAAGGAGAAGCTACAGAAATTTATAACATTAAAATAAAATAACACACTTGGTTGCAAATAACACATATCTGGGCATCAAATTGCTTCAGCAATACATATATATATATATATAATCGAGGAATGAACATCAGTTACAGCTGGACACAAAACTTTCATGCATACAATAACAATATTGAAATGAAGAAATTATTTTCGCAAAACTAGTCCAGACTTGAGTTGGGACTGCATATTTTTCTTCTTCTCAAAAATTTGATATTCCTCCTCCTTCTTCTTCTTCCAATAAAACATGATGCTTTTAATAATAAACATCTACACAAAAACTTGCCTTACAAGTCAACTCAAAATATATGACAAGAGATAATCAAGGAGGATAATCAACCAAAAATTAAATGTGCAATAGTCATAATTAAATGCAAATTTGATATGTCAGCGAGCTAAATCTAGGGGAAGACAGATATTAGTTGCACAATAAATTTTGACTTGATTTTCCAACACACTTGACATTGTTGAGAAGGTTGAATCTAGTAATCCTTATTGTAATGGAAATTAAAATCAATCAAAATAGTACTTCTCATGTGGCTCGGTTCCTCCAGTGTCTCATTTTCCTTAGGGTTGTATTCCACTCCATTGAGGCCTCCTTGCAGAGAAATAACCCTAAAAGTGTTTTGATTGAAATAGTTTACATTACACCCAATACCTCTATTGTTCTTGTTGATGATAGAAAGAATTGACTTATATATGCCTGCATTGATAGCTGGTGAAATTTTCTTCACCATTCAGGCTTTAATGACTCCCCTCTTGGTCATTATAGCCAATACCAGGATAATATCTTGTTGGGTTTGTATTCAAATGAATCCTTCAAGCTCCACCAGGATGGGTTTTCTATAACTCTTGTGTGGCAAAATACTTTTATTGTTTTATGGCTTTGCATGGAAATTATAGTTCCCTTCATAAAACTATGTACTCTCCTAGGGAAGGTGTATGCATATTCTTCTTAGTATTTATTTCTATTAGTTAAATTTTCTTAAGAAAAGCCTTAAATTATAAGACACCCGATGCCATTTGTAGACCAAATCCTCCAGGGTTGGACAACTATGAGTAAGGTCGAAATGGTTTAGGGAATCGATACCTATTTTCTGAATATGTGCCCTATTGTTTGTAAATTTATTTCCCAATAGGGAGACCCTCTCTGGCACTTCTTTGGTATCTCAATTACATCCATGTTGAAAAGGAATGACTTTAAATTTGCTTTCTATTCTAGACAGATTCAGGAGGATTGCAAGGAAATGCTGCAAAAGGATAGATTACAATAGCCATTCATCCAGATGCCCCCTCCATATCAGTAGTTATGATTAGAGAATAGCTTAGATGAAGATATTTTTGTATAGTAGGGTAGGACAAGTGCTTACTGTAAATGAAGGTAATTACCCTCTTGCTTACTTAAGCACAAACATGATCTCTACAATTGTACATGTTCTTTCCTCCTGAACCTATTCAAGATTTGTAAATTATTGATGTAAAGCCTAATAAGCAAGGCTATCCAGAGTTGTCTCCAAAGTTTAGTTCATTTCATTATTCCATTAATGAAATTTTTAAGTATTGTTAACATACAAGTGCTTAATCCTCTGCTCGCACCTGTGCACGCCTCTGCTCGTGCCCTAGCACATGCCGCTATCCGTGCCCATGTTTGTGCCTCTACTCATGCCCTCGCGCCCTCTGCTCGCACCCTGCACTCATGCTCAATCCAAAGAATAAATACTTTTCCTGCTCTCGCTCCTGCCCTCGCGCCCCCTTCACACACACGTCCTCACACCTTTCCTTACCCTAATGGTTTCTACGCATGCCCTTGCTCTCGCTACACGCAAGCCTATGAATCCTATAGATCTACGAGATTAGACTGGAGCTCTTCAGCCAGACGGTGGGGGCTTGAATCTTGTTTCAGGGGTTTCTCCTTGGTCGTGGATTGACCTCACCTTTACCAATGCTGTGACTATTTCAGACAGTTTTACAAACCCTAGCCATATTCAATCACCATCTGGGGGTGTTCTTGGGAAAGGTGAGGTTCGTGGTGAGATGAAACAAGGAGATCTACCTGTTATTCCATTGCTGGATAAAGAGATTAGGCATGGGTCTATTGAAACCTCCTTCAAGGATGTCTTAAAAAGCAAGGAATCCTCCATGAAACCTACAGACATCACCCCATGTATTACTTTTGGGGAGGATGTCATTTCATCTAAGATCTACTATAAAGAGCATGCTCTGATTTGTATATTCGTGGGTTTATAGCCCATCCTTCCCGTTCTTCACGCATGGATCTCTAAGCATTGGAATCCATCTTTAACTGGTAAGATAGACTTATATCCATGTGCTAAAGCCATTTTCATTATGGTTTTCTCTTCAATAGCTGATAAAGACATCATTACTTCCAAGCTCTGGACCTACGAGTCAAAATATTTGATCACGAAACCTTGGTTCCCATCCTTTAACCCACACACAGAGACATTCTCATGGAAACCTGTTTGGATCAGACTACCCCATTTACCTCTCCAATTCTGGAGTCATGAATGTTTGACAACCATTGGCAATACCTTGGGTACTACACTCCACATAGATTCTCAAACAACTAATTACACCCATACTACTTATGCCCAGATCTTGGTGGAGCTTGACACTGATAAAAATATTCCTGCTACCATAGACCTTAGAGTGAAAAATAGAACTTGGTCACAAACTCTTGATTATGAAGGTCTACCTTTCCGATGTAGAAGGTGCTTTGGATTAGGACACACCTCTACTACTTGTGGGATGGAAAAACGTCAACATGAGAAGCGCAACTGGTGGAAATATGCACTCCTAGAGAACCTGATTTTTGTGGATAGAAAGGATCTTTAATATAAAGCATTAGATGAACCAGAGTCAAGGAAACCCCCTTTATCCAAAACTCAGGTTGTTCGCAACATAAAAAATACACAAGCTGTTGAGGGCGGCATGGAAAATGATAAATATCTCTCTCTGGATAACAATGTGGCTGTTCCAAATGGGACAAATACGACTAAGGAAAATACTCCTCCCTTGTCTTCTTCTCCAACCGCAAAGGCTCCATCAGGGTGGATTACGGTCAATAAAAAGAAAAAATCTACCACTCTAAAGGGTAACACTTCACCTTGATGATTCTCATCTCTTATATTGGCTGGCTGGGTTTCATTGGTCTCATTTTTCTTAGCCGGATAGCAGATTGCTTCCAATGGTGTTGATTGGCAATTGTTGTTTGACTGTTGTACATCAGTTGTTTTTTGCTGTTGTTTTGTCGGTTGCTGGTTTTTGCTTTGCAGTCTATTTTCTGCAGTCGGGCTTAATTGTTCTATCGGGATTTTGATCCTTCTCTTGTGCTTTAACTTTCAATTTTGGCTTCTGAGCCTTAGTGTACAAGGGTATAGTCCCTTTCAAAAAACTATTTGCCAATAATAAAAAAAAAACATACAAGTGCTTAATGGAATGAGTGTTTTCCATTCTTCAAGTGTCCTATTTGAAATATTAAGTCTTTTTCTTTGTCAATGCCTCCATGAAACAAAAAATATTGACTAGGAATTTAAATGATGGAACAAAGATTAATAGTGGATGAATGTAAATGAATATTTGCTAGTATTTTTATGACAATATTGAATTTAAGTACACACCATTTCCAAGGCCCTTATTAGTAAAACAATATTTCAGAGGCTTTTATCATCATCTGCATTATGAATATGTAGTTGTTTGGCTATGTTTCCAAAAGCATAAAACATGTTGAACAAAAATAAAAATCATTTGTCTTTCTACAATTTCAAAGATATATCATATTCACATTCATTATGAAGAGTTTAAAAGAAAGAAACGATGTTCCAATAGGACTAGGATCTGAATTGCTACACACTTTCACTTTCACAAGATCACATCCTTCATTATTTACATCAAATATAACATATAGAACAAAAAATACTTGTGGACCACTTCGGCAGAGACTGATTGAATAGAAGTCCATGTCAATAGAGTATTCATGGTAACTGCTCAAGAAACAGAATGATCATACACATATATAGAACTGGTTGTGTGTCAGAAATAATTGATTTGTTTTTTAAATTGTAGTCATTTTTTTTGCTTAGATTTTTGGATTTGGGAATTTATTGCAGAAAAAAAACCCCGATTTCTAAAGCCATTCATTTGCTGGAAAAAGAAGCTCGAAATCCCCTTTTATATCATTTACTTCTTGGCTGGTTGTCAAAACCAAGCTAGCCGCCAGAACCTTGACATATCTCTTTTTCACATCCCATTATATACCAGGTAACGTAACTTCGCTTATCTAGTCCAGAGAAGTAACTTGGGAAAAAAAAACTAGTAATTGGGTTACCTTTAGCAACTTATGATCAATCTTTCTCCACTTAATCCAACTGAAACAAGGTGAAATGGCCACAATAGATGGGAACTCATACTCTTATACTGTAAACTATTAATATATTCTAGCAATAACAACTATAAATATGTACTAGCAAGAAGAATAGTGTCGTGAGGTCAAAAGGAATGAAAGATGTAAAGTGCATCTCTTGACCATGCTTCCTCATATGGCTGCTACACATCCTCAATTTTTATCAGATAATACAAATATTTTTTATCAGATAATAAGAAGAGAGACATAGAAATAAGTTTTGATGTTTTTTCCTAAGAAATGATAGTCATAGTTATATATATTTTTGTTAGAGTGAGTGTACATAGCTAGTTACTGCTGGTATATATTTCCTACAGTATGGATGATATGTATACATAAGTCTTCCTAGTGTCATATAGTTCTTTCTCTATTTCTTAACATTATAAAAAGTCATATCGTTAATTTTTTAAGCATGTGTGAAAAGAATCTATTTATTAATTTTGTAAGTATGTGTTTTGTAATCATGGCCAATTCCATATTGCCCTCTTTTTTTATTGGAAATGCAGTAGCCCTTTGTGTGTCAAGTTTTGTGTAAAAAATGGGATAAAGATTGAAAAAATCAACATGTAGAGACTAATAATTACAATGATGTTTTTTTTATTCGTTTCCAAACCCATGACATTACAACACTATATGACAAAAAAAACACTCCTATTATTTATAATTTTTATTTCAATTTATTGTTCTTTTCCAAAAAAATAGGAAAAAAACCATTTAAGCCACAAACATATTAGGTCAAACAAATATTCCGAGTAAAATTTCTCATATTCCAATTAAGGATAAATTGACATCGTTTTTAAAGATTTCATTATCAATTTAAACAATACACAATAGAAAAAAATATATATTAAAAATGATAGGGTCTATTGTGTCATAGGATTTATTTGGCCTTGTGGACGTTACAAGATAACTATCTATCATAAAAAAAGACCATAAGTTGTCCATAAATGATATGGTTCACTTAGTCAGTAAAGCATTGTGCTCGAGGATTACATATCAAGCCCCACCCACTAAAAATTAGTTAGAATCATTAATTATGCATTCCTTCTTTGTGATTTGAATAGTCATTTACTATTTTGGATGCAAATATATTTGATTTAAATGGCCATGAATGGCTCCATCTATGAACCCAAACACCCTAGTGCATTGCGGTCAAATATAACAAAGTGGTAAGTTTTAAAATACCCTCCAAGTAAATCAAAGAAGAGTTTGTACTCAACAACATATGACACTGTTAGGAGTCTCAGTATTAAACTTTTTCTTTAGCAAGTTCTATACAAAAACATTGACCCGTGAAACATGTATGATACATGCATTTTTGTTGAGTCTCAAACATGGAACCTTTTCAAATGCATCCCCTTTTTTAGTTTTTCCTCTTAACACACATATTTCATTGCCATGAAAAATACCTATATGATATATAGGATACACTGGAACTCACTATCCTCCCCTTCCATCGAACCTCTTCTTGATTACCCCTCATCCTAATTTCCCTCTATTTTACTTCCACATTTGCTAGTTATTAAAAAATGGTTTTTTGGTGCATCATTGGTATCAAATCCGTGGTGAATAGGAGACCTTATTGGAGTAAATTGTTATCTTTTCTTGTTGTCTAGTTTGGATTTTTACTTTTCATAGAGGATTTGGGGTATTCCACATTTCTGATTTTTTTTTCTGGTGTTTGAGTGGCATCTAAAATCACTACGATCTAGAGGATTTGTTTTTTGTTTTGGAAAAACAAATAGAGACAATGAAGAAAAAGTGGAAACGAGTGGTGTGGAAATTTCCGTGCATGGAAATTGTTGTGCTAAGAGTGGAGGTTTCACAGACCTCTTTGTGTGACATTATGTGTTCACATTTGGCTCATTATCAACCTACTCTCAAAGTAGTAAAACTTGTATGCAAATGAGGGTTGTATCCATTTAGGGGAATGTTGTAGTCTTCTCCATTGGAACATAAGGTAATCTACTTGTAATCATTCTAAAACATATTTGCTTTTTTAGAGGCTGCTGTTACAAAACATGGAGGAAATGACACCTAATCTAGGAATTTCTATGCTCGTGTGCATGGAGAAATGACGCCACACATATGGGTGTGGATATTCCTTTACCATTTTCTTCAAATTCACTAAAAACCAAGAGGCTTGTGCAACGTTTTACTGGGGAAAGGAACTGTTGAAATTTTTTGCACTTGTGCAAAATTGGGCAACTCAAAAATTTGTTACGATGGATGGCACTGGTGAAGTGAACCTAAGCTAGGGGAAATTATTTCATTTCAATATTGTTTCTGTTGGATTAATTAATGATTACATGAAATTTTCAGCTATGTGTGTTGTTACAAAATGTAACAAATCACATAGTCTACAATTTCATGTCTATCCTCACCAAAATAACACAAGGTCCTGAAGGATAGATTTGTAAACTTGATGAAGACTTAAAATATAGAATAGATGAAGTGTTAATTTTTGGAATAGCAATCATAGTTGCAGATTGAAACATGAAAGGAATGATAACTAGATCGTACCAAGCCAAGAAAATAGATGCTAATCAAACACCACGATCAATAAGATGAAAGCACTTCACCAGAATAGCTTTACATAAAACCTTTGCAAAAAAATGAGCAATAATATCATATATTATTATGGAACTCAATGCAATACATTGAGAATGTTCCTAACTTAAATAGGAAAGGAATGACAATCTAAGAACCAATCAAGGTCATAGATCAAGCCATAAATCAAGGAAATAACTATACCTAACAACTAGATAAGACCTCCTAATATCTAAATAAGATAAAAGAAATATCCACACACATAAGTGGTTGAGGATAAATACAATAAAGGTAAATAAAGTACCTAGGTGAACATGAGCTAAGGTAAATACCTACTCTAATAAAACAGTTAAGGTTCATTGCTAAAGATACAGGTATTTTAAAATTCTTTCCTTCATGATTAAATACATTCAATTATGTTATTGAGTTGTTTAATTCATAATAAAATCCATATACAAATATGAAAAGCATAAAGAAATACACAACTCAGTTTCATAATTCAATGTTTTTATTTATAAGGAATTTCAAATGTTCCCACACAAGCCATGGGATGTAACTCAAGTGAACATCACAACTACTGAAATAGAAGGTGCATGTGCATGAAAATAAAAGAAAAAGAACATGAAGGAACCCATCATTTCCTTGTTTGTTTTGTCCCGTGTTAATTCGTCTTCCCATATTTTCTCCATCTTCATTACTTGCTATTAAGCACTGCATGGTACCTGAAAACAAAAAGATAAAAGATGTCCAGTCACGAAGTCAGGATTAAATCATATTCTTGTACTATCTATCTTCCTGTAAATGAATCTCCTGATATCAAGAGGTATGATTACAGAAAAGATAAATGCATAGTAGACAAGTCTCAATGTTCTACACTAGTACATATGATTCTCATAGTCATTTTAGAGAGAAAAAATGAAGAAGGAAAACTATAGAATAAAAGAGAGGCCAAAAATCCTAATGTATTCTAACTATTTTATCTAAGATGTCCAGGTATAGGTTGCAACAAAGGGAAGAAATTAACCATCTCAAGAAAGGATAGGAAATAAACTTTAGTACAGAAAAGAAGATGAACAAGAGATAATGAAGTTTTTTAGATATAATGCATGCAATAAAGAAAATGCTAAATTACCAACTAACAAAGAAATATGAGTACACAAGAGGCAGTTAATGCAAGTAAAGAGTTAAAACTACACTGAAGTGATACTTTACTCAATAGCAACTACCTCAAATTACATCAACAAGCAAGGTATTCAAGTAATTAACTTCCTTAGATTACATCAGCAAGCAAGGTATTCAAGTAATTAACTACCTTATGTTACAGCTCAGAAGTAGAAACTTATAGAGTGATCAGTAATAGACAAAAGAATCATATGGATTTAGCATTGTTTTTAAATACAAGTTCCATCCTCACATTTAAAATATTTACTCACAAATTGAGACAAAATTGCATCTGAAATAGGATGGAAAAGGAAATCTGAGAAAAATTTGACAAGGCTTTGCCATGTAAAATGGACATTTTACATCTTTCCATCATGTTTTTTACAACTAATAAATGCTTGAAAGCTTTTGACAAAATATGACTACTACACTAATCAAATAGTACTCAAGAAAAGAAAAAATACATTGTAAAGTCAAAACTACAGTTTTGGATAAATACAGGTTACTTCATGAACAATTCCAGTTACAGTACACAATTCAACCAGCCCAACCAATAGAGAAGTATGGACACACAAGATACAAATGATATAAATAGGGAGTACAAATTGCAAAGGAAGAAAAGAAAAATATGTTTTACAGTTGTTGTTATGAAAAGAATATCTAAATGTAGGACTAAAGGAGGAAAAGTGTTCATTATGTCTACTTTGGAAATTTTCAGAGATAGCATGTTTATGAGCATAATAGTACACGATAATATTCTCAATTGAGAAAATTAAAAGTAACGAACACATTTCTGATTTCAAGGTTTTCTTTGTTACACAGGTCTGATTTCATGTTTTTCATATAAAAACTCCAGATTATACAAGAAATAATTTCAGTAAAAAATGTAGAGTTTAACAAGGCCTGATACATCCAGTAAACTAGTTCAAATGCATATTGAAGTAAGGTTCTCATCTGAGTTTAAAGATTACAATATTCATTTGTGAATTTTTCCATCTACTGACAAGATCAAAGCTTCAAACTCTCAGTTTTGGAATGCATTATCAGAATAGGTGAAGAAAACTAGAGGATGAAAGGAATAATTAAAATTTTACAGGGGCACTTCAAGTCTTCAGTTAGAGAAAGGAAAATTCATCAAAGGCTTTAAATATTGAACAAAGCTAGACATCTCGAGAGATTCTATGATAAGTCTAAGAATATATCAGGATTCAGTACCATTGTTCCACAAATAGAGTTACCAAATCCCTTGAAACCCCTTTTTCTTTTCACAATTTTTTTTAAGTTCTCTAAATATGATGGCCATTATGCAATAACAGAGTGAAATGTTCAAATTAATTTAGCCACATTGGGTTTGAATTTAGAAAAAGCACAATCATATTATAGAATTACGAAACAAGAGAAAACATTAGCCATAGGTATGCCTCACCTATGGAGCTTCTAGGTCACAACATGTTTTGGGTATCACAATATTCAAATTTACTGTAAAAGAAGCAAGGAAATGAACCGATAATGAGAATACAGAGAACAATAAAGAGTTACTTACAAAGTAGCAGAAATGAAGCAGCTAATGAAACGTATTTAAGGCTCAAATCTGGGACATATGCACAAAATTTCATAGTCTTCATTTAAAATCATCATTAAGAAATAGTGGTGGGCACTAAAATCAAGAAAAAAGCTCAAGAAAGAAAGGAAATAAATCTAACAAGGAAAAAGGACCTTCTCAAAGGTCTGATCATAAATAAAAATCATAAACACCAACTCAAAAATGATGAAGCAGAGCTGATATAAAGGCCATTAATGGAAAATAATACACTGACTCAACCATACTAAACAATGTTGGTTGCATATCCATGATATCCTCTTCACAAAAAGAAACCCACAAACAAATTTTTCTTTGACAAGGAACTCAAAGAATGGTTCAAAGAACTTACGAGTTCTAAAGAAAACTCGATGAAATTCTTGAAAATCCCGAAGAATAGAATTGGATTTGCGAGCACCCAAACAAACTTAAGCCCAAGAGTTCCATTAGAGAGCTAAAACCACAACATTTTTTGAAAAGGTTCAATATCAAATGGATCCAAAGATCCAGTAATCAAAAGGATGAACAAATTATAATGGGACTAAATTAAAAACTCCGCTTCGACAACAATGCACGAGTCTTAAGACAAAAATCTTGCACATAAAGATGAAAAAAGGCTTAGGGTTAATAATAATGGCGAAAAAATCATAGAACAAACAATAATGGAGAAAATATGCACAAATAAGCCTCTATCAGAGCTCACATAATACCTCCCATGGCCAGGAAAAATTTCGCCATGGTTTCGCCATGCCTCCAGAATGCTCGATGCAAAAAATGATAAACGATAGGGTTTGAAAATGGTTTTTCCCATTGAGTCGATCATTGAGTTAGTCGAATCAACCCAAGAGTCAAAAGATGCACGTGTCATAGCTTGGAGAAACCCTAATTAACCATAGTTAGAGAAAAACACCAACATGCAATGATGGTCACCCCATCATGGAAGGGGGCAATTTTTCCAAACGAATGATTTTTCCTCCACTATAGTTTATGGATATGATTATCAAGAAAAGGGTTTGAACACTTTTGAATTTGGTGGGGTTATTTTCAAACCATGGTAAATCATTTATCACAGTTCAATTTTATTGTTGACCATATATTTTCCTTGCCCACATCGAATGGGAGTGTTGTAATTTTTATTATTGATTATTGTATGTGGCGAAGGTAATCACTAGGTTGGACTTTCTTTTGTAAAATCCAATAATAGCCACTCAATAGGTGTCAAAGTGAGAAACTTTGGTAATCATGCACATGGTCCAAAGTTGGATGATACAAAAATTGGCCTTTTACAGATAAGACAAAGGAGTTTATTTAATCATGCACTTAATGACAATTTTGGATTTTTAGATAAAGACAAGGTGGAAGTTACCTTTTAATATTCAAAGAATACCTTATTATTGTCAAAATGGCCCATACACTTCCATGCAAGGAAATATTGCAAGAAGAAAAAATAGTTTGACTAAGAGTAAAATTTGGAAAAGAAGGCTATTTTTACCTTGGAACAACATGTTGTATTTTAAGTTTATTATTGTTTTATCAAACGAGAGCTAAAATTAGATAGGCAGGTAGATTGAACCGAGGATGTTGAGCTTGCAACTCCACACCATTTCCTATTTATTCATTCTTTTTCAAAGTAGAGGGAGAAATTTTTGGACACATGAGTGCTAAAGCATATTTTTTGCCAGTTTTGCCTTGAATGAGAACCAGTTATTGCCTTTCCAATTATTTACAGTGGTGTGTATCTTTCCATTAATTCTTGTGAATGTTAATTCCCTAATTATTGCCTTTCCAATTATTTACAGTGGTGTGTATCTTTCCATTAATTATTGAATGAGAACCAGTTATTATCTTTCCAATTATTAACAGTGGTGTGTATCTTTCCATTAATGTTAGTCTGCCTCCAATGTATTTCCCAACTCCTCCATATCAACATTATGATCAGATCCAGAACCATTATGCTTACCCATATGAGAAGGGTCAAAACCAGTTTGCCCATGGAGCTTATCAAGAACAAGGGGACGCATATGATCAGATCCAGAACCATTATGCTTACCCATATGAGAAGGGTCAAAACCAGTTTGCCCATGGAGCTTACCCATATGCTGAAGCATATTTTTTGCTTATCAAGAACAAGGGGACGCATGGAGCTTATGGATTTTGCCCATGTATCTATTCCATTAATGTTAGTCTACCTCTAATGTATTTCCCAACTCCTCCATATCAGCATTATGATCAGATCCAAAACCATTATGCTTACCCATATGAGAAGGGTCAAAACCAGTTTGCCCATGGAGCTTACCCATATGCTGAAGCATATTTTTTGCCAGTTTTGCCTTGAATGAGAACCAATTATTGCCTTTCCAATTATTTACAGTGGTGTGTATCTTTGCATTAATTTTTGTGAATGTTAATTCCCTAATTAATCATCTTACCTTGTTTTAAATCTGGTATTTTATGCATAGTCTTAGTGCGAATGTTTAACTTGTTGTGTTGTTGTGATTTATCCCTCAATTCATAAGTGTTTTTCCTTAATATTCTATTGAAGACCATTGGTTCATGCATCTGTAATTTGTTCTCAATTTTATTGTTCATGTAATCAGTCAAAACCATCAATCAATTTGGTGTATCACCCCATTTCAGTTTCAGTTACAGACATCTTTTTACCCTCAAAACCCCAAAAAATAGTTTAGGATACATCAAGATGGAACCAGCCTTAATACTGGAGACTCACCTCAACAATAGGTATACCTAAAGACCTGAGGTGTTTCCATTGTATCTACGAATGAGAGAGATCAAGAGAAAGCTTAGAACACTTGTAACCATCTTTCTATAGGGTGCACTTTTGAGAGATAAAAAGAACCTATTGAAATGTGGAAGACTATTTGGCATAATGACCGCTCCAAAATTTGTTGTTTTTGATGCTTAGATCTTGAAAGTGCCAAATTATTTCACTTTGAAGATGAAGATGCACACCATTTTCTAGTTTGAGGAGCCACAAGGAATCATCACTAATAAAGTAGTGCGTCACACTAGTGTAGATGAGCTATAAAAGTACATCTAAGTTAATAAAAAATCCTTAATGTTAATCTATATCAACATTTCCATTGAGGTTCAACCACACATATGAGATGTAACGACATCAAAGGCAGCATGGGATGCTCTCTCCACCATCTGCACGATGAAAAACCTGAAGAAGATCATTCATCTTCAGCCAAAGCTTCATACACTTTAATGAATGATTGTGAGAAAGTAGAGGAATTCGTACATTTTGTGGAAAAAATACAAGAAGAGCTTGTAGCACTTAGAGAGAAGGCGGAACACAAGTTGGTAGTCACTATCACAATGTAACATCTTCCTTCCTAATTCGGTATGTTTATCATGAAATTGATTATGAAAAAATAAGCGACAACCTTTAAAGAACTAGTGAATTTACTCCAACAGGAAGAAGCCATCTAGATAGTGCACTAGTAGTTTGAAGACAAGGAAACTTCCTCGAGACAACATAATAGTAACAAGTTTCAAAAGGTAAAACAACATGAGTCCAAAAAGTAGCCCAAGACACAACCACAAAAAAGTCTTAAAAAGGGAGTTGATGTTGTCAATGAAATGCCATTGGACTATTACCATAAAGGCCTCACTCAATTCAATGCCAATGAAGAGAACATATCTTGTTGTAGTGATTCACACCAATCGAGACAACATCCTCACCACAGGAAGCAGAGACAACATGTCACAAACAAGCAATATAATGACTCATATGAGGAAGTATCATAATGAACAAATTGTGGATATACCAAGATGTTTTTCTAGTCTCATAAAAATTGCATCCATCATAAAATGTTTGGGTTATTGTCTCTAGTGAACTAGCAAGCACATGATGGGTTATAATAATTTTTTGGATTCATTCATTGATTAACCCACTAGATATTGGGTTCAAATTGCAAATAATGAGTATGCTATAAAAGGAATAGATAATATCACTATTTCTCTCAAGATGAAAATTTATACCCTCACAAAGGTTCTCTATGTTCCAGGTTTGACTTAAAATCTCATTATGTCTCTCATGTCTTGAATGAAAAGCTCAAGGTGGAGTTCATGGTGCAGAAATGAATCAATTATTTTTTGATCTCACGAGAAGGTACAATACTTTCTAGAGATTTTTTTAAGTGTTGATTTTTCAGAATAGTTACTATTTCATCCTTTGGAGTGGCTCTATCTACCTCCATATTGGATTCTACTCAACTCTTGTATTATTGACATGGACATATTTATTTCTACTCCATCTCTCATCTCATCTTTAATGAGATAGTATGAGGACTTCCTCCACTACTCCATTCATTGCCTATATAATCTAGACATCTCGCAGCTAAAAACCGATATCACGATACATTCAAGGTGAGTACCTTCCATGCCAATAACCAATTTATGGTTGTTCATACCAATCTGTACAGACCCTTTCCTAATTATTTTCAAGGATTCTAGTACTTCTAATTGTTGATAGATTTCTATTATCACAAGACATGGGTTGTTTAGATAAGGTAATAAGGATTTGGTTTTTAAGGGACCAAACAACCATGTACAAGAAAATAATTCAGGCCATAGAAAGGCCAAAATGAACAATAATGATTTTGATGCGATCATGAACCCTTTTACAACTGAAGGATAAGTATCAAGGAACAAAAAGGTACAAAGTGAAGCTTGGTCAACGACTATATAACCACACCCCTAGAAGCCCCATTCTAACACCAAGGTTACAAGAGAATAAACAAGAAAAAGAACCTCTAAATAAAACAAGTCAAACATACTTGGTCGTCCTCAAGAAGCACTCTAAATCACTAATGAAAAAACCTAACCAAGGGCAATGAAAGGATTACCCAAGAGGAACCTATCCAGGGATCTTAAGTTCATCTGAAGAGGAACGGTGAATTTCTTTACTTTTTTTTTTGGTTCACAACTGTCCAAGCATCACTCTTATTAGGATTAATGTTTTCATTTGAATGGATTGGGATCAATACCTCCAACATCTCATTTTTCTCAACATTTCGGTCCATTCCTTTTTTAGAGTATGATATAGAAGGAAACTGGTTATCCAAGATAGGAAGACACTGAATACTCTCCACCTAGCTGGTACTCATAATTGTCTCGCCCCATTTGTGCCCTTAAAGATTTATTGATTCACGGCCTCTGTCATTTTATCCTTCCTCATATTGTCTTTGGCTAGTCTTTGTTTCCATTTTAATCTACTCCTGGGTCAAAGATCACATGTGGGTCCGTATTTGTCTCATTGTTCCTTTGTTCCTCTGGAACAACTTTGTATTTTGAGTTTCCCATGCTCAGTTGCTTCAAAAATAACATTTTCTCGTTTCCTCCATTTTCCACAGTCAAGATCTATTGTCCCTACCATTTTTTCCCTAAATACTGAAAGAGAAATGAATTGATGTGTCCCTGAGGAACGTATTTGAGTCTTGCAAAATTTCTAAAATCTCTTTCCTTGAATAAAATTTCACTTTTAGGCTCAAATGGTCATTTCTCTGTGTTTTATAGTTTGACGGGCATTTCCCCTTGTCAAATTTGAATCCTTGCATCAACAAGGAAACATGACATCCTTTGGTTGGACGCAGCTTGGCCGTACACTTCAAAAATTCTATAAAAAGCCTCAACTTTAAAATGTGTCCACATTGAAGAACGACGCTCATTTGAGAATCAAATTTTTGGTTTGGCTTCGAAGTAGAGCCAGGAGGAAACGTGGAGGGTTGGCAGGAAAGAGACACGTGGAGACTTCCACTAGGTTTCCCATACTTAGAAAAATTTCAAAAGGTTTTTGGGAAGTCCAGGACATGTGGAGGAATGACGGTCATTTGAAGATCTAGTTTTGGACTTTGCCTTGGAGTAGCACCGAGAGGACACGTGGAGGCTTCAGTTGCATCCCCATACTTAGACAAATTTTTATGAAGATGGAAATAGTTTGGTAGAATGGGACACATGGTGAGATTGTGCTCATTCAAGATCTCCGCCTTGGGGACTATTTTGAAATAGCACCATGGAGACATGTGGAGGAACTGTGCATGTTTGGGAACTAGCCTTTAAGTTCCATTTTGAAGAAGAAACCATGAGGACACGTGGGGCATTCTGCTCACTTTGCATATTTTCTTGGACTTTTTAATGACCGAGAGAGACTACCTTGGAGCTTGACACGTGGTGTCCTCCATAGAGATTCAAGCCTTGAAAAAAAAATTCTGGAGCATGACACATGGTGATCTCACGCTCGTTCAAGGTATCAAATTTTTGGGGCTGCCTCAAGGTGCGCCATTGTGACACGTGGAAATTTGAAAAGTTGTAAAGGGTGGGGAAGCAAACCATCAGAGGTAACTTAAACTTTTTTCCTCTTTTCCCGGTAAATGTTAAAATATCAATAATGGCCCGCAAGCCTGATGGGAAATAGTGAATGTTTTTCCTTGATCAATGGCGGAGGTGCGGGATTTTAGAGGAAAAGTGAAATTTTTTCCCTTTGAGGTAAAAGGAGTTAAAGGCATAAAAGGACCCGGGGTTCCGTTGGGACTCACATTAGGGACTTGAAGCAGAAGGGTGGAGATGCAGGGGAAACTTGAAAATTTTTCCTTTTTTCCTGAAGAGAGTCAAATAGTAGAATTTTTCTGCGATTCCTTTAGGACCCACCTCAGGACACGTGTCAGGCCCATTTTTCAGAAGTGGAGGTGTGGAGAAAAATGGGAAATTTTTACATTTTTTTAAAAGGGTCAAAAAAGGTCAAAGGAAGCCCTCAAGCCTATTTTTGCATCTTCCACATGGATGACCCACATTCAAAATCAAAGATCAACGGCTATTGAGAATCTAAATTTTATTTCCCCCCCATTTTTTCTGTATAGCTCTTGGAAGTGTGAATCTTCATGATTTCTTATTATTTTCTACATGCCAAGTAGAGGAGTGAGTTAATTTTGATATCTAGAATTTGGTTGAGGAGATCTTGAGGCGTCTTTCACCATTAAAGTAGTTTTACTCTTGGGCCTGATTTGGTTTTTCATTTTTCTTCCCTTGAGCACGCAAGGGGTTAGATTTGATTTGATATGGGCCGGAAGTGGTTGGTGAATAGATGGAGGTGTTTTTTTCCTCAATCAACGACAGAGGTGCGGGCTTTAGGAGGAAAAGTGAAATTTTTTCCCTTTGAGGTAAAAGGAGTTGAAGGCATAAAAGGACCCGGGGTTCTGTTGGGACTCACATTAGGGAATTGAAGTGGAAGGGCAGAGATGTAGGGGAAACTTGGAAATTTTTCCTTTTTTCCAAAAGAGAGTCAAATAGTAGAATTTTTCTGTGATTCCTTTAGGAACCACCTGAGGACATGTGTCTGGCCCATTTTTCATAAGCGGAGGTGTGGAGAAAAATGGGAAATTTTTCTATTTTTCTAAAAGGGTCAAAAAAGGTCAAAGGAATCCCTCAAGCCCATTTTTGCATCTTCCACATGGATGACCCACATTCAAAATCAAAGATCAACAGCTATTGAGAATCTAAATTTGATTTTCCCCCCATTTTTTCTGTAAAGCTCTTGGAAGTGTGAATCTTCATGATTTCTTAAATTATTTTCTACACGCAAAGCAGAGGAGTAAGTTAATTTTGATATCTAGAATTTGGTCGAGGAGATTTGGAGGCGTCTTTCACAATTAAAATAGTTTTACTCTTGGGCCTAATCTGGTTTTTCATTTTTCTTCCCTTGAGCACACAAGGGGCTAGATTTGATTTGATATGGGCCGGAAGTGGTTGGTGAATAGATGGAGGTGTGTTTTTCCTGAGAAATGAGTTGAATACTAGAAGAAATCGAAGAGATTTTCCCTTGAGCACCTAGAGAATTTTATAGATCTGATTCTGTGAATCACAAAAGAATCATAAAAAGATCTAGTGCATTTAAATTTTTTGTCTTTTGGAAGGAGCTCTATTGTAAGTGTTATAAATGGCATAAATTTTTCATGAAAATGGTTTGGAGTTTTTGGAATGATCAGGATTGATTTTCTCCAATAGAAAACACTTGACATAGCCCATCCATTTTGAGAAGACGTCCAGAGAAGCCTATATATCTCTCTTTGTGTCAAATTTGATCATGTCAAGGTGGTTGCAACTGTACAGCCATTGAAAAGCTTTGAGATTATTCTATAAAATTTCCCTTACTCATAAATTTGATCAAAATTTTAGTTATTCTATGTCAATCTTGAGTAAAGTGTATTTATTTCATTTCTTAATGCATATGGGTAGTTTTTCTTGTTTCTATTGAAATTTTGTACCGAAATATAGTCCAATCACATAGGTCTCAGTCCTTGTGATAGTTTAGTGGCATCTGCAATTTCATTTCTTAGAAGAGCCTTCATCTAGGAATGGGATTAACGGTTTGAAATCATTTTTCTTTCATTTTGTTGATAGAGATTATATGTAAGCCTCTGGGTGTACCTCAGGCATGACTTGGTTTATAAATCTTGGTGGTTTATTGGGTCCTCTGACTTGAGCCTTCGTGATAGAATCCCACAGGTTGTGTGAAAGAGTGTTGATCTGGGCCTCCATTGAAGCACATATTCTAGTTGAGGAAACAATTTAACTTTTTGTGGCATTTTGTTGATTGAATCTTTCCATTTTGCATAAGTTCTCAAGGATCTAGTGAGTCAAGTCCATCCTATCACCCCTCCCACCCAAATTCATTTTACAATAACTGATCCTACCCATAATTCCCCTGTTTGTCATGTCTGTACACAAATGCATAATCTCTTTTACCAAAACATGCAGAAATAATCAGGGTCTCAAATGTCTTTAGTAACCTTTACCTTACTATGAGAATATCTCCATAATCTGGAAGTGACAACTCGTGAGAGTCAGATTTGGTGTATTGATCATATTTTCCTAAAGGCCTTCTCTATAAACTTTATGTAAGAGAAAGGTACCTGTATCTCCTTTCAAATAAAAGAGGTTACAAAATAGGTTCTCTTACCTTAGTTGAAATGCACAACCTAAAATAGTTAGGATCAAATCACATCCTTTTGCATGTGCTACCCACTCCCTTCAGATTCTGAGTGCTAACAAGTCAGATAGATTGCTTCCTCAGCTATAAAATGACATACATGATTGTCTATCTACCTCTTAGTGTCCTGTCAAACCCATGATGTTGCTCAATCTCTGAAGTGGGTTAAATTTGGGTACCAACATAAATGGTGCCGTAGCCAAAGACTATTTGGAACTCCTAGGAAATAATTTGGATTGCTGAGACTAATTTTCCGTTTCACTGCCAATTCATATCTATTTATCCCATCAACAACACCAACATAAATGGCATCGTTGCCAAGGATTCTTAGTCCAAAATCAAGAACCTGGTAAAACACTTCTTGTACTCGAAGTGCTGTGTGCAATTCTTTCAGTTCCCACACCTAGTGCACTAGCTTTCATTTGATAAGTCTACGTAAAGAAGGGTTAAAATATTTCCATTTCTAGTTTCTAGCATTCACAGACCTTTGACAGATCATTTAGTGGATAAGCACAAATAAGGTTGAAATCCTTAGTGGAAAATCCCTATTGATCTAATTATTAAAAAGTACCAGTGTCTTAAAACTCTGTCAAAGCCAGATCTGTGACTAATATTTGGAAAGTTGGAGGGAAGAAGATATTTCTTTGCTAGGGATCCTACTAGAAGACTATTTCCAGAGTTAGGAAAAGAAAAATCAGAAGGAAGAAAATCCTGGAGAATTTTCGGAGAACAACAGACAAGAAAAGGGATCTCCATTGATGAAAGTGAGCAGCTTATCATTGAATATTGCAACTCAAGTGCATATGAATTAGAAAGACTCTTTGTGGAATTCAATTCTCTACCTAGGGAAGGGCCTTCCTTTGATTTTGAAATATTTGCTTCACATTCTACTACTATCTTTTTTAAAGTAGATAGGGATTTCCAAGAAGCAAGGTCTTTGGGGGATCTCCATTTTGAAAACTACACTCCTGTGTTCCAAGGACCCTCTACCCCTAATCAATTTGTCACCCCTCCAAGATCACCTCCTTGAATCAATATGTCTCAACTTAGACCTCCATTTGTTGTAAACACCTTTGGACCTATAATTTTTTTGGGAATCGTTGGTTATCCAAATGCAGTACCTCAAGATGTAAGGAACAATCTTCCTAAGTTCTAGGGAAATAATGCCATAACTAGTGACCAACATCGAAAGCTCTTCCTCAATATGATGGAAGACTTTTAGATTGAACATGAATATTTATACATCAAATTGTTTGTTCACACTCTAGAGGAGGACACAAGGGAATGGTGCAAAACATTTCCAGATAACTCTATTGACTGTTGGGATGAGATGAACAATGCATTCATATTACAATATGGTGATAGGACTGACTCTAGGTTTCTTCTATTAGAATTTGAAAACATCAAGAAGAATACCAATGAGTCAGTACATGACTTCAATAAAAGGTTCAATAAGACCTTGAGAAGATTTCCTGTTAGGATAAGGCCATCTGATGAGTCATGTTTGATCAAATATACTGATGCATTTGATAAAAAGGATGCTTACTACTTGAGGGAAAAAAACCCCACAAATTTGAGGCAGGGCTTCACTGTGGCTTTGCAAATAGAAAACAGTATCAAGGCAATTAGAAAGCCTCCAAAAAGGGAAGGTGTGAAGCTAGTTAATCAATAAAATCCCCAAGCAAGCAAGGTTGCTGATTTGGAAGAGGTTGTAAAGACTTTGGGAGGGGTTGTTAAAGAAATATCCTACAAGCTAGCCTGATATGAGAAGGAAATTATACAGAGCTCACAATGACAACACAAGCAACAAGGCCCAAAAAGATTTACAAATCATCAAAGAATTGATGACAGAGGAAAATGAGCTATTAGTTTTGGGAATAGGCAGCCCCAAGGCAGAGAAAATAGAACGGTGCCTGATCCTTTGGCTACTTGAGTTACTATTGTGGAAGAAATAGAGGCCATTGATTGGTGTGATAGATGTTTCATGCCACATGCTCCTTGTGAAGAAGATCAACAAGAAGAAGAAGTATCTAATGATGATAATGATGATGATGCCTACATGATGGAGATCCCTGTGAGTTCACCAAGGGAAACAAATTCAACTGAGGTAATAAGTGTTAGAACTACTGCCACTTTTTGGGATTACATCCACCAGGGACCTCTTCTTCCCCCCTCTCGTACTTTAGAAGTAGACACTATACAAGATTTTGATTTTCCCACTAATGATTTTGAACACTTGAGGGCATTAATTATTGAAAAGCATGATGGAGGAGTTCCCTCAGAAGAAGATTAGAAACTATTAATGAATGTTGTAGTTGCCCAAGAAAAGAAGCACAATACCAGAAGTAAAGCTGTCAAGGGGCCAGAAGCTAGGTCCAAATTTCCAGTGCTTACCAAAGAAACCACAAAGAAAAATGCATCTGGCAGAGAGCTTACTTCCCCAAGCAAAACTTGTGTTCCTCCCCATGCCCAAAATGAACAGAATCCCATTCCATCTAATGAATTTTCCAATCTTTCCCCTAGTGCTGCTCTACCCAAATTTGCTCCATATGACATAGCCCAAATTTTGAGTCAAATCAAAATTTTTATCCCAATTTTTGAGCTGCTTAGGATCCTTGAGCACAAGAAGAGGTCTTTTGAATATTTGAGATTCAAAGGGGGAGGGATAATATAAGGAATAGATGTAAACAAGGTTGACGTTTCCCTTACTATTGCAGAGTTGGAAAACCCAAAATTATTGGAAGAGATGGGGGAACCACTAGAGGTTTATTTAGGAACTTCTTTGGTTAAATCCTAGCTGAATGTGGATCCATTTTTCACTACCCTAGTTATCAAAGACAAGTTATTACATAACTGTATGTTTGATTCTGGAGATTCATGTAATGTCATGCTTCTTGAGGTTATGAATGAATTAGGTATCAAAGTATCAAAAACATATGGGAAATGCACTGCCATGGAATCTAGAGAGGTGCCAATGGTGGGGTGTGTCAAAGATCTAGCAGTGTAACTTGCATCTTATCCTAGAAGGAACTTAAAGCTTGATGTAGGAATTATTGATTGGCCTACCAAGTGGGGGATGTTGTTGTCAAGAAAGTGGGAAGCAAGTGTTGGTGGCAGTGTGCAAATAGACATGTCTTATTCCACTATCCCCATTGAAGGAAACTTGGTGAAATTGTATGGAGAGAAGAAGATGATGTACCTGATTGAACACCCAAGCAATGCATCTTATGAAGTTTTGCAAGCAGATGTTGATCTTAACAATTTTGTGAGCTTTATGGATTTCAGGGAGTATGAGAGTGTTGAAAACAGAGCTCCTAAGTATGCTGCTTTTTCTAGGAATTTGGTCTGTGTTTCAGCCTTGAAGAATGTCAAATAATTTGACTTAAACACAATGGAGGATCTTCAAAGAAGATGGGTGGTTTACAAACAGAACAAAGAAAAAAAAGAGGTCTACTTCCAGTTGATGAAAACATATCATAACCTCTTAGCATGGTCATATCCAGGATGGTAGGCGCTTGAATTGTTTCCTTGATTATTTTCTTTAAATCAGGAAAAAGTCTTTTGTAGAGTGTATAGTTTGTTGTTTGCGTCATGTTTTTTGTGTTTTTTGCTCGTTCTAGTCCTCGGTGACCTGTTTTTGTTGGTTTCTCTATTTGTTTTTTCAGATGGATTTGTTTCTCTGCCCTGCAAAGATGACTCTACTACCCAATAGATATTTTGGCACTTGGTATACTATTGTTCTTGTGGCACTCGCAGGGAATGCCCATCCCCAAGTCGGAGCTAATGTTGGTGCTCAGAGTTGTCTCACCCCATTTGTGCCCTTGAAGATTTATTGATTCACGACCTCTGTCATTTTAGCCTTCCTCATATTGTGTTTGGCCAGTCTTTGTTTCCATTTTAATCTACTCCTGGGTCGAAGATCATGTGTGGGTCCATATTTGTCTCATGGTGCCTTTGTTCCTCTAAAAAAGCTCTATATTTTGAGTCTCACGTGCTCTGTTCCTTAAAAACTCACATTTTCTTGTTTCCTTCATTTTCAATAGTTAAGATTTGTTGTACCTATTGTTTTTGACCTAAATACTCATAAAGAAATGAATTGATGTGTCCCCGAGGAACGTATTTGAGTCTTGCAAAATTTCTAAAATCTTTATCCTTGAAGAAAATTTTACTTTCAGGCTCAAATGGTTATTTCTCTATGTTTTACGATTTGACAGGTGATACCCCCAGTAAAATTTGCATCCTTGCATCAATAGAGAAATGTGGCATCCTTTGGTTAGATGTGGCTTGGCTAGACACTTCAAAAATTATATAAAAAGCCTCAACTTTAACATGTGTCCACGTGGAGGAACGACGCTCGTTTGAGAATCAACTTTTTGGTTTAGCTTCGAAGTAGCACCGGGAGGACACATGGAGGGTTGGCAGGAAAGAGACACATGGAGGCTTTCGTTGGGTTTCCCATACTTAGACAAATTTCAAAAGGTTTTCGGGAAGTCTAGGACACGTGGAGGAATGGTGCTCATTTGAAGATATGCTTTTGGGCTTTGCCTTAGAGTAGCACTGAGAGGACACGTGGAGGCTTCCGTTACTTTCCCATACTTAGACAATTTTTTATGTAGATGGAAATAGTTTGGCGGAACAGGACACGTGGCAAGATTGTGCTCATTCAAGATCTCTACCTTGGGGACCATTTTGAAATAGCGCTATGGAGACATGTGGAGGAACCATGCATGTTTGAGAACTAGCCTTTAAGTTCCATTTTGAAGAAGTTCCATGAAGACACGTGGGGCATTCTGCTCACTTTGCATATTTTCTTGGAATTTTCAATGACCAACGAAGACTACCTCGATGTTTGACACGTGGTGCCATCCGCAAAGCTTTAAGCCTTCAAACAATTTTTTTCAGAGCAGGACACGTGGTGAGCCCGCGCTTGTTCAAGGTATCAATTTTTTTGGGCTACCTCAAGGTGAGCCATTCTGACACGTGGAAATTTGAAAAGTCATAAGGGGTGAGGAAGCAGATCATCAGAGGAAACTTAAAATTTTTTCCTATTTGCCTCATAAAGGTTAAAATATAAAAAATGGCCCACAACCCGATGGTAAATAGTCAATGTTTTACCCCGGTCAGCAGTGGAGGTGCGGGCTTTTGGAGGACAAGTGAAAATTTTTCCCTATGAACGAAAAGGAGTTGAAGGCATAAAAGGACCTGGGGTTCCATTGGGACCCACAGTAGGGACTTGAGGCGGAAGGGAAAAGATGTAGGGGAAACTTGGAAAATTTTCCTTTTTTCTAAAAGAGAGTCAAATGACAAAATTTTTCTGTAATTGCTTTGGGACCCACCTCAGGACACGTGTCAGGCCCATTTTTAAGAAGCGGATGTGTGGAGTAAAATGTGAAATTTTTCCATTTTTTTAAAAGGGTCAAAAAAGGCTAAAGGCAGCCCCTGAGCCTGTTTTTGCATCTTCCACGTGGATGGTCAACATTCAAAATCAAATATCAATGGTTGTTAAGCGTATAAATATGATTTTCCCCTCATTTTTCTGTAAAGCTCCTAGAACTGCGAATCTTCATGATTTCTTATTATTTCCTACACGCTAAGGAGAGGAGTGAGTTAAATTTGATATCTAGAGTTTGGTGGAGGAGATCTGGAGGTGTCTTTTTCTATTAAAGTAGTTTGACTCTCAGGCCTGATCTGGTTTTCTATTTTTCTTCCCCTGAGCCCGCAAAGGCCCAAATTTGATTTGATATGGGGTGGAAGTGGTTGGCAAATGGATGGTGGCTTGTTTTTCTAGAGAAAGGAGTTGAATGCGGGAAGATATCGTAGATATTTTCCCTCGAGCATCTGGAGACTTTTACAGATTTGATTCTGTGAATCACGAAAGAATCACGGCAAGCACTGGTGCATTTAAAATTTTTGTCTTTTGGAAGGAAGGGGCTCTTTTGTAAGTGTTATAAATGGCATAAATTTTTCATGCAAATGGTTGGGATTTTTTTGAAAGATCAAGACTAATTTTCTCCAACAAAAAAAGCTTGACAGAGCCCATCCATTTTGAGAAGCCATCTAGAGAATCCTGTATATCTCTCTTTGTGCCCAATTTGATCGTGTTAAGATTGATACAAGTGTACAACCATTGAAAAGCTTTGAGATTGTTCTGGAAACTTTCCCTTGCTGATAAATTTTATCAAACTTTAAGTTATACTGTGTCAATCTTGAGTAAAGTGTATTTATTTCATTTCTGAATGCATACGGGTAGTTTTTCTTGTTTTTACTGCAATCTTGTACCAAAATATAGTCCAATAACACATGTCTCAGTCCTTGTGATAGTTTAGTGGCATCTGCAATTTCATTTCTCAAAAGATCCTTCATCTAGGAATGGGATAAACAGTTTAAAATCACTTTTCTTTCATTTTGTGGATAGAGATTATCTGTAAGCCTTTGGGTGTACCTCAGGCATGGCTTGGTTTAAATCTTGGTGCTTTATTGGGTCCTCTCACTCGGGCCTTCATAACAGAATCCCACAAGTTGTGTGAAAGAGTGCTGATCTCGGCCTCCATTGAAGCACATATTCTAGTTGAGGAAACAATTTAACTTTTTGTGGTATTTTGCTGATTGAATCCTTCCATTTTACATAAACTCTCAAGGATTTGGTGAGTCAAGTCCGTCCTATCTCCCCTCCCACTAAAATTCATTTTACAACAACCGATCCTACCTATAATACCCCTATTTGTCATGTGTTTACACAAATGCATAATCTATTTTACCAAAACATGCAAAAATAATCAGGGTCTCAAATCTTTTTAGTAACCTTTGCCTTGCTATGAGAATATCTCCATAGTCTGGAAGTGACAAATCATGAGTGTCAGATTTAGTGTGTTGATCATATTTTCCCCAAGGCCTTCTCTATAAAATTTATGCAAAAGAAAGGTACTTGTATCTCCTTTCAAATAACAGAGGTTACGAAATAGGTTCTGTTACCCTGGTTGAAAGGCACAACCTAAAATAGTTAGGATCATATCACATCCTTTTGCGTGTGCTACCCACTCCCTTCAGAGCCTGAGTGCTAACAAGTCAGATAGATTGCTTCCCCGGCTACAAAACGACATACAGGATTGTTTATTTGCCTCTGAGTGTCTTGTCAAAATCATGATGCTGCTTGGTCTCTGAAGGAGGTTAAATTTGGGTACCAACACACCTTACTAACAAAAATCCGAGTCTCACCGTCATCAGAGTATGAATTCTCTAAAGAATATGTAGAATCATTTTCCACAACCAACATATTCAGCTAAACATCCTTCCACCAAGAAACTTGCTTATTCATTTTTTATTTTACACTCTTACAATATGAAGCTAAGAAACCTAGGCCAAAGCATTAACTACATCTGAAGGGTAACCCTTCATATTCCATCAACTATGACCAAATCCGATCCAACACCCTAAGTTCCATTGAGGCCAATAGATCCACCGAGGTATCCAAATCTACTAAGATACAAACCTAGGTGGTATGAGTATACAGTTCAGTTTTAGTATCAATGTCTAAACATTTCCCCAAAGCATTTCCAATTGAAATCAGGCTCTCCTTCCCGCAAAATTGCATCGAAAGGTGAGGCAATTGAATCCAAACAAGATTAACATGGAATATTTTCAGTAAGTTGGTTGAGGGAAGGGAACCATGATTTCATGAGAAGGAGATGATTCTATAGCTCCCAAAGTATGGAGAAAGTTTTCTCTATCTTCAATCAAGTTAAACACCACAATGAAAAAACCTATGCCACAGGGATAAATATCCACTCTACCTAACATGATGGGCTGCCATTCAGAAGAGATCCAAGAATGTAGCTGCGGTAGACTTTGTCACATTCCATTAAATTTGCAGATCAGACCTTTTCTTATGAATTCTACCTCATCTTCTATTACCCATCCACCAAAGGTAACCACATGTGTGCTAATGGATGCCTTGAGAGGTCTCTATCTAGATATTGTAGTAGTCTAGGAACACTTCAGAGGGGTTTCAACCATAGGATACCCGAAGGGATGCTCGTAGACTTTCCCTTGCACATAATCCATTGTATGCGCCTTAACACCACATAATAATGAAGGAACAACAACATGGGAACCAGTCTTTGGTTCCACGTGGGAGCCTTTCGAAACCATACTGCTACAGATCTTCCTCGAAGAGGGAAAGCAAACAATGCTAACATCATATCCCTCCATGTTTAAAAGGGGATATCCACCTCCAGGAAGAGTCAAGCCTCCTGTGCAAAGGCAATCACAAAAAACACGAGATGGGCCCGAACCCACACCTATCCCTCCGACACCATCGCCACTACAAATCGTAATGCAAGACCATGCCAATAAAACGTCAACGTCACACAATACAAGTGTTTTTCCATCGCCATCATAGAAAGGGCCAATAGGAGGATTTAAGGCAGTCCCGACGCTAACCACGCCTAGCCCACCAACACCATAATTTCCTCTGAAAAGTGAACCATAAATTCTGCCAGTGGGGGATATCCCACCATCGCCACCGTAGGAGATAAAACTAGGTTTAGGGTTCGCACAGGGGGTGCGTTGGGGAGACATCACGTAATCTGGTGGAAGGAAAAAAAAAAACTAAACTACACGGGTGATTTTATTCAAAAAAAAGAGTGAAAAATTTGCTAATTTTTAGGCCTTCTATGAGCGAGTTATTCAGCACACCAGGAAGCCCCTTCTTTTCCTCTGCTTTCAAAGTAAGGTAAACATCATTGCAAAAAATATCTCCTCTTCAGATTTGATGATGTTATCCGTGGCATTGTTTATAGATTCAAAAATATTAGTGAAAGAAAATGGAGATTGGTTAGTGAATGTAGATTGGCATTTTTGTAACCAAGGGATAATTAGAGTAAAAATAAAGAAACCGTGGAGCAATGAATATCCCCGTAGTACCACAAAACCAACTCACATTGGCAAGGGCATTGTGATAGTCTTTATGAAACCTGTATAGAAAAAAAGATAAAAACATTTTGAGAAAAAATGATTCTCATAATTTTTTTTTTCATATCCATGGTATCCATTGATATAAAGCTCACATGGATAGATAGCGCACGTTAAATCATAGATAACAAATTTAATTTTGAATCTCTCCTTGTCTTGGTCAGCCAAATCCTCGGGTCTATCTAATATTGGAAGCTTTTACTCATTCCCAACAACGTATACGAGAGAAATCTTATCAACATTTTTTACGGAAGAATATATATCCTTCTATAGCCTCTTTATAAGACCCGGGATTAAGGGCAGAGGGCATCCTAAAACCTTTGGGTCTTCTATGCATTTTCGAAATCATGATGATGGTGGAGTCTGTTGGAAATTCAAGTCAGACTTTAATGTGCATCTAATATCTGTCTTCCCCAGATTTAGTTCCCTGACATATCAGATTTGCATTTAATTATGATTGCTGCTCATTTATTTTTTGTTGATTATTTTCCCTAATTATCTCTTGTCAGAGATTTTGTGTCGACTTGCAAGGCAAGTTTTTTGTGTAGGTGTTTTATTATTAATGCATTATGTTTTATTGTAATTTTGTAAGAAGAAAAAGAAAGAAGGAAGAAGAAGGAGAAGGAGAAGGAGAAAAATTAGATTTGGGAGAAGAAGAAAAATGTGCACTCCCAGCTCAAGTCTGGATTGGTTTTGTTGAAAGAATTCCTTCATTTTCAATGCTATTAATGTATGAATGAATGTTTTGTGTGCAGCTGTAGTTGTTGTTCATTATTGACAAATATATTTGTATTGCTCAAGCAATTTGAAGCCAAGAGTTTTATCTTATTTTGTTGTTATAAATTTCTGTAGGTTCCCTTTCTTTTTCCCCTATTTTGCATCATTTAAATCCGCTGCATTTTATTTTCTATTACTACAGCCAAGAGTTTTATCATATTTTGATGTTATAAATTTCTCTAGCTTCCTTTTCTTTTCCCCCTATTTTGCATCATTTAAATCCGCTGCATTTTATTTTCTATTATTGTCCGAGGATTCTGTAGATTCCGTAGACTCTGCAGTTTCCATAGATCCTTGTTTCGTTTCCCTTCAGAGTCTTTTTGAATATTATATTTTCACGTAGGCTTAAGATCCTCTAGTTTTTTACCCTGATCATACCTAGTACATATGATATGATGCAATTTATACTTTGACCTTTGTACTATAAAGCCAATTCAAAATCTCCCTTCTCTATAAATTTGATAGCTAATAGAATGAGCTACCTTACACTAGAGTCCATGATCCCATGGAATATCACAAGGTTTCCAAGAGAACTATGAGAGACACCCCAAGTCAGGAGAAAATGGTCACCATATCTTTGTTGTTGTGCTTCTTCTTTTGAAAGAACATTTTGAAAAGGGTTTTAGTTAGATTTGAAGGGAGCCATCCACTTCCTTAAATCTATACTATAAGTGAGATTGTAGTGTTATATATATATATATATGTGTGTGTGTGTGTGTGTGTGTGTGTGTGTGTGTGTTTATTACATTTTGGTGTATCGTAATTATTTTTTTATTACCATTTACAAATACATAAGGAAATTGCATCCATTTAAGGTAATATGGTATTACAAATACACAAGTCATAACACATCAATGCTTGGAGAAATTGAATATTCAAAATTGATGAAACTAATGGTAATGCCATTACACAACTCTTTGTAGCAGACTAGCATTGAATACACTATTGACATGTGTTCTCACTGAGATTGAAATTTGTGGCACTATTAACTACACATTTATATTTTTACGCCAAAAGGTGTTCTCCCTATTATCAAGAGCTTGTGGTCGTTCACGACATTAGGTTACATTTGACAAGCGTTTTGATGAATGGTAAGACATTCTAGCTGTTTTCAGCCATTGTGGCAGTTGCATTCGAATGTGGTACTTGCATGTTTTGGGAGGCCACTTAGGGTATACTACTTGACTATGTAAGAACATCAAGGATTAATGAAAAATCTGATGTATAAAGTTACAGAATTGTTCTTCTGGAGTTGGTGATGGAAAGGCTAGGTTACTACAAGAGATTTGTTCAAGACTTCTCTCGGATTGCACACCCCATCACTTCCCTTCAGTGGAAGGGAAAGAACTTTAATTGGTCAAATAGATGCAATCAGGCCTTCAGGAGACTGAAGGAATGCATTACGAAAATACTTATTCTTGCAGTGTCAGACCCTCAGGGTGAGTTATTCATATGTACAAATGCTTATTTGATTGGATTAGGAGGTGTATTGATGCATGATGGTTGTGTATTTGAGTTTGAGTCTCACAAAATTAAAGATCATGAACTCAATTATCCTACTAATGACCTTGAGCTTGTAGCAGTGGTGTACGCTTTAGTGCATTGGTGTCATTTCCTTTTAGGTAGGAGTTTTATTCTCAGGACTGATCACTTGAGCCTACGACATATCTTAACACAACCCAATCTCAATGCCTTTTAATGATGTTGGATGGAAATTATTTGTGAGTAGTACATGGATATTGAGCATGTGAAGGGGAAGGAGAACGAGGTTTCAAATTCTTTGAGTCGTCGAAGGAATTTGGCTTTGGCTACTTTAGTGGGTACAGATTTGTGGAGTAGGATTTTGTGATAGCTTCTACCTTGCAGCTAGATCAGAGATTGAGTTTCTGATACCCCTTGAGGGGAAGTTTGATGGTTTTGCATTCGATTTAGATGGAATTCTCAGATAGATAGGATGGATCTATGTACTTAGGGATGGTGGCTTCAAATAGGATATCTTGGGAGTGGCTCATCGTGCACCTTATTCAGCCCATCCTGGGGTGAAGAAGATGCATGCCACCTTGAGAAAACTATATCATTTGAGACGTCTTCGGAGAGATGTAACCCAGTTTGTGTCGCGTTGTTTAGAGTGTCATAAAGTGAAGGTTGAGTATCAACATCCAGCTATCCTTTTCTACCCACATGTTATACTGGAGTGGAAATGGGACACCATTTCCATGGATTTCATAGTAGGGCTACTGATGTCGAGATACCACCACGATGCCATCATAGTCACAGTTGATAAATTGATGAAAGTGGCTCATTTTTCTCCAGTGAAGACCACATATACACCTAGTGCAATAGAAAGAGTGTACTTGGATGAGATTGTTAGATTACATGGGATTCTGTGGAAGATATTTGCAACCACGATCCCTTATACACATCACACTTCTAGACTACCATGCAATATGCCCTTGGGATGAGCATCAAATCCAGCACAACCTACCACCCAGAGACAAATGGTCAGACAAATTAGGTGAATCATATTGTAGAGGACATGCTTTGGATGTACGTCATGGATCATGAGTCGAAGTGGGCAAAGTACTTGTACTTGATTGAGTTACATACAACAACAACTTTCAGAGTTATATTGGAATGACACCATTTCAGGCGCTTTATGGTAGTGCGTTTAGGACACCTTTGAGTTGGAACAGACTTGAGGAAAGAGTATCTCTTGGGATAACTATGATATAGGACATGGAGTAGCAGCAGGGAAAATTTTAGTGGTGAACTTTCATAAACTCACGAAAATCGAGGATTATGGAAATTCGAATTGACGAATATAATGTGGTTCACAACTAACTTATTCTCCAAAAAAATTGACCGACATGTCCCTTATACTATTCGTTTCTATGATATTTTACAAATATAAGATATTATGAATGTAATTCACCACCATTTCGAATCATATTGTTCTTGGAACTCTTTATACTCTATAAAAATTTAACTATTGATAAAATTAATACTATATAAGTAATAATTTTATAGAATTATATACAGATGTTTTAGAAATTCCTTCACAGAATAATCAATTTAAAGATATTGATGATGCATTATATGTTAAGGAAAACATTCCATCCCTTGATGATATATAAGTACAAGAAAATTCATCAAATTCTCATGATACACCAACAAGAGGAAGTTTCTACTCCAAGGTTTATTTCCAAGAAAAAAGGAGACATGAGAATCAAGATATTCCTGCTAAGAGCCCAAGATGCAAAAGCTGAACCCCAAGAAAAAAAAGAAAAAATGTTAGAAGAAAGAGGACAAAACTAGTACAATTGGAAGGACTTTCCAGTTTGAATGAGATGCAAAATATTCATTTATTCAACCTGTGTAAATTGAAAATGGTAATGATGTTCCAACACAATGTCGATTCAAAATATGTGGTTGGAAATATGGAGATGGATCACACGATGCAACTCAAACTAGACATAACTTGAAAATCACCATGGGAAAATATAAATTTCCCAAAAGCTAAAGGATGATAGCAGCATAGTCAGAACACATAAATGGAAAGATTCAAAAGAGTGTCTACATGTCAAAGATATGCACAGTAGAATATGAAAAGGAAAAAAACGTATAAAAAATATAAATGAAAAAGGTGGTACCCCATAGTTGCAAGATTGAGAATAGCTATGGAGCCATAAATACATGGAAAAAGTATTTAATTTGTTATTGTATTCCATATATTGAAAAGGAGAAGACCCATGTAATATTTTGGAGAAAAGTAAAATGTTGGTATCAGAGTTATTGGTCTATAGAACATTCCTCAATCTCATTAGGCGGGATACCAACAGCTATGAAATTGCAAAATGTCTATCTCTTGTAGAGAAAGGATGTATCTAAAACTAGTGTTTTCAAAAGGAAAAGTATATTTCCCTTTCAATAGATGAGCTTACTACAGTGGATAATACTTCATGGATTTGTATTCATGTTTACACATTTTCTAATGAAATAAGAACTCCACACCTCTTAGAAATTCATAAAATGATTGAGAATTCCAATTCTAAAAATATTTATAAATTGGTGGTCTCAAATCTGAAGGATATCACCAGAATGGATGACTTTGTCCATTACAACAAAATTAGTTTGTGTCAGAATCGATGGTTAAATTGTAATGCAGGGACCCGTAAATGGTCGATGTGTATTAGACTCCATACAACTTTTTTTCTGGATATATGATTATTATCCATTGCATGTCTCATTGAATAAATATGGCTTACAAAATTGTGTAGCACATTTGAAAATATAGCATAAAGTGGAGGAATTGATATGTTATTTGCATGCTTATTATTCTAGTAGTCCAAAGAGATTGTTAGAATTTCAAAGATATTTGTAATTTGACTAACAGAGGTAAAAAAGCTTCTCAAATATGTATATACCATATGCATATTTATGTATGGACCTGCCTTCGTTGAATATTTGATGAATATCCTGCATTTATAAGAATCTATGTATAAATACCGTATGGATATAGATAAAGCTAAAGATTTATTGTGTCCGTATAACTAGACACAGAAACTTTACTCACACTCTATGCGTTATTTTTTCCATGTTTGAGGGAGCTTAATATTTTAACGAAGCATGCACAATATCATTCTTTCTACATAACTATACTTCATAAGACTTGGAAGACGTGTGTGTACTGGAGTCTTGAAAGTTTATATATTTATGATTGGTATTTTCTATAGTGCTGCTTTTGAAAATTAGAATGCATTGAAATGACTTGAAAAATTCCAAATGCTTCCTAAAATACAATATACATGATCATACTATGTATAACGACACATGAAAAAGAGATATCCACTTCATACATTTCAAAAAAGAGTTGATATGGTTGTCTCAAGAAATGGAATAAGTAAGAGTGACACAAAATTTATATGATGAAATATTATTGGAAACTAGGAATAAATTGTGAAAGATTCCTATGAATCTTTAGCTAAAGAGATCCAGGAAATATTCAAAAATGATAAAATACTTGAACCAATGGGAGTTATAAATCACTTTTTTTCGAATTTTCCTGGTGCCAAACCTTATACATCTATCAGTTCTTTATTTATCCAAAAAAATGAGTGATCTAATTGACCATTTCTCTGAGACTGAAAAGATAAATGGAATTTCTATAGAAGGCATTTTACAAAGAAAAATACTTATTTCATGAGTCAATGGATTATGCTAATACTATGATGCGACAAGTTCATCTTCTACAAAACCCATAGGAATATGGTGTCATCAAAAGGATTTGGAATGATATTTGTTCGAGTAGTATTCCAAGTAAATATCTATGAGTTGGGAGTATATTAAGCTATATGAACTCTATCGAACAATGATTCTGGGTTTTGTAAGGAAGATGAGAGGTGATATTTCAGTGCATTGTCCTTTTTACAAGACAAACGTTTGAAAAATGCTTAGATAGGAATATAGAAAGTTTGGGTCTGAGGTGTGTAAGAGGGTTATCATTCGTCTCAACAACAGTGGAGTATTGTTCCTTATGGTAGATGCACTCACATTATGGAGTTGGATTAGTAGAAAGATAGAGGAGTTAGTAATATTTTTCCTAACCCAAAGGATCACGAGACATACCACATCCTCTATGCTACAGTTGATTTATATATATGAAATTTCAATTTTTAGTTTGGGGGTTACTTCATTTTATTGTGCACTTGTATTTTGGGAGTTAGAGATATTTTTGAGTGCTTTTTGAATTCTTGGAGATTTTTGGAGTTGGATTGAGCTTGAAGGATATTGAAGTGTTATTCTTTGATCAAGTTCTTACTTTGGAAAGGTATGAACTACACCTTTGTTTTAATTTTTTTTATATGTGTGTGTTGCATGCAAGTGACATTATTTGTTTACTTGTTAATTGGATCATGGGTAGAATGTCTCAGTATGGTGTAGGAGAAGGCTATGGGGATTTTATTTTGGAGAAAGGAATAATAGTTTTGTTTTATGTTTTGGGAGGGAATCGGGTTGGGTGTCGCACCTTGTTTATAATAATAATGCTTTATTTTCTTATATGGTTCATTTGAGGGAGACATAATAGATCATATAAGAGAGAGGCATAAGAGGATCTTGAGGGAGGCATAATAGTTGTGTAGGGGTTTTGAGTTGTGTTGACCGGGAAGGTTTTAAGGTTTCCACCAAAACCCATTGGAACGCATAAGTGATCTCCCCATAGTTCCTTGCTCCATTGGATTTGCGTTTTCAAGCCTTGTTTGTTTTGAAAGTTGCATTCTTATGATTTTTTATCTTTATGCATGAATGTGTGTTAAATTTTTATGAAAATGTGTATTGTGATGTGGAATCATTGTGTTAGTTTCCATGGGTTGTATTCATTTCTTATTGCACTTTGATTTGGGCTCAAGGGCCAATGAGGAGGATAGCTTCTTCTGCTCATTTGATTATTGGTTGGGCGGAGCGCATTGCTGACCCCCCCTATTTGTTGTTGTGTTTGAAGTGAAGAGAATGGTGGAACTATTTTTGAAGATTTGGGACTTAGATCATTTTTATAAATCAGAAAGGAAATCCTTTATTGTAAAAACTTCCCATGTAGTTCCCACTTAAAGTGGAAGGGTAGTAATATTGCATTTTAAAGAAAAGTTACATTGTATATTTTTGTTTATCAAGTTGAAATGTATTGTTGGAAAGAAAGATTTTTGTATTGTATGAAAATGAACTATGCTCAAGAAAGAAAAAGAAGAAAGTTCACTGTTACTTGTAGAAGTTTGCATTATTATAATAATGAAGGGAAAAACTTGGAAGTTGTAAATCATTGATAATGTATTCCTAACCAATTTGAAATGTAATATAGTTGTCTGTGCTTTCATTGGATAAATGGTTGTGTTTGTAATGGAAAAATGCACTAATGTATAGTGAATTACATTGTTGAAGGATTACATTTTTTGTTGTGGAAAGGAAAGAAAAGATACTTAGAAATAGATTGAATTTCATTCGTTCATTTGAGTTTGAAAGCAATTTTATTGGAAAAGTAAACTTGTAGTTTTTGTCTTATATACTATCGAAATATAAAATCTATATACTTAGTGATTTAATTCATGGAATGGATAGATGTTATTAAACTCTCAACTATTTACTATAGGAACATAAACTAAAGCTAAGGTTAAACTATAAACCACCCTAGTAGAAATTGTTTTGGAAAAATTGATGAAATCATGGTTCAGTTTTATGAAGAACAAAACCGCCGCCTTGTGCAGAGCAGCGGTCTCTGGACCGCTAACCTTAGCAAAGCAGAAATCTCTTAACCACCACCTAGGCAGGGTGGTAGTTTTCAAATCATCACCCAGGAAAGGTGGTGGTCACAGGACCTCTGAATTGCTCAGGGAGGTGATTTCATCAATTTTGGCAAAAAATTAAAATCCATGAATGTGCAAATTTGAACTTGATTTAATTAAAATCTGAGCCTATAAAACATAAAAAGAAAGCCACTAGCAAACCATAAGGGAGCAGAGTCATTGTTTAAGCATGTCAATCCTTGAATGGGCATTTAAGTGCATTACATATCATATATTTAATGGTAATGGTGTATTTCCCAAATAAAGAAATCAAAAATATAAATAACTAAATAGCTACTCCAAATTTAGGGTGAAATCTCTACAATGAACAAATAGAAGACATTACAATAATAAATCCAAGAATAAACTAAACTAAGATAGATCCACATGAATCCCTCCATCGCTTCCCTCTTTGCTTTCATGGCTTCCACTCCTCAAACCTCCACATTAAATAAAAGAAAAGAGACCAAATGAGGAGGTTAGGGCAAGGAGAAAAGGTTAAATAAAATTTCATAAGGACGGTTAAGGTTAGTTTGGAACTCTAGGATCTAGTGGCCACAATTGATTTAATCCAAGGGTTAAGAATCAACCCTAAAATTGTTAGGTGAGAATATCTATTATGTGATTTTAAATAATTTAAATGTATGTGAAAATGGCTGAATGGAGCCACTTAGTATCCTAGTGTGTTAAGTTAACTATGCAACTCTCCTAGTATGTTTTAGTAAATGATTCAATAGATATTAAAGCTAATAATTTAAGGGGACTAAGGTAACTAAGGATAAAGGTTTAATAAATGTGGGTTTGAGTGTAATTTGAGAGGGGGAAATTAAATAACCAAGTAAAATATTTAATGGACACATTTGTAGTGGATTGTCATTGAATTGACCTTAGAAATAACCTGTTAAAAATATTTAATTATTAATCTAGACCTGATCCATCAAATGTAATGTAGAAAATTGATGGAACAATTTAATTGAACATATTGTAGGTTTTGACATCCTTGTAATATTTTTAAAAAAATCAACAAATTTCTAGATGATTATTTAAGGTTTAATGTGTTTTTAGAACATTGAACTATGGGTGTTACATTGAGTCTAAGGTCGATATGGAAGAAAAATTCACCTTGGCTCAAGGTACATGAAAATATTGTAGAAAGATCTAATGACATATGCATATTTTCTCTGATGGGTTGTTTCATTGGGATAAGGAAAAATATTGACTAGGTAAGGGATTGGGCCAGGAAGAAATTGAAGCCTCGTGGACAACTCTCCACAGTTGCTCTTTCAAAGAGAAGCTTCATCTTCATCTTTTCTCTGGAAGAAGATATGATCTAGGTTATGCAAAGGAGGGCCCTGATTTAATGGGAGGACTAACCTATCTTTTGGTGCTCGGATTTGCCTCACCCCATTTGCAATTAAAATTCCTCAATTTTTCGTCTTTGTCACATTTTATCTTCCTGTATTGTGCCTAAAAAGTCTCCACCTTCCTTTTGTTGTTGTAATCAGTCCTTTCCTAGACCAAGGATCACGTATAAATCCAAAATTGTTTCCTCATTTCTCTGTTCATCTAAAAATGTCTATATTTGGGTGTAAAAACTTGAGCCATCCTGTTCTTTCCATTTTTCACAAGTCGGGATTTGTTGTCCTTGTCATTTTTTCCCTAAATACTTGAAGAAAAATGAATGGATGTAGCTTAGGGGAATGTATTTGAGCCTTGTAACATTTCTAAATTTTCTATCCTTGCAGAAAATTTCATCTTTGGGCTCAAACAGTTGTCTTCCTACATTTTACACCTTGATGGGTGAGTTTTCCCTGGTCAAATTATCATCTCTGCATCATTGGAAATGTGGCCTCTTTTTGTTGTATGTGGCTCAGCGGGGCACTCTAAAAATTTTGTGGATCGCCTCGACCCAAAATTGGTCAACATGGAGGAACAACGCTCATTTGAAGGTTCTCTTTCTGGTTTGGCCTT
The DNA here is from genome assembly GCA_019776745.2 of Taxus chinensis. Lineage (NCBI taxonomy): Eukaryota > Viridiplantae > Streptophyta > Pinopsida > Cupressales > Taxaceae > Taxus > Taxus chinensis. The sequence continues at coordinate 613,772,851 of CM034156.1, forward strand.
GGAGTTGTGCCAGGAGGACACATGGAGGTTTCCGCTGCTTTTCCTAGACTTAGACAATTTTTTATGCAGTTGGTACAGTTTGGCAGGAACAGGGACACGTGGTGAACCTGCGCTCGTTCAGGGTCTTTACTCTTGGGCTCTATTTTGAGATTGCGCCATAGAGACACGTGGAAGGCTTCCGTCAGGTCTTCCCATACTTAGTCTTTTTTCAAAAGGTTTTGAGAGGCTTGGGACACATTGAGGGACTGCGCATGTTTGAGGACCAGCCCTTGAATTTTATTTTAAAGAACCACCAGGAGGACACTTGGAGGCCTCCGCTCACATTGAATTTTGCTTGGAATTTTCAACGGCCAAAGGAGATTGCCTCGGACCCTGACACATGGTGCCTTCCGCTGAGCTTTAAGCCTTCAAACAAATTTTTCCGGCCCAGGACACGTGGTGAGCCCATGCTCATTCAAGGTCTCAACTTTTGGGGACCATCTCAAGATGCGCCATTGTGGCGCATGGCAGTTTGAAAATTCAAAGGGGTGGGGAAGTGGACCATCAGAGGAAATTTGGATTTTTTTCCTCTTGTCATCAAAAGGATTAAAACATCAAAATGGCCTACAAGCATGACAGAGAATAGTCAACATTTTCTCCAGTCAATGGCGGAGGTGCTGAATTTCGGGGGAAATTTGGAAAATTTTCCTTTTGTGGAGAAAGGAGTTAAAAGTGTAAAATGAAGCATGGTTCCATTGGGACCCATGTTAGAAACTAAAAGAAGAAGGGAAAGGAGCTGTGGGGAAAACTTGGAAAAATTTACCTTTTCCAAAAAGGAGGTGAAATAGGAGAATTTAGTCGCGGTTCCTTTGGGACCCACCTTAGGACACGTGTCAGGCTCATTTCTCAAGGGCGGAGGTGTGGAGGAAAAAGTGAAAAATTTACATTTTTCCAAAAGGTTGTAAAGGGAAAAAGGAACCCGCAGGCCCACTTTAAAATTGGATCTCCCATGTGGACGGTCCAAATTCAAAATAGAAAGATCAGGGAAACTATGCGTTTGTATCTAATTTTCTGCCATTTTTCTCCAAAGCTCCTGGGGATGTGTATTCTTATGGTTTTTTATCATTTCTTGGAGTATCCTGCACGTAAAATGAAGAGGAACATTAATCTAGTATCCTGGTTTGGTGGGGAAGGTCTGTAAAATATCTCTCACCATTAATAATGCAATCTGACTATCAGATTTGAACTGATTTTTATTTCCTTGGCACGTGAAATACCTGGTTGATATCTTGGTTTGGTGAGGAAAATCCGGGGACGTCTTTTACCATTAAGATGAGATCTGACCTCTGGGCTCGATCTGATCTTCCATTTTTTCTTCCCGAGCACGCAAAGAACCAGATTTGACAGATTAGGGGTGGAAGTGGTTGGCGAGTAGAGGGAAAAGTGATCTACCAGAAGAAGGAGTTGAATGCGGGAGATGTTCGAAGAGATCTACCCCCTGAGCACCTGAAATTTTTTTACAGATCTGATTCTGGGAATCACGATCGGGATCATGGTGAGAACTAGTACACTCAATGTTTGTGTTTTTGGGGGGAAAATCTTTCATAAAATGTTATAAATTGCATGAATTTATCATGCAAATGGTTGGAGTGTTAGAGGTCGGGACTGATTTTTCTAAGAGAAAAGCTTAATAAAACCCATCCTTCTGAGAAACCATTTGAAGAAACGTTGTTTATCTCCTTTGTGTTAAATTTGATCATGTCAAGGTGGTTGTGAGTGTACAGCCATTGACAAGCTCTGAGATTGTTCTAGAAACTTTCCCCTGCTGATAAATTTAATCAAACTTGAGTTAATTTGCATTATTTTTTGGTCAAAATTTGTGTTTGCTTCATTTCTGAATGTCTGCAAGTAGTTTTCTTGTTCCCGTTGAAATCTTACATTGAAATCTTTGTGAATCACACAAGATCTTATCCTTGTGATAGTTTGGTGGCATTTGTAATTTCATTTATCAGAAGAGCTTTCATTTGATAGTGAAATAAACAAATTTAAAATCACTATGACTCCTAGCATGACTATAAGATCATTTGTTATCCTTTGAGGGTATCTTAGGCATGATGAAACAGAGGTTGATAATGTTTAGTTAAGTTTTCCAATTTGAGCCTTCATTTTGGATCCTTGAAGTTTGTGTGAAAATTTTCTGATCTGGGCCTCCATTGAAGCACATATTCTCGTTAAAGGAACACCCTAGCTATCCCGAAGCATTCTGTTGTTCGAGCTCTCCATTTTTGTAAAATTTCTCAAGAATCTGGTGAATCAAGTTCATTTCTACCTCACCTCCCACCAACAATTCATTTAAAAACAACCAATCATACCCATACTACCCCTATTTGTCATGTGTGTATACAAATGCATAATTTTTACTACCAAAACATGCAGAAACAATCAAGTTTTCATTGTCTTTAGTGGCTTGAACCTTGCTTAGAAAATATCTCCATTATCTAGAGTGACAACTTGTGAGAGTTAGGTTTTGTTGCATTGATCATATTTTCTTTAGGGTCTTCTTAATAATTTCACAAGGAAGGATATCTCCATCTCCTCCACAAAAAACAGGCTACAAAAGGGGTCCTCTCACCCTGGTTGAAAGGCACAACCATAAAGTAGTGAGGATAGGTCAAATCCTCTTGAGGGTGCTACCCATTTCTCCACATCTGAGTGAAAAAGAGCAAGCTAAATTTCATCATCGGCTACAAAATGACACACTACATGCTCTATTTGTCTCTAATCTTCCTACCAAACCTGTGATGCTGCTCATCTTCTGAGGGAGAATCAATTTGGGTACCAACACCTGATTGGCATCATTACTGGGGACATAGTGGTTGCAGTTCATATTCAAACCCTAGTAAACACTTCTTATATGCTCAAAGTGCTATTACTTTTTTTCAAACATCATCTTGTGTTCAGGCCTATAAGAAGTATTCAAAGTTGCAAGTGTTGTGTGTAATTCTTTCAGTTTTCCACACCTATGCACTAGCTTTCATTGATAAATCTAGGTAAAGAAAAGTCAGATCATCCCATTTCCAGTTTCTAGTATTGACAGACATTTGACAGATCATATTTTAGTGCATTTTCATAACTAAGGTGGAAATCCTTAGTGGCGAATCCCTGTTGATCTAATTCTTGATGAGTACCAGTGTCTTAACCTTTGTCAAGTGATATTTGTTACTAATATTTGCAAAGATGGAAGGAAGAAGATCTTTCTTTGATAGGGATCCTGCTAGGACATTATTTCCAGAGCTAGGAAAAACAAAGTCAAAAGGAAGAAAATCCTGGAGAGTTGTTGGAGATCAACAAACAAGAAAAGGGATCTCCATTGATGAAAGTGATCATCCTATCATTGAATATTTCCATTCAAGTGCTTCTGAATCAAGTAGCCTCTTTGTGGAATTGAATTCTCCAACTGGAGAGGAACCTTCATTTGATTTTGAAAAGTTTTCTTCTCATTTTGCCCCTTTCTTTTCAAAAGTTGATAGGGTTTTCCAAGAAACAAGGCCTTTAGGGGATATCCATTTTGAAATTTATACTCATGTGTTTCAAAGACCCTCTTCCCCTTATCAATTTTTCTCCCCTCCAAGGTCACCTCCTCAAAACAACATGGCCCTGCCCCCACCCAGACATCCATTTTTTGTAAACACCTTTGGTCCTATAAATTTTACAGGGATGGCTGGTTATCCAAATGTAGTTCCCCAGGATGTAAGAAATAGATTACCAAAGTTCCAAGGAAACAACGCTATAACTGGTGATCAACATCTAAAGCTTTTTATCAATATGATGGAAGAATTTGAGATTGAACATGAAGATGTATATATCAAATTGTTTATCCATACTTTGGAAGAAGATGCAAGGGACTGGTATAAAGATTTTCCAGATAATTCCATTGATTCTTGGACAGAGATGAACAATGCATTTAGATTGCAGTATGGTGATAGAACTGACCCTAGGTTTCTTCTATCAGAATTTGAAAACATCAAGAAGAATCCTAATGAGTCAGTACATGATTTCAACACAAGGTTTAACAAGACCTTGAGGAGATTTCCTGTTAGCTTAAGGCCATGTGATGAATCATGTTTGATCAAATATTCAGATGCATTTGATAAAAAAATTTCTTACTACTTAAGGGACAAAAACCCTACTAATTTGAGGCAGGCCTTCACCATGGCTCTGCAAATTGAGAACAACATCAAGGTAATTGGAAAGCCTCCAAAAAGGGAGGGTGTAAAACTAATTAACCCAGAAAATCCTCAAACAAGTAAGGCTACTGATTTGGAGGAAGTTGTGAAAACTTTGCCAGGGGTTGTCAAAGAAATATCATACAAATTAGCTCAGGCAGAAAAAGGAATTGGGCAGAGTTCACAAAGGTTAGTACAAGCAACAAGGCCAAGACAGGTTTTTAAATCATCATAGAAATGATCAGAGATCTGATGATAGAGGCAAGGGACCTATTGGATTTGGAAATAAACAGTCCTCAAGGCTAGGGAAAAAAGAATGGTTCCTGATCCTTTGGCTACTAGAGTTGCTATTGTGGAGGAGACATATGTCATTGATTGGTGTGACAGATGTTTCATGCCCCATGCTCCATGTGAGGAAGATCAGCAGGAAGAAGAAGAAGTTGATGATGATAATGATGATGATGTTTGCATGATGGGTTGCTCCACGAGCTCACAACAAGGGGCAACTTCAACTGAGGTAATAAGTGCTAGAACTGCTGCTTAATTTTTGGGATTGCATCCACTGGGTACCTATTATTCCTCCCTCTCATACTTTAGAAGTAGATACTGTACAAGATTTTGAATTTCCCAATAATGAATTTGAATATTTGAGAGCTTTAATGATAAATAAGTATGATGGAGGAATCCCATCTGAGGAGGACAGGAAGTTGTTGATGAATGTTGTTGTTTCCCAGAGAGGAGTACAACACAAGAAGTAGGGTTGTCAAAGGGACAGGGCCTTAGGCCAAACCAAAAACTCCATTTCTTTCAAATATTCCTAAAGAGGCTCCTAAGAAAGATGCATTTTCCAAGGGCCTTGTTATCCCAAACAAAAATCATACCCCTCCTCATGCCCAAGCTATCAAAAATCCTGTGCCATCTAATGAGTGTGTCAACCTTCCTTCCAATGTTGCTTTACCAAAGTCTGTCCCTTATGATATTTCCCAAATCTTGAGTCAGATCAAGATCTCAGTTCCAATTGTTGAATTGCTTAGGATTCCTGAGCACAAAAAAAAGGGCTTTTGAGTATTTGGGGCTGAAAGAGGAGAAGACCTACCCTAGGTAAAAATATAAACATTGTGGAGACTCCACCAGTCATTGAAGAGTTAGAGACACCACCAGTGTTGGAGGAACTAGGTGAACCACCTGAGGTTTATTTGGGGACATCCTTGGTGGAGTCTCAGCTAAATGTGGATCCATTCTTCACCACTCTGATCATTAAAGACAGATTGCTACACAAATGTATGTTTGACTCAGGGGCATCATGCAATGTTATGCCTCTAGAAGTCATGAATGAGATGGATATCAAAGTAACAACAACATATGGGAAGTGTACTACCATGGACTCCAGAGAAGTGCCAGTGGTGGGATGTGTGAAAGGTCTGGTGGTGCAACTTGCAGCTTACCCAGGTAAAAACCTGATGCTTGATGTTGTTATTGTTGATTGCCCAGCCAAGTGGGGTATGTTGTTATCTAGAAAATGGGCTGCAAGTGTTGATGGGAGTGTTCAAATGGACATGTCCTATGCTACCATCCCAATTGAGGGTAGCCTTGTCAGGTTGTATGGAGAAAAGAGGATGTTGCACCTTATTGAAGATCCCAACAATGCATCTTATGAAGTATTGTACACAAGTGTTGATGCTGATAACTTTGTAGGATTTTCTGATGGAAAAGAGAACAAGATTGAAAAATGCAAGTGTCTTGAATAGGAAGGCTCTCCGTGGACTTTATTGTTTGATGGAGCTTGCTCCAAGTTTGGAAATGGTGTTGGTGTTGTTCTGATCTCTCCAGGACAAGAAAAGTTTGTCTTTTCCTTCAAACTCAACTTTGAGTTCACTAATAACATTGATGAGTATGAGGTAGTGTTGTTAGGTCCGAGGATTGCTTGGAAATATGGTGTTAAAGACATCATTGGTTGATTTAGAATTAATTATAAAGCAAGTCAGAAAACTTTATGCCACAAAAAATCAGCGAATGAAACAATACAAGAATGAATTTTGGGATCTCATTGAAATGTTTGATTCATTCAATATTGTGCATCATGATAGGAAGTTTAATGATTTGGAAGACAAACTTGTAGTATTGGGATCTCGGTTTGATAATTTCACAATGTCCCCATATTGTGAATATGATGTTGAGGTGTTAACTAGGCCATCTTTACCTGACAACATTAAACATTGGCAAGTTTTTGATAAGGATGCTCAGGTCAGAAGATTTCTAGTAAAACAAAGGGGATTTTTCTGATCAAAATATTGAATGGGATCCAATGGTGTGCGTATCATAGGGTAAAGAAACCTTGTTTGGAAAAGGCATCATCCAACTAAAGACTGATACCATTCCTAAAGGGATGTTTGCTCTTGAATCCAACTTTGATAATGATGATTGCATTATTAACAGATGCATAGCAGCCTCAAGGGATACCGAGAAGCATGATCTTGGCACAAAGGAGAAACCAAGGAAGATCTGGTTGGGAAGCAATCTCAGCAAGGAGGAAAAATAGTCTTATGTCTAATTGCTAAAAAAATATCAAGATTGCATGGCTTGGATTTATTCTGAATTAAAGGCATATAGAGAGAATCTGTTTCAACATGAGATTCCCTTGGAATCTAATGGAAAACCATTTAGGTAGAAACAAAGGCCAATCAATTAACTCCTATCTCTTAAAATGCAAGAGGAACTGAAGAAACTGGGGGATGGAGGGATTATTCAGCCTATATAGAAAACCCAATACCATTCAGCAAGAAGAATGGTGACATCAGACTATGTGTGGACTTCAAAAATCTGAAAAGAGCATCAATGAAGGATAATTATCCTTTACCAAACATGGAAAACATGTTGTAGTTAGTGACCGGTTCTGAGCTACTATCTACCCTAGATGGTTTCTCTAGTTATAACCAAGTTGTTGTAAAGGAATAAAAAAGAATTAAGACAACCTTTACCACCCCTTGGGGAACATATGTATATGTTAGGATGCCCTTTGGACTCATGAATGTTGGAGTAACCTTTCAAAGAGCAATGGAAGTTTCTTTTTTTGGTTACATCAATGATTTTATTGTTGTGTACCAAGATGATGTAACCGTGTTCTCCAGAAAAAGAAATGATAATTTGTAGCACTTGGACAAAATTCTGATAACATGTAGAGAATAAGGCATTTCACTCAATCCAAAGAAGTGTCATTTCAGATTATAGAAGGAAAAATTTCTTGGTCACATTGTGTCGTAAGAAGGGGTAATGATTGATCCAGAAAGGGTAGAGGCTATCAACAAGGTCCCAATTCCAAGAACCAAGAAGGGGATTCAATCCTTCTTTGGGAAGATAAACATTATCAGGAGATTCATATCAAACTTTGTTGAGTTGACCATTCCAATCACTGGCATGCTGAAGAAGGACCAGACCATCAAATGAGAGGAGGATGCCATTCAAGCTTTCAATGGGATCAAGGAGGCATTAAAGCATGCCCCTATTTTAGCATCTCTAGATTATAACAAGCCTTTCCAACTTTTTTATTTTGCTTCAGAGAACACTATTGCATCTGTCTTGTTGCAGAAAGGTGATGAAGGGGATGAGAGGCCAATTGCCTTTTTTAGTAAGGCATTGCAGGGGGCTGAGCTAAAATACACTATTATGGAGAAACAAGAATTTTCCTTGGTAAAAGCAAAAAAGGTTTTCACGCCTTACATTTTGTGCTCTAAAATTGTTGCTTATGTTCCCCACACTATGGTGAAAGACATTATATCAGAGATGGAAGTCTCAAGAAAAAGATGCAGATGGGTGAACAAGTTGCAAGAATATGACATGGATATCCAAACCACAAAGTTGGTGAGAGGTTTGGGCTTGGCTAAGCTTATGGCTGAGATAAATTTGCAAACTACTGAGGTAAATGAGGTAAAAGAAGGAAGGGTAGATGTTTTTGAAAAATTGATGAGTTCTGAGTGGTACAAAGATGATTTTTTTTTATCTCAAACATCTACACTGCCCTGAGCATTTGAGTAAGAACCAGAAAAGAGCCCTTAAGTTGGCTTCCCAGAAATATGTCATTACTGATTATGGGTTATCTTGGAAGAACCCTGAGGGAGTTCTCTTAAGGTGCATTACTGAAGATGAAGCACCCAAGATAATTGTTGATCTCCATGGAGGATTTTGTGGGTAGAATTTTTCTAGAAGAGTCACAACACACAAGATCTTGAGGGTTGGTTATTGGTGGCCAACTCTCTTCAAGGATACAACTCTTTTGGTTAGAAGATGTGAGAGTTTCCACCACATCTCTAGAAGACTGAAATCTTCATGCTCCTTGCCTTTGCAGCCTATATCAATTGAAGCCCCATTCAAGCAACGAGGAATGGAATTTATTGGTGAGATTTCAGACCCTTCAATTGTTGGACATAAGTGGATTCTTGTAGCCACTGATTACTTCACTATGTGGGTGGAGGCGATCCCCACCAAAATATCAACACACCAAATTGTCATGGAATTTATGTTGAACAATATCATCTGTAGGTTTGGGGTGCTTGTCAAAATTGTTGCTAAAAATTTAATGAGTTTCAGAGCTTAACCCTTGGTGGCAATGTGCAAAGAATATGGGATCAATTTGAAATATGCTTCTAATTACAATCCCCAAGGAAATGGACAAACTGAGTCCAGTAATAAAAATATTGCTGAAGATTATCAGAAGAACCTTGGAGCTGAACAAGAGGAAATGGGGTGAGCAGTTGAAGTTTGTTGTCTGGGCTAACTGAATTACTATTAAAAGAGCCACTGGAAAGAGTCCATTTGAGATGGTATATGGAACTCAGGCCCTGCTGCCACTTCATATGCAATTATCCTCATATCATTTCATTCAAAAATTTGAAGATCAAGAAGTAAGTCCATATGATGCCTGCATTAACCAAATTATTGAACTTGATGAAGAAAGGATGGCATCCCACCAAAGGCATATAAAGTTCAAAGAAAAGTTGTAGAATTTGTTTGACAAGAAGGCCACCCCAAGAGCTTTCAATGTTGGAGATCTCATGATGTTATGGGATAAAAGGCATGAAGATAAGGGCAAGCGTGGAAAATTTGATGCATTATGGATGGGCCCTTACTCCATTGATATTAGAATTAGTGAACATACCTTCTTCCTGAAGGACTTGGATGGGGAATTGCTCGAATTTCCTGTTAATGGTAGGAATTTGAAAAATTTCTTGGATTGATTCCCCATAATCAAGGTGAGCATCATCTGTATAATGTATATTTTTTTGGTCTGTTTTATGTCTTTTATGTTTTTGTTCGTTCTGGCCCCTGGTGGCTTGTTTTTGCTAGTTTACTGATTCATTTTTGGGGGATGGTTCTGGTTTTGTGCTTTGAAATCTGACTTATTTTCCCAATGGATATTTTGGCACTTGGTCTACTATTTAGTTCTTTTGGCACTCACATGGAGTGTGTAACAACCCAAAAATACCAACACATACAACACAGTGAAATACAGGATAACTTTTTTTTTTTGACTTGCTTGACACATAACACGGCGCAACATGTCGTCACCAAGGATACAACTAACACTGTGAACAACTTGATACAAGGATGGCCATAAAGGCAACATGGAGACGTTCACACCTATCAAGGACAATACATACATTTTTTTTTTCTTCTTTTTGACAAGACAACATGGAAGTCCAACCACATGACACACTTACATTTAGGGCATCCCATGAGGAAATTCTTATTAAATTTTCTTGTTTACTAAAATGTCTCTTAATTCTTAACTTATGTTCTTATAAAATTTCATGTAATGATTCACACAATTCTTTTCACAAGGGAGAACTTCTGTCTTTTCAACTATTGACTAAATAGCTTAAGGCCAAGCTTTCTAAACTAGGATCATCAATTTTATGTCAAAGGATTTTTTTATTCATTTGATTTTAGAACATTTTCCATTTCTTACAAGGTTAATTAAACTTACTCAAGTCACTAACACATGTTCCACACCTCTATTGCACAGGTGAAGGCATAAGCTCCGATTGAGGGAAAGTACCGCTTAGGGTTCGTAACAATAACCTTCTTGTTTAAGGATCAAATTTTGACCTTGCTTAGGAAATATCACCATGAGTCATGGTAAGGGTTAACGGAACAGGACAACAGAATTCAGCTTCAAGGTCACATTGTTCACTATCCGTCTTTTATTGAGGTTAAGAGTTTATCAAGATTGGTTAAATGTTCCATCTAGACTTTACTTAACTAAGTCTGACAAAGGAAAACATTCCAAACGATAGAGAGAGATTTAAGGTTTAATTAATCAATTTCCCTCCTACTTATTAAATCCTATCATCTTCTAAAATCTAACCATTTCTTTCACCATGAGATCATTTAAGGTTTCACCATAAAAGGATAATGTTTATTAGTTTAGCTCGGGGGAAAAACAAGTAATCATATTTTGTTACAAAAGATAGATTCCTCTTGATTGTTCCAGGTCTCAAATGTTATCAAGTAGCTCACATCTACATTAATATATTCATATATATAAATTTTAGTTTAACTTTTATAAGGACTATCCAGTTCACTTTATAGTGCTTACAAACTCATTACTACTATGTCTTAGAAGGATTTACAACTCAACATTTTAACTCAAGAGCAAAGTTTGACAGTTACAACAACAATACTCTACAATACATTTACTAAGGCACTGACCCTTCTTCTAATTTATTTTTTTTCCACTAGATGTTATCAATAGTTTAACCATAAAAGACAACGTACAAGCACCAAAGTGGATATCATCTATGCAACTACAACAGCCACTTCTTTCATACTTGAGGTCGGAAAAACAACCTGCAAAAACATGTTAGCTTTTGTCAGTTCAAAAGAACTGGCGATGAGCATGCATTCCCTTTTCCTAGATATTTCATCAAAATTAATTTAATGACTAGTGCATGATTTCCATTCCAAGGGCATAAGCAAAAGTAATTTGTATGAATGTAAACAAAATAGATATCTAGTTAACAAAAGGCACACTGCAGAACATATGAAAGCCAAAATTGTGCATTTTCTATCCAAGGTTACCCTTACACCATACATTGTAAATTATAACAAATTTCCCACATAATACACTTTTTTTATTTTCCTTAAGTAAGATAGCGATAGCGACTTCACATTCACAAAACAGGATAAAGGAATCGTACTACAACCACCCGATATAGAAATAGTAATTTGATCTCCTGATAATGTCAAAAAAAAAAAGGTAACAAGATTTATTATTCTGAACATCCCTACTCAGAGCAAGAATGCCACATAAGTCCTCTAAAACTCATACATCCTATGAGGGGGGGGGGGGGGGGGGGGGGGTTATGGCCACTCAAGGACCCAATCCAAAGATCATGTAAAAAGGAATGCATTGCACATGCGTACACCTTAAAGAATGTAGCTGACGTTTTTTTATTGTTATACCCAATTTTTATTTATATATTCAAGGTTAAACAACGTCCACATATGATAATTTGAAACTTTGAAAGCACTCTTAAGCCTCAAGTGTCAACTCCGCACATCCCTCAACGAAAAACCCTTCATTCCCAACATAATAAAATATTTCAATGTTATACACTATTAACTTACTTACTGATATAACAAAAAACGGGTCTCAAAAAAAAACATTGTTGCTTGGGGGTAAATGTAATTTACCTCTCACAGGTCCCCAAAAGCATCTCAAGCCTCAGACTTAGTTCCATGTTCACCACATCCGACATATACTTCATTGTTTGTTTCTCGGAAGGGGTAAAACACTGTTCATGAACTCACTGCCATGGTGGCGTCCGACAAGGAAGGGATTTTCTTATAATACTAAAAAGAATTAAGAAAACTTACACAGTTACGTCGGGCGCATAGGATTATCCCATGTACAAAATGAGAGGCCCCTTGAATACTTTAAGTATTTTCTCCAAAGGTTCGAGTAAGGTTTTCCTTATAACAAAACCCTCAAATTTTCCACCACAAAGAAGTCGGTGGACCTTTCGTAAGACTAGTTAGGGAGATAATACAAATGTAGGACTGACGAGGATATCCCTTGGTCAGGGTACTAAAATTTTTTAAGGTCATCATAATCTAGGTACATAAGTTAGATTTGGCCAAAACATGTTTGCCTAAGATGGCGTCGAAAAACCCACTATCAAGTCATAGCCAGTCACATCCGACAAGCATAATACACAGTTTGTTAAAGCTTCAAAAAGGAAAAAGAAATTTACAATGTTCCAACCTTGTAGTCGACCTCCCAGGGATGAAATTGGGATGAGATTATACCAAATTAGATTGCTAAAAAGAAAAGGATGAGAAAGGGTCTCTCTCTAGTATCATTTCTAATACGATTTAATATTAGACCGTGATAACATCAACAGGGCAATAAATACACTTCTTCTCCAGAGGTAAATAGTTTTATTCATTTATCACCTGCTCTCCTCTATAACCATAGGGATACATAACAGAGGTAAAAAGAAAATCACATTTTTTTTTTGTTTTCTAAAGAGGGCAGAACTTAAACAACAACTCCTCATTGCCATGCTGAGGAAGGTCGAAAACCAGGTCGCAAAAGGAAAGAAAACTACTCCTACAGGCATAACACAGACGTATCTAAAAAGACCCCTCACACATCTAGCAAAAGCAAGAAAATACACTCTTGGAAGGGGAAGGCGTGCAAAAGCCACACAACATTTCAAATGATAAAATCTCACGCAGAGCTTATCTCAAACCAACACAGCACACAATTACCAGGAGAACAAGCAATAATCATGCATTTAATTAAAAAGAAAATAGCTGGAAAAAAGGGAAAAGCAGCTCATGCCTGTTCCTCCTGATTCAACATCGCTCCTGGCTCTGAAAGGAATCTATTGCAATGGTAATTAAACCTTTTACTTCATCAGATTTGAGGACAACATCAAACTCTTGGTGCAACATTTCAGCTGTAGCTTGTAAGGTATGATAATTCCAACAGACACCTTTATGCCTGCCAAATCAGTGACTCGTTGAAGCAGCTCATAAAATTGCAAGGTAAAACCTGCTTCATGAATATTCTGATATGAAACAGATCGGTCCTCTATGAGGTTCTCTTCCATGGGTTAGATCGTAAAACAAGCGAGGTCTCAGTAGAGAATCTCTGTAATAAATTTCATCGGGTCTCCTGGTAACACTCTCACTGTCACTTAATCGATTTGATAAAAAAAATACCTTGAAGGAGAATCCCAAATTTGAGGATGTATTCAATACTGAATAGATAACAACATAGTTGGACAACCTGCTTGTTAGAAGCGCGCAGAAATGCTTCATTTTTTGAAGGTATTGGATGTGAATCAGAATCAAGATTTGCATTCTCTTCAGGTATCTAGGAATCAGTACTCACCTTTAGTACTGGTGGCTGTAAATCATGATTTTCACTCCATCCTGACATTACTCTTTCACTCAGTGAAGCCTCATTTAACTGTTTTTCCTTTTCAGTTGGATTTTCTTCTAAAAAGAATCCACCTTGGTGACTAGAAAGTCCATCTTGAGATATGCTCTTCACATTACCTTCCTCTATGTTAGCAGATATTTCTATGGCAGTATGGGATCCTTGAAAGTCCTGCCCAGACTCTCTGTATTCTCTATTCTTTTCACCACCAGTCAACTTGCTAATATTTTCAGAAGAGACCTCACGATGGATAAACCGACACGATACTCCTCTGAAACACCTACCATCTCTCTTAAAAAAATTAATACATTCTGGAAAGTGCCCCTCCTCTTTCTTCCCTCCACATGTTCATCGCCACGCCTAACATCAAGTGGAGGTGTCTTGCTTCTGCTCCTTTTTCTCCTCGGTGAATGGAAACCACACCAAGCGCATGCTGCAGAGGATTGTATAGCCAGTGAGGCCCAAACAGAATACCTATAGTTTCCATCCAAAACACTAGATTTTACAGGTTTTTTTTCAAAGAATTTATAAGGAAGAAATCCATGTTAAATTCACCACCTGGATGGAAGCGACTTTCCAAAAAGAAAAGGAAAGATAACTCAACTAAAACTTTACCTCGTTCTTCTACTACAGCTGCAAGATTTTGCAACAACTGATCACGACTGTGGTCACGTGCAACCAAAACACCAGGATCAACACCAACGGTTCCTTGGGCTCGCCCTGCAGCAGCTGTCACACTTAGCTTTCTCTGGGCTACTAATTTTCTGGGATACGTTTACTTCTCTACCATGTAGCTACTTCATAAAGCCAAGCACTTCCTCACGGCACTTTCCTAGGAGGATTTCGGTTCTACGCTCCACTGAAACTGCCTGCACAGCACGATTTTGAGGATCCAAACCCACTCACGCAACGTTAGGGTGACAGACCTTCATTTCACCATCAATGAATCCACTGTCTAGAACACGCTGAAGCAATTCATCTGTTTCAGCATTTGATGGAGCGCAACAAGCATTCGTGGTTTTGGGCAGAAACAACAAGTAGACCACGTGACAGTAGATGGAAAGTCAACATTTTCATAAATGGGCAGGTAGGATACAAACACATGGAAGATAAAAATTTGATCCTTTTTGAAAGCTACGCGGCCAGAAAGGAGGAAGGCATATGGTGGGTGGTTAGAAAACAATTAGTTTCATTAATCCCCACCAACATATGCCAAACAAGGCACCAAATAAAATAAAAAAGGAATATGGCAGAAGGCCATACACTCTACCACGCACCCCTCTTGCTACAAAACAAGGAAATAAAGAGTCCAAGGACAACAATGTAGCCCACGTCTCCTCATGTCTAGCCTATCGCATCCATAATCTAACGTGGGAGGAAAGGCAATGGACGCAATAATAAGTGCACCCCGGAATTAAGAATTGCAACGAGGCATGCATGTGGGATCAGACAGTCAAGGCGGGAGTGACAAACAAATCAAAAGGATAGTTTAACGATAACAGAGGATGATATCAATAACAATCGATATAAAGAAGGTAATAATAAAATACAATCGTTGATCGATAATACAATCATAATGTCATTATTATTATTATTATCATTATTATCATTTTACAGCTTGTGAAATAATTATCAATTATATTCATAATGGTCAACAATCGAGGTCGACGAAGGCACAACGACACTCCATGCTTAGCACTTGATCGCCACAGGATGAATAGGTGCAACATAGAACAGGGCATTACATTGTGCCCATCCCCGAGCCGGAGCATATGTTGGTGCTCAGATTTGTCTCGCCCCATTTGCCATTAAAATTTCTAAGTTTGCAGTCTCTGTCACATTTTATCTTCCCATATTGTTCTTGAAAAGTCTCCACTTTCCTTTTGTTGCTATAATCAGTCCTTTCTTGGACCAAGGATCACATATAGATGCAAAATTGTTTCCTCGTTTCTCTGTTCATCTGAAAAGGTCTATATTTGGGTGTAAAAATTCGGGTTGTCTGGTTCTTTCCATTTTTCATAGTCAGGATTTGTTGTCCTTTTCATTTTCTCCCTAAATAATTGAAGAAAAATGAATGATTGTAGCTTGGGGGAATGTGTTTGAACCTTGTGGAATTTCCAAATTCTCTGTCCTCGAAGAAAATTTCATCTCTAGGCTCAAACAGTTGTCTTCCTACATTTTACAGTTTGACGGGTGAGTTTTCCATGTCAAATTATCTCTCTGCAATAGTGCAAACGTGGCCTCATTTGGTTAGATGTAGCTCAACGGGGCACTCTAAAAATTCTATGGATCACCTTGATGAAAAATTGGTCCACATGGAGGAATGGCGCTCATTTCAAGGTTCACTTTTTTGTTTGGCATTAGAGTTACGCCAGGAGGACACGTGGAGGTTTCCGTTGCTTTGCTCGGACTTAGACACATTTTTATGCAGCTGGTACAGTTTGGCAAAACAGGGACATGTGGTGAGCCTGTGATCATTCAGGTTCTCTGCTCTTGGGCTCTATTTCCAAATTACGCAATGGAGACATGTGGAAGATTTCACCTGGTCTTCCCTTACTTGATCTTTTTTGAAAGTTTTTGAGAGGCCTAGGACACGTGGAGGAACTACGCATGTTTGAGGACTAGCACTTGAATTTTATTTTAAATAAGTGATAGGAGGATACTTGGAGGGCTCCACTCACATTGCATTTTTCTTAGAATTTTCAATGTCCAAAGGAGATTACCTCAGACCCTGACATATGGCACTTTCCGCTGAGATTTAATCCTTCAAACAATTTTTTCTGGGCCATAAAATGTGGTGAGCCCGCACTAATTCAAGGTCTCAAATTTTGGGGACCATCTCAAGATGCGCCATTGTGATGCATGGCAGTTTGAAAAGTCAAAGGGGTGGGGTAGCAGACCATCAGAGGCGATTTGGATTTTTTTTCCACTTGTCATCAAAAGGATTAAAACATCAAAATTACCCACAATCCTGATAGAGAATAGTCAAAATTTTCTCCAGTCAACAGCGGAGGTGCGGACTTTCGGGGGAAATTTGGAAAATTTTCCTTTTGTGGGGAAAGGAGTTAAAAGTTTAAAATGAAGCATGGTTCCACAGGGATCCACGTCAGAAACTAAAAGTAGAAGGGCGGAGCTATGGTGAAAACTTGGAAAAGCTTCCCTTTTCCAAAATGGAGGTGAAATAGTAGAATTCAATCATTGTTCCTTTGGGAACCACCTTAGGAAACATGTCAGGATCATTTCTCAAGGGCGGTGGTGTAGAGAAAAAAGTGAAAAATTTACATTTTTCCAAAAGGTTATAAAAGGAAAAAGGAACCTGCAGGCCCACTTTAAAATTGGATCTCCCATATGGATGGTCCAAATTCATAATAGAAAGATCGATGGCAACTGTGCGTTTGTATATAATTTTCTCCCATTTTTCTCTAAAGCTCTTAGGGATGCATATTCTTATGGGTTTTTATCATTTCTTGGAGTATCCTGCACGTAAAATGAAGAGGAACATTAATTTGGTATCCTGGTTTGGTGGGGAAGGTGTGTAAACGTCTCTCACAATTAATATGCAAATTTGACTGTCGGATACGACCTGATTTTGCTTTCCTTGGCACGTGAAAGCCTTGTTGATATCTTGGTTTGGTGAGGAAAATTTGGGGACTTCTTTTACCATTAAAGTGAGATCTGACCTCTGGGCTCGATCTGATCTTTCATTTTTTCTTCCCAGGCACGCAAAGAACCATATTTGATAGGTTAGGGGTGGAAGTGGTTATCGAGTGGAGGGAAAAGTGATCTACTAGAAGAAGGAGTTGAATGCGGGAGATGTTCAAAGAGATCTACCCCCTGAGCACTTGAAAATGTTTTACAGATCTGATTCTTGGAATCATGATCGAGATCATGGCGAGCACTGGTACACTTAATGTTTGGATTATTGGGGGGGGAACTCTATTCTAAAATGTTATAAATTTCATGAATTTATCGTGCAAATGGTTGAAGTGTTAGAGGTCGGGACTAATTTTTCTAACAGAAAATCTTGATAGAACCCATCCTTTTAAGAAATCATTTGAAGAAACCTGTTGATCTCTTTTGTGTTAAATTTGATCATGTCAAGGTGGTTGCGAGTGTACAACCATTGACAAGCTCTGAGATTGTTCTAGAAACTTTCCCCTGCTGATAAATTTAATCAAAATTGAGTTAATATGCGTTATTTTTTGGGCAAAATTTTTGTTCACTTCATTTCTGAATATATGCAAGTAGTTTTCTTGTTCCTGTTGCAATCTTACATTGAAATGTTTTTGAATCACACAAGATCTTATCATTGTGATAGTTTGGTGGCATTTTAAATTTCATTTATCAGAAGAGCTTTCATTTGATAGTGAAATAAACAAATTTAAAATCACCGTGACTCTTAGCATGACTATAATATTGTTTGTTATCCTTTGAGGGTATCTTAGGCATGATGAAACAGAGGTTGATAATGTTTAATTAATTTTTCCAATTTGAGCCTTCATTTTGGATCCTTGAAGTTTTTGTGAAAAGTGTTGATTTGGGCCTCGATTGAAGCACATATTCTGGTTAAAGGAACACTCTAGTTATCCCGAAGCATTCTATTGTTGAAGCTCTCCATTTTTGTAAAATTTCTCAAGAATCTAGTGAATCAAGTTCATTTCTACCTCACCTCCCACCAAAAATTCATTAAAAAACTACCAATCATACCCATACTACCCTTGTTTGTCACATGTATAAAAATGCATAATTTTTACTACCAAAACATGCAGAAACAATCAAGTTTTCATTGTCTTTAGTGGCCTGAACCTTGCTTAGAAAATATCTACATTATCTAGAGTGACAACTTGTGAGAGTTAGGTTTTGTTGCATTGATCATATTTTCTTCGGGGTCTTCTTAATAATTTCACAAGGAAGGATATCTCCATCTCCTCCACAAACAACAGGGTACACAAGGGGTCCTCTCACCCTGGTTGAAAGGCACAACCATAAAGTAGTGAGGATAGGTCAAATCCTATTGAGGGTGCTCCCTAGTTCTCCACATCTGAGTGACAAAGAGCAAGTTGCATTTCATCCCAAAGCTTCTTACCAAATATGCGATAACTACTCAGCTTCTTAGGGAGAATCAGTTTGGGTACCAACACTCTCCTTGGTCCGATGGAAAACGAGAGCGATTACCCAGATTCTGAAAACATACTATGTCTTGGTCAAGCTTCCTGGGCCACCCTTGAAATTTTGGGGGAACACATATCTTATTTGGGATGGCTAAATTAGTGGGTGATTTGATTTATATCAATCCATCAACGGCTACAAGAACTAGACTCATAGTAGATAGAATGTGTATATAAAACTCTACTGGCACAACTCCCCATGTAGTCATTAAATTAGAATTACGGGATGGAGTATGGAGACATAAGCATACATTTTAGGACTCTCTCGTGTTCTGAAATAAGTACAGGTTAGTAGGTCATGATAGTTACGGATGCAACAAATGGAAAAACACCTCTCCCTTTCACTCTTGTGATCGCAAGTATGAAGAACCAATTCAAAACAGTGAAAAAGTCAAAGGAACAATTGATGCAAAGCGGCAGACGGGTGAAGGTGATTGGTTTTTATTCCTATTTTAGGACAAAAGGATCATGACGTGGCTTTACCTACTTGTGTGGAAGACCAATCTAATGGTGCCTCGCTCATCAACCTGAATGTGGAAGGTGCAGCTAGAGCTCGGCTGGTGATATCATGCGTAGGCCAAGAAATTAAATGATCTCCTGTCATAGGTCAGTACAAGTTGGTAGAGATGGCCTTGCCAAAATAAGATTTTAATTCCTCTAGCCTAGGCATGCCAAATCCCAAGAATGTATACAGTGGAGAGATCATTGAAGACATATTCACCGTTGATAGAAGTGATGTATTGACCGTTGAGAAAAATCAGTCTTTTGGGGTAGTTGTAAATTAAAAAACATTAATAATTGATTCCCTGCTTTATTAATTGGAGTGGAAACATGAAGAATTAGAAAAAATGACAAAACAAGTGGGGACCACTTCTAATTCGAATGCTGCAACTAAAATGGTGAGTCCACCCTGAAGAATATTTGCATTGTCAATACCAAATATTTACAGAAAGTGGACATGTTTGTTTCAAATGAATGCGATGACATATGGACAAAAGTAAAGAAGAAATCTCCTCATATGATTCATCCCACCATTACCTGAAGTCAATACAAAAAATAATACTTACGATTCTTCCATTTGGATAATTCAGGTCTTTTACTATATTGCATGTTTTTGACCTTCATGTTCTTATCTTTGGTTAGCATACCTCTTGCGTATTTTAGCTGGGTCTTAGGTTGGGTAGTTTTTGTGTCACTGTTATCCATCTGTTTTTGTCCTTCTTGCGGCAGTATTTCCTTTTCCTTTGTGATTCAAGGTTCATTATGGCTTCTAGGCATTTCTCCTGGGTGTAGTTTTCTTGTAACATCTGGCTTTTGAGCCTCTTTTTATCCTGGGGTATGCTCCCCTACTAAAAAAAGAATTTACCCTTAATAAAAAAACATTCTGTCACAGGATGTGTGAATTTTTTTTTAATTATGGGTAATAGAGTGCACAAAAATGAATCTCATTGTATTTCACAGATTGAGTTTGTTATCACAAAAAATAATGGTTCACTGATTAATTTGAAGATGAATAATCATCATTAACGTTTTGAAGAAAATGATAGAAATGACTCACTAAGAATCACTTTTGCAAACTTGTGATTCTGTAGAAAATGAGTTCAAACTTTTAACTTCCAAGCTTGTAAGTTCAATATTCAAATTTAACCTCATTTACAACATCTCAACTCCAATGCATCACGTCTACTATCCAATCTTTATTTGTAATAAATCAAATAAATATATTTTTTTAAAAAAAATTACAAATTAAAATCCATAAATCAAATAAAGATAAAATGAAATCAAATAAAACTAATAAAAAATAAAAAATAAATAGATATTTTATTTTATCAATAAAATACAGAGATATTTATATTTCTTTAATAAGATATTACACGTATATTAAGATAATTCTAGTATTTTTATTTTATTTATTACACCGAAGGCATTACCCTTATGGGAAAGGGATTTGCGGACATTTGTGGGACTATGTCAAATTTGACAGCCTAAATGACTGTTTTGTTATTTTTAACAATTTTACTTTGGCTATTTTTAACAATTTTTCTTTTTACTTTTCTAACAATTTTGTTTTTCTGATTTTGCATGTTGATTTGAATTTAATATTTTTAAATTTTATTCTATAGCTTTTGCATGAATTAACCTTTAAATGCTGGTCAGTAACACTATAATTTCATTATTCAGGCTCTCCAAGTTCCAGTCAATCCCCTGCATTAAATTGAATTCTGTAGGTATGCATTTAAATTTATAGTCAATTGGTTGAATTCATTTGATCTCATGCACTTTAAAAGTGATTATTTATGAAAAAAGATGATTAATATTTAGATTAACATATATTCTTTCATAAATTGTAATGCTTTTTCCTACGGACTATATTTTCTTGTTCTTTATCCAACAATGAGAGAAACAAGGAAAAACTGTATCTTATAACCGCGCCAAAGGAAGTGCTTTGTTATCTATTGTTCTACCTATGCAAGCAATACGATCAATTGCTACTCTTCAAAAACCAAAACTTTTACATGTAATCATAGAGGATACAAAGAGAATATTTCAACCTATACCAATCGACAGTGAAGGGAATATCCAAAACACTATTCATTTTATGATAAGCCCTATAATTTTAAAATGGTATTCCTATGCCTGGTGAGAATAGACATGTCACATACTATGTGTCCATTCATGTGTCTCTTCCTCTAGAGTGAGCTCATACCACCACCGTAATGTCTTCTACACCAACATCATAACCATTCATTTGCAAAATGTATTCTCGATTGTTCAATCACACTAAAACCATTTCTATCACTATTTAATGGATCTCCATATCATGTTCCCAATGACTAGAGCTTTGATTTACACTTTTTTAAATGGTATTAAGGTCATATTTATAGTTTGTCATTGTTATATTTTGATTGAATAACGAATAGATCTTCGATTTAAACTTTTTGAAATGAGAATAAGGTCGTATTTAAATGTTGTCATCATTAAGATTCCTTTCCTTAGTTATATCTTGTGCATAGCTTTTGTAGTCCTATATAATGAATTTTCCTATGTAGAAAACATCGAGTAACTGATCTTGATTCTCATCTCCTCTTCACCTCTCTTGTATATATCTCTATGTGTGTGTGTTTTTCTATAATATTCTTATCATAGAAAATTATTTTATTAGGCCATATGTGTTTTATTCTATCTTAATCATAGCAAATTTTTAGGCAATGTTTATGCCCCTGATATGTCAATTTAACAAAAATCAGGAAGACATAAAACCTTGGAATATTGATTAATGAGATTTGGGCTCATGGGTGTGAAAATATTGTAAAATTATCTATATATTAATTTATACCTTTCAAAATTGGTTCTCAACTATTCATTGATCAATTTATAATGTCATCGAAAATAGGGTTATTTTTCATGTAACTAATTTATTAACTTCTTTTTTCACTTTTTTGTAGGGTATTTGTGATTCTCTTTCTCTCGTAGTAAAGAAGAGAGTGTCGTGTCTAAAAGAACTTCATGTGGGTTTCAATATTGATTTAAGTATTTATTCATTTTTTTTGTTTATTGTATGTTATGGATTAAAAAATTATTGTAGAGTGCTTTCATGTTATTTGCTTTTTATTATTACATTTATATTTATAGGTGACTACAATCCCTTTTATGAAGAGACATGTGGGGGCATGTTGCCTTCATCAATGATAGGATTCGTTATGTGCTGAGGAGCTTATTCCCCAATGAGGCCATTTTGAAGTGTCCCAAGTTGGACATTAGACTGATCATTGACAAGGCTTTTTAAGTTGTCCGTCATACCTAAAAACATCTTCTAAAAATAACATATTAATTTTCCTCTCCAGTTTAATATGATGTAGACTAGAAACATAATTCCACTCCCTACAAAAGGATTGACATTAACTACTCCTTGTTTACAGAGGGAGGAAGAGTTTAAACGTCTTCAATTGTTATGTGTGGTCATTGGTTTGTATCATTAAATATTGGTAAAAATGTCTTGAGACATGTCATTGAAAGTGATGCCGATATACAAGAAACAACCACTTTCTTGGATGCATATAGAGTTTTCCCTATAACCATGGAACAACTACCACTTATTAAGGTTTCTCGAGTTTGGGCTACAACAGGAACATAAAGGAGATAAATGTAAACTGCGATCGAATAAAGAAATTGTTTGGGTCAACCCAAGATTTTTGGATGTCCCAACTCAGGATTCAACTTCATGTGACCTTTTATGTTGGTTAGAATCCTTTTATACAATCATTTCAAAAATATTTCCTCTGAATTAACTCCTTTTTTTGAATCTTGTATATATTACGACGGAACATATAGAAGACAAAATCTAACTTTACAACATACGTGTTCAAATTTTCCTATATACAATTGCTCACTACTATATGTAAACAAAAAACAATGCATTTTTAATGTGTTATTCATTATATATTTCCTTTATATAATTTCTCACTTCTTTATGTAAACCAACAATAACACATTTTCAATGTGTTCCTTATTATATCTACACTCAAATACATAGAGTTTTAAAATGCCGAGAAAGAACCCTACAATTTTAAGTTATTTTTTCATCCAAAGCTTTGTACATTATATCACTTTTTTGCATATTGAAATGTTAAAAGGTTAGTCTTCATGTTTGCACTTTTTAGAAAATATAAATGAATAAGGAAGGAAACTTTAAAGGTTCTCATTGTTTACAAATGCATGCTTTCAAGAACACATCCTTCATTTCATACTTGATTGCACTAAAGGTTTACACTTTCCACCATACATTTGCATAACTCCCACTATCTCGAGCATCTTTTAGTAAAATAAAAATAACTTTGAAAACATGAAGGCATTTCTCAATTGATTGAGGGCAGTTCCATTGTTGACCCCACATTTCAGATATTGCACTTGTCCTCCGTAAGGTCCATTCTCAACACAGCTGCCCAACATCATGTTGTCCTCTTTATGTAAGTAAATCCTATAGAGCCACCCTTTAGAAGCGATTTCATTCTTCCATTACATTGCAAACTATATTTCAGCAGTAAGAAACAATTGATGCAAAAGTTTCATTCTGAAATTTACTGCTCAACATGCGAGATTCAACCCCTCTTATTGAGGATTAGGAACTCCTAATGTCTCGCACAAACAAACACCTAACTCATAAATAGCTCAAAATTTTAAGGATACACCACATTGGTTTGAGAAAAATTACCTCGTGAACTCCCACAACCTTCATATGCTGAAGGAATTGAACGTTCTGATCACCCAATCCATTGTTGAAAGTAACAGGTGGGCTGGACTGAGAAATCCTGATGATGATTAGTTGGAGCACAAAGTTCTGCTATGCAAACAACAAAAAATCATGCTTATTGAAATTTTATGGGTTGATGTTGGCCTCATAAATGGTGTTATAGGGACAATCACCGACATTTTCTATGATGCATCAATGCCACCACCAACATTACCTTTATTTGTTGTTGTCAAATTTTATAAATACAATGGCCCATGTTGGGATCCCTCCAACCTGTTACATATTTCGATACCTCCTATTTCGAGAGGCAATCAAAGAAAATTTACGCTTAAAATGGCCTGGGGATTAACTATCCACAAGTCTCAGGGATTTACTATGCAAAGAGAAACAGTCGACATTAGAACCAATGAAAGGGTCTAACATTCACATCTTTCTCTAGAGTTGCCTTGCTTTAAAATCTGCGCATTTTACCTTCTTTTTTATTTGAAAGGTACTCAAAAATGGCACACGTAGCAAAAATTTGAGCAAGAAGAGAGGAGGAAGCAAGACTACTATCACTCAACCCTTCATAAATACTACATTCTACTTTGATAGCTTCTCCGCTACTACTTTACTCAACACTTCTTCACATCCTAGAGGCGATTTCCATTCAAGGGGTATCAAATGTACTCATGATTACCGGATATAAAATTACCCTCAAAAGGATACCATTCATGATAGTAATTCATCTCATGTTAAGTTCAAATAAAATAGTCCGCAAAATGATACCACTCATGATATGAGATTTGAAAATGTATATGTACAAATTTGTAACAAGCTTGAAATGAAGAGATGAAACCTTTAAATGAAGTGGTTCGTCTATATATCTACAATTACAAAAATACACTTTTCAACATACATGTTCGATTTTTCCTTTTTATTGTTGCATGTTTCTTTATGTTAACAAACAACAACACATTTTTAATGTCTTCATCTGCTGACAAATACCTATAATTTGAAAAAATGCCGAGAAATAACCATGCAATTTATAGTTGTTTCCATCCAAAGCTTTGTACATTATATCACTTTTTTTGCATTTTGAATAGTTTTAAGGATTACACCTAATGTTTGCATTTTTTAATTGAAGTGAATCATCTATATTTCTACACATACAAAATCAATCACCCATAGTTTAAACAAACACAACTACAAAAGTAAAAAACTATCCCTATAACACAAGTAACATATACCATTTTTTGTTTGCAAAATGCCTCAAAGAAATGTGGTCTCATGGAATGCTATGATTGTAAGATATGCACAAAATAGCTCTAACAATGATGCTCTCAAACTCGTTGAGGTAATAAAGAAATTTGGAATGTACCATAACCATTTCAGATTTGTTTATATATAATTGTATATTATATCTCATTTTAGTTTCATGGAGAGATAATATGTTAAAGCACTTAGTCGTTCTTTCAATCTACTTTGACAACAAGACTTCACATTCAAAACATTCTTGAGAGTGAGTATAAACAAACTTACATGTCCCACCTGCATTTGTATTCAATTATTACACAACTAACTATTATCTGACATCCCTTCTAATATATTTTGCAACATTTATTTTGGTTTTAATAGAAAATCAATATTGTCAATCAAACCCCTTATCAACATCAACTTCTAACAAATTTATGTGTAATGTAACATTTAATTTATTAACTTTATTAATTACTATAAATTTGATATATATATATATATGACGGTCAAATTTTGAATATACATGTCATTTTAAGTTCAATTTCAAAAGTGGATGTATTTTGACACCTTAAATGACTAAAAACGTTTAAACGCGTTGCAAAATCCAGCACTCTTATAGCGAACTTCGTGTAAAAAATATTAAAGCTTTGCTTTTGGAAAACTTTTGTTATTTGTGGATTTGGTTTGAGGGAGACTGATTCACTGTTGGCATGGAGGATGTTCGACTCGTCATGTTTTCGCCTGCATCAATCACTAATTCATGGGGCTGCACATCTTCCTCATTCTCTGGTAACGACTCCACTGCATGAACTTGGGATGAAACTTCCTCATGATGCCAGAGACTCCTCAATCACACGAGGCATCTCACGATGAAAATAGTTTCATATGTTTTTGTTTTAGATGTGTAAACATAGAACACACATTTCGTTAGCAAATACTCAATCCCCGTCGTAAAGCTTCATTTTTGTTTTCTAGAGCCTTTAGAAAAGTAATTTGTTAAATAATCAGCAAATTAGAAAATCTTCCGATCTACAAAATTCAAGACAAATTTCCTTGTTCCTCAACTACCCTGATTAAAATTTTGAGAAACCTCGTATAAATATGTTTTCTCCTTCTCAGCGTCAATACAACCTATAAATAAAAAAAAAACATGATTTATAACAATAGGCCCAACTAATGTAACACATTGAATACTAATTTGTCACAAAAAAAAAATTTAAGATATGCATGATAAATTTAAACTAGCGTTTTCCTGATTCTAATGAGCTTCAGTGTGTATTTCTAAATACTCTTCTCATCTACATTTTCTAGCTTGACATGCTACTAAAAAACATGATTTTTGGTTATTGCTAGTTGTCACAAAAAACATGATTCTGCTTCAAATATTTGCCTCTACTGAAGATAGTATGACAATGGGTTGTTTCAATGATGCCCATGGAACCTTCTAAAATGAAAAGTATAATCTGATGTATTTTTCTTGTCATCTAAACTCCCGAAACTATCATTGTAGTGCCCACTCCTCTTCGAAACTATTTTTATTATGTTGATATTATTTTTGGACTGATTCTTAGACATTTTGATCATTAATACATTGATTAGTAAATAATAAACTATGCAAATATTTGGACTATTGACATGTTGTGATTCACATTTTGATTATGATACACTAGATAACATTGGTAGATAGTTCGATACATGCTGATTTGAACTATTTGGATTTTATACTTACACATTATACCCTAGATGTTTTAAGTAGAATTATAGTCTCATGGATGTTAGAATCAAATTATTTGATAGGTTGATAGATGATAGAATTACTTAATTTTGGATGATAATTATTTATTTCTATGTAGATGTATTATTTCTTGATGTTGTTAACATGGTCGTGAGGTGAGAAATGTATTTTGTTTATTTTGCAGGGATATTTTATCACATACATTTAAAGGGGGTAGGGGACCAACCACAGAAGGATGTCGGGTGTTGTGCAACATGACAAAATTTGACAACTACGTCTTGTGTTTCTGTGGTGTTTTTCATGCATAGTTAGGAAGTTTCCCATGGGGGTTTACCTCACATTTGTGGCCATGGGGTGAAAGGTTTTCCCTTTCTTTTAATTTTGTGTGTGCTTTATTTTGTGTATATGTATTTAATTATTAGAAATTGTAGTCACTTTATTAACAATTATTAATGTGTCTTAATTAGCTAATCAAACTTAATTTGTTAACTAAAATAAGGATGTAAGAATTGAATAATTATGAAGGTAGACGGTCATTGAAATCTTGTGGATGTAGGTTATATTCTTGTTGGTTTTGTGTTGTTTATTAGTCCCCAACTTCAAAATTCAGATTTTGACTCGGGAGAATTTTTTGGAGGCTTGTGAGACAAGCTAAGCTTATACCATGCCTCTTAAAGTCACCCAACAACCATAGCTATGGTAGGGGGAGTTAATTTTATACTTATTTATGTATTTTAGTTTGTAAAAAATAAAAATAATTGCACTTTCCTACTTACCACAATTAATTTTTCCTTGGTAGGCATGGTGTGTAAGTCTGAGTGTCATGTGGACTTCTCATAAGTCTTACATGTTCATTTATTATCTTCAGCATGATGTTTGACTTGTGTGTTGGAATGGAGGAATGGTGAAATATCATCATACATGGAGCCAGCTCATCATCCTCACATCCAATTTCTATTTATTGAGGCAATTTCATGAAATTGGGGTTACTTGTTCATTTTTTTTCTTTTGCACTTTTGGAATTGGGAGCTTGTTCGAGTTTCTTTTGGAGTGTGCTTGACTTGAAAGTGTCAAAAAACTTGTGGAGTGAAAAATCTTGGAATATTTATGAAGATGTAGGATCTCCATCTTTGTTATTTTATTATTTATGTTTGTAGATGTGAAAATTGTGCTTGTTAAATATTCTATGAATGTTGTGAATGTGTTTTTGTATGGTTGTGTAGTATGCCTTTATAAGGGAGTGGGAGATGGAAGTATGGGACCATTGGCGAGGTAAAAGGGAGTTGTGAGGCATACATTTTTAGGGAGTGTGATTGGGAGTTTCACCTATGGGGAGTCAAAAGGAAATCATGTTCATATTTTACCTACTTGCAAGGGGAGAGATAAAAATGTTTTGTTGTTTGTATTGTGCACATGGATGTTTTGGGTGAAACTCCTACTTCACTTTGGAGGAAAACGAAAGTGATTCCCATATTCTTTTCTCTTTTTTATTTGATATCAAACCTATGTGTTATTTTAAAAAGTTGTAAACATTATTGAGTTTGTCCATTTAAATGTGTGGCATGTTTTGGATTGTATGTTTTGTGGAAGCTATTCTTGTTAAAAAAAAGTTGTCAAATGTTGCCCAAGATCCCTCATTGTTCTTGGGTATGGGATTGAGGGCTAACAATGGGATGGATTATCCTCTTATTAGATTAAAGGTTAGATGAAGAGCATTGCCTATTCCCCATTTTCTTTGTATTGTGATACAATTTTTTGAAAGATTGAAGAGTGTAAGTTTAAAGCTAAAAAGTTGGGGAGAAGACATAAAAAGGAGACTTGTGTTTGGCCTTGCTTAAAATATCTATATTGTATTGATCATATTATTATTACCACTTTGAGTGCAAGTTTGTCATTTTATTTTTGAAGGAAAGTTATAATATTTCACTTATTCCATGTTGAAATTAGTTAGTAAATGTAGACAGATCTCTTGTTTTCTTACCTTGTTGGAAATGATTAGTATTAGTGAAAGAAAAGGATTTGAAGTCCTTGCATTGTAAAACAATGATTTGGAAAATTGGTAATTTCCATAGTTATATTGTAATACTATAGTTAAAGGAAAGCTTAAGTGTATGGTTACTTGAAAAAAAACTCTCCTAAATGTGTATGCATTTAAAGTTGCTATATATATACATGTACATTTTGAAAAGAACAAATATGTATTAAAAGGGAGTGTGTTGAATTCCTGTTGTTTTTGTTGGCAAAATGGAATTTATGAAAGAGGATGAATTATAGTAATGTTATACTAAATTTTTACATTTTATTGCAAAGCAAAGAGTAGATATTGAGTTGATGTTATGTAATTGGAATTAGGAAACTAGATATAGTATCATTTTACCAACCATTGAATAGAAGAAACCCCCTTAAAATTAAAATTGCATTAAAAATCAACTTGGGAAGAAAAACTGTTAAAATAATATATTGTTGAAGGTTATTTTTTCAGAGAACAAAACTGCCGCCCTATACAAAGTGGCAGTTTCAGAACCACTACCCAACATAGAAAAATGCTCGATGAACTACCCCCAAGAAGGGCAGAGGTCACAAGACCGCTAACCTGTGCAGGGAGGCAGTTTCATCACTTTTGGGGGAAAAATAAAATTCCATTTGTGGAAAGTCCAATTTTAAAATTAAGTAAAATATAAGCTTAAAACCACAACAAGGAACCTTCCAACAACTAGGAATCAATTAAATTTATAAGTTCTAGCATCCCCATACCCTTTTTAACACCCAAAAGTGTAAAACTCTTGGATTTAAATGAAATGGGGTTTCCCCAATAGTTGAATTCGAAAAAAGGAACATGATTTTTTAAAATAAAAAAATAGATCCATGGTAGGATCTCTACATTTAACAATGGGCAACATTACAATGGAAAATATTTACAACTAATATCAAGAGAAAAAATTTCATGGTTTCTCTCTTTGTTCTGATGGCTCCTTCTCCTCCAAAACCTGCAAATAAGAAAAGTGAAAATGAGGTGGTTTGGGGAAAATAGAAATTTAAAAGTGAACCATAAATAAATTTAGGGTAATCTAAATCTAAGGGGTATGATGGATTCAATCCTATGGCCCCAAATTAAACCCTACCTCACTTAAGTGTGAAGGAATTTTATGGGAATGAAACTTTAAATAAAACGAAATAACATGGGTAATGAGGTGAGTGGGGCCACATAGTGGCTTAGTACAACAAATAACCCTTGAGTTAGAAAATAATGCAATATTAGGTGTTGGATAACTTATTTAACTAATGTAAGTTAGTAGATACTTTAAAATGTAAATATCACCTAGGAAGTAAATTAAAAATTTTAATTATTAATTTAATTCCATTATTCACAATCTTGCATAGAAAGTCTCTAACCGAGATATTTATTAAGTGTGGAAATGTCTAACTTTGCAACACTGTTAAAAAAATAAAATTATTACCATAAACTTGACTATTAATTTATTAGTTTCTCGTTTTTTTTTAGAGTAGAAATCCGAAACAAATCCTAGATGATTGTAAACTAGCTCCATCCTTAGTTTGTGTAGGAGGTAAACGAACTAGATGAGGAATCCTTTAACATGAGCCTAGATATAGCACCCCCAGATTAGGAAGTAGCAACCATATTGCCTTAGATACTTCAAAAACTACAGGATGTTAATGTCGCTTTATGTGAATGATCTTTAGGAGGGTGACCTAGCAGAAAGGACAAAGAGCCATCAGTGGAGGCTCGTGCATTGTCACATCACTGTGTCAATGATAGGGAAGAGAAATCTCACGTGGATTCCGCTGCACATGAGTCACCACCTAGAGACCACATAGATAGAGCTTTGGGACAACAAATAAAAATCTAGGATCCCTAGGCCAAAGGATGCTCTTGCAAAGAGACCTAGGGGATGACAGTGGAAAATGGAAAATCACATCAGAGAGATACTAAAGTTACACCCACCACATTTTTCTTGAGACACTAGAGGATTTCAGGCTGAGGCATGGTTGGTTAGCTTGACCGTATGCTTCAAGTTAGGTCCTTGTACTAGCAATATGAAGGATCGTGTTTTTATCCACCTTTTTAGAGACAGAGCAGGAGTTTGGTGTAGTAATGAGGAACATAAGCTCCATGTAGATTCTGAGATAATCACTTGGGATCTCTTTAAGGAGAACTTTAGGAGTAGATACATATCTAAAAGATTCATCTAGCAACAGATCGATGATTTTCATAATCTGCGACTGGATTCCATGAAAGTGACAGAGTATGAGGGTCGATTTTTAGATCTGCTTCAGTATGTGGACTACATGCAGGATGAGAAGGTTAGATTTTAGAGGTTCATTAGGGGCTTGAACTGATACTTGAGTGGGGAAGTTCACATTCATTTCCTACATACACTATCAGAGGTCGTGGTGAAGGCCTATATTGTAGAGGAAACTAGAGGGAATGACTTACAGGCTTGTGAAAGAGTGAGGAGCCACATATAACAGTTATAGGATAGTAGGTCGAGGGGAACAACTCCTCCTTCTTATGGTGGACACACATCAACACAGTCTTCCTTTAGGCCTCCTCCTTAGTAGAAGCAACAGACCTGACCACCCTTTTAAGACACTCCTCGATGAACCCTAACTTATTTTATTCCATTATAATGCTTATGGAGAATTTTGTGTTGTTGGAAATGAAGAATGCATATAAATGCACAGATTATGTGATTTTCCTACATAGAACTAGTCATTCACCTAATTCTCATGATGTATGTGTGTGTTGTGCTTGCTTTTGAGGTTTCATATATATGACATTTGGCTATGTAAATATAGGACACATATATTCAATGGACAAAAACATTAATAAAAATATCATTCCTCGTCAAGGGACTAATCCCCTTACTATAGTGATGTGTTAATTTACCTTTTAAATATATTTTGTTTGCATATTTGTTAATTTTTTTACTTGGAGGGAAAGTTCGGTTGTATAAAGTCATAATTTTTTAATATTTAAAATTCAGGGGCATAGATGGTATTGGAAAATGGTTCTCTTTATATGAATGATCTTTTCACGATCACCATTTTGTGAGTTTAAATATTGAGAGGGGAGGGCTACACAATTAATTTTTTTAAAAATGTATAAAAAATAATTAATAATAAATTATTAATCTTCAAAAATAATTTAAAAGTTAATTTTAAGATTAAAAGTTAATTATTTTTAATGAGGATTAATAAAAAATTATTTTTATATTTGTAATGACCACATTTTACATCCACAAATACAACAGTGAAAATACTAGAATATATTTTTTTACTAATAATGCTCACTACACAAGACCACAACGGCTCCAAAAAGAGAAAATCAACAACGCACAAGACACTTACATAAGTCATCAACTCACATAGACACATGAATAACACCATATACATGTCGATGCCACACTTTACCCAATTAATGAATTTTAGTAATGACCCAACCACTAGAAAAGGGACCCAAGGATTGAAAAACTCACAACACATCATTACCCTAATTACATCTTAGTTAAGATTAACATTCCAAGAACATTGTTATATAAGGATAATTTTATCCATTTTCTACCTACAAATTCTTAAATTCATTTCACATTCAACTAATAGTTTGACCATTTAATTTGCATCTTTATCCCCTATGACATTCTCCATAATTTAGATAAGTATTTTCCATATTTCAAATTTCAGACAAAGTTCCTAATTCTCTCTTTCTTATGTTAAGCTTATGTTTTCTCAAACGTTTATTTAATGTTTAAATTTTACCCTCACTACAAATTGAATCTGACCTGATATCAAGAAATAAATCTTAGGATTTAAGGGAGAGTTAGATTCATTATACATTTTTCCACGAACATTCTTCGATCATGGTATCCTTATTTACCTGTCGTAGTTAATATAGTTCGATAAATTGTTGAACCCATTCAACATTTCCAAGTCAAGAATTTTTATTTAGATTTATTAATATCTTATTTTTTCTCAAATTTGATCTCACTAAGGTAATTCATATTCTTTTTAACACAAGGAAATGTCTAATTGAATTATAAAGACTCCAAGAATGACATTATTCCTAAGCTCAAATCTCATTTTACTCTTATATGCTTTACTATTACTTTGCACTATGGTCTCATTATTGGACATCACTTTATAACAAAAGATTTATGAAGGTAATTGTCTAACATATTGAATAAGTACATGATTGGAAGCATTATAAACTACACATGAACCACAAGTGATTCGTGTTCAAGGTAAGATCCTAGGTTTCTGCATTTCATGATTTCGCATGTGAAATTTTGTTTATTCTTAATGTCATAAAATGGCATAACAAGGGATTACAGGACCAATTTTCTATTTTTTTGGGTTCTCTAAAGGTCAACATAATTCAAATCAATTTCATTTTGTTTTTAAGGAGTTATTTACAATTTTCTACCCACAAGTTAACCCCTTAATTAGCCAAGGTTTGGTTTAATTCTAATTGCACCTAAGAATCTA
Source organism: Taxus chinensis (assembly GCA_019776745.2). NCBI lineage: Eukaryota > Viridiplantae > Streptophyta > Pinopsida > Cupressales > Taxaceae > Taxus > Taxus chinensis. Next base: position 613,806,395 of record CM034156.1, read on the forward strand.
CACCCCAACTATACATGAGTTTAATGTGAGAGTACATATTTTTTTCTAAAAAACCTTCATGAAAGACCAAGGTGTTATGTTGTTATTATCCAAGGTAACACATTTATCTGCGAGGAACTAAAGAGATCATTAATGAGAGTTTAAGTCATAGCACAACTATTTCACTAGCTCCATTTGTGTCGAGGTGGATTCCACATGAAATTCATTCAAAGATGAAATTAATTTCTAGGTCTAATTCTTCATAATACTTGGTATTCCACTAGGATACTAAGGAAGTTCTAGTTCTACTCACTGTACATAAAGTTTAACCATGTCGTTCCTAACCATCAGGTTTACGATGATATCAATAAACATACAGGCTATGATGACAACTCAAAAATTTGGTCTCTAATTTACTTAAACTAGAAGGTGTCATAGAGTGTGAAGTTTTAGTTAGTTATATGGTTTCAATTTATTTTGAGCTAAGAAATATCATGCGAGAAGTTTAGATATGCACTTGTTTTAAACTAAGATTGTCTGTTGTGATTAGATTTTTTATGACATTATCAAGGTAAAGAATACAGCACACCAATTATTTATTACACATTGGAAATGCACTACAAGATATTAAATTCAAATTCATTTAACATATACACACACACACACGGGATATATATATATATATATATATATATATATTTAAATTTTTACACATACGTAAATTTGAATTAAAAAGACACATTTTCTAAGGTATCCCTAACACTAACATCTCATACATATCACCAAATTTCAAATATAAACCTTTCTGTAACATGGAAATACATTATGCATATATACATCCTACAATGACCTATATAAATTTTGATAATAAACAATCAATTATACCACACCCCTTCGTCATCTTTCTTGCATCCTGCAAAACCATGTGAGCATGAAATCAACGATAAATCACTGACATGGCATCCAACAAGATCTAACATAATTAAATTTTTCATTTTTTCATTTACATAATATTAATAATTTGCATTCAAAAGGGGAGGTTAGAGACACATATTTGTTTCATTTCATTTCACCTTATTTCATAACCAAGGAGAGAGAAAGAGATAGGGAAGAGAGAGAAACACTATTTTGCCAAAAGTTTAATTTTACACAATAAGTCACATGATAGATTTTAAAATAGTTATTTACAAGTTTCCATGATGGTTTGGTTACCCGTTGGAGGTCTTACAACTTTCTTTTTACATTTTCAAGCTAGTTGTAAAAACATTCAATTAAGGCTCGAAGGCTAAGAAACCACTTTAAAACATTGTTTTCCATAGAGAAAACATACCACGGGTAAGTTTCTGCATGTCCTCCTATACACCAAGAATACACATGAATTGGAGGAATTCAAAACTAGTGAACGGTTTACGATTCGGTGGCCATTTTTCTGAGGTCATCATTCATAATTTTCCTGGTTGGAAACAATCAAAAGTTAGCTCGAGGGCTCTTTAAAACACCTCCAAAAATAATTTTTGATGGAAGATCGTGCAACGATAAATTTCCTAAAATTTCCCCTATATATGGAGAATTTTTCATAGTCAACGAAACTGAGAAATGGCATACGGGTTTCAAATGGTGATGGGTTTTCCGGAGCCACCTGTCGTAATTGGTCTAGTTTGACCTAGTCAAAAACTATGACTGGAGGCCTACAAAATTCCTTTTCCAAACTAATCAGGAATATGAGTTTTCCAAACCAAAGGTTATAGGAAATATTCTAGTAAAAATACTAGAGGTTTGTGAAGGTGGAAAAGCATTTCATTTTTCAAGGACCAAATGGTGGGTTTAAACGAAAGCCAACTTTTTAGTTTTAAGAGATACTTAAAAGTACAAAATAGAGTAACAAGGCTCCTAGAGAAGTGGTGAAGAGAGTAAAAATAGTTGAGTGGGGTCAATCTAAATCTTGATGTGACTCTCCTCATATCAAGGAACACATACGTCACTTGACCTCTCTTTCATGAGGTTCAAAAGGTTGTTTTGTAAGTCTCTAAAAGTGGTGTTTTTCCAACTTTGGAAGCAAAGAAAAAGGTTGTGTTAGTTTACAAATCATCTAACTCTCAAGAATATCAGCGGACATGAGCACCTACTATAGATACCCAAGTTGCATCATATGAGGTTGTGGTGGCAACCATAGTTGATGTTCAAATAGTTAAACCATTTCAAAAATCACAAGGTGGGGTTTTATTGCTTTACACTATTTAAGGTTTGTTACTTATATAATTGTAAAATTATTGAGTAGTTTAATGTTTCTAATATAATGCAAATGAAGAACCAAATTATGATAATTATAGAATATAGAGGTAAGGAGACCATGCCTAGAAATGTTAGGGTATGCAGTGCAAGTGGTGCTCTAGGTGGGTTTGTATTCATGATCCGATGAGGCCACCATTCATTGTTGCATCTCGCCAAACAATTTACATGCAACCCCAAGATTTTATCAATGCAGACATGTCCAACAGATCAATTACAACTACGACATATCAAAAATTCCCATCCCTCATCCACTATGGCACTTGTCATAAACAAAATCAAATAAACCTAGCCATCAAACAAATCCACCATGGTCACAACCACTTAACAAGTTATTATCCTTTCTAACCATCACTTAGTCAATCACAAGATGATGGAGTAACCAGAAAAACACCATGGCATATGACTATGTGGTCCTTGACATGTTCCAATTTCCTCATCATTTGAATCAGAATAGGGAGGGTATTGGTAATGGCCATAGAATTTTGATTCCCCTTATGAATTACATTTTCCTAGAATTTCTATGGGTGTTTAAACCAAAAAGGGACCATTTTGTGCATAGCCTGATGCTATGGAACTCTATAAGATGATGGCTAATTGTATTATTTCTTTGAAAATCCTTTTAAACTCATCAAGAGAAATATTTTGTTCCAATCCTCAATTTGACTTGTCCCATGACACACAAGTTGACCACACTAATAGACGTGTCATATGCCATTTCATCAATAACTTTCGATATAATTTTTACAATAATTGTAGATGGGACAACTTCCCATAACAGCCTAAGAAATCGAAAATCACCTTGAATAGCCACATATTGCACATCAAGACAATCGTCTACAAGAAAATTTTCAAGAATAACAAACTGCTTCACTTATAAAGCTTCCTTTTTATATGCATTTAGGTCTTCTAGAGGGAAGATGTCTACTAGCAAAAGCACTGCATTGCAGTTAACATTTGAGTTTGCAACCTACAAAGATCTGAACAATATTTCCTCATGAAGATGGAGAAGGAAAATTTCAACACCCTCCTGAGTCCTCTCAATGATAAACACTTGGAGAAGCTTTCTAATGGAAGAAGCTAGGTGTTAGTGCAGAATCACAACACCCCTGGAGGGACTCATTTATGAGTGGGGCATCTAGTGTGATTAAATAACATTGGACCATCTCTCAAGTTGTGGGACTTGCAGACTTGAGATGGCCCTTTGGAGAAAGCTAACTTCTTCTTATTAAACTACCTGATTGGTGTCATTTTTACCCCTATCAAAAAAGAAAGGAACCCCATGCGCACTGACCTATCACCATGCTGATGTTAGGTGCTCACCCGAGGCACGTGTCGGTGTCGAGTCTCTATTTTAAGTGATTTTAGTGGGAAACATCATCTATGATTTGTGTTTAAGAGATTTCAAAAGGATTTAAGACATAAAAGAACCATAGAGCTTAGAACGGCCTCTAGATCCTTGCAATCATTCCAGACAATGTACTTAACAAATTATATAACTTGTACCATAATAGAAGGAATTATACAAGCATCCATACTTAGCATAAACATAAATGAAAGAGAACCTATGAAAAAGATGTATGCATCAGAATCATTGATATTCATGTTCATATAACTGGTAACCTCATTACATCCATGGATTTGTTATAGAACATCACAAAGAAGTAGACCACAGTCATGTATTACTACTGGACTAATGTAGCTAGGCTACCAAAATAAGGTAATTACAATCCCCATCCCCAATACATCCTTTCCCAAAGCCAATTACCCATTGACAGAGTTCTTGTAGTATTTATGCAGAGCTCCACCCACTCTTTGTTTACTCTACAAGTGCTTACATTTATAGCCTAACTGGGTTGCCAACTCATCCTCCAGTGCCATCAGATCTAATGCCAAGTGTCTCAATGTGGTCTTCAAGGCCTAAGCTTTCCACTTTATATCATGATGTGCTTCTAGAATCTTCTACCGCAGGCATTCTCCTTCCTTGGCTAACTTGTCACCAGGTTGAAGCCTTATCAAGTCCGCATGCGCATTCGGATCATACTTTTCACATGTTCTACCCCAAATGGCCAATTTGACTAAGTCTTTAACCCTTGGTTCTGTCTGCGCACACCACAAGATTTCTTAAACCCTTCTCATAATTCTCTGTGATCTTTGTCCTTGCGCTCCTGTCTTTAATTTAGTCAATATTCTAGGGGCCTAACATCACCCTACACTATGCCTTTTCTTCATCCGCGGGAACACTTCTCTTAGTGAAAGAAAGAATACGATAGGCTTTTTCCTAGGAAAAAGAATAAGGGGATGAAAGAATGGGGAAAGAAGAAATAATAGGAGAGTGAAGGAATCACTGAATAAAGTTGAAAAAATCCTTTTACAAGTTGTCCTCCAACTTATTCTAGGAATTGATTTTGTCTTGCACCCTCTAATAGAGGTCATTGACAAGAGCACTCACCTCCTCAAAATTTATCCCATCTCCTTCTGCGCTCATGGTATCAGTGATCTTCTCTAACTCCTTCCATATATCCTCTAGCGCATCCATTCTTTGTGTGATACACGGATATAGCTCCTTCAACTAGTTTTTGATTGAACCCCTTCAGGTTTCAATGGCTTAAAACTTCTTCTCAACCTCAACAAGGATTTTGTCTCTTTCCGCCCTATTCCCCTTGTTTTTCTCCTGGATATCCTTGAGTTCCACTTCATGAGTGGTGACCAAGGAGCCTTCCACTTTGTCCCTATCCATGCAGTTATCATACACGGCCTCAGCAGTCCAGGAAGTAGCCCTTACATCAACAGGAAATTTTTTGTATTCCACGATGAACGCTAAGATCTTCAACTTATCTTCCTTCTCTAGGCGCGACAACTTCTTCTGCAGACTCCAAAGTTAGTGGTTGTCTTTCCATGGTGAGGACCCTTTTTAAATCCTCCAGGAATCCTGAGGAATATCCATACTTTTGTGCGGGTGATGCTAGGTCTGGATGCTTCAATACTATGGCCTCGTTGATGGATTCCACTTTCTTGTACACAACGCTCACCTTGGCCTTTTCATCCTTTAATTCCCGCTACCACTGGGCATTTTTCAACATTTCCTGGCTTAGCTCCCTTGTAATTGTATCTAACTCTTCCTCTTTATTCTTCATCTACCCTTCTAGATCTCTTATCCTATCATTTCACCCGAAGAGCCTAGATTCTATCTCAATGGATACCTTGTTGAGTGTGTTCCATAGCTGTTCATCCGAGAGCTGCTGGGTATCCATCTCTGGGTTATCTTCTCCTAGTCTTGGCAATTTTATTACTACCCCTGTGGATTACCTCAAACTCTGGCTCATGAAGGTGGGACTCTTTCCCTTGAGATCATCTTCCTTGTCCGTGGATGTGCAGCCTCCTTGTCAAAAAATGACATTCCGTATAAGCTCCTCTACTAAAATTGTACTTTGGAACCGCACGCGAATAACTTTCTTGGGGCCTTCAATATAACCCATCACTAGCCTCTCCCCCTCTACGCACCTTCCTCCCATGCGTGTACCCTTAGGTATACTTACATTCAAAACTAGGCCTCTAGTGTTGTCGCGTTCCTCTTCTGTGCTCTCCTCCTCCTTGTTCAACACTAGCTCAATGTTGTGTTCCACTTTGTCCCCCACCAAGGTCTCATTGTTATTTGTCTCTTTTCCTTCTACCACCTTGGTTGTTTTCTCTTGTACAGAGCTTGGAGCCTCTTGCTTCTACGCGTTAGTCTCCTCTCCTTTTCCCATGTCCTGGGCACTTCCTCCTACCTAGATATCCTTGCGCCACACAAAAAGGAAGCCCTATTCTTCTTCTCTACTTTCCTCCTCTGAATCATGTACATTGAAGACTAGTGGCCCTTGATATTTTACAGGGTCCTCTTCCCCACTTACTTCTTCTCCACTCTCTTCGTCATTGCTATCATATTTTTCTGCCATGTACTTTTCCAAATTTATAACTTCTTCCGAGGTGGTCTCCTCTTCTACCCTCTACTTCTTCCTAACCATGGATTCCGGTGTAGGTGAATTTGTTTCTTATTCTCCTGAGGACTCCTTATCTAAAGGATTATTTTGCTTTATAGTCTTCTCTTTGATTATGGGCTTCTTCTTCCGTGCATACATACTAGGTCTGGCACTTGTCCCAGGAGAACCTATTGCCTGTGTGTCCACCACAATTGGATTTTTCTTTTGTATTTATTTTTCCTCCTATTTGGGCACAGGTATTTTCCTCCTAGTTGGATCCTGAGGCATATATACCTCATTCTCTAGATATGTGCCCATCTCTGGGGTAAGTGTAGCAAGTTGGGGGACAAAAAGAGGGTCATAAGTGGACGTTATATTGTAAATAACAACATAATATTAACTTGTAGGGATTATTAGCAATACATACACTCAAAATTAGAAAAAATTATATTAATATGAATCGTAGAATTTGGAATCTAGTTTCTAAAATACTAATTTTTAAAAAAAATGGACAATAGTAGCTATATTAAACACTCAAAATTCAATGACTTGGTATTTTTTTTATAAAAACGCCTATAAAATTATAGTTCGTTTTCCCACGATTTGGATGATCAAAAATTGATATATATTTTTCTCCTTTGGTGAGAAGTTAGATGCCACTATCTATCTTGGGATGGATTTTATTTTTTATTTTTTTGAGTAATATTTTTATTTTTATGATTTTTTCCGTGAAAGTGGTATGAAAACATAAAGAAAATAGAGCACTTTCCGTTTGCCTGCCATAACTTCATCAAAAAATATTGAAATCAAATAAAAAAAATGGAAAATGTATATAATTTCACCACGGGTGGGATGGTATAAGTATTATCACATTCTGATAAGTGAAACAAAATTTGCAGTCTTAAACCTAGACATAAACATTCACGGGAAAAAGTGTCTTAAAGACCTACTATTAGTAAAAAATTATAAAATGATATTTATCCTATTCTATTCACTTTAAAATCAGTATTTATACAAAGCTAACAGTTTCCCCTATGTAATGGTACCATTTTTATGACATATTTTTTACATTTTGGCATGGTTCAATTCTGTGGAAGACTAAATTTGATGTTTTGTTGTTTTTAATGTAAAATTCAGGATTTGATGTCCACTTAATTGTCCCCCAACTTGGTGCACTTACCCTCTGACTTGGGTCTTATGTGAATGTACACGTGCACCACGGATCCTTCTGCAATGGGTAGAGTCATAGGCCTTGTCGTTTTAACTTCATGCGACACGTACGCGTGCTTGCCATGGTAGACCAACCCTTTGCGCATTTCCATGTGATCCTAGTCCAGATTACCAAGGTCTAGCTTAGAATTCTCGGACTCCTTGAACCTTTTTACTTCCACTTGGAAGTATTGAGCTGCAAAGGAAAAAGGGAGCTTGTACCATGGGCTCCATCTCTCATCTGTCAATTTGAATCTACCTAGGCAAAAATGCTGGTACACAACAAATTCCGCATCTCCCCTAGTGGCTACTAGAAGTTGTTCATGAATTCTTCATTATGCTCCAAATGCGTTCCTTAGGGGCATATACCACTTTTCCATGCGCGCCTTCTACACTGTTGTCACAGTGTCACAAGCATATTTTCCAAACCTCTTGGTGAGTGAGGGATCTTCAGTAGGGTACTCCCATATGAACTTGTCTGATGCATCTGGTACCCCAATCTTTGAAAACATAATGGTTAGCAAGACATTTCCAAAAAGGATCCTATCACCTTCCTTTGTGCAGTTGACAATTTCATCCGCAATGAATGCGGACAAGTTGTAGATGGTGCCCTCTGAAATTTTCTAACAAACATTCAACCATGGCTTATTTATCTTGGTCCATCTCTCATGACCATTTAATTTGGACACCAACTGCATGGCCATCTTCATTACTAGATCCTTAATGTCTATGAAATCATAATAACTTTACCCCTTCTTGTATGCATAAGCGGCAATAGTTTCCTTAATCGCTTCTTTTTCAGTCAAGTCATCCTCCAAACCATCTCCTTCACAGATGAGTCCTGTGAAATGTGAAATGAGTTGAGGGGTTATGCACATCATGCACCCTATGAAGTGTAAGTAGTCCTCATGTACACACAACATCAGCCACTGATATAAGCGCTCAGGTTTCCCAAAGTAGGGAAACTCAAAGAATTGTAATAACCTTGCCTTCTCCAACTTGACCTTCATGTCATCATTATAAATGGGAAAACCTTCTGGTGTCCTTTTGTTTCTTGGGTGCACTAACTCCAGTGCGATCTCCTTTTCAATTTTGCTTGTCTGATGATTATAATCATTCATAGAAATATTCCTAAGATGGGACTCCCACTCCTTCCCCAACAACTCTCCATCTGGGTATTGCATTTCTGCATAGCACTCCTCATTTGTGCGTGCGTCATTTTCCTATTGCTTGCCCTTACTCTTTCCCATTCCTTTCTTGGGTGTACTAATTGGTTTATTAGGTTCCATTATCTAGGTCTTCTTACCACTTCAATCACTCTATGTTACTTTGTTCTTCCGCTCTCTTCAACCTTAGATCTCGAAATTGTGAAGAAAATTACTTAAACCCATGCCCTAGTTCTTCAAACCCTAACTAGGATACTCCCTTCACAAGACAACGCCTTCTCACACTTTCTCCTACGCCTGTGAAATCCCTTCCTCTTAGTTTGCAAATCTAAAATATTTACTCATGCTTTAATCTCTCCAACTGTTTCTTCACACATATCAGTGTTTTGGAAGCCCTAGTTTGCAAAGGTGCAAAACGTGCTTCTTTCTCCTTATACACAAAGTAAATAATGAAGTGTTTCGACCCCTTTATTTATAGTTTTTCCCTTTCTAAGTAGTAAATGCTACTTCACTTACCACCATAATTTTTACATTTAATGCCACTTTTTCAAAAAAATCCCGTCTTCAACGCTTTCCCTCATACACCCATACCTGTGCAGATAATCCTCTAACCTTCTAGTGCGCAACCAATCCAACATGACAGAAGACTCTTACAGGTGCGTAACCAGTGCCTAAGGCACTTCTTCTGTCCTTATTTTTTTATCTCGCCTACCTCGTGTTGCTTAATGCACTTTCTCATCCTTTGTACGTGGGATCTGAAATTAGCTTTATCTTGGCACCAACCATCCTTTTTCCATATTTTCTCTCCATACACCTCTTTCAGCCGGGCCATTCAACTGGGATTTTTAACACAAACTTCCTTGGCACTTTAACCCTGTGCTCCTTCATATTACTCCACCCGACACTAAAATGATGCGTGGTCCTTTGTGCACTCACAGATTCTCCAAAACTAACAATAATGTTACCGACACCCAGGCACAAAACAAAACAACAACTTGAAAGGGAAACACAAGAAAAGAAATGCATAAAGGAAAAATCTAAAATAACTTGTAAAACTGCCTTATTTACAAACACCAAGAAGATTTATTTAAAATAGGGCTTCAAACTAGTCCCATTGAAGTTTCCACGAAACTTCGTTCCATCCAGCGCTTGTAACTGGCAAACACCTTAATCAAGGATGTACGAGATTGTGTACGGATGCAACCAATGGAATTTCAACTTCCTAGGATGGCGCAGAAACTTATAATCATATAGTAAGACAATTTTTCCAACCCCAAACTTCTTGTTTCTAATGTGGCAATCATGCCACACTTTCGGCTTTGCTTTCCCCATTGTTTGGCTTCATCTAGTAAGTGATCGTCTCTCCTCTAGCTTCATTAGCTCATCAATTCTTTCTTCCAATGCTTGCTTATCAGCCAACCCTCCTGCATGCGTTACTCGTAGAGAAGGTAACATGAATTTAACTGGAAGAACTTCTTCCGTGCCAAACAGCAATTGAAACAGTGTGGCTTTGTTCATCCTTTTATATGTTGTCGTGTAAGCCCATAATACTGTTGATACTTTTTCATCCCAGTCTTGTCTTCCGACATCACAAATTTTGGTCAGGTTATGACTTAGTATTTTGTTGAATGCTTTCGCGGTTCCATTTTCTTGTGGGTGATAAGGCGTAGTCTTATGATGAGCCACCATGAACTCTGCTAATAGGATCCTCACGATCTCATTTAAGAAATACATACCCCTATCGCTAGTTAAACTCAAAATACATCCATACCTCGTGATAATGTTTTCCCACAAAAATCTTGTCGTTGTGGCTGCCTCTACCCACATTTTCAAATAGTCTGTGTAAGTGATGACATAGCGTGACCTAGTCCTACGTGCCACTGGTGCAATAGGGCCTGCAAAGTCTATTTCCCATTTCTCAAAAGGTTCCACGCTAGGTATAGGGCACAAAGGCATTTCATATCTATTTCTAGGATTGCCAATGCGCTGACATTGGTCACATGCTTTACAATAGTCTTTACAATCCTTGTACATGGTTTCTAACCAAAATCCTACATTAAAATATTATGGACGGTGGCATCACTTGCATAATGCCCACCCGCACTTCCTCCATGATGGTGAGGCACTCATGCTCTAGTACACACCTGCACAAAAATTCATCACATATCGACTTGTATAAGTCTCTATTGATCAACATGTAAGGCATGACATGTATGGCAAGTTGATTCTTCTCTAATGCCTTCATTCCTTCTGGTGCCACACCTCCTTTAAAAACAATGTAATCTCCTCCAAATCAAAGGTCATGCACCGCAACCTAAACAGTTGCACGTCTGGTATTATTTCCTCAATACTCTATGTGTCCTCCCCTAAATCAATTCCTGACAGATTATCAAGTCCATAATTTCTCTTCCTAGGCTTCACTATTATGGTGAACTCAAAATCTTGAAACAACAACACCCACCAACATATGCACCCTTGCAGAATGGTATTTTTCACCAAATACTTTATGTCATATGGTCGGTGTAAAATACAAAGGGAGTTACCAGTAGATACTTCCTCAACTTGAAAAGCACGTAGATCATTGACAATGCTTCGCACTCAGTCGTGGTGTAATTCTGCTCTGCTGGTGTCAACTTCCTGCTTACAAAACATAGAGGATGATTAACAATTCCTTCACCTGGCTATGAGAGCTATGCTCCAATGACAGTTCCTGAGGCATCTACATGGATATGGAAGGGCTTGTCCCAAGAGGGAAAACATAATATATGCGCGGTGACAAGCCTATCCTTTAATCTATCAAACACCCTCTGTTGCACCTCTCCCCAATGGAAGGCACTTTTATGTTTGGGAAGCTCCTCTAAAGGCGTAGTGATCTTGGCATACCTTTTGATGAATTTCCTGTAATAACCCGTATTCCCAAGGAATCCACGCACTACACTCTAGCTAGTAGGCTCCCCTAACCCCACAATAACTAAAACTTTAGCAGGATCTACCAGCAAGCCCTCCTTACATATGATATGCCCCAATAACGTCCCAAAGGGTGTAGCAAATACACACTTCCTAATATTGAGGGATATCATCAAATACCTACACCTCTCAAACATTAACCTCAAATTGTCACAATGGTCTTTTGATAGACCATACATTGTCCAATCATCCAAGTAGACCTAAAGAAACTTATGGATGAAGTCCTAGAACGCTTACACCACTATGCACAAAAAAAAATAGTAGGTGCTTTCCTCAACCCAAAGGGCATGACCATATATGCAAAACTTCCCCAATTAGTGGTGAAAGTTGTCTTCTCCTTGTCTTCCTTTTTAATTCAGACTTGGTGGTACCCTGAAAATCCATCCATAAAGGAATAGGTTTTGCGCCCAGTGACTCCTTCCAAAATTTCTTCTGTGAAGGGGGTTGGAAAAGGATTGATGACACAAATGACGTTCACTTCCCTATAATCCACGCAGATTCTAATCCACCCATCCTTCTTGATGTTGATTACCATCAGACTTATCCATTTTGGTTCCTCCACGGCTTCAATGATCTTAGAAGCTATCATTTAATCTATCTCCTCCTTAACCTTCATGCACAAATTGGGATTTATCCGGTAGGGTCTCTTCCTGATCGGGTACACACCGTCTTTCAGCTTTATCTTCATCTCCCCCAAGGAGTGGTGAATGCCTTTGAGCTCATGGTAATCATGTAGGAATAAATCCTCAAATTTGGGAAGCAAATCAATGATCTTAGAGACTTCCTTCCCTGACCAGTAATCTCTAATAATAGCTTCCTTAGGTTCTTCTCCTGACCTGATGTTAACCTTCTTTGTCTTTAAGCACTGATGGTAGGAACGTGTGTGAGTATCAACACTTTCCACTACCTCACTGATCCCTATAGAATGGCCAACATCCAAGCTCTCTACTTCCTCCCCATTAATCACATACACCAGCTTCCCTTTCTCTTTTTCCAAACATAGGCGCTCAAGTTGTAACTCTTCTATTTCCTCTACCTCCTCTTCAAAGATGCTTCCAAACCTAGTCCATCTAGCAACTCCAATAGCCTATCTTCCACCATTGCACTATCCCCTATGGTAATGCACTTGATACCCTAGAAGTCCTTATAAACTGATGGCTTGGTACTTCGATACTCAAAGGTTTGAATGAGGTCATCCACTAGCTCTTGCCAATTCCCTTTCTGGCAGCGTGTCTTTGAATGTATGTACCATGTGCATGTGCAACCTTGCAGTGTAGAATACAACTTGTGCACCCAAAGGGATAGTGGAAAAGCTTCCACACCTTCTCTCTAGATCCTCTCGCACTCCTAGATATGGAAAGAGGTGTGCTCCTTCCCATGGTTGTCCTTGATGGCGGTGGGCACATTACTCTTAGAGAATCTGATAGAGAGGGAAATTCTTACCTCCCGCCATTCCAAAAGGCTCTCTTAATGTGTAGCTCACCACCATGCCATTATACTGAGCAGGACATAACTTAGCATCCCTCTCCATTCCTTCTCCCCCTTCCACAGAGATTCCATCTCTTATAGAAAGATCTCAGGGAAGGCTCCTCCTAAATACTTAGGCAGCTCCTTTCCTCTTATGTGCCAAACTGTGTGATCCTTTGTCACCTTGGTCACCAAACCTCTCAAATTCCATCCAATCAATACATAATTTTCATGTGCCCAATTTTCACATACTAAACTAGTGGTATCACTTACTGATTGAGAATCTTCAAACTGGATAACTCCATTGGTAGGATGGATTATCTCTGGGTCCCTAATTGAGCACACATATATCCTGTCCAGAACTTCTTCTCCCAAGGGTTCAGTATAGGGTGCCAACTTCCCATCAGCCAGGGGTATAATGATTTGTTCCTCCTTATTTTCAAAACAGATGTACCATTTGTTGAACCGAAGGTTGGCATTGTTCTTGTAATACCATGGGCACCCAAGTAGTGCTGGCAAATTGTCCACCTCAGTGAGCGCCAAGACTTCGAAGTCCCCAGTAAACTTAGCTCCCTAGATAGTGATAGCTGCATCCTTTAAGACACCAATGGGCATCACCTTATTCTTGTTTTCCATATACAGCACATTTGAAGATGGCTATAATGCAAGTCTTCCCATCTGATGTCATGCATCCAAAGTTAGAACATTGACCTCTGCACCAGTGTCAATGAGGATATTACTAAGGAGCCATCCATCTACAACTGCATTCAATGTGATCTCCTTGTCATAGTCAAGGCTGTGAGGGGGAAGGTTTACATGCAAGACCTACCTCTCATGCTCTCCTCCAGCGTGGGATACCTTCTCTCTCAACCATGACCCTAGCAAGGGAATGACATTTTCTTGCCTTAGCATTTTACACAGCTCTTTTACCTCATCCAAGTCATCCTTTTGCGCCTCGAATCTCCTTGTTCCTCCCTCCTGGACTGCTCCTTTAGACACTAGATTCCCCTTGTAAAGTCTTAATGACATCCATAGTGTCTTGATATACCTCCTTTTGATGCACAAGGTCTAGGTACTTTCTATGAACTACTTCCTCCCTTGAAACTAGGTTCTTCTACCTTGGTATCTCTTTTGCACGCATGGCTTTTTCCCTTGTTGTTACCAAAACAGGCTCCAAACCTGCATCCCATGTTACCCATGGCATTCACTATGTATCTTCCTTCTTAATACTGACCATTGCGCCTCCTTTTTCTTTTTGATGCAGCTGATTCAAGTGCTCAAACAATTCTGGGCACTCATCATACTTATGCTTCTTTCCACACCATGAGAACTACAACAGATCTAGGCACTCTCATTTGTAATGCTTTATAGATCTTAAATTGAAACAAGTTCCACGCAAGAACTCACTCCTTCCTCCTTTGTGCTTACCATGACCACATAATCCTCCTCGAAAACCCCTTTTCCATGTGCCCCCATCTATGCACTCCTCATAATGGCGATCATCACCCTTGGAACTATTGGTAATGTTGGTCTGGCACACCCTATGATCAATGGCCTCATGGATCTGATCAATGCACCTATAGTCCTTAGTATCATGGGTTGTAGAGGTGCATATCTTATAGTAGTAAGACACATTCTTCTAGATTACACACTGTAACAAGGGGCATCTACTTGCATCATAGTCCCCCATGAAAAAATTCACAGTCTACTGCAATGGTGTGTACTATCCTCTGGGGGAAATTATCCTTGGCATGCCCTTCTACTTCACAATCTATGCACCATAAACCACTATGAGTCTCATGGGATGAGTTCACAGATAACTTTTCCAGCTGCTTGTCCATAGCAGCAATCTGAGCCTCTAGGAATGGGCTAATGCCATTATCAACACTACCAATAGCCTCAGCACATAGAGTAGCTTCCAATGTCTCACGAGGGTCTGTAAAACTTTTATGAGATAAGGCCCTTCTAAAAGGTGTCATCAATCCTCCAATAAACCATTGACCATTATATGAAGGGTGAATATCATATGATAATTTAGACAAAAGAGTTTTAAAGCGCGTATCATACTCCCACACACTCTCTACCATTCCTTGTTAAATCTCCTTCAAAGTGTTGATGATCTTCTATTCAAACTCAAGAATGTGTAATTCTACCAAGAATGCATTCTTTAAAGTAGTATAATCCACTACTGTTTGATGAGGGTCATACTTCCTATAACAACTATGTGTGTAACCTTGCAACATGGTTGTAAAATGACTAACCTTCCACTCCATGGGTTATGATACCCTTTGTGCGCCATAGCAGTTCACACTTGTGAACATGTTCTGTAGCATCTTCAATACCTCTGTAATCAGGAAAATGTAGAGACATTTCAAAGAAAACTTTAGGGGGTGGTTGGGGCCCGAATCCTCCTGAGCCAAAGACTTGGTTTCCGCCTGTGCTTCCTCCACCACCTAACCCACTAGGTCCACCAGGTCCTAAACCACCAGATCCACCAAACCCACAAGCTCCTACTCCTCCTAAACAACCAGATCCACCAGGTACACCAGGTCTTGTTCCTCCTAACCCCCTAGATCCACTAGATCATGTAGTGGTCATGCTAAAGGTCCCCATAGTTCCACTAAACTACACGCCTATGGCCTATGACAATGCCCCCCACTACCAGTAGTTTACCCCATGCCACTCATGAACATCAGACAAAAAATCTTGCATGTCTATACCTTGCCCAAAAATTCCTAATATTGGGTTGGTGTTTACAACCATAGAAGGCCCAAACGAGAAGTTATATCTCCTGGGTGTAGACCGGTCACTTCGAATGTAACCAACTAGACTAGCAATATTTTCCCCCCTGATCTGGAAAACCAAGTGCCAGGGTTTGGTCACTAGGTGGGCTTAGATGTATGCCAACAGTTCTTCTCTCCGTGTGACAAAATCTCATCAAAAGCCAAAGGGGTCTCTCTTATGCATTTTCCAAGATGGGGTCACACAGACTGTTTAGGTTCCACATCCTTTACGTGAAACTCAAATACTTCCCGCAACATCTGCCACCATACGTCCATCACACTTGTAACCTTGCATTGTTTAGCAATCTCCATTTCACGCACTTCATCATACTTAAGTCATCTCTCCTCCCTTTATTTCTCCATCACAACATCTACCATCTTCCTCCACCCTAGCTTCCTCACCCAACACTTAGAATGGTTTAGCTGGCCATTGCAAATGCCTCTAAACTCATGGTAACCATCAAGATCTCCATAAACAAAGGGAAAACACATAGAAATGATCCTCTGGGCTCTTGTAGAAACTCAAACTCAGTAACCTCTGGATAATAATATGTGGAAATAGCATACTCCAAAGTGTAGCTAGCTAGTACTCCTTTCCACCAATGATCCACAACACGGGTCCATGTTAGATCTGCATGTTGCAGTCTTTGGTATTCTTCTTGGGTCCACAAACATGATCCATAATGCCAACTTGATCTAGATGCATTGGATGAGATCCATTCATATAGTTCCACTGAGAAGCAGTAGAAAAATGTTTCATATGATTCATGGTAGAGGTTCTCTTCTACCCATCTACGTGCATCAAACTTAGGTCTAGTGCTAAATCTATGAGAAAATTCATCCTCCATGCTCTTTAACCATGATTCAACACTTTCCAAAGTTAACCTCTTTGTCATTACTCACTACACATAACATGATGCATGCTAATTCCCACTACAACTTTGTAAAAGAGGTCCCGAAAATGGAACTAAGATGTAGTCATTTTTACCCCTATCACAAAATAAAGGATCCCCATGCACACCGGCCTATCACCCAGCTGACATTGGGCACTCACTCAAGGCACGCGCGGGTTCCGAGTCTCTCTTTTATGTGATTTTAGTGGGAAACATCATCTATGATTTGTGTTTAAGAGATTTCAAAAGGATTTAAGATTTACAAGAACCATATAGCTCAGAATGACCTCTAGATCCTTGCAGTCATTCTAGAAAGTGTACTTAACAAATTATATAACTTGTACCATAACAGAAGGAAGTATACAAGCATCCATACTTAGCATAAACATAAATGAAAGAGAACCTATGAAAAATATGTATGCATCAGAATCATTGATATTCATATTCATATAACTGGTAACCTCATTACATTCATGGAGTCATTACAGAATGTCACAGAGAAGTAGACCAAAATCATGCATTACTACTGGAATAGTGTAGCTAGGATACAAAAAGAAGGGACTTACAATCCCCATGCCCAATACATCCTTTCCTAAATCCAATTACCAACTAACATAGTCCTTGCAGTATTTGTACAGAGCTCCACTAACTCTTTGTTTATGCTGCTAGGCACTTGTATTTATAGCCTAAATGGGTTGCCAACTCATCCTCTAGTTCCCTCATATCTAATTCCATGTGTCTTATTGTGGTCCTCCATGTGAGCATGCTCCTCCAGGCCTGAGCTTTCCACTTTATACCATGATGTGCTTCTAGAATCTTCTACCACAAGTATGCTCCTTCCTGGGCCAACCTATCACTAGGATGGCACCTTATCTAGTCTGCATGCATATTCGGGTCATGTTTTTCATGTGTTCTTATCTAAACTCCCAATTTTACTAAGTCCCAAACCCTTGGTTCTATCTGTGCATGCTGCGTGTGCCACGTGCTTCCTTAAACCCTTCTTTTAAACCCTTCTCTATGTGCTTTGTCCTTACGCACCTATCTTAAACTTAGTCAATAATCTAGGGGCCCAACACTGTCACACGTTACTCCAGTATAGGAAAACTATCTAATCTCAATCTAACCTTGCAAGGAGAGAGAGAAATACATAAAAACAAAGCCTACACTAAAGCAGTGATGCACTAGAGAAGGAAAGTAGCTGATCACAAATCCAACTTCCTGAAGTGGAGAGAGGTGAGGAATGGAGAGGATGGATGGATGCATCACAAACTATAGATGAAGTTCACATAGAAAACTAGTTCAAAACACATTAAACACATCTCTAAGAACCTACAACAAATATTAAAGTATGCAAATTATACCCTGTAACAATGAGAGGTGAGAAGACACAATAAAATAAGCAAAGGATGGACAAATGCATCATGAAATAGATTTCATTGCTCCAAAAGTTCACATGGTACATCATCAGTGGGCAAGAGGAAATAAAATGCCATTACAGAGCCATGAGAGGAGGTTTAGACTCCACATTCTACTCTGAGGAAGAAAGAGAGAGTGGGCTAGGAGAGAAACAATTACCAACCTTTTGAAATATTCCCCTCTACTACAATATATAGAAGAATGAGAGAAGGAGAGAGAAGGAAATTCAAACTTTGTTTCAACCACCATTGCAACGCATTGAAATCACCTACTCCAACCACCCAGAAAGCATTGAAATATGCCTGTAACAAGATGGGTTTTACTGCAAAACCTATGCCCCCATGTGCTATTTATTGTTGGAAAAGAAAAGAGGCCCATTTTTCATCATTGTAGATTGTGGGAGACTTTACAGCCTTGAAAATGGTGGGCCGAAAAATTAATGGGGGAAGGTGAGTAGCAGGTGTCAGGAGCTTTGTATAAAGTCCCTTCCCACTTAAATCTGATTTCCCAATCAAAAGATATGGCATTCTGAAGGTCTGGGGTTTGGGAGCTTAACGCGGGTGTAATATGTAAGGGTCTATCCATATAGGGGCCATGTGGTAGCCCTGCACTTGTTGAAGATCTCACCCCCTAATTTCACTTGTGAAACTGCACTAGACTAATACGTGGAGGCATCCACAGGCTTGGCTTCTTCCTTTGTATTCTACCTGAGTATTTCTATTGGCGGAGGCACTGTGCCTAACCTAAGACACATGGAGGCTTCCCGCTCATTTGGAAATTACCCCAACATTTTATGTTTGAAGTTGCATGGAAAAGGAATGTGGTGAGCTCGCACATGTTTGGAGATTCTACTTGGACTCTACCCTTAAAGTTGTGCCAGGCCGACGCGTGAAGGCTTCCATGGCTTTTCTATTTCTTTTGTTTTTTGGCCATGCCCCCTTCTGGTGGCGGGGCCATATATCTGACCCTTGACACATGGAGGCTTAGCACTCATTTGGGAACTACCCCCATAGTTGATTATTGAAGTAACGCTGAGTCGACACATGGCACCTTCCGCTAGCTCTGGCCTGTTTGTACTTTTCAATGGCCAGTTCTATTTCCTTTTCAAACTTGGGATGCATGGAAGCTCTGTGCTTGTTTGGTTCCTTCCTTGGGCCACGACTTTTGAATTTACACAGAGATGACGTGTGTCTCTTCCATAGGTATGTTGTTACTTTTCTTTGACCTTTTAATAGCCGATGCAACTTTTGAGACTTTAGACACGTGGTAGACTAACGCTTGTTTAGGGACCATCTCTAGATTTCAACCCTGAAGATATGTCAAGATGACACGTGGCTCTTATTTAGGTCTGTTGTTACTTTTCTTTAACATTTCAATTGCCCATGTAACTTTTGAGAATTTAGACACATGGCCGATGAGCAGTTGTTTGGAGACCACCTCCAGATTTCAACCCTAAAGATCTGCCCAGCTGACATGTGGTGTCATCCACTAGCCTGAGACTTTTCAACTACTGGCCCTAGACATGTGGAGGGCCTACGCTTGTTTAGGAATGGCCTTTGGGTCTGACCCTTGAAGGTGTGCCGATGAGAGATGTGGAGGCTTCCGCCTAACCCGAGACTTTTCAATGTTGGATGAGACCCCCTCCGGGTCATGGAAGTGTGGCAGGTTGGCACACGTTTGGAGACTACCTCTAGATTTTACCTTTGATGTCGCGCCAATATGACACGTGTAGGCCTCCACCGGTTCTTACTTTTCAATCACCGACTCTATCCCTATTTTTGGACCTAGGGCATGTGGAGGCTCCACGCTCACTTAGGGTATCTGTTTCAGTGCGCCTTTTGGAATTGTGCCAAGTTGATGCGTGAAACCTTCCCCGAGTCTTTTGTTCATCCCCAAGTCAACTCGTATGTGGCGAAGTCTGAAAACTTTGATACTGTTGGTCGTCAAATAGGACTTTATGAAGAGAAACAATCAAGGGAAAAGAAGTCTCTCCTCTTTAGTGGGAGAGGTTCCCTTAATCAGAAACGAACCTATTTACAAATATATAAAACATGATTTTCTAGTTGAACTTGGATATTATGAAAGTGTTTTACTATAAAGATCATCAATTACAAAAGGACTGAGGAATAAGAGTACGAGAATGAGCAGAAAGGCAACATGTAGAATTATAGATAACAGAGTAATTCTTTATGTATGCGAAGTTACAGTGAATTGAAAACAAGATCATTTGTATCGTATAAATAAGATGGAATTTAAAGACATAAAGTTCTGTAAATAACATCTGCCAGAAAACAAAGTTTCTTAACGTAACACAGATTCATTAATCAAGGACACAAAGTTCCTTCTTGGTTATACAAGATACCATGCTTGCAAAGTTGAAGAGTATGCAATCGGCAAGACTAGCAAATTGGAGACAAATGATCTTCACAAAATTTAAATGAAAGCTTAGGGATAACAGAGATCAGATAGACAAAGAATGGAAAGCCCTTCTGTATTGATTTCTTTATGATCTATTTACACTTTCAGAAAATAAACCCCAGTTCTTCCTCCTTTAAGAATGGCGTAGAGAGGCCATTATATAGCTTACAAATCAGTTACTCTTCGTAACCGCTTCTTTTAACCAATAATATTTAAGGACTACCAACCGCAATACCTCAACTTTTTACAAAGAAAACGGAAAAAGAATGGGAAGAAGAGAAAAGAATAAGGAGAAGAAGACAGGTGGTCAGTTACTGGGAGGGACCCACTGACTTCAAAATCTGCTGCCTGAATCTTTTCAACGCCTCGGCTATGTCTCTGCCACGAGGGACTGACGTGTTGGTTGTAGACTGACCCCAAAGTCCGAGACAATTCTCCATTTCTTTATCAAACTCGACATGAGTATGATAATCTTTATTTGCTTCTTCGATGGCAGATTGAAGAGAGAAAATCTCCTTCATTTTCTCTTTGGAGATGGAACTTTCCTTGAATAAATTATCTTTGACAAAAGCTCTGAATTGAGCTTTGATTTCTTGCAAGGAAAGGGGCACACCAGAAGTTTCATCTTGAAGATAACAGTGTATATCTTTGAAAGCAGATACCACCAATGTCTTGAAAGCCTCACCTTTCTGCCAGATATTCTTCAGCTCTCCCAAAGCCTCCTCCAGGACTTTGATCTTCCACTCCACGCTGTAAACCCAGGACTTTGACAGATTATCCTTTGCATCATCAAAAACCTTATTCGCCAATAAAAATGTTCTCATCTGTCTGTCCCATGAGACGGAGGTCTACTATGCAACTGCTCCAGAGTTTGAGCTCTTTATCCATGACCCCGATAGTGGAGGAGAGCTTCTGTTGCAAATTTTCACCTTTCCGTGGAGTTTGAAAGCTTCATCGGTGAAGTTCAATCCTGCAACAAGCATATCTTCTACCATGGCCTCCATAGCTCTGTCGTAGACAGAATACTTGTGCATGTCTTTGATACTCTGTATTTCATCTTGGCTCAAAATTACAGGAGGTGGAAGAGTAGTCAATGGGGTAGGGTCCAAAACTTTGTCCTTAGGCAAAATAGATTTGATAAAACTTGTGAGAATCTGGTCCTGTTCCTCCAACTATTAAATAGTTTGCTGCCCTTTCTCTACCCTCCCAATGACTCTTGTGACCGTTTCCTGGAGGTTGTGGATCTCACCTTCAGGAGTAGACTCTCCCATTGGAATTCTTGAGAGCTCTAAGTCAAATGCCTGCAAGTCCTGCTCCGATTTATCCACTGTAGGCTTAGCAATCTCCAGGAAGCTGACCTTGAGCATCAGACACTATTCTGGAGGTGATTTTGGCTTTCTTGGCACGACAAGGAGTAGTGCCCAACAAGGCTGCGACAGCATCAAAATTTGGCCCTGAGCTCTGAGAGGAAGATTTCCTCTTTCTACTGTCAATAAGAGGTTGAACCCATGCAAAAGAGGAAGAGGAAGCAGCAGGAGGGGCAAGAGGACTAAGAGACATAGAGCTCATGATGCTCAAGGTTTGCACAGCTGTGGTCTCAAGTTGAGATGTGAGTAGGGCGCTGGATACAATTGCTGCTAAAGAATCAATAGCACTTGGAAGTTCAGTGCTCTGGACTTCCTTATCTTTATCTGCTGGATCTTCAGGAGCATTTGCAAGGGCTGGCACTTCACTCTCTTCACTTTCACTGAGAACAATGATGTTCTCTGGTCCCAAAGGCACTTCTACCTATTTACTTTGAGGATCTTTTTCCACAGGCTCCTTCTTAACCTCTTTAAGTTTCTTCTGGTACACTTGAGTGGATGAAGAAGGTGTGGAAGCTGCAGGTCCTTGCGTTGATGAGGCAGGAGGGGTTTGCACAGATGTTTCTGATATGGGAGTCGATGCTTCCCTCCTTGGTGTTGTAACATCCTTGGAAGAGGATTATCCTGAGTGCCTTCTGAGCTCTCGAACTTTCCTGTGAAACCAGACCTTAGTCTTGACTAAGACTGGAGCAAGGATCTCAGCCAGATCATCTTTTTCTTTCCTGTTCCAATCCAAGTCCTCTAAGGGGGTGTGTTTAATAACATTGTCATACTCATATGAGTATAGATCATAATTGTCATCCTGGAGTCCTTCAGGAACTTGGTACAAGCCAAGTTCTTGGATCAATTGCAGAGAGAACCTACCATAATGCCTCCTTCGGCTTCAAAATCATCTGCACAGTCAGCCCAATAGTCCTCTGTATCTGCCCTATGATGATAGATTACCTTGATGTTCTGCTCAATGAACTTCTTCAAGTCGAAGCAAGTTCTTGGCTTAAAGAAATGAACGGTGATAGGGACCAGGGCTCTCTCTATGTTCTGTGCGTCCAGGGCTGTTTTACAAGTGTAATCTTCCAAAGAGATGGGAAAGTGCAAACCAGAAATCTTCTTATCTCTGCAAGTTCTGTGCAATTTGTCCAATTGCCTGCATACTTCAATTAAAGCCATCTTATCATTGCAGAACATGGGAAGCCTCAGAGCGGTGCTCTCATAGCCAGCAAGCCTGATATAAGAGAATTTTCTGAATTGAATAAAATAGGCACCGTAGTGCGATATCAGGTTCATGGCTTCGTCTGAAAACCTTCTAGCAGTGTCACCCTCGAGCAGCCTGACCACGTACATGGTGAAAGCATCATTTACTCTTCTGAAATTGTGATTGCTGGTTTCTAGGGTGAACTGCGGGCAGTAGGCATATATAGGGTCATCCTTGTGGGCATCAATGTAAGAAAAACCAAACCATTATCTTGATGCTACTAGGGTATACATTAGGTACGAAGTCATGTAGAACTTCTTCGTTTGCTGTACATTAGACAGCTGCTCCACCAAATTCATGCTGATGATTTCTGCCCAGTTGATATTTTGAGTTCCCTCACACACCATGCTAATCAGTGGGCACATCCAGAAATGGAACTCGTTAGTAGAAGGTAATCCCGTCACTCGAGCCAGTAGCATTATGAAATTTGACAACTCTTCATTGAAATCTACTCGGAAGAGAGTCTTGGATAGGTGAGATGCTCCCTTCTTAGGGTTTTTAAGCCATAACTTCGCCACCCGCGCCTTGTATTTGTCACTGTCTTGGTTAAACAGGTCCTGTGCTTGATCCCAGGAAACAACTATGGCATTATCCATCTCTGGGATCCTCATGCAGTGCTAATGGTGGAAGCATCCAGCTTGGCGATGAGTTCCCTGTGTACATTAGTTAACTCACTCGAATCAGGGTCGAAGTGAGCTCCACATTAAAGCACTATATTAGCACACTATACCGAGATCGGGAAACCTCCAGCAAAAGCCAAACCACTGTCGTGAATCATCTGCGCCATAGGTGTAGGGTTTGCATCCGCCATCCTTGCCCAAAAATCACTGAAATCAAGATGACGAGCTTCACTGTCCCTAATATTATGAACGGCAGATTCTAGTGGCAAGATTTGCTCCTGTCCCTGAAATTTGATCTTCATATTGACAGTAATTCAGAGGACAGAGACGCGAGCTTGACTTTGGGAAGGAATTACAGAGGGAAAGGATACATGCGTAGGAAATTATATTGCAAGGGTTCGAGCAAAGGATAGCGTGGAAGCAGTGTGAAAAATGCAAAGGGGGGATGCCCGTTATATAGCCGATTAGGAGAGAGAAAGAAAATGAATGCGCATTTAATACATACCTACCAATTTGAATAAGCATGATATTCGGGTAGAGCGGGAAAAATAAGCATGAATGGCACTTGGTTCATTTGGGACATGTGAGACGCGAATGCGCGAAACACGCGACTCAGCTAGATTAGATGAAAAGGTGACAATGGGTCCGGAAGAGCTTGGGACATTTGGGACGTGAAAGCACGAAGTACGTGGTTCGGGCGAATCGGCCGAAAATGGAACAACTTGCCTGATTGAACCTGGGACATTTGGGACAAAAATGTGCGAAGTACGCGGTTCGGGTGTTTCGGCCGAAAATGGAACAACTTGCATAATTTGACTTGGGACATTTGGGACAAAAATGTCCGACGGGCCCGAAAAAGACAATTTTTGGGGAGATCGGCCGATCGGGGAACAGAGCGCACATGAACTTGGGACACGCGGGACAAAAATGTTCGACAGGCCCGAAAAAAACATGAAATGACCTAAAAACGTAGATTTTCTCAACTTCACGACTTTTAACACTTTCAGCACAACAGAGAAGACACTTAAACTAAAAATTTTGAAAATTCACTTTCTTAAGAGCAGGGAATTTTGGGTGGACAATAGATACTTTCCCCCAATTCTCTCCCTTTGGGCTCTAGTTGCCTCTTGAGTCATTTACCCTCATTTTTTACCCTACTCTCCTTGAGTCGAGCTCGCCTGCCGCTTGGTTGTCAGATCTGAACTACGGGCTTGCATGACTAAACCATCACATCAATTATCTCCTATGTGGGGCGTGTTTGACCAATTTTTTTGGTCAAATTTGGGATACATAGTTTGGAACTCACAGGGACATCTACCTCCTAGATGTAGAGACCAGTAGCAAACATTCTCCATGGAGTCACAAATAATATCCTGGTACTGACCCTTTCCCTGAAACCTCGAGCCTGACACTTGCACTTGGTGACCCTGAGCAGTCCCCGTTGTCTAAACTCTCAATTTTTATAAGAAATTCTTGAAATAACATTTTTGAGAGTAGAAAATTGTTTGACCTGGGGGCTTTCACCTTTCCCTTGAATTGACTGTTACAATATTCTCCTTGGGCACATTGAACTGCACAATGATACAACATTGGAGCAACAAAACACCACAACACACTATATATGAAGGAAAAGATCATACATACACCAAGTGGACCATGCAAAGTGTGTACAAGAACTTTTGTTATTGAAAGAAAAACTACTCCTATTCCTACACTTACCCTAACAAAGAAAATCTAAACAAAGCCTGCTACAAGAAGGGAGAAATAGCTTCCCTTTCTCAAAAACTTTGGCCATGTATATGATTTGACATTGAATATGGCTGCTTGTATGAGTGAAAAAATGAGTATGAGATGATCTTCCACCCATATCATCAAGGTATCAACATCAATATAAAATAGATCCTCAAGCTAATTGACATTAGACTCCTGGAGGTGTTGATGGTGACCCTTGGTGCTTTGTATATTATCCTCATGTCATGAAGTGGACATGACTGGTGTTGGCTTCTCCCTTGGCTCTATTGAAGCCAAGTACCTGATTGGACACGGTCTGATCCGATGGATGTGCCCATTAATCTGAATTTAAACTCCAAGGATGGAGTCTTCTCACAAACATTCCTGGGTGGATGGTGTGAGAGAGATGCAGGTAGATGGATCCTCATGCCCTTTTCCTTCATCATCCTGAGAAGAAAATGGAAGATTCATATGTTCCAGCCTTGGTTCTAGAGTGCTGTCATGAAGTGCTGGCTATATTTTCCTTGAAGTGGTGGATGATGGAGGAGAAAATGATGTAATCTCCTTAGTTTACTCTCCATCAAAGAAACCCTCCAAGTCAAAGAAATAATATTCCTCCTCTTTGTCCTGTTGTGTATGGTCGACCTCCTCCATGGTGTCCTTCGGGTCAACAATTTTCTGACCATGGATCCCCTCATCCTTAAACACGAAGTATGAAAGCTCAAACTCTTCTTCAACACTAGATTTTTAAGGGGATGAAGTGGGAAGAAGAACTAAAGGTTCGTATGTGGCCTGCTCTGCACTTAGAGCCTCTGGAATAGTATGGTTCTCCTCCAGAACTATGCCCTCTAGAGCTAACTGATTTTTCTCTACAATAGGCACCTGTATGATTTCCTCTTCCTAGTTGGAGTCATATGAGTCACACCATTCTTCAACTCTCCTGTAGTCATCGAACATGACGACGTTAGTTGGGAAAGGTGCATTGGTAGGGGGCTATAAATTTATGGTACAACTATGAAGAGGGGTATCAGAATAAAATGGGAGGTGATCTACAAACATGACGAGGGAGAAGGGATGGAATTCTCAATGGGGGTAGTGTGCAAGAAGCTAGGAACATGTGCAGTGGGATAAGATGATATAAGTTGGCACGAAGGAGTGGGAGGGATGTAGGATGGTAGTGTAGGGTCGCCTCATTGACAAGGTTTTTGCGCACTATATTTTTTAGCCTCCATTAGCCTCGCCCATTCTGTAATCTAGGGAAACATCTCAGTGATGAAGTGCAGCGTCTGCAGGGTGCTAAACTAGCTTGGTATGGGCCCGACCCATGGACAAGGGACCTTATAGCCAAGTTTATCTTCTATTATGGAGCACTTGACTCTGACCTGCATCATTCCCATCTCTATCTCTTGCAAATGCCTCTCAAAATCAGCTTCAGCCAAGGAGTATCCACCATCATCTACATAAACTTGTTCTTGACAAATATTTTGGTTAGAAAAAGATGGGTTGTATGCATTTTCAGGACAATGGGGCTCATAAAACTAATTTGGAGGAGGATTTTGAAACTGTGGGGATGGCTCAGGGAAATAGTTATGCTACTGCAAATGAGAATTCCTTGGTGAGAAATAAGTCATGATTGCACAACTTCATGGGATGGAAGAAGATGAAATATGTGGAAAGAGTAGTGGGTGGAAAGATGTGGTTTGAATGTGCCTCAAAAGGCTGAATCTCACAAAGAACACATCAACTTGATGAAATGAAGTGGTAAGGTGTTTCAAACCTGTCCCACCGGGCATTCCAGAACTGTTAGTGTGGTCACATGGTGGCTTAATATTTGTTGTTGGTAATGAGATACCTTGTAAAGATGAATAAAATCTAACCTCATTGTCCCACCGGGAATGCCATAAATATTAGTGAAGAATCACAACACCCTTGGATGGACTTATGTGTGAATGGGGCATTTAGTGTGATTACATAACATTGGACCATCTCTTAGGATGTGGGACTTACGGACTTGAGATGGCCCTCTGGAGAACGCCGCATTCTTCTTCCTAAACTCCCTACCACACGATACTCCAGTGCAGGAAAACTATCTAATCCTAATCTAACCTTCCAAGGAGACAGGGAGAGAGAGAAATACATAAAAATGGAGTCTACACTAAAGCGGTGATACACTAGAAAAGGAAAGTGGTTGATCACAAATCCAACTGCCTGATGTGAAGAGAGGTGAGCAATGGAGAGGATGGATGGATGCATCACAGACCAGAGATTAAGTTCACATGGAACACAAATTCAAAACCCATTAAACACAACTCCCAGAACCTACAATAAACATCATAGTATGCATGTTATACCCTGCAATAGTGAGATGTGAGAAGACAATAAAATAAGAAAAGGATGGACAAATGCATCATGAATCATATTTTATTGCTCCAAAAGTTCACATGGTATATCATCAGTGGGAAAGGGGTAAGAAAATGCCATTACAGAGCCATGAGAGGAGGTTTATACTCCGCATTCTATGCTAAGGAAGAAAGATAGAGTGGGCCAGGAGCGCAACAATGACCAACATTTTGAAATATGCCCCTTTACTACAGTATATTAAAGAATGAGAGAAGGAGAGAGAAGGAAATTTAAACTCTGTTTCAACCACCCCTGTAATGAATTGAAATCACCTACTCTAGCCACCCAAAAATCATTGAAATCCGCCTACAACAAGATGGGATTTACTGCAAAACCCATGCCCCCATGTCCTATTCCTTGTTGGACATGAAAAGAGGCCCAATCTTCATCATGGCGGCAGGTAGGAGACTTGACAGCATTGAGAATGGTGGGCTGAATAATTAATGGGGGAAGGTGAGTATCAAGTGTTGAGAGCTTTCCAAAAAGTCCCTTCCCACTCAAAACTGATTTCCCAGTCGAAATATATGGCCATCCGAAGGTCTGGGGTTTAGGCGTTTAACCCGGGAGCAATATAAAAGGGTTTATCCATATATGGGCAACGTGTCTGCCCCATGCTTGTTTAAGATTTCTCCCCCTGCTTTCACTTGTCAAACTGCACCAGATTGACATGTGGAGGCGTCCGCAGGCCTGCCTACTTCCTTTGTATTCTAATTGAGTCTTTTAGCTGGCAGAGGCACTGTGCCTGACCTAAGACATGTGGAGGCTTTGTGTTCATTTGGAAATTGCCCCCATATTTTACCTTTGAGGTTACGTGGACAAGGCACGTGGCGAGTTGGCACATGTTTGGAGATTCTACTTAGACTCTACCCTTAAAGGTGTCTCAGGCCAATGCGTGGAAGCTTCCGCAGATTTTTTGTTTCTTTTTCCTTTTGGCCAAGTCCCCTTCTATTGGTGTGGCCATATATCTCACCTTGGACATGTGGAGGCTCAGTGCTTATTTGGGAACTACCCCTAGAGTTGATCTTTGAAGTTGCGCTAAGTCGACACATGGCACCTTCTGCTGGTTGTACCCTGTTTATAATTTTCAATGACCGGTTCTATTTACTTTTTAGAGTTGGGACACGTGGAAGCTTCACACTTGTTTGGGTCCTTCTTATCGCCACACCTTCTGAATTTACGTCAAGATGATGCGTGGCTCTTCCGTGGGTCTGTTGTTAATTTGATTTGACCTTTTGATGGCCGATGCGACTTTTGATACTTTGAACACGTGGCGAACCAATGCTTGTTTAAGGACCACCTCTAGATTTCAACCTTGAAGATGCACCAAGCTGACACGTATCTCTTCTGCAGGTCTACTATTACTTTACTTTGACTTTTCTATAGCCGATGTAACTTTCGAGACTTTGGACACATTGCGGACCAGCACTTGTTTGGGGACCGCCTTCAGATTTCAACTCTGAAGATGTACCTAGCTAACACGCGGCATCGTCCGTTGACCTAATACTTTTCAACTATCACATCTAGACACGTGAAGGGCCTACACTTGTTTGGCACTTGCCTTTGGATCTGACCCTTGAAGGTGCGTTGATGACACACATGGAGGCTTCCTCCTAACTCGAGAATTTTAAACGGCCGATGATACCCCCTCCGGGTCATTGACGTGTGGTGGGCTAGTGCACATAGAGAGATAACCTCAAGATATTTCCATTGAAGTTGTGCCAAGATAATGCGTGGAGGCATCCACCAGTTCTAAATTTTCAATGACCAACTATGTCCCCTTTTTTGGACCTGGGGCATGTGGAGGCTCTGCAGTCATTTGCGGTATTTGTTTCACTGTGCCTTTTGGAATTGTGCTAGGTTGATGTGTGGTACATTCCACAAGTCTGTTGTTTAGCCTCAAGTCAACTTGTATGTGGTGAAGTCTAAAAAATTCGATCCTTTCCTACAATTCTATCACTTTGGGCTTTAGTCGCCTCTTATGTCGTTCAGCCTCATTTTTGACCCCTCTCTCCTTGGGTCGAGCTCACCTGCTGCTTGGTTGTCGGATCTAAACTATGGGCTCACATAACTAAAATATCCCCTTGATTATCTCCTACATGGGGCATGTTTGACCAATTTCACTAGGGGTAAATTTGGGATAACACTAGGGTCTTGGAAGATGCATAGATGGCTCCTTACACCAACCCTTGCATACAAGAGTTGTGGATTTCGTGGAGAGAATATTCCTTTGCAACCCTATAGGACGTGTAGAAAATATTTCCATAATATTCAAGAATGAAAGCAAGGCCGAAACGGATTTAAGATCGGTTGATGGTGAGTAAATCATTAGCTAGCTGCACGTTGAGCCCAAGCAGAAATGTGATAAATTTCCTCTCCTCCTCTTTCCTGACATACAAGGGCATGACCACGCAATGGATCAACAAATTCTTAATGTTGTGGATGCTCTCCTCATGTGTGATATCTAATAAGGTGAAATCCTCCCTCATTGCATAAACCCTGTGCACGTCTGTCTTACTTCCTATAGAGAGGGACTTGGAGAGTAGGTAGGGTAGTAGATCTATTTTATCTCAGAGACCATTAAACCTACTGAAATAAAAATTTAGACGCAGATCAAGCAATTTTTATATAAATACAAAAGATGAAGAGGTACTAGGATTACTGATTTATCCCGTGCGTAGGACTACTTCTACCCACAATGGTGTTAGTTAACAAAAGGCTATCAACGAGATCTCCAACTTCTACACTCGCTGTAACTGTTCCATTTTTATTTATTTTTTCTAAATTTACCTCGTTTATCGAGGTTTCTGAGTTGTCCGAGGCTTTGGATACCAAATAAGTGCATGAATTATTATGCAAAGAAAGTGACAGGTCTAGATGACTGCTTAGGAAGGGACGTCCATGCCCTCTCCACATGCCACCACCAAACCACCACTTCTATTAGCTCGCCTACCACATTACCTCCTCTGCCAACTCCCAATCAATTCATCCAACCACTTCACAAAATAGATTTTTTATTAAAAAAAATTAATATTAATTTAGGTTGGGAACAACAATATTAAAAAGAAATGCAGAAAAAATAATTTTATTTATGAGTATTAATAATAAATCATTTTGAAGATTATTTATGATGATTAATAATAAATCAAAAATAACTTTTGAATATTATCAATGAGGATTAATAATAAATCATTTTGAGATTAGAAAGACATGATTTTTTATATTGTTTTTTTTGTGTTAATTTTATTTATGATGATTAATAATAATGTTTTTGAGTATTAAAAGAAAATGATTTGTATGGTTTCAATCTCACAAAAATATAATGTTATTTATGAGGATTAATAATAAATCATTTTGAAGATTATTTATGAGGATTAATAATAAATAATTTTGGAAGATTATTTATGAGGATTAATAAAAAATCATTTTGAGATTACATAAACAAAACAACGAATAATAGAAATAACATAAATAATATTGCAATTAAAATAGATTATTCCAAACTCAAATCAACACTTTTGTGTATATATATTTTCTTCCCTGCCAAAGCATATTTTATTTCCTATCAAAGCTTCAGCGCAATATAACTTGTATGTAAAAAGAAATTACAATTTCCTCCAATATAAATATGGATTTTATCTAATAATATAACACTCAACTCTAAAAATAGAACATCTTAAAAAAAGAACTTCAGTCTCCTAAAATTACCACATGCTTTTGTGCATGAATACAAAAGATTTTGTTTTATTTGGAATTTCCTAAAAAAACATCTTAATTAAACTAAGATGTGCATGATAAATTTAAACTAATTTATTTTCTTTCCTTAAAATCTACGCCTTGCATGGAAGATGGAGAACTATTTTTCTCCTAATGATAGATTAGACATAATTATCATGTATTTCTAACACTCCCCCTCTAACATTATCACCTTTTTTTATTCTGGAGCTAAGTGTATGTTTCCATATCTTACACATTCCTCATCACAATCTCCTAAAAATATTCTCAAATCCTCAAAAACATCATTTCCCAAAGCCTTTGTAAAACTAGCAGCAAATTGATCTTTTTATCTAAAAATGTCAAGACAAATTTTTATGTTGTTCACCAACTCCCTGATTAAACAATACCTCATATAAATATGCTTTTTCATCTTGTGAAAAACATTATTTTTGGACAATGCTATTTCTATGTTTTTTTTAACAAAATCTTTGCTTAGCGTTTTCTTGATTCTACCTCAGATATTTAAATACTCTTCTCATCCACACAATTTGACATTTAACTTCTGTTACTTGTATATACTTTGTCTATGCTAAAGATAGTATGAAAATGGGTTGTATCTTTTATGCCAATGAAACTACACCTCTTCCAAAGTGAGAAGTATAACCAGATGGATTTTTCTTGTCATCTGAAGTCCTGACACTATCATTGTCTATATAACATATGAGTATGAACTCGTCTAAGATTGAATACAAAATTTCATTATTCTTAGTTCCATATACATACCTCAAAATATATTTATCAGCTTCCCAAGGTGAATCTTTTGAAGATTCCATAAACCTTGATATGATGCTCAGATTGTTGGTGCTCAAATTAGTCTAGCCCCATTTGCCATTAAAATTCCTTAGTTTGTGGTCTTTGTCACATTTTTATCTCCCCGTGTTGTGCTTCAAAAGACTATGTCTTTGTTTTGGTTACCGTGATCAATCCCTTCCTGGGTTGAGAATGACTTAGGGATCATGTTATCCAAAATAGGCCCATGCTTATTTTTGGCTAATTCCTCCTCCTTTTCCATTACTGGTACTTAAAATGGATTTTTTTCATGCTTAGGGCACTCAAAATTTTTTGGGTATGCTTTCATCAGATAGAGAATTTTTCCACTTTTCTAGAAAGGTAAATAAGTCCTCCTAACTCCTATTTTTTGAGTTATGGCTCAGCAAAGTTTGGAGGGGAAATTTTCCCTGGGCAGGCCTGCGGAGGTAAGGAGGAAAATTTGCCAAGGAAAATTGGTAGGTCGGTGGACACAGGGATAAATTTGGCACTTAGCCATTTTGGGGAAAAAAGGCACAAAGACAAAAATCAGCCCGTGAGCCCGCGAAAGAGAAGGGAAATTTTTTTCCCAATTTGAAATCAAAGGGTTAAAGTCGAGAATTGACCCACGGATCCGGCAAAGGAAAATGGTCAAGGCTCCACTCTAATCAGAAGTTGACACATGTCATATGGGAGTGTAGGGACACGGAGTTGTTGGAGAATTTTTGTAAAATTTTAAAAAGGGCAAAAGGCGAGGTTTGAGGCCACGAGCCCATGAAGGAAGAAAACGAAGCACACCTCTACACCAATCAGAAGCCACCACATGTCATTTTTATGACACATCATCAGCGCATCGGCAAGGCATGGATTTCTTTGGGAAATTTTCCCAATTTGAAATCAAAGGGAAAAATTTAAGGTTTGACCCCGCGGACCCCAATTTTGACCCATTTTCCACTATTTTTGCCCTAATTTGGTCACAAAACTTAAAAAAGTCATATCTTTAGATCTAGTGGTTGAAATTCATGAAATTTGGTACCATTGGAAATATATCAACACCCTCTATGTGATGGAATCTTCAAATTTTATTTTTGGTCAACTTTTGGTGGAGAAAAATGAAGAAACGTGTCTAGAATGGGAAAAAAACGTAGAAATGACATCCAACTACCAGATTTTAATGTGGTATGGTACCCATTCTTCTCCAACATGGTTGAAAACATTGGGAAATGAGATTATAGAGGATCCCATCACTTTGTAGGCTGATTTTATGGATCTGATTGGTGGTTGAGCTCTCAAATCAACATGTCACGCATTTTCTCTTCCACTACCTTATGTTTCATTTTTAAAAGATAGTATTGGCTCATTTTGTAATGGTTGGATGTTCTTGCTCTTGCAATCCTTTCTTTTATCCTTAACAAGCGGATTTGAAGGAGTTTCAGACCTCTCGTGAAGACTACAACATGTTTTTAACCTCCTTTCTATTGTAATGTATTGTATCAAACTTGGAAATGATATTGTATGTTCTATGATCAATTTTCAATCATCTCATGCATTTATTATTGTCTTCTGATCCTTCATTGCATTCTGGTAATATGTGCACGTTTTGGTGTTGCATCTCCATGATATGTGTCTATTTTGTAAAGCAAGGATTTCAACACTCCTATGGTGTATCACTGTTTTGTTTCCATTTCCATGTTTTCTCTCAACCCTGTCTCCTTAGTAGTTTTAGAGTAGGAATTTTGAATCAGAAGCTTTGTAAAAATTGCATGCATACACCTAAATAGAGGAGTAGGAACTAGCCTTCTTTGGAGATCTTTCCCCATTTGTAAAGGTCCCACACTTTGGGAAAGCTCAATGTTGTGCAATCACACCAAATGACATTGCCTTAGAAAAACATATCTGAAGGTCATTTTGGGGGCATTATGATTTTTCACTAACATATCCATAATTGGTTTTTTGTTTCTGTGTCCATCTGAAGGAGTTTGTAAATTGGGCATAAAACTTGGGTTGTTCCTTTCCTTCCGTTTTCCGTAGTCATGTGTTATTGTCCCTATCTTTTTTGTCCCAAATACCTTAAAAAATACGAATGGATGTAGCTTAAAGGAGTATGTTTGAACCTTGTAACATTTCCACATTATCTTTCCTTGAAGAAAATTTCATCTCCGGGCTCAAATGGTTGTTTTCCTACATTTTCACGGTTTGATGGGTGTTTTTTCCTGGTCAAATTTACATCTCTACATCTATAGAAACATGGCCCTCTTTGGTTAGATGCGGCTCGATAAAGAACTCTAAAACTTTTTTGGCTTGCCTTAACCCAAAATCTGTCCACGTGGAGGAACGACGCTCATTTAAAATTTCACCTTTTTGTTTGGCCTTGGAGTTACATTGGGAGGACATGTGGAGGATTCCGCTACTTTTCCCAAACTTAGACAATTTTTTCATATAGTCAATACAGTTTTTAGCAGGACAAGGACATGTAGTCAGCTCGCGCTCGTTCAGGGTCTCTACTCTTGGGCACCATCTTGAAGTTGCGCCATGAAGACATGTGGAGGATTCCACCAGATCTTCCCATACTTAGAATTTTAGAAAAAAAATTAAGAGGCCTAGGACATGTGGAGGAACTGCGCATGTTTGGGGGTCGGCCCTTGATTTTTTATTTTAAAGAAGCATGAGGACGAAACTTGGAGGCTTCCACTCACTTTACCTTTTTCTTGTACTTTTCAATGGCTGAAGGAGAATCCTTCGGACCCTAAACACTTAGCACCTTCCGCTCAACCTTCAATTTTTGAAAAATTCTGTTGGACTAGGACACGTGGTGAGCCCACACTCATTTAGGGTCTCTACTTTTGGGGACCATCTCAAGATGCGCCATTGAGACGCGTTGGCTATTTGAAAAATCAAAGGGCAGGGAAGTGGACCATCAGAGGTAACTTGGATTTTTTGCCTCTTATTGCCAAAAGGTTTAAAATCATCAAAATGATCCGCAAGCCCGATAGAGGATAGTCAAAATTTGCTTTGAAATTCAACAGAAGAGGTGCGGACTTCCAAGGGAAATTTGGAAAGTTTTTCTTTTGTGAAAAAGGGGGTTAAAGTGTAAAAAGGAAGCTCGTTTTCGCTGGGACACACATTTGGACACGTGTCAGGCCACTTTTTCAAAGGCGGAGGGGTGGAGCAAAATGAGAAATTTTGAATTTTTTGAAAAATTTGTAAAAGGTAAAAAGGAACCCAAGTTCCATTTTAACTCGAATCTCCATGGATGATCCAAATTCAAAAGGGAATTCAACAGCAACTGTGCACTTGTATCTGATTTTTTTTCTAGTTTTACTCCAAAGCTCTTGGAGATGTGAGTCTTCCTGATTTATTGATGTCTCGTGCATGCCAAATAGAGAGGAGAATTAATTTGATATATAAATTTGGTGGGGAAGATCTGAAAACGTGTTTTGCCATTAAGATGTGATTTTACTATCAGGTTCGATATGATTTCCAATCTTTCCTTCCTTGGCACGCAAAAACCAGATTTAACATATCATAGGAGGAAGTGGTTGGTACATGAGATGAAGAGCGATCTACCAGATGAAAGAATTGAATGCTAGAGACATTTGAAGATATTTTCCCTCTAATCACCTAAAAACATTTTTGCAAATCTGATTCTGGAATCACGATTGAAATTGTAACTAGAAATGGTACTTTGAATGTTTCTTGTTTTGGGGGAAAACTCTATTCTAGAAAAATGCTATAAATTGCATGAATTATTCGTGTAAATGGTTGTAGTGTTAGAGGCCAGGATTTAATTTCTAAGAGAAAATTTTGACAGAGCCCATGTTTCTGAGAAAGCTATTTTACTTCTTTTGTGTTAAATTTGATCATGTCAAGGTGGTTACAAGTGTACAACAATTGATGATCTTTGAGATTGTTCTAGAAAATTTCCCTTGCTGATGAATTTAATCAAATTTGAGTTAATCTATGTTACTTTTGGGAAAAATTGTGTCTGTTCATTTCTAAATGTCTGCAAATAGTTTTTGTTGTTCCCATTGCACTCTTACATTGAAATATTTGTGAATCACACAAGATATTATCCTTGTGATAGTTTGGTGGCATTTGCAATTTCATTTATCAGAAGAGCTTTCATTTGATAGTGAAATAAACAAATTTAAAATCATTGTACCCCTACCATGATTATAAGATTGTTTGTTAGTCTTTGAGGGTATCTTAGGTGTGATATAACATAGGTTGATAATGTTCAATTAAGTCTTTCAATTTGAGCCTTCTTTTTGGATTCTTAAAGTTTATGTGAAAACGTGCTTATATGGGCCTCCATTGAAGCACACATTCTATTTGAAGGAACATTTTAGCTATTATGAAGCATTATGTTGATCAAGCCTTCTATTTTTTGTAAAATCTCTCAAAGATCTAGTGAATCAAGTTCATTCTGCCTCACCTCCCACCAAAAATTCATTTAAAAACAACCAATCTTACCTATACTACCCATGTTTGTCCTTTGTGTGTAAAAATGCATAATTTATATTACTGAAACATGCAAACGCAATCAGGTTTTCATTGTCTTTAGTATCTTGAACTTTGCTTAGAAAATATTTCCATTATCTAGAGTGATTTAACTCATGAGAGTTAGAATTTATTGCATTGATCATATTTTCTTCAAGGTCTTCTTAATAACTTTACAAGGAAGGAAATCTCCATATCCTCCACAAATAGTGGGCTAAAAAAGGGTCCTCTCACCCTAGTTGAAAGGAACAACCATAAAGTAGTGAGGATATATCAAATCCTCTTAAGGGTGATACCCATTTCTCCACATCTGAGTTACAAAGAGCAAGTTGCATTTATTCCCCGGCTACAAAATGACACACAACATGATCTGATTATCTCTAAGCTTCCTGTCAAACCTACAATGCTTCTCAGCTTTTAAGGGAGAATCAATTTGGGTACCTGTTGGTATCCAAATTTTCTCTCCTTTTCAAGATGAGCAACAACACAGATTCAACAGGGAGCTTAGAGGTAGATAGATCATAAATGTGTATCATTTTATAGACAGGGATGAAATCTAACTGACCCTTTGTTACTCGAGTTTGTGTAGAGATGGAAACACCTTTAAAAGGATGTGGTCTTATCCTAACTATTTTAGGTTGTGCCTTTCAACCAAGGTAAGAGAACCTATTTTATAACCTCTGATTATTGAAGGATGTTGGTAAATCCTTCTCGTCCATAAATTATATAGAGAAGACCTTGGGGAAAATATAATCAACACACCAAATATGACTCTCACGAGTTGTCACTTCAAGATTATGGGGGTATTTTCAACACAAGACAAAGGTTACTAAAGACATTTGGAATCCTGATATGTTATGCAATCTTTGGCAAATGGATTTTGTTCTTTTGGGGATATACAAAGCAAGACATGGGTAGTTTGGGGTAGGATTGGTTAGTTGAAATAGTTTTTTTGGTGGGAGATAAACAAGATAGATTGGAATTTTCTAGATCCTTGAGAAACTTCACAAAAAATGGAGAACTCAGTAACAGAAAGCTTCAAAATAGTTAAAACATTCCTTCAACCAGATGGTGTGCATAAATGGAGGCCCAGAAATGAATTTTTTCACACAATCTTTGAGATTCTAGTACGAAGGCTCGAGTTAGAAAACCCAATAAAACATCAAAATCTAAGATCATTCACGCCTAAGGTACAATCAGAGGCTTACAACAAATATATTTCAACAGATGAAATAAAAGAGATTTTAAATCGTTTATTTCATTCCCATATGAAATATCTTCTGAAAAATGAAATTGCAGATGCCACTAAACTATCACAAGTATTCACAGAGATTTTGATATAAGATTACACTAGGAACAAGAAAAAATACTTACAGACATTCTGAAAGTTAAAGAAACTCAAAATTTTCAAGAGATTTGGCACACATTAACTCAAAATTTATCATACTCATCAATAGGGGAGATTTATTTAAACAATCTCAGAGCTTATTGATGGCTATACACTTGTAACCAACTCAACATGAATGAAAATGTAACACAAAGGAAGGTTAACCTGGTTTCTCAGAGGATGAGCTTTTCTCAAAATTTTCTCGTGAAGATGAACTCTCGACCATTTGTAAGAGTAATCTCATTTGCATTTATAATACATCCTTTACATCTAATTTCCCCTCACCCAAAACAGGAATATTTGAAGAACCTTTTTTGCATATATCGGATCATGATTTACAAAAAGTGACATTTAACAGATTCACAAAAAAATTGTCACGGGCTTTAAAAAAGGTGAATCATTGCAAATATCTGCATCATTGTTCTAACTAGATGTATATTCTTCATCCTTGGTGCCTGTAACACCTTTTCCCTCAAAAGAGAAGAATATTCAAGGGACCTTTGCTTGTTACCAATTTATTTCAGACATAGACATTTAACAAATTCATATCCAAAATCTGCCAGGTGGACAAACTGTGAACAGATCACATTTCTTGGGCCCTTAACTACTGACTAGGATGCTTGACACAACTTCTCGGGAGTTGCTTTAATTGATTCATCCTTTTTCCTTCTGAAATTTTACTCTGTAACTTCTGGATCTGGCGTCTTACTTTCTCGCATGAGTCCAAGAAAAATTCCATCTCAAAAGTACTTCAGATTTACAAATTGAGCTCCCAAATTGATTCAATTGAACTTTGCAGACCCAAACAACACAAATTTGCCAAAAATTTAATGAAGAATGATGTAAATATGTATCTCCAAACATCCTGGAGCTTCAATTGTGGCAAAATCAAATGAAATGTGTATCTACCGTTGATCTTGTGTTTCAAATTTTAATCTGAGCCCTCCACATGGAAAAATGTGATTGGAAACGAGTCTGGGGGCACCTTTTTGACATTTTATAACTTTTGGAAAAAGGAAAAATTTCCAAATTTTCCCCGCAGCTCTGCCCTTCCACCTTTAGTCTTTGATGTGGGTCCCAGCGGACGTGCACTTCATTTTCTCATTTTTTATTTATTTTCCAAAAAAGGAAAAATTTCCATACTTTCCCCTACGGGCCTGCACCTCTACTTTTGACTATTCACACTGGCACTAATTTTTGGTCGGGGCCGTGCTTCAACTTACAATTTTATCCCATTTTTGCAAAAGGCAAAAAACATTAAATGACCCTGAAGTTCTTTCTCTCCATTTCCCCGCGTGCTACATGTCTCAATGATGTAATTTGAGATGGTCATGAAAATTATAGACCCCAAACAAGCATGGGCCTAACACCTGTCTTAGTCTCGCAAAGTCTCCAACTATCCTCCTGGCGCTTCTTCAAAATAGAACTCAAGGGCTGGTCCCCAAACATGTGTGTTCCCTCCATGTCCCAGGCCTCTTTAAGAAGTTGCGTGAAAATTCTAAGTACGAGAAGGCCTAGTGGAAGCCTCCAGATGGACATGTTTTGTGTTGAAGTGAGCCTTTCGACCAAAAAGGGACACTTTTTAATTGATGCCGAGAAGTAATTTTGACCGGGAAACTACACCCGTCAAACTGTAAAATGCAGGAGATCCACCATTTGAACCCAGGGAGACTAAAAACATAAAAGAGGCCGTAAATAGAGGGATTTTGAAAGGCCGATGGGGTGAGACAAATTTGAGCACCAACACATGCTCCAACTTAGGGATGGGCACTTCCTGTGAGTGCCACAAGAACCAATAGCAAATCAAGTGCCAAGAATAGACCATTGGGTAGTGGAGTCAAAGAAAAAACTAGCATAACAGATCAACCATAACCATCCTTAAAAAAACAAACCGAGAAACTAGCAAAACCAGGTCACCAAGGACCAAAACAAACAAAACACAAAAACAGATGAGAACAAAGAACTATACACTGTACAAAAGGAATATACCTTAACTTTGAGAAGTCAATCAAGGAAATGCTTTAAATGCCTTCAATTAATAGGCAATTCAAGTAATTCCCTATCTAAATATTTTAGGAAGAAGGCATTTTCACCAATTTGAATATTAATTGAGTAAGGGCCTATCTAGATTGCATCAAACTTACCATGTTTGCCCTTATCTTCATGCCTGTTATCCCATAATAACACAAGAGCCCCAATCCTGAAAGCTCTGGGTGTCACTTTTTTATCAAATAACCTCTTTAAATTTTCTATGAACTTCACGTGTCACTGATGAGATACCCTTTTCTCCTCATCCAACTCAATAATATGATTGATTCGAGCATCATATGAACTAACTCCTTGGTCTTCAATTTGTTGAACAAATTGAAATGAAGACAATTGTAAATGCAGGGGTAGCAGAGCTTGTGTTCCATAAACCAAATCAAATGGGCTTTTACCAGTAGATCTTTTGACAATGATTCTATCAACCTGAACAGTGAACTTCAGTTTCTCACCCCACTTCCTTTTGTTCAGCTCCAAGGTTCTTCTAATGATTTTTAACAAGTGTTTTTTGTTAGACTCAGCTTGTCCATTTCCTTGGGGGTTGTAGTTAGAAGCATATGTCATATTTATCCCATATAATTTGCACATTTCCATCAAAGGATTAGCTATGAAACACATGGCATTATCAGTAACAATTTTGATTGGCATTCCAAATCTTTAGACAATATGATTCAACATGAAGTCCATGACAACTTGGCGTGTTTCTTTCTTAGTGGGGATTGCTTCCACCCACTTAGAGAAATAATGGGTGGCCACAAAAATCCATTTATGACCATCACTGAAAGGGTCCAAAATTTCCCCAATAAAATCCATTCCCCATTGTCTGAATGGAGCTTCAACTGACACAGGCTGCAAAGGAAGGGAACCTGAAGCTTTCAATCTTCTAGAAAAATGCTGGAAAATTTCACATTTCCTGACCAATAGAGTTGTATCCTTGAAAATATTTGACCACCAATAACCATCCCTCAAGATTTTATGCACTGTAACTCTTCCAGCAAAATTTCCCCCACAATTTCCTCCATGGAGATCAATCATTATTTTTGGGACCTCATCTTCTGCGATGCATCTCAAGAGCACTCCCTCGGGGTTCTTCCAAGCTAACCCAAAATTAGTAATGACATATTTTTGAGAGGCTAACTTAAGATCTCTTTTCTGATTTTTACTCAAATGTTCAAGGTAACATAGATGTCTAAGATAAAATATTATATATTTGTACCATTTAGAGCTTACCAACTATTCAAGGACATCCACCCTTTCTCCTTCTACTTTAATCACCTCAATAGTTTGCACGTTTCTCTCAACAATAAGCTTATGTAGGCCCAAACCTCTTATTAATTTCGTGGTTTGGATATCCATGTCATATTCCTGAAACTTGTTTACCCATATACATCTTTTTCTTGAGACCTCCATTTCTGATAAGATGTCTTTCACCATAGTGTGGTGAATATAAGAAACAACTTTAGAACTCAAGATGTAGGGTCTGAAAACCTTTGTTTCTTTCACCAAGGCAAACACCTGCATCTCCATAATGGTGTATTTTAACTCAGATCCCTATAATTCCTTACTGAAAAAGGAAATTGGTCTCTCAGCCCCTTCATCATCCTTTTGTAAAAAAACATAGGCAACAGTGTTTTTTGTAGAAAAAGAAAATACTTGAAAAGGTTTCTTGTAAT
This sequence comes from Taxus chinensis, assembly GCA_019776745.2. Taxonomy (NCBI): domain Eukaryota; kingdom Viridiplantae; phylum Streptophyta; class Pinopsida; order Cupressales; family Taxaceae; genus Taxus; species Taxus chinensis. Next base: position 613,848,435 of record CM034156.1, read on the forward strand.
TTGGGGTGGCCAAAACATGGGCATGCTTTAGTGCTTCTTTGATCCCATGAAAATCCTAAATGGCTACTTCTTCCCACTTGATAATTTGGTATTTCTTTAACATGCAAGTGGTAGGGAGATTCAACTCAACAAATTTAGACACAAATCTTCTAAAGAAATTGATTTTCCTAAAGAAGGATTGGATTCCCTTCTTGGTTCTTAGAACTGGAGCCTTGATTATGGCTTCTACTCTCCCGGGATCAATCATGATCCCATACTTTGACAAAATGTGACCAAATAACTTGGCCTTTTACACTCCACAATCGAACTTCCTCGGATTGAGTGAAATTCCATACTCTCTGCATCATATCAGCATTTTTTCCAAGTGCTGCAAGTGATCACTTCTCTTTCTAGAAAACATAGTCACATCATCTTGGTAAACAACGATAAAAAAATTAATGTAACCAATAAAAGCAACATCCATTTCTCTTTGGAAAGTAGCTCTAGCATTCATCAGATTGAATGACATCCTTACATAAACATATGTGCCCCATGGAGTGGTAAAGGAAGTCTTTATTCTCTTTGACTCCTTCACAAATACTTTATTGTATCTAGAGAAACCATCCAAAGTAGAAACCAAATCAGATCCAGTCACTAATTGCAGCATATTTTCCATGTTTTGTAGAGGATAATTATCTTATATTGATGTTATGCTCATCTTTCTAAAATCCACACACAACCTAATATCACCATTCTTTTTTCTAACTGGCACTAAATTTGTGACCCAAGCAAAATACCTTGTTGGTTGAATAATTCCTCCATACCTTAACTTCTTCAATTCTTCTTGCATCTTAATGGAGAGGAGTGAATTAATTGGGCTCTTCTTTTTTCTGAATGGTTTTGCATTTTTTTCAAGAGGAATTTCATTTTGAAACAAATCCTCTCTATATGCTTTCATCTCAGAATAAGACGAAGCCAAACAGTCCTAATATTTCTTTAACAACTAGACATAGGACTGTTTCTCTTCCTTTCTTAGATCTTCCTCGGTTTCTCCCTTGTGCCAAATTCATGTTCTTCAACATCCCTTGAGGTTGTTATATGTCTGTTAATAACGCAATCAAATTTATTAAAGTTTAATTCAAGAGCAACCAACCCTCTAGGAATAGTATTCTATTTTAATTGAATGATGTCTTTTCCAAACAAAGTTTCTTTTCCTTCTGTTGTACACACCATTGGCTCCCAATCAATACATTGATCAGTAAACTCCCCTTTGTTCTACAGAAACCATTTCACCTGGGCATCATCATAAAATACTTGCCAGTTTTTTACATTGTCAGGGACATATGGCCTTTTTAGTATTTCAACATTATATTCACAATTGGGGGACATTGAACAAACATCAAACTGAGATCCAAAGACTACAAGCTATTCTATAATAGTATTGAACTTTCTATCATGATGCACAATATTAAATGAGTTAAACATTTCAATCAAATCCTAAATGGCATGCTTGTATTGTTTCATTCTCTGATTTTTGGTAGCATACAGTTTTCTAATTTATTGGACAATTAGTTCTCATTCCCCCTTGAAAATGATATCTTTAATATGAAACTTCCAAGAAATTCTCAAACATAATAATAATGTTTCATACTTAGCAATGTTATTAGCGCATTCAAAATTAAGTTTGAAATAAAATACAAACTTTTCTTGCTTTGGGGAGATAAGAACAATGTCGGCACCATTTCCAAACTTGGAACAAGATCCATCAAATAACAAGTTCCAAGGTAAGCCAACATGTTTAAGACATTCACACTGATCAATCTTGTGCTCCTTGTCATCAACAAACCCCACAAAGTTATCGGCATCTACATCAGCATATAACACTTCGTAAGAAGAATCCTCAATGAGATAAAATGTTTTCTTCTCCCCATACAACTTTACAAGGCTGCATTCAATAGGAATGGTGGCAAAAGACATACCCATCTGAACACTTTCACCAACACTTATAACCCACTTTCTTGATAACATCATGCCCCATTTATAGGGTAATCAATAATGACAACATCAAGTTTCTGGTTCTTACCTAGATAAGCTGCAAGTTATACCACCAAGCCTTTCACACATCCAACAATGGGTGCCTCCCTAGACTCCATGGTAGTGCATCTTCCATATGCTGTTATCACTTTGATATCCAGCTCATTCATGACCTCAAGAGGCATGACATTGCATGATGCTCCAAAATCAAACATACAATTGTGCAGCATTTTGTCCTTAATGATCAAAGTTGCAAAAAATGGATCAACATTTAATTGGGATTCAACCAAATACATCCCCAAGTAAACCTTAGGTGCTTCTCCAAGATCCTCCATTGCTGGTGGTGTTTCAAGGTCTACAATGGTTGGAGGAGGAGTTTCTAAAATGTTTACATTTCTACCTGGGGTACTCTTTTCTTCTTTCAATCCCAAGTACTCAAATGATCTCTTATTGTGCTCAGGAATCCTAATCAACTCAACAATTGGAACACTAACTTTGATTTGAATAAAAATGTGGGAAATTTCATATGGAACATTCTTTGGCAGGGTAACATTAGAAGGGAGATTAGCAAACTCATCAGATGGTGTGGGATTCTTGACAGCTCGGGCATGAGGAGAAGTATGAATCTTTTTTGGGATAGAAAGGCATTTGAAAGGTGTATCTTTCTTAGGATCCTCTTTAGGAATACTAGTAAGAAATGGAGTTTTAGGTTTGGCTTGAGGCCCTGCTCCTTTGATAAATTTACTCCTAGTATTATAATCCTTTTATTGAGAAACAACAATGTTCATTAATAACTACCTATCTTCCTCCGAAGGGATTCCTCCATTATATTTCTTTATCATTAAAGCTCTTAAATACTCAAAGTAATTATTAGGTATTTCAAAATCTTGCACTACATCTACCTTAACAGAATGAGGAGGAAGAAGTGGCACCCGGAAAATGCAGTCCCAAAACGTTGTAGCAGTTCTAGCACTTATCACCTTGTTTGAAGTTTCTCCTTGTTGTGAGTTTGAAGAGAAACCCATCATGCAAACATCATCATCAGTACCATCATCATTATCTGATTTTTCCTCTTTCTGATTTACTTCAAATGGAGGATGGGGCAAAAAAAATCTATCACACCAATCAATCTCATTGGCTTCATCAATAGCAGTAACCTGGGTAGTTAGAGGATCATGCACCACTCTACTTTCACGTGTTTGGGGATGTCCATCTACAGATCCCATGGGTCATTTACCTCTTTCATCTAACCTCTGATCACCCCTAGGATGATTGTCAAATCTATCATGATTTTGTGCCTTTTGCTGACCTTGTGAACTCTACCCAATTCCTTTCTCTACCTGGGCTATTTTATAGGAGATTTCTTTGATAGCCCCTGCCAAAGTTTTAAAACCCTCCTCAAGATCCACATTCTTGCTTGCTTGAGGTTTTTCAGGGTTTATCAGTTTGACACCCTCCCTCTTAGGAGGTTTTCCAATGCCCTTGATGTTGTTCTCAACTTGCAGAGCCATAGTAAAGGACTGTGTCAAAGTGCTAGGGTTTTTATCCCTTAAATAGTATACAAACCTCTTGTCAAATGCATCGGTATAATTTATAAGACAAGATTCATCACATGGCCTCAAATTCATAGGAAATCTTCTCAATATCTTATTGAATCTCGTATTAAAGTCATGCATTGGCTCATTAGGATTCTTTTTGATGTTCTCAAATTCTGACAAAAGAAACCTAGGGTCTGTCTTGTCACCATACTACAATCTAAATGCATTCTTCATTTCAGTCCAAGAATCAATAGAGTTATCAGGAAGAGCTTTATACCAGTCCCTTGGATCCTCTTCTAATGTATGAATAAACAATTTAATGTATACATCTTCAAACTCTATTTCAAAATCCTCCATCATATTGACAAAGAGTTTCAAGTTTTGATCACCAGTTATTGCATTATTTCCTTGAAACTAGGGCAATATGTTTCTTACATCTTTTGGCACGGCATTCAGATAGATCCATACCTCTAAAACTGATGGGACCAAAAGTATTAAAGAAAAATGGAGGCTTGGGTGGAGGCTGAGCCATATTATTATGAGGTTACCTTACAGGAAAAACAAAGTGATGAGGAGTGAGGGGTATGTGTGGTATAGGGATACAATTTTCAGAATGGCTATCCCCCAATGTCTTTGTCTCTTTAAAATTTTTATTATATTTTGAAAACACAGGGGCATATCGAGAAGTAAATGTTTTCAACACAAATGATGGACCCTCGCCAGATGGAGAAATTGGATTTACTAAGATGCTACCTGATTCAGAAGAAGTTGAGGAAGTATTGCAATCTTTAACCATGTGCTAATCAATTTTACCAATGGAGATCTCTTTCTTTGATGATTTTTCTTCGAAAACCTTCCAAAATATTACTCCTTCTGAATTAGACTTTTTAAACTCTGGAAACAACCTTGTACTAGGGTCCGCAGCGAAGAAATATCTTCTTCCTTCCAGCTTTGCAAATATTAATAACAAATTCACAATTAACAGAGTTTAAGAAACTGGCATTTATAAAAAAAAATCAATACGAAATCACCACTAAGAATTTTCACCTCAAATGTGTAAAAAATGCAATAAAATAGTCTGTCAAATGTCTCTCAGCACTAAGAATCATGTAAAGCTTTACAAATCAGACCCTCCTTCACCCAAATTTATCAACAGTGAGGTAAACTTAGTATAATAACTGTTAGAAAAAATTAGACAGACAACATGTAGAACCTAAAACCTTGTTCAATACTTACAGATCTTACTAGATAATGATGTTTACAAAACTTATTTGCACACAGAACTTTAAGAAACATTACCAGGGTCTGGAAACATTAAATTCTTCAAAGATTCCCTAATAATGGCACCATTAATGTTGGTATCCAAACTCGCTCTCCTTTTCAATCTGACCAGTAACACATATTCAATAGGGATCTTAGAGGTAGATAGATCATAAATGTGGATCATTTTGTAGTTGGGGATGAAATCTAACTAACTCTTTGTTACTCAAGTTTTTGGAGAAATAGATAGCACCTTAAAAGGATGTGATCTTATCATAACTATTTTAGGTTGTGCCTTTCAACCAAGGTAGGAGTACCTATTTTGTAACCTCTAATTATTGAAGGATGTTGGTAAATCCCTCTTGTGCACAAATTTTATAGAGAAGACCTTGGGGAAAATATGATAAAAACACCAAATCTGACTCTCACGAGTTGTCACTTCCAAATTATGGGGATATTTTCAACACAAGGAAAAGGTCACTAAAGACATTTGGAATCCTAATTTGTTCTACATACTTTGGCAAATGGATTTTTTTATTTTGTGGATATATAGAGCAAGACAGGGGTAGTTCGAGGTAGGATTTGTTAGTTGAAATAATTTTTTGGTGGGAGATCAACAAGATAGATTGGACTTTGTCAGATCCTTGAGAAACTTCACAAAAAATGGAGAAATCAGTAACAAAAAGCTTCAAAATAGTTAAAACATTCCTTCAACTAGAAGCTGTGAATAATTGAAGCCAAGACATGCATTTTTCACACAATATTTGAGATTCTAGCAAGAAGGATCGAGTTAGAAAACCCAATAAAACATCAAAATCTAAGATCAGTCACACCTGAGGTACACCTAGAGGCTTACAAACAATCTCTATCAACAGATGAAAGAAAAATGATTTTAAATCATTTATTTCATTCCCAAATGAAAGCTCTTCTAAAAAATGAAATAACAGATGCCACTAAACTATCACAAGGATTGAGTTCTATATGATTCAAAGAGATTTTGATACAAGATTGCAATAGGAACAAAAAACACTAATTGCAAACATTATGAAAGTGAAATAAAATCAAAATTTGCCAGAAATTCAACATAGATAAACTCAAAATTTATCAAACTCATCAGCAGGGGAGAGTTATTTAAACAATCTTATAGCTTGTTAATGGCTATACACTTTTAACTAGCTCAACATGAATGAAAATGTAACACAGAGGAAGTTAACCTGGTTTCTAAGAGGATGAGCTTTTCTCAAAATTTTCTAGTGAAAATGAACTCCTGGCCATTTACAAGGGTAATCTCATTGCATTGATAATACATCCAATTTCCCCCACAAAAGAGGAATATTTGAAGCACCTTTGTTGCACATATCAGATCATGATTTGTAGAAAGTGACATTCAACAGATTCACAAAAAGGTTGCCAGGTGATTTGAAAAAGGCAAATCATTGCAAATATCTACATCATTGTTCTAACTGGAGGTATATTCTTGGTGCCTACAATACCTTTTCCCTCAAAAGATAAGAATATTCAATGGACCTTTGCTTGTTACCAATTTATTTCAGACAAAGACATTTAACCAATTCATATCTAAAATCTACCAGGTTGACCAACTGTGAACAAATCACATTTCTTGGGCCCTCGACTACTTACTAGGATGCCATGCCACAACTTCTTGGGAGTCCCTTTAATCATTTCATCCTTTTTCCCTCTGAAATTTTACTCTGTAACTTCTGGATCTGGCGTCTTACTTTCTCGCACGAGCCCAAGCAAAAATCCATCTCATAAGTACTTCAGATTTAGAAATTGAGCTCCAAAATTGATTCAATTGAAGTTTACAGAACTAAATGACACAAACTTGCCAAAAATTTGATGAAGAATGATGCAAAGATGTGTCTCCAAACATCTTGGAGCTTCAATGGTGGAAAAATCAAATGAAATGCATAGCTACTGTTGATCTTGTGTTTCAACTTTTAATAGGAGCCCTCCACATGGAAAAATGTGATTGGAAATGGGTCTGGGGGAACCTTCTTGACATTTTATAACTTTTAGAAAAAAGGAAAAATTTCCAAATTTTCCCCGCAGCTCAACCCTTCCGCATTTAGCCTCTGATGTGGGTCCCATCGGACCTACACTTCATTTTTTCATTTTTAATTTATTTTCCAAAAAAGGAAAAAGTTCCATATTTTCCCCAGCAGGCCCGCACCTCTACTTTTGACTATTCACACTGGTATTACTTTCCTGTTGGATCCGCGCTTCAACTTACAATTTTATCCCTTTTTTACAAAAGGCAAAAAACCTTAAATTACCCCGAAGTTTCATCTCTCCATTTCCCCCTGCTACATGTCTCAATGGCACAATTTGAGATGGTCCCAAAAAATAGAGACCCTAAACAAGTGTGGGTCCAATACGTGTCTTAGTTCAGAGGAGTCTCCAAGTGTCCTCCTGGCACTTCTTCAAAAAAAACTCAAGGGTTGGTCCCCAAACATGCGTGGTCCCTCCACGTGTCCCAGGCCCCTTTAGGAAGTTGTGTGAAATGTCTAAGTATGGGAAGGACCAGCGGAAGCCTCCAAGTGGACATGTTTTCTATTGAAGTGAGCCTTAGAATTTGTAAAAGTCCCGAACAGATCCGCATTCAACCAGAAAGGGCCTCTTTTCCACTGATGCTAAGAAGTAATTTTGACTGGGAACCTGCACCCGTTAAATCGTAAAATGCAAGAGATCCACCATTTGAGCTCGAGGAGATAGAAAACATAACAAAGGCAAAAAACAAGGGGATTCAAACACTAATGGGGAAAGAAAAATTCGAGCACCAACAATACCAACACAAAATTGGTGTCATTGCCAGGGAACTATTTTACGTTTCTGGGGAAGTGTTTTACATTGCTGGGGAACTGATTTGTGTTGCCAAGACTGATTTTTTGATTTATTACTAGTTTGTATACATTTGGCACGTTAACAACACCGAATTGGCACTGTTGTTGGGGACATTATGACTGCATTTCATATTCAGACCCTGGTAAACATTTCTTAAATGCTCTAAGTGCTAATACAATTGTTTTGACATCATCTTCTGTTTAGGCCTGTAAGAAGTATTCAAAGTTACAAGTGTTGTGTGTAATTTTTTCAGTTTCTACAGTTATTGCACTAATTTTCAATTGATAAATCTACATAAAGGAAGGTCATATCATTCCATTTCCATTTTCTAGTATTGACATACATTTGATAGATCATATTTTGATTGCATTTTCACAACTAAGGTGGAATTCCTTAGTGGCGAATCCATGCTAGTTTGATTTTTGATAAAAACTAGTGTATTAACCTCTGTCAAGTGAGATTTGTCAATAATCTTCGCAAAGCTAGAAGGAAGAAGATATTTTTTCTCTAACGATCCTACTAAGACATTATTTTTAGAGCTAGGAAAAGCAAATTCAGAAGGAAGAAGAGCCTAGAGATTTGTTGGAGATCAGCAGTCAATAAAAGAGATGTCCAGTGATGAAATTGATTGGCCTATCATTGAAGATTGCCATTCAAGTGATTCTGAATTAGGTAGTCTTTTTGTGGAATTTAATTCTCCATCTGTAGAGGGGACTTCATTTGACTTTGAAAAGTTTGCTTCTCATTCTGCCCCTGTCTTTTCCAAAGTTGATAGGGTTTTCCAAGAAAAAAGCCTTCAAGGGATATCCATTTTGAAATTTATACTCATGTGTTTCAAAAACCCCTTGTCCCTTACCAGTTTGATTCTCCCCCAAGGTCACCTCCTTGAAACAACATGGCCCATCCCCCACCCAAACCTCCATTTTTTTGTAAATACCTTTGGTCCTATAAATTTTAAAGGGATGGCTACTTATCCAAATGTAGTTCCCCAAGATGTAAGAAATAGATTACCAAAGTTCCAAGGAAATAATGTTATAATTGGTGATCAAAATTTAAAGCTTTTTATCAACATGATGGAAGACTTTGAGATTGAATATGAATATGTATATATCCAATTGTTTATCCATACTTTGGAAGAGGATGTAAAGGACTGGTATTAATCTTTACCAAACAATTCCATCGATTCTTGGATGGAGATGAATAATGCATTTAGATTGCAATATGGTGATAAAATAGACCCTAGGTTTCTTTTATCAAAGCTTGAAAATATAAAGAAGAATCCTAATGAATCAATCCATGATTTAAACACAAGATTTAACAAGACCTTGAGGATATTTCCTGTTAATTTAAGGCCATGTGATGAATCATGTCTGATAAAGTATTATGATGCATTTGATAAGAAAGTTGCTTACTACTTGAGGGAAAAATACCCTACCAATTTAAGGCAAGCATTCACCATGGCTCTTTAAATTGAGAACAACATCAAGGAAACTGTAAAACCTCCGAAGAGGGAGGGTGTGAAATTGGTTAACCCAGAAAAACCTCAAGCAAGTAAGGCTGCTGATTTGGAGGAAGTTGTGAAAATTTTGGTAGGGGCTGTCAAAGAAATCTCATACAAATTAGCCTGGGCAGAGAAAGGAATTGGGTAGAGTTCACAAGGTCAGCATAAGCAACAAGGCCAAGATAGATTTACAAATCATCATAGAAATGATCAAAGATCTGATGAGAGAGGCAAGGGACATGTTGGATTTGGAAATAAACAGTCCCAGGCTAGGGAAAACATAATGGTACTAGATCCTTTGGCTACCAAAGTTGTTGTTGTTGAAGAAACAAATGTAATTTATTGGTGTGACAGATGTTTCATTCCTCATGCTCCATGTGAAGTAGATCAAAAAATAGAAGAAGAAGATGATGATGATAATGATGATGATGTTTGCATGATGGGTTACTCCATGAGCTCACAACAAGGAGCAACTTAAACTTAAGTGACAAGTGCTCAAACCGTTGCAAGTTTTTGGGATTGCATCCACCGAGTACCTCTTCTTCCTTTCTCTTATAATTTAGAAATAGATATTGTACAAGCTTTTGAAATACCTAAGAATGAATTTGAATACTTAAGAGCTTTAATGATAAAGAAGTATGATGGGGGAATCCCATCTAAGGAGGATAGGAAGTTGTTTATGAGCATTGTTGTTACCCAAGAAAAGGAGTATAACATAAGAAGAAAACTTGTCAAAGGAGCAGGGCCTTAGGCCAAGCCAGAAACTCCAGTGCTTTTAAATATTCCTAAAGAGGATCCTAAAAAAGATCCATCTACCAAAGGCCTTGCTGTCCCAAACAAATTCATACTTCTCCTCATGACCAAACTGTCAAAAATCATGTGCCATCTGATGAGCTCGTAAATCTTCCTTTTAATGTTACCTTGCCAAAGTATGTTCCTTATGATATTTCCCAAGTCTTGAGTCAGATCAAGATTTTTGTTCTAATTTTTGAGTTGCTCAGGATTCGTAAGCACAAGAAAAGGACCTTTGAGTATTTGGGGCTGAAAGAGGAGAAGATTACCATAGGTAGAAACGTAAACATTGTGGAGACTCCTCCAATCATTGAAGAGCTAGAAACACTACCAGCATTGGAGGAACTAGGTGAACCACCTAAGGTTTATTTGGGGACGTCCTTGGTGGAGTCTCAGCTAAATGTAGATCCATTCTTCACTAATCTAATCATTAAAGACAAATTACTACTCAACTGTATGTTTGATTTGGATGAATCATGCAATATTATGCCTCTGGAAGTCATGAATGAGTTGGATATCAAATTAACAGCAGCATATGGGAAGTGCACTACCCTGGATTTTAGAGAAGTGGTAGTAGTAGGATGTGTGAAAGGTTTGGTGGTACAACTTGTAGCTTACCCAGGTAAGACCTTGAAACTTGATGTTGTTATTTTTGATTACCCAGCCAAGTACAGTATGTTGTTGTTTAGAAAATGGGCTGCAAGTGTTGGTGGGAGTGTTCAAATTGATATGTCCTATGCCAGCATCCCAAATGAGGGAAGCCTTGTTAGGTTGTATCTAGAAAAGAAGATGTTGCACCTCATTGAGGATTCTAACAATGCATCTTATGAAGTGTTGTACACAAGTGTTGATGCTGATAACTTCGTTGGATTTGCTGATGGGAAAGAGCACAAAATTGAAGAGTGAAATTGTCTTGAATATGTAGGATATCCTTGGACTTTAATGTTTTATGGATCTTGTTTTAGGTTTGAAATGGTGTTGGTGTTGTGCTGATTTCTCCAGGTTGGGAAGAGTTTCTTTTTTCTTTCAAACTCAACTTTGAGCTCACTAATAACATTTTTGAATATGAATCACTGTTATTAGGTTTGATAATTGCTTGGAAATATGGTGTTAAGGAGATCATTGTCAAAGGAGATTCAAAACTAATTGTCAAATAAGTCAATAAGCTTTATGCTACTAAAAATCAGCGAATGAAACAATACAAGCGTGCATTTTGGGATGTCATTGAGATGTTTGATTCATTCAATATTGTGCATCAAGATAGGAAGTTTAATGATTTTGAATATGATGTTAAAGTGTTAACAAGGCCATCTGTCCCTGAAAACATTAAACATTGAATTTTTTTTTATGATGATGCTCAGATCAGAAGATTTCTACAGAACAAAGGGGAGTTTGTTGATCATTGTATTGATTAGGAGCCAATGGTGTGTGTAGAAAAGGGTAAAGAAACCTTGTTTAGCAAAGGCATCATGAAATTTATAACTAATACCATTCCTATAGGGTTGGTTATTCTTGAATAAAACTTTGATAATGTTGATTGCATTATTAAAAAATATATAGAAACCCCAAGGGATGATGAGGAGCATGACATAAAGGAGAAACCAAGGAAAATATAGTTAGGAAGAAAAACAATCCTATACTCAATTGTTAAAGAAATATCAAGATTTCCTAGCTTGGTCTTATTCTGAACTGAAGGCATACAGAGAGGATATGTTTCAACATGAAATTCCTTTGAAATATAATGCAAAACCATTTAGGTAGAAACAAAGGCCGATCAATCCACTCATATCTCTTAAAACGTAAGAAGAACTGAAGAAGTTAAGGGATGGAGAGATTATTCATCCAACAAGGTATTCTTCTTGGGTTGCAAACCTAGTGCTAGCTAGAAAAAAGAATGGTGATATCAGGTTGTGCATGGATTTCAGGAATCTGAACGGAGCATTAATGAAGGATAATTATCCTTTACCAAACATGGAAAAAATGATGCAATTAATGACTAGTTCTGAGCTGCTTTCTACCTTGGATGGTTTCTCTGACTGTAATAAAGTTGTTGTGAATGAATCATAAAGAATTAAAACAGCCTTTACCACTCCTTTGGGAACTTATGACTATGTTAGAAAGCCCTTTGGTTTGATGACTACTGGGGCAACCTTTAAAAGAGCAATGGATGTTTCTTTTTCTAGTTACATTAATGATTTTATTGTTGTTTACCAAGATGATGTGACTGTGTTTTCCAGAAAGAGAGGTGATCACTTGCAAAACTTGGAAAAAATGTTGATAAGGTGTAGAGAGTATGGCATTTCGCTCAATCCAAAAAATTGTCATTTTGGAGTGTAGAAGGCAAAGTTTCATGGTCACATCCTGTCAAAAGAGGGGGCAATGATAGATCTAGAAAGGGTAGAGGCCATCACCAAGGTCCCAATTCAAAGAACCATGAAAGGAATTCAGTCCTTCTTGGGGTAAACAAACTTTATCAGAAGATTCATATCAAACTTTTTTGAGTTAACCATTCCAATTACTTGCATGCTAAAGAAGGACATAGTTATCAAATGGGAAGAGGCTGCCATTAAATATTTCAATAGGATCAAGGAAGCATTGAAGAATGCCCTATTTTAGTAGCTCCAGATTATAAGAAGCCTTTTCAAATGTTTTCTTTTGCTTCAGAGAACATAGTTGCATCTATCCTGTTGCAGAAGGATGAGCAAGGGTCTGAGAGGCCAATTACCTATTTTTAGTAAGGCATTGCAGGGGGTTGAGTTGAAATACACAATTATGGAGAAATAATAAGTTCCCTTGGTAAAAGCAACAAAGGTTTTCAGACCTTATATTTTGAGCTCTAAAGTTTTCACTTATGTTCCCCAGACCATGGTGAAAGACATCTTATCAGAGATCGAGGTCTCAAGCAAAAGATGTAGATGGGTGAACAAGTTGCAAGAATATGACAAGGATATCCAAACCACAAAGTTGGTGAGAAGTTTGGGCTTAGATAAGCTTATGGCTGAGAGCAACTTGCAAAATATTGAGGTAAATGGAGTGGAAGAAGGAAGGGTGGATGTCCTTGAAAAGTTGATGAGTTTTGAATGGTACAAAGATGTAATTTTTTATCTCAAACATCTATACTACCCTAAGAATTTAAGTAAGAACCAAAAAGGAGCTCTTAAGTTGGCTTCCTAGAAATATGTCATTACGGATTTTGGGTTAGCTTGGAAAAACCCTGAGGGAGTTATCTTAAGGTTCATTACTGAAGATGAAGCCCCCAAGATAATTGATGATCTCCATGAAGGAGTTTGTGTGGGGAATTTTGCTGGAAGAGTCACAGCACACAAGATCTTGAGGGTTAGTTATTGGTGGAAAAATATATTCAAGGATACAACTCTATTGGTTAGAAGAGGTGAGAGTTGCGAGTATTGTTCTAGAAGACTAAAAGCTTCAGGCTCCCTGCATTTATAGCCTATATCAATTGAAGTCCTATTTAAGCAATGGGGAATAGATTTCATCTGTTAGATTTCAAACCCTTCAAGTGTTGGCCATAAGTGGATTCTTGTAGCCATTTACTTCACTAAGAGGGTGAAGGTGATCCTCACCAAGAGAGCAACACACAAAATTTTCATGGACTTCATGTTGAACCATATCACTTGCAGGCTTGGAGTGCCAGTTAAAATTTTTATTTCCAGTGCCATGAGCTTCAGAGCTAAACCTTTGGTCATAATGTGCAAGAAGTATGAGATGAATTTGACATATGATTCTAACTACAGTCCCCAAGGAAATGGAAAAGCTAAGTCCAGTAATAAAAACTTGTTGAAGATTATTAGAAGAACGTTAGAGCTGAACAAAACAAAATGGCGTGAGCAGTTGAAGTTTGTTGTTTGGGCTGATCAATTTACTGTTAAAATATCTACTAGAAAAAGTCCATTTGAGTTGGTATATGGACTTCAAGCCCTTCTTCCCTTGCATATACAATTATCCTCATATCAGTTCATTCAACAACTGGAAGATCAAGAAGTTAGTTCATAGGATGCTCATGTTAACTAGATTATTGAACTTGATGAAGAAAGGAGGGTATCCTACCAAAGGCATGTAAAGTTCAGAGAAAAATTGAAGAATTTATTTGACAAGAAGGTCACTCCAACAACTTTTAATGTTGGAGATCTTGTGCTTCTATGGGATAGCAGGCATGAAGATAAGGGAAACATGGTAAATTTGATGCAGTATGGATGGGCCCTTACTCCATTCACATTTGAAATGGTGAACATACCTTCTTCTTGAAAGAATTGGATGGGGAATTTCTCAAATTACCTATTAATGGTAGAAATTTGAAACATTTCCTTGATTGATTCCCCAAAATCAAAGTGAGCATCATCTGTATAGTGTATAGTTTGTTGGTTGTTTTCTATCTTTTGTGTTTTTGTTCATTCTGGTCCTTGGTGACCTGGTTTTGCTAGTTTCTCGGTTTGTTTTTGGGAGACGGTTTTGGTTTCTACTCTGCAAGATGACTCCTTTGCCTAATGGATATTTTTGGCACTTGGTCAGTTATTTGGTCCTTGTGGCACTTGTAGTAAGTGCCCATCCTTGAGATGGGGACGATGTTGGTGCTCAAATTAGTCTCGCTCCATTTTCCATTAAAATCCCTCAGTTTGCGGCCTCTGTCACATTTTTATCTCCCTATGTGGTACTTGAAAAGAATCTATCTTTCTTAGGGTTTCCATGATCAATCCCTTCCTGGTTCGAGAATCACTTAATGATCCATAATTGGTTTTTCATTTCTCTATCCATCTGAAGGAGTCTGTCAATTGGGTGTAAAACTCAAGTTGTTCCTTTCCTTCTATTTTCCACAGTCATGTGTTGTTTTCCCTATCATTTTTGTCCCAAATACCTGGAAAAAGATGAATGGATGTGGCTCAGAGGGTTATGCTTGAACCTTGTAACATTTCTAAATTCTCTGTCCTAGAAGAAAATTTCATCTTCGAGTTCAAATGGTTGTTTTCCTACATTTTTACAGTTTGATGGGTGTGTTTTCCTAGTCAAATTTACATCTCTACATCAATAGAAATGTGGCATTCTTATGTTGGATGCAGCTCAGTGGGGCACTCTAAAAATTTTTTTGCTCGCCTCAACCCAAAACCTGTCCACATGGAGGAACGGTGCTCGTTTGAAAGTTCACCTTTTGGTTTGGCCTTGGAGTTGTACCAGGAGAACACTTGGAGGATTCCGCTCCTTTTCCCAGACTTAGACAAATTTTTCATGCAGCCAGTATATTTTTTGAAGGGACAACAGCACGTGGTGAGAACTCATTCATTCATGGTCTCCACTCTTAGGCACCATCTTGAATTTGCGCCATGAAGACACGTGGAGGTTTCCATTGGGTCTTCCCATACATAGAGTTTTCAAAAAATCTTGAGAGGCCTGGGACACGTAGAGGAACCATGCATGTTTGCAGACTGGCCCTTGAGTTTTATTTTAAAGAAGCGCGAGGAGAACACTTGGAGGCTTCTGCTCACTTTTCCTTTTCTTGGAATTTTCAACGGCTGAAGGAGACTACCTCGAACCCGAGAGACATGACGCCTTCCACTCAACCTTCAATTTTTGACAAATTCTATTGGACTAGGACACGTGGTGAGCCCACTATTATTCAGGGCCTATACTTTTTTTGACCATCTAAAGATGTGACATTGAGATGCGTGGTAGATTAAAAAGTCAAAAGGTGGGGAAGCGGACTATCGGAGGGAACTTGGATTTTTTGCCTCTTATTTCCAAAATGGTTAATATCGTCAAAATGACCCGCAAACCCGAAAGAGGATAGTCAAAATTTGCTTTGAAAGTCAACAATGGAGGTGTGGACTTCTAGGGGAAATTTGGAAAATTTTCCTTTTATGAAAAAGGGGGTTAAAGTGTAAAAAGGAAGTGTGTTTCCGCTGGGACCCACATTGGGACATGTGTTAGGCCCATTTTTCAAAGGTAGAGGGGAAGAGAAAAATGAGAAATTTTGTAGTTTTTAAAAAGTTGTGAAAGGTAAAAAGGAACCCCCAAGCCCATTTTAACTCTAATGTCCCACATGGAATATCAAAATTCAAAAGGGAAATCAATAGCAAATGTACATTTGTATCTGATTTTTGTGCCATTTTTACTCCAAAGCTCCTAGAGATGCGAGTCTTCATGATTTCTTGATGTCTCCTACACACCAAACAAAGAGGAGAATTAATTTGATATTTAAATTTGGTGGGGAAGATCTGAAAACGTCTTTTACAATTAAGATGTGATTTGGCTATCAGGTACGATCTGATATTTTCCAATATTTCCATACTTGGCATGAAAAACCAAATTTAACAAATTAGAGGAGGAAGTGGTTGGCACGTGAGATGAAGAGTGATCTACCAGATGAAAGAATTGAATGATGGAGACATTTGAAGAGATTTTCCCTCTGAGCACCTGACAACTTTTTGCAAATCTTATTCTGGGAATCACGATCGAAATCATAACAAGCAATGGTACTTTGAATGTTTCTTGTTTTTGGGGGAAAAATCTGTTGAAGAAAAATGCTATAAATTACATGAATTTTTTGTGAAATTCTTTGGAGTGTTAGAGTTTGGGATTTAATTTCTAAGAGAAAATTTTGACAGAGCCCATATTTCTAAGAAACCATCTGAAAAACCTGTTTTACTTCCTTTTTGTTAAATTTGACCATGTCAAGGTGGTTTCACATGTACAACCATTGACGAGCTCATAAATGGTTTTAGAAACTTTCCCCTACTGATGAATTTAATCAACTTTGAGTTAATTTGTGTTGATTTTGGGAAAAATTGTGTCTGCTTCATTTCTAAATGTCTACAAATAGTTTATATCATCCCCATTGCAATCTTACATTGAAATATTTGTGAATCACACAAGATCTTATCCTTGTGATAGTTTGGTGGCATTTGTAATTTCATTTATCAGAAGAGATTTTATTTGATAGTGAAATAAAAAAATTTAAAATCACTGTACTCCTAGCATGATTAGAAGATTGTTTATTAGCCTTTGGGGGTATCTTAGGCGTGATAAAATAGAGGTTGATAATGTTCAATTAAGTCTTTCAATTTGATCCTTCATTTTGGATTCTTAAAGTTTGTGTGAAAGCATGTTGATCAAGCCTAAACAAGCCTTCTATTGATCAAGCCTTAGTTATTCTTAAGCATTCTATTGATCAAGCCTTCCAGTTTTGTAAAAGCTCTCAAAGAACTGGCGAATCATGTTCATCTTACTCACCTCCCACAAAAACTTCATTTAAAAACAACCAATATTACCCAGAATACCCCTATTTTTGTTACGTGTGTACAAATGCATAATTTCTATTACCGAAACATGCAGAAGTAATCAGGTTTTCATTGTCTTTAGTAGCCTGAACCTTGCTTAGAAAATATCTCCATTATCAAGAGTGACAACTCATGAGAATTAGATTTTGTTGCATTGATCATATTTTCTTCAAGGTATTCAAGTAATAAATTTACAAGGAATGACATCTCCATCTCCTCCAGAAACAGTAGGCTACAAAAGGGTCCTCTCACCCTGGTTGAAAGGCACAACCATAAAGTAGTGAGGATAGATCAAATCCTCTTAAGGGTGTTACCCATTTCTCCACATCTGAGTGACAAAGAGCAAGCTACATTTTTTCCCAGCTACAAAATGACACACAACATGATCTACTTTTCTCTAAGCTTCCTGCTAGACCTATGATGCTGCTCAGCTTTGAGGGAGAATCAATTTGGGTACCAACACCGAATTGGCGCGACTGCCAGGGAACTGTATTACATTGTCGGGGAACTGATTTGCATTGCTGAGACTGATTTGTTAATTTATTTCCTATTCGTATCCATTTGGCCCATCAACATCACCGAATTGGCGATGTTGCCAGGGATATTGTGATTGAATTTTATATTCAAACCCTTGTAAACATTTCTTAAATTCTCTAAGTGCTAATACATTTTTTTTGACATCATCGTTTGTTCAAGACTGTAAGAAATGTTCAAAGCTACAAGTGTTGTGGTCAATTTTTTTAGTTTCTACAATTATTTCACTGAGTTCCAATTGATAAATCTAGGTAAAGGAAGTTTAGATCATTCCATTTCAATTTTCTAGTGTTGACATACATTTGATAGATCATATTTTTAGTGCATTTACACAATTAAGGTGGAAGTCCTTAGTGGTGTCTCCCTGTTGGTCTGATTTTTGATAAAAACCAGTGTCTTAACCTTTGTCAAGTGAGATTTGTTACTAATATTTGCAAATCTAGAAGGAATAAGATCTTTCTTCATTAAGGATCCTACTAGGACATTATTTCCAGAGCTATAAAAAGCAAATTCATAAGGAAGAAGATCCTGGAGAGTTGTTCGAGATCAACATTCAAGAAAAGAAATCTACATTGATGAAAGTGATCTACCTATCATTGAAGATTTCCATTCAAGTGCTTCTGAATCAGGTAGTCTTTTTGTAGAATTAAATTCTCCATCTCCAGAGGGGACTTCATTTGAATTCGAAAAGTTTGTTTCTCATTTTGCCCCTGACTTTTCCAAATTTGATAGGTTTTTCCAAGAAACAAAGCCTTAAAGGGATATCCATTTTGAAATTTATACTCCTGTGTTTTAAAGACCCCTTCTCCCTTACCAGTTTGATTCTCCTCCAAGGTCACCTCCTCTAAACAACATGGCCCATCCCCCACCCAGACCTCCATTTTTTTAAAATACCTTTGGTCCTATAAATTTTAGAGGGATGGCTACTTATCTAAATGCAGTTCCCCAAGATGTAAGAAATAGATTACCAAAGTTCCAAGGAAATAATGCTATAACTGGTGATCAACATTTAAAGCTTTTTATCAACATGATGGAATACTTTGAGATTAAATATGAATATGTATATATCCAATTGTTTATCCATACTTTAGAAGAGGATGCAAGGGATTGGTATAAATCTTTATCAAACAATTTAATTGATTCTTGGACGGAGATGAATAATGCATTTAGATTGCATTATGGTGATAAAATAGACCCTAGGTTTCTTTTATCAGAGTTTGAAAATATCAAGAAGAATCCAAATGAATCAATCCATGATTTAAACATAATATTTAACAAGACCTTGAGGAGATTTCCTATTAATTTAAGGCCATGTGATGAATCATGTCTAATAAATTATTTTGATGCATTTGATAAGAAAGTTGTTTACTACTTGAGGGAAAAAAAACCTACCAATATGAGGTAGGCATTCACCATGGCTCTACAAATTGAGAACAACATTAAGGCAATAGGAAAACCTCCTAAGAGGAAGGGTGTGAAACTGGTTAACCCGGAAAAACCTCAAGCAAGTAAGGCTGCTGATTTGGAGGAAGTTGTGAAAACTTTGGTAGGGGCTGTCAAAGAAATCTCATACAAATTAGCCTGGGCAAAGAAAGGAATTGGGCAGAGTTCGCAAGGTTAGCACAAGAAACAAGGCCAAGATAGATTTACAAATCATCATAGAAATGATCAGAGATCTAATGACAGAGGCAAGGGACTTGTTGGATTTGGAAATAAATAGTCCCAGGCCAGGGAAAACATAATGGTACCTAATCCTTTGGCTACCAGAGTTGTTGTTGTTGAAGAAACAAATGTAATTGATTGGTGGGAAAAATGTTTCATACCCCATGGTCCATGTGAAGTACATCAAGAAACATAAGAAGAATTTGATGATGATGTTTGTTTGCATGATGGGTTGCTCCACGAGCTCACAACAAGGAGCAACTTAAACTGAAGTGATAAGTGCTCAAACTACTGCATGTTTTTGGTATTACATCCACCGTGTACCTCTTCTTCCTTCCTCTCATACTTTAGAAATAGATATTCTATAAGCTTTTGAAATACCTAATAATGATTTTGAATACTTAAGTGCTTTAATGATAAATAAGTATGATGGAGGAATCCATTCTTAAGAGGATAGGTAGTTGTTGATGAACATTTTTGTTACCCAAGAAAAGGAGGATAACACAAGAAGCAAAGTTGTGAAAGGGGTAAGGCCTCAAACCAAGCCAGAAACTCCATTGCTTTCAAATATTCCTAAAGAGGCTCCTAAAAAATATGCATCTGCCAAAGGCCTTGCTGTCCCAAACAAAATTCATACTTCTCCTCATGCCCAAAATGTCAAAAATATTGTGCCATATGATGAGCTTTTCATTCTCTCTTCCAATGTTGCCTTGCAAGAGTATGTTCCTAATGATATTTCCCATGTCTTGATTCATATCAAGATTTATGTTCCAATTGTTGAGTTTCTTAGGATTCCTTAGCACAAGAAAAGGGCCTTTGAGTATTTGGGGCTGAAAGAGGAGAAGACTACCCTAGGAAGAAATATAAAAAAAATGGAGACTCCTCCAATCAATTAAGAGCTAGAAACACCAACAGAATTGGAGGAACTAGGTGAACCACCTAAGGATTATTTGGGGACATCCTTGGTAGAGTCTCAGTTAAATGTAGATCCATTCTTCACTACCCTGATCATTAAGGACAAATTACTACATAATTTTATGTTTGATTCAGGGGCATCATGCAATCTTATGAATGAGCTAGATATGAAAATAACAACAGCATATGGGAAGTTCATTACCATGGATTCTAGAGAAGTTCCCATAGTGGGATGTGTGAAAGGTTTGGTGGTATAACTTGTAGCTTACCCAAGTAAGAATTTGAAACTTGATGTTATTATTATTGATTGCCCAACCAAGTGGGGTATGTTGTTGTCTAGAAAATGGGCTGCAAATGTTGGTGGGAGTGTTCAAATGGATATGTCTTATGCCACCATCCTAATTGAGGGAAGCCTTGTCAGGTTGTATGGAGAAAAGAAGATGTTGCAGCTCATTGAGGATTCTAACAATGTATATTATGAAGTGTTGTACACAAGTTTTGATGCTGATAACTTCATTGGATTTGCTAATGGGAAAGAGCACAAAATTGAAGAGTGAAAGTGTCTTGAACAAGAAGGATATCCTTGGAATTTATTTTTTTATGGAGCTTGTTCCAAGTTTGGAAATGGTGTTGGTGTTGTTTTTTATTTCTCTAGACTACGAAGACTTTGTTTTTCCTTTCAAACTCAACTTTGAGTGCACTAACAACATTGTTGAATATGAAGCACTATTATTAGGTTTGAGAATGTCTTTGAAATATGGTGTTAAGGACATCATTGTTAAAGGAGATTCAGAACTAATTTTCAAGCAAGTCCGAAAACTTTATGCTACTAAAAATCTGTGAATGAAATAATACAAGCATGCAGTTTGGGATCTCATTGAGATGTTTGACTCATTCAATATTGTGCATCATGATAGGAAGTTTAATGATTTGGCAGATAAAATTGTAGGATTGGGATCTCGGTTTGATAATTGTGTAGTGTCCCCATATTGTGAATATGATGTTGAAGTGTTAACAAGGTCATCTATCCCTAACAACATTAAAAATTAGAAAAAAATTTATGATGATGCTCAGGTCATAAGATTTATGTAGAACAAAGGGGAGTTTGCTGATCAATGTATTGATTGAAAGCTAATTTTGTGTGTAATAGAGGCTAAAGAAACCTTGTTTGGCAAAGGCATCATGCAACTTAAAACTAATACCATTCCTAGAGGGCTGGTTGGTCTTAAATCAAACTTTGATAATATTGATTGCATTATTAACAGATATATAGCATCCCCAAAGGATGTTGAGGAGCATGACCTTTGTACAAAGGAGAAACGAAGGAAAATATGGTTAGGAAGTAATCTCAGCTAGGAAGGAAAACAATCCTATACTCAATTGTTAAAGAAATATCAAGCTTGCCTAGTTTGGTCTTATTCTGAACTGAAGGCATACAGAGAGGATATATTTCAACATGAAATTCCTTTGGAATCTAATGCAAAACCATTCAGGAAGAAAAAGAGGCTAATCAATCCACTTCTATCTCTTAAAATGCAAGAATAACTGAAGAAATTGAGGGATGAAGGGATTATTCAACCCACAAGGTATTCTTCTTGGGTTGCAAACCTAGTGCTAGTTAGAAAAAATAATGGTGATATCAGGTTGTGCATGGATTTCATGAATCTGAACAAAGCATCAATGAAGGATAATTATCCTTTACCAAACATGGAAAATATGTTGCAATTAGTGACTGGTTCTGAGATGCTTTCTACCTTGGATGGTTTCTCTAGTTATAATCAAGTTGTTGTTAAGGAATCAGAAAGAATTAAAACGGCCTTTACCACTCCTTGGGGAACTTATGTCTATGTAAGAATGCCATTTGGTTTGATGAATGCTGGAGAAACCTTTCAAAGAGCAATGGATGTTGCTTTTGTTGGTTACATTAATGATTTTATTGTTGTTTACCAAGATTATGTGACTGTGTTTTCCAAAACGAGAGGTGATTTGCAAAACATGGAAATTTTTTTGATAAGGTGTAGAAAGTATGGCATTTCCCTCAATCCAAAGAAGTGTCATTTCAAAGTGCAAAAGGAAAAGTTTCTTGGTCATATCGTGTCAAAAGAAGGGGTAATGATAGATCCAAAAAGGGTAGATGCCATCAAAAAGGTCCCAATTCCAAGAACCAAGAAAGCAATTCAATCCTTCTTTGGGAAAATAAACTTTATCAGAAGATTCATATCAAACTTTGCTGAGTTGACCAGTCCAATTACTTGCATGCTAAAGAAGGACCAAATTATCAAATGGGAAGAGGATTCCTTTCAAGATTTCAATAGGATCAATGAAACTTTAAAGCATGCCCCTATTATAGGAGCTCCAGATTATAAGAATCCTTTTCAAATGTTTTCTTTTAGTTCAAAGAACAAAGTTACATCTCTCCTATTCCAGAAGGATGAGAAAGGAGCTGTGAGGCCAATTTCCATTTTTGAGTAAGGCATTGCAGGGGGTTGAGTTGACATACACTATTATGGAGAAACAAGCATTTTCCTTAGTAAGAGCAAAAAAGGTTTTTAGACCTTATATTTTGAGCTCGAAAGTTGTTTCTTATGTTCCCCACACCATGGTGAAAGACATCTTATCAGAGATGGAGGTCTCAAGAAAAAGATGTAGATGGGTGAAAATTTTGCAAGAATATGACATGGATATCCAAACCATGAAGTTGGTGAGAGGTTTGGGCTTAGCTAATCTTATGGATGAGAGTAACTTGCAAACTATTGTGGTAAATGAAGTAGAAGAAGTAAGGGTGGATGCCCTTGAAAATTTGATGAGTTCTTAACGGTACAAATATGTAATTTTTTTAATTTTAGACATCTATACTCCCATGTGTGTTTGAGTAAGAACCAGAAAAGAGATCTTAAGTTGGCTTCCCAAAAATATGTTATTACTTATTTTGGGTTAGCTTAGAAGAACCCTGAGGGAGTTCTCTTAAGGTGCATTAATAAAGATGAAGCCCCCAAGATAATTGTTGATCTCCATGGAGGAGTTTGTGGGGGGAATTTTTATAGAAGAGTCACAACACAAAAGATCTTGAGGGATGGTTATTGGTGGAACCCTCTCTTCAAGGATACAACTCTATTGGTTAGAATATGTGAAAGTTTCCAGCATTTTTTGGAAGATTGAAATCTTTAGGCTCCCGTTCTTTGCAGCTTGTATCAATTGTATCCCCATTCAAGTAATGGGGAATGGATTTCATTGGTGACATTTTAGACCCTTCAAGTACTATCCATAAGTGGATTCTTGTAGCCACTGATTACTTCACTAAGTGAGTGGACGTGATCCCCACCAAGAGAGCAACACACCAAATTGTCATGCACTTTATGATGAACTATATCATCTGTAGGTTTGGAGTGATAGCTAAAGTAGTTGTTGAAAATGTCATGAGCTTTAGAGATAAACCTTTAGAGGTAATGTTTAAGGAGTATGGCATCAATTTGACATATGCTTCTAACTACAATCCTCAAGGAAATGGACAAGTTCAGTTTAGTAATAAAAACTTGTTGAAGATTATTGGAAGTACCTTGGAGTTGAACAAAAGGACATGGGGTTAGTAGTTGAACTTTTTTGTTTGGGCTGATCGAATTACTGTTAAATGAGCTACTGGAAAAAGTCCATCTGAGTTGGTGTATGGAACGGAAGCCCTGTTGCCCCTGCATATGTAGTTATCTTCATATAATTTCATTCAACAACTAGAAGATCAAGAAGTTAGTCCATATGATGCTCCCACTAACTGGATAGTTGAACTTGATGAAGAAAGGATGGCATCACACCAAGGCATGTAAATTTTAGAGAAAAATTGAAGAATTTATTTAAAAAGAAGGTCACTTCAAGAGCAGGCATGAAGATAAGGGCAAGCATGGTAAATTTGATGCATTATGGATGGGCCCTTATTCCATTGACATTCAAATTGTTGAACATACCTTATTCTTGAAAGACTTAGATGGGGAATTTCTCGAATTGCCTATTAATATGAGGAATCTGAAACATTTCCTTGATTGATTCCCCAAAATCAAAGTGAGCATCATCTGTATAATGTATAGTTCATTGGTTGTTTTCTGTCTTTTTTGTTTTTGTTCGTTCTGGTCCTTGGTGACCTGGTTTTTCTCGTTTCTAATTTTATTTTTGGGAGATGGTTCTAGTTTTTTACTCTGCAAGTTGATTCCTTTACCCAATGGATATTTTTGGAACTTGGTATATTATTTGGTCCTTATGGCACTCACAGGGAGTTCTCATCCTCGAGTCGGAGCTGATGTTGGTGCTCAAATTAGTCTTGCCCCATTTTCCATTAAAATCCCTCAGTTTGCGGCCTTTGTCACATTTTTATCTCCCCGTGTTGTGCTTGAAAAAAAATTATCTTTCTTTTGGTTGTCGTGATCATTCCCTTCCTGGATCAAGAATCACTTAAGGATCCATAATTGGTGTTTTCGTTTCTTTGTCCATCTGAAGGATTCTATAAATTGGGCTTAAAACTCAGGTTGTTCCTTTCCTTCCATTTTCTGCAGTCGTGTGTTGTTGTCCCTGTCATTTTTTTTTTCAAATATCTAAACAAATATTAATGGATGTGGCTTAGAGGAGTATGTTTTAACCTTGTAACATTTCCAAATTCTCTGTCCTTGAAGAAAATTTCATCTCCAGGCTCAAATGGATGTTTTCCTACATTTTTATGGTTTGACGGGTGTGTTTTTCTGGTCAGATTTACATCTCTACATCAGTAGAAACGTGGCACTCTTATGTTAGATGTGGCTCAATAGGGCACTCTAAAAATTATGTGGCTCACCTCAGCCCAAAACCTGTCCTCGTGGAGGAACAACGCTCGTTTGAAATTTCACCTTTTGGTTTGGCCTTGGAGTTGTGCTTGGAGGACATGTGGAGGATTCTGGTGCTTTTCCTTGACATAGAAAAAAAATTCCTGTAGCTAGTATATGTTTCGGCAAGACAAGGACACGTGGTGAGCCTGCGTTTGTTTAGGGTCTCCACTCTTGGGCACCATCTTGAAGTTGCACCATGAAGACACGTGGATGTTTCCACCGGGTCTTCTTATACTTAGACTTTTCAAAATAATTTGAGAGGCCTAGGACACGTGGAGGAACTGCACATGTTTGGCAACTGGCCCTTGAGTTTTATTTTAAAGAATCACCAGGAGGAAACTTGGAGGCTCCTGCTCACTTTGCCTTTTGCTTAGAATTTTCTATGGCAGAAGGAGCCTTCCTCAAGCCCTGGACACATGGCACCTTCTGCTCAACCTTTAATTTTTGACAAATTCTACATAACTAGGACACATGGTAAGCCCACACTCAGTTAGGGTCTCTACTTTTGGGGACCATCTCAAGATGCGCCATTGAGACGCGTGGTAGTGGACCATCGGAGGCAAATTGGATTTTTTTCCTCTTATTGCCAAAAGGGTTAAAATCATCAAAATGACCCGCAAGCTCGACAGAGGATAGTCAAAATTTGCTTTGAAAGTCAACAGCAGAGGTTTGAACTTCTGGGGTAAATTCAGAAAATTTTCTTTTTGTGAAAAGGGGGGTTAAAGTGTTAAAAGGAAGCGCATTTCCACTAGGACCCACATTGGGACACGTGTCAGGCCCAATTTTCAAAGGTAGAGGGGCAGAGAAAAATGAGAAATTTTATAGTTTTTTAAAAAGTTGTAAAAGGTAAAAAGAAACCCCCATGCCCATTTTAACTCGAATATCCCACGTGGACTATCCAAATTCAAAAGTGAAATCAATGACAATTGTGCATCTGTATATGATTTTTGCGTATTTTTACCCCAAAACTCCTAGAGATACGACTATTCATGATTTCTTGATGTCTCCTACACACCAAACAGAGACGAGAATTAATTTGATATCTAAATTTGGTGGGGAAGATCTGAAAACGTCTTCCACCATTAAGATGTGATTTGGCTATCGGGTTCGATCTGATTTTTTCCAATCTTTCCTTGGCACGAAAATACTAGATTTGACAGATTAGAGGAGGAAGTGGTTGGCGCATGAGATGAAGAGCGATTTACCATATGAAATAATTGAATGCTAGAGACATTTGAAGATATTTTCCCTCTGAGTACCTGACAACTTTTTTGCAAATCTGATTCTGGGAATCATGATCGAAATTGTAACAAGCAATGGTACTTTGAATGTTTCTTTTTTGGGGGGGAAAGCTCTGTTGTAGAAAAATGCTATAAATTGCATGAATTTTTCGTGCAAATGGTTAGAGTGTTAGAGGTCTAGATTTAATTTCTAAGAGAAAAGTTTGACAAAGCCCATCTTTCTGAGAAACCGTTTGAGAAACCTGTTTTACTTCTTTTGTGTTAAATTTGATCATGTCAAAGTGGTTTCAAGTGTAAAGCCATTGATGAGCTCTAAGATTGTTATAGAAACTTTCCCTTGCTAATGAATTTAATGAAATATTAGGTAATCTGTGTTGATTTTTGTCAAAATTGTGTCTGCTTAATTTCTGAATGTCTTTAAATAGTTTATATTATTCCCATTGTAATCTTACATTGAAATTTTTATGAATCACACAAGATTTTATCCTTTTGATAGTTTGGTGGCATTTACAATTTCATTTATCAGAAGATCTTTCATTTGATAGTGAAATAAAAAAATTTAAAATCATTGTACTCCTAGCATGATTATAATATTGTTTGTTATCCTTTAAGGGTATCTTAGGTGTGATAAAATAGAGGTTGATAATGTTCAATTAAGTCTTTCAATTTGAGCCTTCATTTTGGATTCTTAAAGTTTGTGTGAAAATGTGCTGATCTGGGCCTCCATTGAAGCACACCTTCTGGTTAAAGGAATGTTTTAGCTGTTCTGAAGCATTCTGTTGATCAAGCCTTCCTTTATTGTAAAATCTCTCATAGATCTAGAAAATCAAGTTCATTCTGCCTCACCTCCCACAAAAATTCATTTAAAAACAACTTATCTTACCCATACTACCCATGTTTGTCCTATGTGTGTACAAATGTGTAATTTTTATTACTAAAACATGTAGAAGCAATAGGTTTTCATTGTCTTTAGTAGCCTAAACCTTGCTTAGAAACTATCTCCATTATCTAGAGTGTCAACTCATGAGAGTTAGATTTTGTTGCATTGATCATATTTTCTTCAAGGTATTCTTAATAACTTTACAAGGAAGGACATCTCCATCTCCTCCACAAACAACAGGTTACAAAAGGGTCCTCTCACCCTAGTTGAAAGGCACAACCATAAAGTAGTGAGGATAGATCAAATCCTCTTAAGGGTGTTACCCATTTCTCCACATCTGAGTGATAAAGAGCAAGCTGCATTTCTTCCCCGACTAAAAAACTACACACAACATGATCTACTTGTCTCTAAGATTCCTGCCAAACTTGTGATGCTGCTTAGCTTTTGAGGGAGAATCGATTTGGGTACCAACACACACCATACATAATAGCATGCCTTTTGGCCATCGAATACATAGGAATTCCAACTAACCTTTTGAAAAATATTGGATCCACAAATGATCCATTATCATATATGCTTACCTTCAACCATACCGCAAGTAGTATTGAAACTCGCCTGTAATTCAACATGTAAGATATATTGAAACAACCATTATCATACTTCACTTGTGAAATAAAAACTTCATTTTCCGAGTGTTGAACTTAAATGCCCCAAATAAGTGCATGAGATCTAGATTTGACATCTCAAATTCTTTCTTCATAACTGATTTGATTGAATTTGTAGAAAAATTTTGAGTAATGATTAAATCATCTACTTTTAATAAATAATTAGAATCTTACCTTGTCAGTTATCTTGATATATAAGATAGGCTCACTTCTAGTATCACAAATTGATTTTGCTATCACAAAAAACAATGTTCCACTAGCTAATTTGAAGATGCATAAACATCATTAACATTTATGAGAATATTAAAATAAAATTTAAAACTTCAAATTACAAAAAATTATTGAAGAAAATGATAGAAATGATTCACTGAGAATCACTTGTGCAAACATGCAATTTTGTAGAAAACGAGTTCGAACTTACAACTTCCAACTTCCAACTTCCACGCTTTAAGTACATTATTCAAATTTAACCTTATTTACAAAATCTCAATTCCAATACATCTATTCTGCCATCAAATCTTTATTTGTAATAAAAAAAATAAAAAAATAAAAAAAATTACAAGTCAAAATCTATAAATCAAATAAAGATAAAATGAAATCGAATAAAACTATTCAAAAATAAAAATTAATAATAATTTTATTTTATCAATAAGATACTGAGATATTTATTTTTCATAAATAAAACATTAAGCATATATTTAGATAATTCTACTATTTTTACTTTATTTATATTTATTAATTTCCAATTTAATTTATGTTGTTTTTTTCCATATGAATCTCACAAATTTATGTATAGTGTAACATTCAATTTATTAACTTTATTAAGTGTTATAATTGTGATATATATATATATATATATATATATATATATATATATATATATATATCTGTGTGTGTAAAATTTTGAATATACATGTCATTTTGAGGTTTAAATTATATATTTAATTGTATCATGACGGTCATATTTCGTGGATGTATTTTGACAAGTAAAATGACTAAAAACGTTTAAACGCCTTACAAAATCCAACTCCGAGTGATAATGTGCGAACTTCGTGTAAACATATTAAAGCTTTGCTTTTGGAAATATTTTTCTCATTCATGGATTTGGTTTGACGAAGGCTCATTCATTGATGTTTGACTCATCATGTCATCGCCTGCATTAACCACTAATTCATGGGGCTGCAGATTTCCGGTGACCTCTCCTCATTCTCTCATAATGACTCCAGCGCATGAACTTCGGATGAAACCTCCTCTTGGTATAAATACATTACAAATGATTTGAAACGTACTGCCTACTGATTACCTGTACCATCATAATATTTAACAAAATTTTTAAGGGATTTGGTAAACGTATACTATCAAAGCCAAAGATGATATTGATCCAGTGGTTAGGTATAATCCCCAGAAATTCCTCGTGTCTAGTGTTTTAGGAACTACTCCACCATGGAACATATATCGATGCTATCCTTCAAGCACTTGGCCTAAATCTCTTGCATCTCAAGGCTCTACGAAAGTTTCAAATTCGTTGACCCTTGAGGAAACACCTACACCAGAACCCCCATATAAAAAAAACCCCTAGAAAATATATATTATTATTCAAACAGGTAGAAGAAAACTTATAAAGCCAAATCTACTAATTTTGTACCTACGTCACACCATCGAATAGTCAAATCGCCCAGAGAAGAAGGCACGAACGTATGAGATCTCATCGAAAATGGCATCCACATCTCCATTATTTCAATGGTTCGCCAGAGACTTCTCATTCAACTGACACCTCTCTCGATGAAAATGGTTTCATATGTTCTTGTGTTATTCCCAAATCGTGAATTCAAGAGTCACAACCAGAAGACCCCTTTTATATCCCATTGTATATTCATCTGTGCCAAGTACCAACTTTATGTTGTGTACAGTCATTCTAGAAGTGAGACTAGTTGTATAACTAGGAGCTAAAACTAAAACCGTGCAAACAACAACACAATAATAATACTTCTCTTAGAAAAACACTAATTTTGCCCCTTGAAAATAAAAAAATAGTTTTCTTACATTCTTTTGATATTAGATAATTTAGTGTTAGATTCCTAGTTTTAGGAAAAACTATTAAAGCAAATAAATCAAAAGCTTTATGTTGCACACAAGCATGTGCTTTTTAGTTCTATTTTTAGGAAATTTGAGTGTTTTATTGTTAGATGAAGTCATCTATTTATTAGAGGCAATTGTAAGTGTTATGATATAAATCACATTCAGAGAGATTGTATTGAGCCAAAGCTCTGACAAGGAAGAAATATATGCACAGAAGTGATGATCTAACTTTGCAATAATCTATTTTATTTGCAATTCTTTATTTTATTTCTGTTATTTGTTATTTTATGTGCCTAATTTCTACAGAATTTTCTAACTCTATCTTGTAAAATTAATATCTGACTATGTTGCCTCTATGGATTTGAAGGTATAGGGAGTTCAGGGGAATATTCTAAATACTTTGTAATAGCCTAAAAATTTCTACAAGATATGACTACTGCTATGATCCCAATGTTTAGTTATATTTTTCAATTTTTTCCATATTGTTGTTCTATGCGAGAAAAGGGGCTATAGAAAAGATCGTTTTAATATTATAACAGTGATAATATATGCCAATATGGTATTTCCACCAAGTTTAATGCTTAGGTTTTCTTTGTAGATATTTTTTTGCTCCTTCATGATTGAAATATTTTTCTGTCTTTTTACCGAATTGACCTTGCCGTATGATTCCTTTCTAGAAAACCTTATGTGGATTCCAATTTGTTCATTAGTTTAATTTAATGCTTGGAAAAATATCCTAGAAATTAAGATCATCCTAGGACAAGTGTTTCTATTTTTATTACTTTAATGGATGTTTAATAATGTGGTCTACCATAATATGTACTACTTGATTAATTTAAATTGATGTAGAATTCATTATTTTCAAATAGGTTATACAATAAATTATGTTACATGAATGCTTTTAAAATTGTTATTTACATGGTCATAAAAATAATGACTACTTATGTCACTACTTACAAATTATATATGTATATCTCAATTTGGCTTAAGCAATTATTTCCATTTTTGTTTTTCAAAAACCATATACATAAAATAATAATGTATAATTTCTTATATGTATAATTTTTTTATATATTTATTGTGCTAATGTTGTTGTCATTTTGTTTTCTAACAATTCCACATAATGCAAATAATTGAATTCCCCTTCAATATCATTGAACTGCCCTCAAGAATATAGGAGCTTGATAGAAATGAAAAATCCATATTTTGTTGTGAATTTGTAAATATTTTATTTTGTTGTATTACATGCTCTTTCTTGTCATAACCTTCAAAGTTGGGGATATTTTTGTGAAGGGGTATTTGTTTTTCCATCCCTTTTTATCATGTCATCTTCTTCCTTTCCTTCCTTAGAAATCACATCTATTATGGTTGCATCTGCTTTTCTTTTAAATTTAATCCACCAACGAAATTACATCTTTTATAGGTTTACAATCTCGATCTTCTTCCACTAACTTGTAATGTTTATTCAATTAAGCATTCTATCTTATTATTGATGCACAATATGCTTTCGAATAACCTTCAAAGTTTGAATGCACAAAGTCTAATGTTGTTGAAAAGGTCATATTCTATCTAACTGATTCATCTTCTCTACCTCTTGCTCTAGCCCCTTCATACATGTATCATATAAACAAAACATCCAAGTGACTCTCCTCTACTTCTCAAAGCCTTTGTTTTCCCTTAGTTATGTTTTTCATGGCTAGGCTATTTATGGATATAGCTAGCTGAACTTTTTCCTTACCTATATCCATATCATCCTTACAATGATATTTTTGAGCAACTGCGCACATATTAGACTTACTCTCTTCTTGTTTTCCTTCCAGGAATAAACTCAACTCCTGTAAGATTTAAGGGCATTGTTCTTTTCCCTAAAAAGGAAGAAGGGATATTTCTTTCATTGCATATATATCTACTTCCTCCTGTGAAATGTCGGAGCATATCTGTAGCTATGCCAACTGTTGGGAAAATTGGCTACAGATGATGTAGCTTGGTGGATAGAAATGATTTGTGTTTCCGCACAAGATGGCTTCAATTCGATATTTTTCTTAGGAGCTACTTGCAGTTCCATAAACATCAGATGAAGTTTTTTCCTGATACCTTGATCTAACATCCTGGGTTACCAGGAGTGTCTCCATAATTGTCTTCTTGCAACCTAAGAGATGGGAATCTTTATCTATGCAACACTCCTATTCAAAACATCATTTAGGTATAGATAAGCTCCATGGTGACCATGATTGTATTGGGTGCATTCATTTTAGAAAATAAGGGATATAGAAAAGAAATGGGGTTTTCAAACATATCGTGGCAAGTTAGTAAGATGGGGCAGTTGCAAATAGACTACATCATTGATATTTCAGTAATGCATTTCTAGGATACGATGTGTTTGATGTTTAAGACAGACTTTTGAGAATAAATGTTGTCTGTCTGTTAACCTCAATATTGTATCTAATCTATTGTCAAGTCAGGGCTTTTATTGTTGGAAAGGTATCATTGCTTTGGAAAACCACATTTATTGGTTATATGAAATGAAAAAACTATGTATCATATTAAGTGTTGTAATCCCCATCGTAAAATATTTTAGTAAGAGATTTCTCTGTTAGCATGGCCCCCATAAGTTATGATATCAAATGAAAACAAGTGAAATTGAGTAGAAATCATCTGACCTGCACATGAATTATTATGACTTTTATTGTCTTAAAAATAAAGTGGTTTCTGCCCTTCTACTAGTGTAACTTGTGACTATTGCCATATCCACGATACCATGGCTTTCATTGAAAAGCCATTTGGAACTTTCTTCAAAATGCACTTCTTGTTTGACTGTTATATGTTAGATCCTTCCTCATATATTTCCAATTGTATCACTAGTAATGAGAAATTGTTTCAAGAACGATTTCCTTGGAATTGTGAATTGAATCCATTCATGGAACAATTGGAATTAGTTCCTTTTGTACAGATGTGAGTAGCTACATGATACATTGGAAACTGATTAGCATTCAAATCCTATGTATTTTGTATCCCAATTGCTTAGATTGTGAAATTGTATCCATGTGGTCGAGTGGTGGGCTACAAATTTTTGAAGATTGTCATTTTACCATTGGGAATACCTGATACCCTGCGAGGACCAATTATTCTTATGGATTCTTTTCTTACCGAATTCTTGTCTTGTTGTTTCATGTAAAGTTTAAGTATGACTCTTCTTTGCAATGATTAACTTAAATAGTAAACATGTTGTACTTAAAGTATAACGATTTGAAGAAATATTTATGTTAAAATATGATTTTTCCTATTACATAGGTTGAAGGGACAATGACCATTGCAAAATATTATTCGATAGCCAAGTTTGAGCCTATCTATAAAAATTGCAACTTGGATATTGAGAGTTCCGTTACCCCATATGCATGTTAACCCAGACATAGTCATAATTAGAGTAGTTGTCAAGAAGAATGCGCCATATGATCAGTTCCCAGTCACCTTGTATGTCACCATTAAAAGCAACACCATATTTTTTGCCTACCTCGCAATGCATAGCTAAAAATAAAATTCTGACTGAATTGACACCTTTTCTTACTATAATAACCATGCTTCACAATACATAGAATACAAAATTTGTTATAGAAAAGATATCGTACTCCTTGCATTGCATGTGCACCTTCACAGTGGACAAAATTTAATATTGACCCTAGCTGGAAATGATAATTTAATCTCCTGATGAAGGTATGTGTCCTTGAGACAACTTTTCATGGATTCTCAACAGGACACTTAGCAACTATTGAACACTAAAATCATATTAATAGTTACTCTTGTTATTCTAGCCGAGGCACTCCATCCCAATCTTAGTCTCAATAAATCAACTACGACATCAAGTCATACAGGATTGGGTCATCCGCATCATTCTAAGGTAAACTGACTCTCACCATGCAATCACATGTTCTAGGTTATTCTATTTCAAATACAAGGTACAAAAACACTAATTCTAATACTACTCTCATATTTAGTTTACAGAATGCTGGTAATTGTCATTCCACTTGCACAAATTGTACCCAGATGACCTATGGTCAAAATTTGTTACAACACAACATAGTCTGTAACTCTCACACTTACTGTGGGCTGTTGTATACTTAACATATTATCGTACCTATTGCTCAATAAAATTTATGATTGTACCTGTTCTTGCATAAGACATTTGGAAACTTAATTTTTGTAATGAAAACAACAAGCTATATACTTATGCTTATACTTTAGAAAGCATTTGTGTTTAATATACACACATTGACACAACTTAGGGGCATGTACGGGTAAAATCCTTTATGTTTTTAAATCACATTTTGCTCTTACATGAGGCAGGATGCATTTCATTCTCCAGATCCTTGACAGTTTTCTTCATAATGGAATAAGTATTCCACACCGAACTGCCATTTATGAGCAGCTAGTATTAATGTATGTGTGGCCAATATCTTGTGCTACATGGTACATGTGGAGGCCCAAAGTTAGTGTTTATTATGTCTGTTAGGAATTTAGGGGATATTCTAATCAAGTCAGCCAGTTGGATATACCCATCTAAATTATCAATTTCTTAGCTCTCAATCATGCCAAAGATACACCCAGATGCATACAGAAAATCTCTGTCAAAAGAATGAATTACAAGTGATTTTACCCATCGTATGAATTTTACTCCCAGATTTACTAATCTTCCAAGAAATGAAATTGCAGATGCCACTAAACTGTCACAAGGATTGAGACCTGTGTGATTGAGAAAAATTTTGATACAAGATTGCAATAGGAATAAGAAAAACTATTTGTAGACATTCAGAAATAAAACAAACACATTTTGCATAAGATCAACATAAAATAACTCAAGTTTGATTAAATTTATTAGCAGGGAAAGTTTCTAGAACAATTTCAAAGCTTTTCAATGGCTGTACACTCACAACCACCTTAACACGATCAAATTCAATACAAAAGAGATATATAGGCTTCTCAAAGAGCTTCTCAAAAAATATGGGGCTCTATCAAGCTTTTTTTTATTAGAAAAATCAGTCTCGACCCTTGACACTCCAACCATTTGCACGATAAATTTGTGTCATTTATAACATTTACTACAGAGCGCTTTTCCCCCCAAAAATCCAGACATTGAGTGCCACCAATGCTCTCTATGATCACGATCGCGATTCTCAAAATCAGATGTGCAAAAGGTCGTCAGGTGCTCAAGGGGCAGATCTCTTCGAATATCTCCCACATTCAACTCCTTTCTCTAACAAATCACTTTTCCCATTACCTGCTAACCACTTCCGCCGCTAATCTATCAAATTTGGTTCCTTGCATGCTCGGGAGAATCAAAATAGAAAATCAGATTGAGCTGGATAGTTAGACCATTTTAGTGGTGAAAGATGTCTCCAAATTTCCCCCACCAAACTTATATATGAAAATTGACTCTCTTGCTTGTTTGGCGTGTAGGAAATACCAAGAAAATCATGAAGACTTGCACTTCTAGGATCTCTGGAGTGAAAATGGCGAAAAAAATCAGATACAGATGCACAGCTGCCGTCGATTTCTATTTTTAATTTAGACCATCCACGTGGAAGATTCAATTTAAAATGAGCTCAGGGTTTACTTTTTTCCTTTTATAAATTTAGAAAAATGTAAAGTTTTCACATTTTGCTCCACAGCTCCACCCTTGAGAAATGAGCTTGACACGTGTCGTAAGGTGGGTCCTAAAGGAACCACAACCAAATTCTATTAGCTCACCTCTTTTCTCAAAAATGTGAAATTTTCCAAGTCTTCCCCACAGCTCTGCCCTTGAAAAATGGGCCTCACACGTGTCCTAGTGTGGGTCCCAAAAAAAAGCGCTTCCTTTTTCAGTTTTAACTCTTTTCTCCTAAAAGGAAAAATTTTCAAATTTCCCCCAAGGGTCCGCACCTCCATTGTTGAATTTGAAACAAACCTTGACTGATCCTTTGTCGGGCTTGCGGGCCATTTTTGATATTTTAACCATTTTGAGAAAAAGAGGCAAAAATTCTAAGTTGCCCCCAATGGTCCTCTTCCTTGCCCTTTTTGAATTTTCAAACTGCCATGTGTCACAATGGCACATGTTGAGATGGTTCCCAATATTTGAGACCTTGAAAGAGTGCCATGCCCTGGCCTGGAAAAAAAATTTAGAAGGCTTGAAGCTCAACAGAAGGTGCCATGTGTCTGAGTCTAAGGTAATCTCTTTTAGCTACTTGAAAAGTCCAAGCAAAGTGCAAAGTGAGTGGAGGCCTCCAAGTGTCCTCCTGGTGCTTCTTTAAATTGAAACTCAAGATTAAGACTTTGAATGAGCATGGGATCGCCACATGTCCCTGTCCCACCAAATTATATTAGCTGCATAAAAATTTGTTTAAGTCTGGAAAAAGCAACAGAAACCTCCTCGTGTCCTCCTGGAGCGCTACTCCAAAGCTAAACCAAAAAGTACAAAACAGAGTAACATGGCTCCTAGAGAAATGACGTAGAGAGAAAAAACAATCGATTGGGGTCAATCTAAATTTTGATGTGACTCTCCCCATAACAAGGAGCACATACGATGCTTGACACCTCTTTTCTGGGGTTTTGAAGTTGGTTTTGTGAGTTTTTGAAAATTACATTTTTTCTAACTTGGTGCTCAAAATAGTCTCACCCCATTTTTCCTTTGAAATCTATCGATTTATGGCCTCTTCCATATTTTATTCCCTCATGTTGTGCCTTAGAAGTCTCTGATTTATTTTTTTGTTTCCTTATTTCTATGTCTCTCTGAAAAGGTCTGTAATTTGGGTCTCCGTTCTCTATTCATTCAAAAACTCAGGCCCTCCCATTCTTTCTATGTTCCACAGTCGAGATTTGTTGTCCTTATCATTTTTTCCCTAAATAATTGAATAAAAATGAAATGATGTCACTCTAAAGAATGTATTTGAGCCTTGTAACATTTCTTAATCCTCTGTCCTTGGAAAAAATTTCATCTCCAGGATCAAATGGTCATTTTTCTGCATTTTACAGTTTGACAGGCATTTCTCCCGGTCGAATTTACATCCTTGCATCGACAGGGAATGTGGCCACTTTTGGTTGGATGTGGCTCGGCAGGGTACTTCAAAAATTTTATAAATTGCCTCGACTTAAAAATTTGTCCACGTTTGGTCCCTAAACAATAAAATATTTTTCCGCCTTTACAACCCTCTAGTATTTTTAAGAGAAAATTTCCTATAACCTTTGGTTTGGGAAAATCATATTCCTCGTTACTTTGGCAGAGACATTTTTTAGGCCTCTAGTCGTAGTTTTTGACTCGGTCACATTAGACCAATTACGACCAATGGCTCAAGAAAAACCATCACCATTTAAAACCTGTATGTCAGTCCTTTGTTTCTTTGAATCTGAAAAATTCTCCATATATAGGGGAACTTGTTGGAAATTTCTCATTGCACGCTTTTCCATTGAACGTTAGTTTTGGAGGTGGTTTTGTGATCCCTCGAGCTAACTTTTGATCATTTTCAACCAAGCCAATTATGACCAAGAAACTCAGAAAATTGTCTGCCAATCATAAAATATTTTCCAGTTTTGAATTCTATCAGTTCCTGTGTATTCTTGGTGTATAGGAGGACATGTAGAAACTTACTTGTGGTATGTTTCCTCTCTATAAGACAACGTTTGAAAGTGGTTTCTTAGCCTCCAAGCCTTAATTAATTTTTTTTGTAACTAGTTGGAAAAATGAAAAAAAGAAAGTCCTAGGACCTCCAGCGGGTAACCAAACCATCATGGAAACTTGTTAAAACTTGTAAGTAAATGTTTGAAAATCTATCATGTGAACTATTGTGTGAAATTGAACTTTTGAAAAAATAGTGTTTCTCTCTCTTCCCTCTTTCTTTCTCTTTCATTGGATACGAAATAAGGTGAAATGAAATGAAATAAACATGTGTCTCTAACCCCCCTTTTGAATCCAAATTATTAATATTATGTAAATGGAAAACTGAAAAATGTTAATTATGGTAGATCTAGGTGGATGCCATGCCAATGATTTATCTTTTATTTCATGCTCAGATGGTTTTGCAGGATGCAAGAAAGATAGAAAAAGGGTGATGTGTACTTCATTATTTATCATTGTAATTTTTATAGGTCATTGTAAAATGAATATATGTATAATGTAGTCTCATGCTACAGAAATGTTATACTTGAAATTTGCTAATATGTATGGGAAGATAGTTTTAGGGATATCTCAGGAAAGGTGCATTTAATCACATGTTCAATTTGATTCATGGTTGCGTATGGTAAAAAATGGTTTGATATGTATATAGTAAATGAATTTTAAGTTAATACATTGTGGGGCATTTTTCAGTGTTCAATAAAAAATTAATTAATTATCATGTTGTATTCTTACCCTGTAAATGTAATAAAGAGATTTAATCAAAACATTCAACCCTAGTATAAGATCTATGCATAACTTGTCTTAATGTGTGTGATCCTTCGTAGTGTAGAAATTTTTTTTGAAATCATACAATAAATTTAAACCTTGTAATCGATGGTGTCTCCTAGGTTAGGTAAATAAAAACCCTAGTTGAAGTTTACTGTCATATTTGTTATGTTTAGCGACATTGTCGTGAACCTATCTTTTAGGAATGACATCATCCAACTCTATCTGGAGTATGTGGTTTCCTTCTAGTTTTGGTAACCACAAGGAGAATGTCCTCTCTTCCGGTCTAACACTGTGTTGAGTGGTCAAGACCACCTTGGAAGTCACCTTGTGAGTCCTTGTTCAAAGCAATGACTATGCAGTGTAACCTTACCATCTGTGGGGTAGGTAGAGCTAATACCCCCTTAGTATCCTTTTGGATTGCTAGGTCTTACGTGATTAGATCTATAAGTTAACTTCATCAACAAATGAAGTCCCTATTGAATCCAGATGACATAAATGGAGATCATGAAATACTTTTTCTAGGTCTTATACTCTTGTTAATGAACTCCTTAGTTCCTCTCTGCTAAATGTGTTATCTTGGTTTCTATCAACATATCACCTTGATCTTTTCTTTAAGGTTGTTTAGCGTAAATATGTCATCTTGCCTTAAACACATATACAGTTGAGGCCTACATCCTTAGGTGCAATTGAAATTAAACCAAACCTTAGTTGATTAGGAGGCTAGCTTGGGTTTCGTGTGTAGTTATAATGCTTCCAATAATATACTTCTTCAAGATGTTAGAGAAGTACTTTCTTAAATATTTATGTTATAAAGTGACACCAAAAAAAGACAAAAAAAACAATGTAAATGAAATGAAAAACAATAGTTTATGTGATAATGGTTTAGGAGAAAATATTTCAGTTGAAGTCCTTATGGTTGAGTTAAGCATGGAATTTTGTTAAGAATGGTTACAATTTGCTCTTGGTGGGACTAGGCTTTTGAGCCAACATAGAGTCCATAAATAAATAAAATAAAATAAAATTATGTCATGTAAATGCTTAATTGAATAAATTTAAATTGGAAACTAAAAACATCCATAGTATAAGAACAAATGTGCTTCTAATGGAAGTAAGTTTATAGGAAAGGGAAACTTGAACCTTCACCTCTTGAATCGTATTATTTTTCCCTTGGAAACTTTTGGTTGGTCCCCTTTCTTAATGAGGGTCAAATTAAATGTCAACTAAACATATTTTGAGAAATAAACTTGTTGCATAAGAACAAGAGAATTATGAACTTTTTATGTAATTGGAAATATGGAATTTAATTATGTAAGTTATGGAGATTGACATAAAGGATAAAGAGTAAATTTAAATGGTCAAACAATAAGTTAAATGTGAAATGAATTGAGGAATCTGTATGTGGAAAATGTATTAAATAATCCTTGTATAAAAATTTTCCTGGAATCTAAATCATAACTAAGATGTAAATATGGAAATGATGTGGTGTGGATTGTCAATCCTTGGGTCCCTTGTTTTGGTTAGGTCATTACTAGTATTCGTTCTTTTAGCAAAGTGTGGCATCAAAATGTATATGGTATTGTCATGTGTTTATGTGATTCAATTAATTATGTAAGCATTTGATGTGTTGTTGAGTTTCCCTTCTTGGAACCCTGTGGTGTTGTGAAGTGAGCAATATTAGTAACAGAAAAAATTATCCTCGTATTTTTACTGTTGTTTTTATGTGTGAAAAATGTGGGCGTTACAAAGTCAGAAGATACCATTTGGAATAATAATAAAGTGAATTTAAAAGGTAAAGGAACAATCAAAATTCTAACTAAAAAAGGGGAGTAGAAGATTATGCAGGATATTTATTATGTTGCAGGTTTGAAGCACAATCTTATGAGCATTGGTCGATTAGTACAAAAATGGATACAAAGTTTACATTGAAGACAACGAATGCATGATCATGGATAAAGGTCTAAGTACACAGGTGATTGCTAAAGTGAAGATGACAAGCAACATAATGTTTCCTTTAAGGATTATACCAGCCACATACGGAGATCATACTACAGATTAATCCGAAGCTAAGGAGATTGAATAAGCTTTTCAGTCAGTTAAAAAAGATGAATCATGGCTATGGCATCTCAGGTTTGGTCATTTAAACTTTGGTGGATTTAATTTATTACATAGAAAAATATGGCCAAAGGATTTCCTTTGATTCCAAAACTAGATAGAGTTTGTGGAGGCTCTATTTTAGGGAAGCAACACAGGGAATCTTTCCCAGTTGGAAAAAATAGAAGAACAAGTGCACAACTTTAAATTGTTCACTCAGATTTTTGTGGACTGATGCAAAGAAATTCTATTGGAGGTTGTTCATATTTTATGACATTCATTGATGAATATACAAGGAAGACATGGGTGTACTTTTTGAGAGACAAATCAGATGCTTTTGATATAGTTCATGAGTTCAAGGCTTTAGTAGAAAATAAAAATAGGTATTACATAAATATTTTGAGGACAGACCAAGGAGGTGAGTATATTTCCACTGCTTTTTTGAATTTTCACAAATATCATGGTATACACAAGTAGTTTACTTCCAGGTATACACCACAGGAGAATGGTGTGACAGAGAGAAAGAATAGAATCATCATTAAGATGGCAAGAAGTATGATGAATGCAAAACATCTTTCAAACAAGTATTGGGTAGAAGTAGTAACAACTTCTGTTTACATCATAAACAAGTGTCCAATGAAAATTGTTCAAAACATGGTTCCTCAACAAGCTTGGACTAAGAGGAAACACATTGTTTCTCATTTTAGAATCTTCGTTTGTGTGGTATACACACATGTGCCTAACAAGCTAAGGAAGAAGTTAGACAACAAAGGAGAAAAATGCATATTTTTTAGATATTCAGAGAATACAAATGCTTACAAGTTGTTTAATCTAGTTACCAAAAAAGGTCATAATCAGCAGAAATGTACAGTTTGTTGAAAATGAGGCATGGGATGGAACTATTGAGAAAACAATCAGTGTAGCAGCAATTATTCCTCATGATGGTATGGCAGATGAAAGCATTAAACAACAAGGTAATGTATCTTCTTCGAATCTTGGACATGCACCAAAATTTGTAGCGTAAGCTACACCTTCATCTACATCAAGGAAGTCTCGAAGATTTCAGTCATCTTCAACAATGCAACACACACCATAGAGAACACCAGAAGTTACTTCTTCAGTGCAAAATAATTTGTCATCAGATATCCCTTTACAACAGAAAATAAGGAGTCTTAGTGAGATTTATAATGTTGATATAAGTAATACTTTTTTGAGTTTTTTCATTGTTTTCTCAAGTTGCTGATCCAATATACTTTGAAGAGACTATAAAAAATGAAGTTTGAGTTCAAGCCATGGATGATGAGATAGACACCATAGAGAAGAATCAAACATGGAAATTGGTATATCTTGTAGAAGGAAAGGATGTGATAGGATAGAAGTGAGTCTATAAGACCAAATATACTGTTGATGGTAAAGTATAGAAACATAAAGCAAGGTTTGTTGCCAGATGTTTTTCATAGCAATATGGAGTAGATTACAATGAGACATTTTCAACTGTAGCACATTTGAACACGGTAAGAATGGTTTTAGCAATTACAGCTCAAAACAAATGACCTATTTATCAGTTGGATGTAAAATCAACATTCTTGAATGGTTTTCTTGAAGAATAAGTTTATGTGCATCAGCCAGAAGGTTATGAGATTGAAGGTTGTGATGAAAAGGTATACAGGTTGAAAAAATCTCTCTATGTTCTGAAGCAAGCACCTAGAGCTTGGTACATCAGGATTCATTCTTGTTTGATACCGAATGGATTCAATAAATGCAGCAATGAGCCTACTTTATACATCAAGATCAAGGAGCAAGGTATAATTTTGATTGTTTTTATATGTGGATGATTTAATCATCACTGTAAATCTATCTTCAGATTCATTCAAATCAGCTATGAAGAAAAATTTAAGATGACAGATCTAGGCCTCATGCACTATTTTTTGGGCATAGAAGTTCAACAATTAGAACGTGGAGTTTTTATTTCACAAGAAAGGTATGCTAATGATGT
The DNA here is from genome assembly GCA_019776745.2 of Taxus chinensis. Lineage (NCBI taxonomy): Eukaryota > Viridiplantae > Streptophyta > Pinopsida > Cupressales > Taxaceae > Taxus > Taxus chinensis. The sequence goes on from CM034156.1 coordinate 613,891,010, forward strand.
TTTGAAAATATTTAACATGTTTAATTGGAAGTCTGCGCCAACACCTATTGCAGTAGGTTTGGAGTTAAGCAAAGATGACAATAGATCATTTGTAGATCCAACATTGTTCAAAAGGCTAGTTGGAAGTCTCGTGTATTTGATGGCCACAATGCCGAATATTATGTATGGTGTGAACCTCATCTCATGATTGATGGAATCTCTAAAACATTTACATTGGCGAGCTAGAAAATATATTTTGAGGTATGTATGTGGAACTAAGAATCAGGGAATTTTGTATTCAGGATCAAATGAGTTCAAACTCATAGGTTACACAGACAGTGACAGTGTCGGAAGTATTGATGGCAGAAAGAGAACATTCAGCTATGCTTTTCACTTTGGAACAAGCGTATTTTCATGGGCATCAAAGAAGTAGCCCATAGTCACGCTATCTTCAGCAAAAACAAGAGGTATCACTTCATCAGGAATTTGGTTAACAACAAGGAAATTTGTCTTGAATTTCCCAGATTTGAATATCAGTTTGTTGACATTTGTACGAAAGCTTTGGGCAATTAAATTTTTGTGTATTTGAGAATTTTTTTGGGAGTTTGTGATCATGAATATGTCAGATTTGGAAGTGTAGACTCAACTCTAGAAAAATAAAAGTTTTAAGGTCAAAATTAAGGTTGACTGTTAGAAAAAGAGTAATTTTGCCCCTAGAAAAATAAAAAGTAGTTTGCTTTTTACATGCTTTTAATATTAGATAATTTCGTTTTAGATTTCATGTTTCAAAAAAGCTATTAAAGCAAATAAATCAAAAGCTTTGTATTGCACAAAAGCATGTGATTTTTAATTCTATTTTTAGGAGAGTTGAGTGTTTTATTGTTAGATGAAGCCATCTATTTATTAGAGACGATTGTAAGTGTTTTCATATCAAACACATTCAGGGAAATTGTATTGAGCCGAAACTCTAATAAGAAAGAAGGATTATATGCACAAAAGTTTTGATATGAGTTTGCAATAATATGTTTTATTTGCAATTCTTTATTTTATTTATGTTTGTTATTTTATGTGCCTAGTTTCTACAACTTCGAGCCGAACTGCTCTAGATCTTCTCTCATACAAAATAAGAAACAAACAATATATCTACTACAGTCAAATCCTTAGATTGAAATTGAAATAACAGTAGTTGTAAAAAACATAGCCAATAAGAGGAAAGAGAATCCTTCTGTGAGTGAAAACCACTATATATGATGGAAACCTACCAAATTTTAAAGAAACGGTAAGAAAGGGGAAATAAATTAGGCCATATCAAATGAATTATAAGGACATAAAATATTTCACTTTTAAAACGAGGAAACATAAGATACCACAACACAGTAACCCCTTGAGTAGCGGGCATTCCTCCAAAGTACGGATTTATTATATGCTCAAGAAGCCACACCACCGGTCCTGTGTATAAGACAAATGCCAAACTTTTAACTGTTTCTTTTATCTTTTATTATTACGAAGAATTAATCACAAATCACAAGAAAATGGTTGAAAGCGTCAAATGTTATGAAGTATATGGAAAAGAACTGCAAGACATGTGTCAGCAATTGAATGAAACAAGAAGCATGTGTTGAGACACTGCTCTGAACCCTAACTTTTTTTATTCCACTATAACGGTTATGCAGAATTTCGTGCTGATGCAAATGACGAATGAATATAAACGCACAGATTATATTCTTTTCTTACATTGAAACGTTCATTCACCTAATTATCATGATTTATGTGCGCCTTGCGTTTGCTTGTGAGGTTTCGTATAGATGGCTTTGGCTGTGTAAACATATAACTCAGACATCCAGTGGACAAAAGCATTAACAAAAATCTCCTTCCTAATCAAGGGACTAATCCCCTTCCTATAGTGATTTGTTAGTTTATCTTGTAAATATATTTTTGTTTGCATATCTGTTGAAACCGCTACCGTATAGGAAGGGAAGTACGGGTGTATACGGTTTGTAAAGGAAAAGAGATTCGGATTATAAGAGTCAGAGTTTGTTAATATTTGGAATTCGAAGGGGAATAGATGGTATTGGAAAATAGTTCTTTTTGTGGGTGGAATTTTGTCTCCACACTCTTTGGAAGGGTAGATAATATTATTGAGGATTAAAAATGATTGATTCATTACTATGTTGTCAATGAAGCAAAAGTTAATTTTTTTTAAGGGATTAATAATAAATCATAAATTACTTTGAGATTAATAAGAAATGCAAAGAAAACTAATTTTATTTATGAGGGCTAAAAATAAATCTTTTTGAAAATTATGTATCAGTATCAATAATGAATCATTTGTAATATTAGTTATGAGCATTAATAATAAATTGTAGTGCCAATCATCTTCCTGGATTATTTTATTGTTGACTCATCTTATTAAATGAATTCTTCACAGTGATATATTACTATTTTATCATTATATGGTTTTGTCATAAATTATTCTTATTCCATAGGTTGTGTTTGAGTAAGGTTGTGCGAATAAACTGCTATGATACATATTATTCGTTTTTGGTACCCGCGCTATTATGGATACTAACAGAATGCAACTTAGATAAATTTTACTAGATATATGATCGGATGAATGACGAATATATCACATTTTGTAATCATGATTTATGATGGTACTACTTTGGATGTTATCATGGAATAATTTAGATGAATTCTATATTTTGATCTACTATAGAAACATATATGACATTTTGGATAGTTATCTCATTCAGATATTGGTTGCTTTCTAGATTTTGATTGTTAATCATGAGTGAAATAATTATCGATGTGTGTGATACGCTTTTAATTATTTTATTATATCAAGTATGAAGGTTTGATGTGAGAACTGAGTTTGAAGGTTACAGTCAGACAAGAGAATGTGGGTTTTAGAATTGCACCTCAAGTTACACAATGGACTAACTGGGCCAGATATCTTAAGCCATGCTTAACCTTTGTTTGACCTCGTGTGTGTCAATGCATTCGTGTTTGTACACCCTTTGGGGTTGTCCTAATTGACCTATGTTATTTTATTTTTTTTAATCCATTGTGTTAAGCTAGTTTAAAGACCTAATGGTCCCCACATGAATTAGTGGTGTTTTATGTTAAGTAAACTTCTTGATAGTATTGTGTGATCACCTAATTATCATTTGGGTGGGCCCCACCGCTTCTGATATTTATCCAGTTTACCTAAATTCGAATTTGGGCTAAATGTGGTATTTGTAAGGGTCTCTTTTCACATTGGTGGTCTCCCTTACACTTAAATGGACCACTTGGATGTACCTATGGGTAGGGGGGGTTTCTTCTCCAGGTCAAATGGGGTTTTTCCTCCCATTTGATCCCTCTCTTATCACCATCTTCTAAGTGTGTTTTATTTGTGTGTTTTCTCTAAAGATTAATTAACAACTCTCACAAATAAAAAGAATAGGCTAATATTGTTGATTTAATCTTGAGTAAAACTATTCATTTTTCGAGTGCCTCACATGCCAGAGTTTCCATGTTATTTGGCAAATTTGTATTAATAACATGCACATTTAGAGGGCTTTATCCGATGAATGTTGAAGGCCAAAAGTTATTAGCAGGTAGTGGTAGTTACATATTTATTATTGTATAACAATGGAACAATAAAAACAAAAGCAATAATACATTGTTGAGTTATTATTTATACATCAAATTTTCAGGTAGTGATTAGTGATGTTTAAAAATTTATATATAGGTATATAAATAATAACATGACATTATAAAAATTAAAACATGTCACTATTCATAATAGATGTAATATAAGATATAGTTTTTATATACATAAATTTCTATAATATTTAAACATTAATTTTTAATTTTTTTATAATTTTCTTTAAAATATATAAAAAAGTATTAATTTTTTATAATGTGGTATTATTATGTTAGTTGATTTCGAAATTTAATTTTAATATAAAGTTAGATATGTATTTTTTCAATATTCTATAAATGTAATGTAGTAAACTGAATTTTAAGATTTTTCATTTTTGATTTTTGATATGTTGAATGTCTGTGAGGAATACATTATGGAATTTCTATGAGGAAGTGGTGATACATGACTTTTCTACAGATTATTATCATTACATGTAAATTATAGAATATCTACAAAACCTATAATTCAATAGAATAAGTTTTCATAGAAATGGTACAATTATTCTAAAATTCTTCCAAATTATTGAAATGTCATGGAATAATTATGGTAAACAAATAATTATAACTTTAAATATTTGTGTAACATTCACATAACTTTAAACAACTGAATTATTGTAGATCTGCCATAAATATTTAAAATAGACTTAAATTGATGTTGGTGTTCTTAAAGTATGGAGAAAATTTATGTAATATTATATATTTTTTCTAAATTTGTTACATGTAATACTTGTAACTAAATATGTTAATAATGTTATGTAGTATTATTTTTGATAATGTGCAATTTCAGTAATATTCTTGTTGGTAATGTGTAATTTCTACACTATTTATTGTGACATTTTTAGACTTTAGCAATGATTTATTTATCTTCCTAATATACAATATAGAGAAAATATATGTTGAGAGTTGGATTTTCATTAAATTATAATTATAATTTTCTATATGTTTGTTTATTAAAAAAATGTAAAAAATATTTTTTTTTGAATGAAATGTGGAATTTTAATATTAATTAATTTTATATTAGACTAATTAAAATATTTTATATGTGTAAAGGTTGTGGGTAATTTTATGATAAATTAAAATTTTATTTTATGAAAATTGTGGATTTTGTACTACATAGGGCTGAATATGTGATTTATCTACAAATTATTAATATTATTTTTAAATTTTTGAACATCCACAATAATTAAAAATAACTAAACTAGTTTTTCGTAGCTATACAACAAATATTCTACAATTCTCCCAAATTGTGGAAATTTTGTGGAATAATTGTGGTTATAAAGTCTTGTTTGTTGTAGTGCCAACCATATTTTAGAAACAAAAATAATAATAATAATTAAAAAAAGAAAAGAAAAGAAAAGTTGGACCGAATTGTTTCATTGGTATTAGGTAAGAGTTAAATTTTGATGGAGACGAGAATGGAGTAGGTGATCCCCCACTTGAAGGCACGTGGGGTTGGTTTGACGGAGCCTCATTCGTTGTTGGCATGGAGGATGTTCGACTCGTCATGTATTCACGTACATCAACCACTAATTCGTGGGGCTGTAAATATTCTGGCAACCCCTCCTTATCGTCTCGTAACGACTCCACCGCATGAACTTGGGATGAAACATGCTCTTGGTATAAATACCTTACAAATGATGTGAAACATACTACACTACTGATTACTGGTAGCATCAGAATCTTTAAAAAAAAATTTAAGGGCTTTGGTAATTGTATAATATTAAAGCCAAAGTTTATATTGTTCTGGTCATTAGGTATAGTCCCTGATAATTCCTCGTGTATAGTGTTTTAGGAACTACTCTGCGATGGAACATATATTGATGCTATCCATGAAGTAGTTGGCCTCAATCTCTTGCATCTAGGGGTTAAATTTGACAGTTGTTTAGATGTTTTTTGTGATTTTAGAAGTAAGATACTTGTAAATATCTTAAAAAATTGTCACACACGACTTGTATATTAAAGAAAAGGCCATCAATGTTTATATAAATTATAAAATACATGTAAATATATATTAAAAGAAATATAATAAATATAAAATAATTAATTGAAAAAACATTGTTTTGTGTTTTTGAAGGGCATTGTTGAAAAATCACTGTCACCTAAATATTGTTTGATAGGCATAGGTGGCCTGTCAAATTTAATCCCTCCAGTTGCATCTCAATGCTCTACGAAAGGTTCAAATTTGTTGACCTTTGAGGAAACACCTGCACCAAAACCTCCATGTAAAATCCCCCTCACAAAATATATATTGTTATTCAAACAGGTAGAAGAAAACATACAAATCCCAATCCACCAGTTTTGTACCTACGCCATACCATTGAATAGTCAAATCGGCCAAAGAGGAAGGCACGAAAATGGCATCCGCGTCTCCATTCTTTCAATGTTTCGCCAGAGACTCCTCATTCACCATCAGGATGAAAATGGTTTCATATTTTCTTTTTTTATTCTGAAATCGTGAACTAAAAAGTCACCGCCGGAAGACCCCTTCTATAACGCAATGTATATTCATCAGTGCTGAATATCAACTTTATTTTCTGTATGATTATTAATAATAAATCATTTTGAGATTAATAAGAAATGATAGTAAACAAATTTTATTTAAGAGGATTAATAATAAATATTTTTGAAGATTATTTATGAGGATTAATAATAAATATTTTTCAAGATTATTTATGAGGATTAATAATAAATCATTTTGAAGATTGAAGATTATTTATTAGGATTAAAAATAAATCATTTTGAAGATTATTTATGAGCATTAATAATAAATTGTAGTGCCCACCATCTTCGTGCATAATTTTATTGTTGAATCATCTTCTTAAATGAATTATTGACAGTGATATAATATTGTTTTATCAATACATGGTTTTTTCGTAAATTACTTTTGTTACATAGGTGGTGTTTGAGGCACGTTGTGCCATAAACTGTTGTGATACATATTACTAGTTTCATGTACCCACTCTATTATGGATACTAACAAGATGTAACTTAGATAGATTTTAGAAGATATATGATGGATGAATGATGAATCTCTCACATATTATAATCATGATATATGATGGTACTGCTTTGGATGTTATCACAGAATAATTTAGATGAATTGTATATTTTTATCTACTAAAGAAACATATATGACATTTTGGATAGTTAAATTCTTTGGATATTGGTTTTTTTCTGGATTTGGATTGTTAGTCACGAGTGAAATAATTATCGATGTGTGTGCTACCATTCTAATTCTTTTATTATAACTAGTAGGAATGTTTGATGTGTGAATTGAGTGTGCAGGTTACGGTCACACAAGAGAACATGGGTTACATAGTTGCACCTTAAGTTATACAAGCTGTTGACTGGCCCAGAAATATTAAGCCATGTATGAACTTTGTTTGACCTCATGTGTGTGGATGCATTCATGTTTGTACACCATTTAGTGTTGTCCTAACTCATCTATGTTATTTTAATTTGCTAAACCATTATGCTAAGCTAGTTTAAAGACCTAACGGTCCCCACATGAATTAGTGGTGTTTTATGTTAAGTAAACTTGTTGTTAGTGTTGTGGGATTACCTAATTCTGATTTGGGTGGGCCCCACCACATCCACTTTTTAACCACTTTGCCTAAACTCGAATTTGAGCTAAATGTGGTATTTGAATGGGTCACTTTTAACATTGCGGATCTCCCTTACACCTAAATGGACCCCTTGGACCATAACTATGGGTATGGGTGTCTCTTTTCAATGTCAAATGTGACATTCCCTCCCATTTGACCCCTCTCTTGTCACCATCTTCTAACTTAGTTTTATTTGTGTGTTATCTCAAAAGCTGAAGTAAGTTAGTTCATTGTCTTTTTCGGGAAATTTGGGAGTTCTCTTGATAAATTTGTTTTGTTTCATGTTTCTAGAATTTTGGGAATCGTGTGTTGGAGAATGAGATGGGTGACACATGTCACCATCTAATTTGTGAGAATTTGTGTTTGGTTATTCTTTTTATACCTCTTCTTGGAGAGGGGTATGGACTTTTTCTCCTCATTTTTTTACTATTGAGAGTTAGAGAGAGCTTGGAGCTTTAAGGGCTTGGATTATTTTCGATTTGTGTGCCTTTTTATTTAGGTAGACCTTCATAACTCATATTTTGTTTTCTAAGTATAATATACAAAACAAAGATGGTTGTTTTGAATTTTGTAAGCTTTTATGTTTCGTGTAGATTTGTTTGTAAATCTTGTTGCTTTCATTTTCTCCATCCATTACACTTAAGGTTGATGTTGGAATTATAGGGGTAGAGGGAGGAAAACCCCTCTTACACACCACCATGGCTTACCGACACACGGCTTGACCGGAAAACCTTGGCGGTCTTTCTATTATTTCCTCCTGTCATATGGTTTGATGTGGTAGATGACTGTACATATGGTTTGAACCTCATCTTCCATCCTTGTGAAGGAAACTATGTAATGCCCCGTAGGCATCGGCCTCCATTGCCACCTTGGCCTCCTCCCAACCACCCAACCTGCAAGGCTGTAATGACCGCTGTGTTTTTCTTTTTCTGTCCTTGCGTGAGGGAGACAGGAGTGGGTGGAGTCCCACTTTTCTTCGCCATGATCTCTTCTTGATTCTCTTTGAATGCATATGGGTGGATGTTGGGCACATTTTTCTTGGGATGTAGGCGTTGGGAGGAGAGAAAATGTGTTTGAGTGCTACGAGGTGTGTTCTTATTCGAGAATCCACAGCAACAGCCTGCAATAGCAAGATTAGCTAGGCGGCAGGCAGGTTACAGTTGGTAGAAGCTTGTTTGAGCACTCCAACAAGTAGATTGTCCAACTTTGTTGTTGTCTATTCAGTATAGAATACATCCTCAAATTTCATATTCTCCTTCAAGATATTTCTGCCAAAATCAGTTATGTGACAGTGAGAGTGTTACCAGGAGACCTGATGAAATTTAGTGCAAAGATTCTCTAATGAGACCCTGCAACAGGTCTGTAGGTATTTGTTTTGTATCCTTAAAATCAAATTTATCAGAGATCTTACACGTGATAACCTTTGTGACATTGTTGGATGGTCAACCGAGCTGTTGTGACGCCTCGGCTGGATTTTGGAGGCCCTAAAACCTTGGACGGTGGTGATTTGGGTCTTTCCTGATCTTATTTCAAGCCATGGTGTGGAACTTAGAAGTCGTGTTTCCTCTTGTGGTAGGGGCTAGGTGCTTCCCTTCTTGGTGATGTAGTTGCAAAGGGGACTATTATCAATGAGACGTTGGGTTACTTCATTGGAAGAACTTATTTGTTTTTGACAACTCTGGGAATTGATAAAGACCCGCCTTCATTTTAGACAGCATTTACAGAACAAAATGGCTCTTTATGCTTGCGATTGTTAGGATGTAGAAATAGAATGTTCATATGGATGGATTGAATGTGTTGGTCTTACAGACAGATCTGCTTATGATTTGAAGGCACACATTGAAAAAAAGTGGTGTGCCTCTTGTGGCTCACGAAACATAACCCGAACCCAGAGAAGTAGAGAAATTAGTTATAACTCCAGTAAAGAGGGAATTGGGGTTGGCATTCAAGAAGAATCAGAAAATGATTGTTGAATCTTTGGAGGCGGATCTGTTTCAGATTAGAATATTCATGAAGCACGTTTACTTTGCTGTAATAATGGCAATGCCTAATAATCCTTCTCATATGCAAATCATCCCATTACTCCTTGCATTTATACGGTCACTGTTGAATGCTCATTTATGCACTGCATTGTTCACAAGATCAGGAGGAGGCAAGGGAGCTCTAAGTCCACAAGATGGGGCTGCCATTGTAGTTGCACTTAGCAATCTGATGACACCTAACAAAATCAGCACCTCGAAACTCAACCCAACTCATCTGAATGTGATCGATACATCTGGAGGGTAAGGACATCACCCGTGCTTCCACGTAGTTTAAAACCTCTTTAATTATCAGATGTGGAGCAAGTTTTTCTATTGAGATAGTATCAACTCAACCTGAGGAGGATTAGGGCTTGAGCGGCAGGTAGGCTGCGGGGTATTTAATATCAAGAGCTCTTGCAACTACTTCATCGTCTAACAAATATCCTTTCCAATGTTGGGCAATGTTGCTTCACGTCGTTCGAGTAGATTATCCGCAAACTGTTTGAAAAAATGCTTCAAAGAAATTTTTCTTAGCTGTGGAGGATAAAAGTGATGTTAATTGAAGCAAGCTATAATGTGTGAGACTTCCAATGGTAAGCATGAATCAACTCTGATTTTAGTTTCTGGAATGTTTTCTTTGCGCACAAATTGATGGGTAAACTAATGTAATAGTGTGTCCTAATGGCTTTAAAAAAAACTAATTGACAATACCTTAAATAGGAAAGCAATTCATGAGTTGTTTGAATAGTTGAACGCAAGACTTTCCGATCTGTGTTCTAGAATCTAGACCCAAGAGTAAAAGCATATTGCAAGGACATGCAAAACCCTCTTAATTATTCCAAATTTCTATTGCTGTTTCGTGGAATTACATACTTGGAATTGCGGGTTAACTTCTCTAGAATGAACTTTCTTCTTCTACCTATGTCTATGGAGTTTACCAGAATGGTTATTGTTTCTTTTGCGTGGTATTCGGGACGCCGAGTGGGTGAGAAGCGTGAATTTGGTGGAGAAATAATTTTGGGACTACTGGGAGAAGGTGTCTGCACGTACGTGGCCATGAGATATAGCGTTTAAAACAGGCATGTTAAATCTACTCCTTGTAATAGTTTTCTACCTTCTTTCAGTATCTTGAAATGAATTTTCTTTCCTATTGAATAGTGCCTAGACAAATGTTTTCGTGGTTGTTTATATCGCTGCCTGATTGTGCTGGTTGTTCCTTTAAATCTCGATCCAATTTCACTGGTTTTGCTTGGAATGTTCTTTCCTCCCTTATAGCTTACTCTATTTAATATTTGTCTAAATGGGTTACTGTAATTTTTGAGTGATACAATCTAGTTCGTAGGGAAGGAAACATTATTGAGTTTTGTTTGCTTATATGACTCTCTTTTAAAAGAATTCTATGATGGTAGTTATAATTGAAGGTTACTAAATGGAAGGTTAAGCCTTCATATCTCTATTTGGTTGAATAAATACGTATTTCCTGTTTAGGGCTCTCCTGTTTTGCTAAAAGGTACATTAATAGTGACGTTGTGTTCTAAAAACTTGTTTAAGCCTGTGGGCATTCCTTACTTTTTGTTTGATTAGAAAATGGCATTTGGGTTTTGTTTTAGAACTGTACATGGTTGACTGTTGTACCTAGTTCTAGATGATGAATAACCTGACATCTATTTTGGCCTCTACGTGTCGAGAGAATTTCTATACCTACTTCCTGGTCCAAACTCTTGTTTGATTAAAGTAAGGGGGAAACATTGTAAGTTTTATTGAATGAAATCTCTACAATTTTATTAAGGGTCGCAAGCAAGCTAGTAATAGCTGGACTGAAACAAAAGTTGTAGGTGAATCCATGGTATTGGACTCGTGAACTCGTTTCCTGTTAGATGACAGCTGATTTCAGTGATAATATCATAGGTGGCTGTTATATTCATTTGTTTGATATTTGCTAGACTTTTCCTTGATAAACCCACATAGATCGGGTAAAATTTTCATCTTCTATACCATTGACAAGGAGCTCATAGAACTTCTAGGCCTGACTACACTGCATAACCTTCCTGATGAATATGTGTGTTGGTTCTTATTTTTGTGCTTGCACTCGTGGTAGGGTCTTTTGAGTCTGGGGTATCGTTGGTGTTTTACCCTCTGCGTATCGAATCCCTTTGTTTTCGAACTCGAATATCTTATACTTCAAACTTGGTTACAAAGAGGTCCCATTTTGTGGCCTTGTTAAGGAAATCAATTTTTATTTTAATACTTATTGACATTGTCTGAAATATATAAAAATTATTAACAACTTTTGGGTTTAGCCTTCCCTTATATTATGTAGAGGAGTTGATGTTTAGGTTAAGGTTGTTGGTAGGATAATGGCCCTTTTTGTGTCTCCTTTCGTACGCTTTTGGAAGAGTGGTTTTGTTTGTTAACTAGTCCTACGTTTAAGAAATCCTATAAGGAGGTAGTGGTCAAACTCCTTGGTTAAAACTGAAACTATAGTTGTTGTTATTTTAAGGGCGTCGAACCCTTTATTACTTTGAAGCCTCCCCCTGGAAGAATTGGATAACGTCATTTTTTCTTCGCACCTACGATCATAATTAGTACGCTTTGTCTTCTCTTGGACCCCTTTAGTTGGATGGAGTAAATTTTGGATTCCAATCATGTAATCCGATAGGATTACATGAAGGAGATATCAACACTCTTGACTTTCTTGTTCCCAACCCATAAGGTCTTGCCTTGATTTATGTAATTTTGTTCTTACTGGTATTTTGAAATTTCTCCTTGTTGGATGGTTTAGTTTTCTCTCTCATGAGATTAATATTGGAGTTGTGAGTTGTGTTTTAATCCATTTCTAGAATTTAGAATATTCCTTTCTTGATATTGTTAATTGTTAGCTTACTGTTGCATTGTGTAGCCTTAACATGCTCAATTCTTGCGAACTGACTTCTAGTTAATATTTGTGCAGATGGATTATGCGAGTAGACTAGAGGAAAAGAGTGTGTAAAGGTTTCATCTGTACAATTTATGAAGTACCTTGTAAAAATGTCGAATGTGATTGTAGAGTATTGTAATAGTGATTGTAACTGAATTTAGAAGACCTCTTGCCTTGGCTTGTTTGGATAACATGCATGAAAGATGAAATCTTGATCCTACTGCTTGGTAAACAAGGATACTTATCTTAGGGGGAAATGTTATTAAATCTTTTCACTGGCATAAGCATAGTAAAACTTGGATCATGAGAATTCCAGTGTTAATTTACGCTCCTGTTCTAAGACCTAGTCATTGCTGTGTTATATGTAAGTTTTAATGGTATGGCTTTTCCTTTGATTTGTTACCTAATCGTGTTATTCATAGAATTGATGTAACCTGTGGTTTAGGTCCCCTTGAAAACAACAATGCCTTAAGTAATCAAGAGTAAAACTTTGATCCTTGCAGAAGTAAATTATTAAGTATAACATCTTATCCCTAACTGAACTAGTAAGCGACTAATCTTTTTGGTGAATGCTTAAAACAAGCTAAAATGAAGTCAATGGTTAGTTTCTTATAAGATTTAGCAAGTAAGAGAAGAAAATTTAGATACCACTCAATTTATATCCCAGCCTAAATAAATGTAAAGGTGACTTCCTATTTGATAAGCTCTTTCAATGAATTCCTAAGTAAGAGCGTTGATCAATTACGTATAAAACCTCAAGCTCCAATTAAACCTCAGTAAGAACCAAACATGTCTCAAGGATGAACTCAATTGACCTACCTTCCTTTAGCTTTATCCAAGGTAGCTTGAACACTATCCCTTAAGTTGTTGAACGTGAACCCATGTTGTCATATGGGCATGAACAAGTTCTAATAGCGTAAGTGTTAATAGTTGGCCTTGTGAAATTAAATTACCCATTTCTGGAAGATAATAAGAATTTAGCAAATGAATGTCTTAATAGAGAAGACTTTAAGATGAACTACTCTATAGTGTTTAAGAGAATTAACTTAGCTTGGTGAGATGAATTTGTGCGAATCATGTATTGAATTCTTCTTGAAAGCTTAAGTCTATGAATTGCTATAGGATGTCCTTATCAAAATAAATAAACCTCTAAGATCATTTCTTATTGTGGCTTGGCCCTAGCCGTGAGTGTGTCATGTGGATTGGAATTTCATGTTGTCTTGTCTAAAAGAAGAGTACATTGTCCCTTGATAGGATGTGAACGTTTCCGTGCTGACTTTGTGGTCATCCCCCGTAACAAGTGGTTCACTAGTGTTGGTTGTAACCTTGGTGACGACATGTTGCATCGTGTTATGTGTCAAAGCAGGTCATAAAAAAATTTATCCTGTATTTCACTATGTTGTCCTTGTGTTGTGTGATTTTTGGGGTGTTACAAGAGTGTCCAAGGACAGTAGCATGCATCTCATAATGGCCCTCTAGAACAAAGGTTAGAGGATCATGGTCTTCCATGTTCTTCTCATGAGGAGGAAGAAAAAGAGCACGAGGATCCCATCTCTTCCATACCATTCACCTAGGAAGGTTCATAGAAGGACTCCATTTTCGGAGTTGGATTTCAGAACCATGGGCACATTCAAAGGACCATACTATGCCCAATCAGGTACTTGTGTAATTTCGAGGCATGCATTCTCTCTCCCTCATGGTCTTCGAGGGAGGCTAGCATATCCTCAATTAGTGGAGATGGCATGTGATGATGCCATTTCGTTGGGAGAAAATTAATCCTTATTTTCTTTTGCATTGAATACTTTCACATGGAGTAGAAGCTCGCAAACGTGTTTGGACCATTGAGGAATTTTTTTAAATGTTTTGCATGTTGTTACCCATTTCGGGGAGGCTTGGACACTTACATTTTAGGATTTTGTTTTGTAATGGATATGGTTATCCAAGTTATGTTATTTTATCTCTTAAGGGAAAGATTTGTAACCCTGGTATTGTAATATTCATGTATTCCTTGTTATAGACGAAGCTTTCTAATATACTACTATCTTCAAAGAATGTTGCTTTTATTTTCCTATTGTTTTGTCTAAGTGTGCTCTCTAGTTTGGGAGTATGGAAAAGTTGAAAAGGAGAATTAGTAGAAGTTGTAGTAAAGAATTTAATTCTTCAATTGTGAAATTTATTTTGAGTAAGGAAATTTTTTATTTGGATAACATCCTTTTTAGTTGAGAAGTTACTTCATGGTATTCAAGTATGGGTAAATTTTTTTTTTACATTGTGGCCTTTATTTTTAATGAAAATTTTACCTTTCTTGTTGTAATTTATTGTGGAAGAGAAAATAAATTAAGGCTTATTAGATAAGCTAGTAGCTTGAGAAGGTTTAGTAAATTTTTATAATATGTTATGGAGTTCATGGGTTGCTAACTTGCTCAATAAAAAATAAAACACCACTTATCGTATTATTTTAAAAATACACTTAAAACTAATATGTAGTGTTATCCCAATTTCTCCCCGAAAAAATTAATCAAACGTGACCCCGCACATAAGAAAATTGGAAGGGTCAGTTCAATCATGAGACCCCACATTTCAAATCCAACAATGAAGGGGCATGGTCGACGAAGGAGGCCAACAGCGTCAAAGGAGATCAGAGGCTCAACGGGAAAAAATCGTCCATCCAAAAGGCTCAAAGTTTTGGGATTTCACAGAAGCAATCACTCGAGGCCCTTAATCGGCTAAGTATAAAAAGTCGTGGAAGGAGCCTCGTGCCTCATCAGAGCAACTCCAAAGGTCAAGACCAAAATGCGGTCCTCAAATGAGTGTGAAGCTTTCACGTGCCTCATCAACATAATTCCAAGGGAAAAATCCAAAGCGGGGACTCCAAATGAGGACCAGCCCTCCACGTGGTCAGAGCCTCAGAAATTTAAATCAGCCATTGAAAAGTCTAAGGCTAGTAGACGGTGCCATGTGTCTCATTGCTCACCTTCAAGGGTCAAATCCAAAGTCGGTTCCCTAAACAAACGCCAACTCTCCACATTTCTAGGGTCCAATAGTAGGTTTGAAAAAAGGGACAGAGCCAACCATTTAATCGGCTAAGTATAAGAGGGTCGGTGGAAGCTTCCATGTGCCTCAATAGCATGCATTTTCAAAATGCGCAACCGAAAGAGAAATTCCCAAATGACCACGTTCCAACACTACACGTGTCCATAGGTCCAAAAAGAAAAGCAATGCCGGCCGTTGAAAAGTCCCAAATCGATGTGACATGTCTCCAAGAAGCCTCCATCCATCATCTTGGTGCAACTGCAAATGGTTAAAATCTAGGAGGTGGATCCCCAAATATGCGCTAGGCTCTCAACGTGAGTCAAGAAGTCAGACATATGGCCCTACCAGACAAAACTAGACTTGAATTGGCAAAGCACAAAGAAACAAAGCAAAGCCAAGGAAGGAGCCATGTGTCTCTTTGGACGCTCTTTCAAGAGGTGAATCCAAATAGTGGTCCCCAAACATGCACCATCTCTGCACATGTCTCGGGATTAGGCCATAGTGTCTTCGCCAACATGAGTGGCTTAGGTAGAGAACAAAGGAAACAAAGCAGAGCCCACAGAAGGTGCAACGTGTCTAGTTCGGCTTGCCATTCAAGGAGTGAAAGGAGGGTGGTGAAACCTCTAAAAATGTGCATGGGGCCATCACGTGTAGATCTCATGTGGGAATAGACTCCAGACCTAAAGCACCTTCAGACCTTTAGGTGTCCATAATCTTTCGACTGGGAAGCTCAGATTTGAGTGAAAGGAGGGACATGTTTTTGAAATCTCCCAATGTCATCTACTACTCACCTACCACCATTAATGTTTCGGCCCACCATTTTTGAGGCTATTAAGTCCCTTACCTATCGCCATGATGAAGAATGGGACTTCTTTCTTGCCCAACAAGGAACAACACATGGGGGCATGGGTTCTTGTAGAAAAAGCCCATCATTGTTATAGGTAGGATTTTAACACTTTCTAGAGTAGTTGGACTAGGTAAATTCAATGCATATACAAGGGTGCTTGAAGCATGATTCAAAGTTTCCCTCTCCCCTTATCTTCTTTATTCTATATATTGTAAATGAGGGGCATATTTTTAGAGGTTGTTAATCTTTTTTCTCATGTGTCCCCCTCTCTATTTCTTCCTTAGGGTAGAATGTGGAGTCTAAACTTCATCTATTGGCTCTGTAATGGAATTTTCTTTCCTCTTTCCCAATGATGTTGCACCATGTGAACTCTTGGAGCAATAAAATTTGTTTCGTGATGCATTTTGTCCATCCTTGCTTATTTTATTGTCTCTTCTCGGCTCTCATTGTTGAAGGGTATATTGTCCATACCCCATATCTCTACTGCAGGTTTTGGGAGCTGTGTTTAATGGGTTGAAGTTGTGTTCCATTTGAAATGTATCTTTGGTCTGTGATGCATCTATCCATCCTATCATTTTCTCACCTCTCTCCACTTCAGACAGTTGATATTGTGACCAAAAACCTCCTTCTCTAGTGTATCACCATTTTAGTGTAGTCTTTGTTTATATGCAATATCTTTCCTTTGTCCCTTGGAAGGTTAGATTAGGATTAGATAGTTTTCCAACACTAGAATAGCTTGTGGCAGGGAGTTTAGGAGCAGGAACTAGCTTTCTCTGGAGGTCCATCTCAAGTTCGCAAGTCCCACAGCTTGAGAGATGATCCAATGTTATGTAGATCACACCAAATGCCCCACTCAAATTCGAGGCCATTTAGGGGGTGCTATGATTGTACATCAATAATACCCTTTTTCAAAACCAAAGGATCTACATCATTCTTACTTTCCTGTTGCACAGGCTCCTTCTAAGGAGGAAGAGGAACTTCCTCCTTATCTGCATCTATATCAACCAAATTCTTAAACTAACCATCAAAATCACTATCTGATCAGGTATTAATAACTAAGTGACTAGGGTTAGATTTCTTCCTCCATGAGCTTCTATTTTTAACACGTTTTCTCTCCATATGACTATATGAAGCTAAATGGCCTAAGGAAAAGCATGTTCTACACCTAAAGGGAAACCATTCATAGTTTAGATTTTATATCCATGTTCTATCCTTAACTTTGAGTTCTATAGTGGTTGGAATATCTACATAAGTATCCATGTCAACCAGAATTATGGCATACATAGTATGCTCATACTCATCAGTCTTTGGGTCAATAGCCAAACATTCCCCCAAAGTATTTCCTATAGCAGTAAAAAAACTCTCCCATCCAAAGTTGAAGGGGCAAATAGGGAAGGTGAATCCAAAATAGCTTAACATGGAATGTATCAGACACCGGATTAAATAGAGGGAACCATGGTTTCATCAATACCAGACCTTGGTGTAGACACCCCAATTTCACATCTATCCTAAATCAATTAATTTCCCTTCCTCATTTCCCACAAAAATACACTTCAAATTAATCAATTATAATTTGATTAATTATCCATTTCAAAATCTAAAAAATAATCTAATCCTCATCAACATGTCATTATTCTCCATGTTTTTTCACTATTGAATTAAAAATTCAAATTCAAATCCTCACCCACCATTCGTGGTCCCCACTCACATAAAATCCTCCACTTATGAATTAAAAATATAATTCAAATCCTCACCCATTCTTCGTGGCCCCCACTCACCTAATATTGCCCACATTTTCAAACCATCCACCTAATCTTGCCCACATTTTCAAACCATCTCACCTAATCTTGCCCACATTTTCAAACCACCCACTTAATCTTGCCCACATTTTCAAACCATGATTACTTACATTAATTTAAGCTAATCACTCCCTCTGGCTATAAATACAACCTTACCCCTCCCCTCTAAACACACGGAGAATAAGCTTGCATGCCATATCTAAGTTCTTGCATCCTTTGAGCAAAGAACATCCTTCTGCCTTGTCTTAATGCCAAAATAGTCTCATAATCCTTTTTCCCATCCAGTGCAAAGTAAGAGGATCGTTGTTGCAGGAAGATCTTGCTCCGTCTTGAAGAAAAGCACCTACATATCACAAAATCAGGGCTCAATCCAAGTTTCCTAGCCCATTCTGAGGTTTTGCTACGGAACGTGAAGGAGGAGGTACGATTATTGGTATTTTATTTCCTTGTTAGTAGTGTATTTTTCCTAGCTTACATTCTGGCACGCCTGGTTACTTTCGATCTGTTACCATTAATTTCCCAATTAGTGGTTTTATCCGTTCTTTGTTTATTATTGTTTATTATTATTTTCCTTTTCTATTCCTTATGGTCTTCTTTGGTTAACCTTCACACTTTGGTTAGTGTCTTTGTTGTGTGGTGTCTTGTGGTGTATCTGCAGGTTATAGCAACAATGAAACTATGCAGCTTCATCCTGTCTTTGATCTCCTCAGTGCTTGGTGTTTAGTTCCCAGTTCTGATTTTGTCTATTCACTCGTAACCTATAGAAACACAAGCACTAATCATTAGTTTATCATCTTAGTGGTCATGGGACAACCAATCCAGAAAATATATTTATTTATTTCCTTTTGCTAAAATAACTGTTTTGTAGAAAGTTAATCATTTACTATTTTTTTCTTTCTTTTATTTTAGTCAATAATTTTATGATCTAACTCTTTCTTTCTGTTTGTTTTTATTTTTTAACCTTGCTGTCAAAATTTTAGCTTCTCAGGTAAAGTATAGAAGTTAGGAAAATAAAAAAAAACAGCTCTCGGAATGTTTTTTCTCATGTTTAAAATTTTCATTCAGAGCATTCTCGTAGCCCATCTTCCGGAAGCCATAACTTTTGCTCTCGAACTCGGAATGACTTCATTTTTTTTTTTAACAGAAAGGTATTGAAAAGATCTATGCAATGAAAAAATAATTTTTAGATTTAGACTTACAGAAAAATTTTGGTTTCATTTTCTTCTAACACCTACCATTTTTGCAAAAAAAACAACAAAATTCTAATTTTATTTATTTTTATTTTTTAATTTATATTTCACGTAACAACCTCGCACGTATGCTATTACCTCGCACTTCAAAAGTGATCTTGGAAATCAAAAACGTGAGGCCACTTGGGCTCTGCACAACAATTTTTTTTAATTTTTAATTTTTTTGCCTTACATTTCAATTTTCCGCGACAACACTTCTAGATAACGTTTTCACCCTCTTCTTTCCTCGTTTTTCTTTTTTGTGAAAATAATCATTATCGCTATTTCGAAATCATGATTAATTGCAATAATTATTAATATTTATTTTTTTTTTTTTAAAAAAAAAACTATTTCAATTGTATTCCGCGTATGCTCTTTTCTTGCGCCTTCAAGCGATCTAGAAAATCAGAAACGGTCACAATTTTTTTTAGTTTCTTGTTCTAACATTGCAGGATCCCCTAGCTTTGTTTTCTCAACTGTCATTTTAATAATTATTTTCTTTTTTCATATTCTTAATATTTGTTTGGTTGTTGGTTTTGTATGCTCTTTTCCTGCGCCTTTGAGCGATCTGGCAAATAAAAAACAACCACGATCACTTTTCTAACATTTCATTTGCAGGATAACTACTAATTTGTTTTCTATAGAACCGCGTTGCTGGAATATTGTCAAAAACAAAAACAAAAATAAAAACAACAAAAATCCCAGAAAAATACCACCATTCAAAGACAATTGCTAAAAACAAAAAAAAAGTACGCTCAAGTACGTAATTATTTTCTGCTAGTAATTTATTTCAAGTTGGAAAGAACCCTGTGTTTAATCACTTTATCATATTGTTTTTACACGTAGACGAGGTGGATTTCATCACCACCAAAGCTACACCGGTGACGTGGACTTGACTACCACGCACCAACAGCATTTGCATCTGCATTGCACTTTGAGACCTAGTCTCATCACAGCGTTCAGTATTTACCTCGCCGCTGCTCTTCACTTACAGGTAATGCTGTCGTGCAGCGCATGCGAGCCACGCCTAAATAGCTGTAACAACGAAGCCTGGGCATCGTCCCTGTAAATCTTTGGGGAGTTATAAGGACACCATACACATTCATCCCTCCATCACCTTCCACCTTTTCACAAAACCTGTTCTGGACGTGGTGATTCACTCCGAAACAGGTAAGTAAGAATTGGTGAGTCTCCTCCAGTGCTCTAAGGGTTCCCCATACCAATTCTGTCCCCATACAGAATTAGGTATATCAGGACTAGGGTATATTGGGGGACGCATCTTCTTGGAGTAATAAGAGCCTGCATCCACCATTTCACAGTATACTTGTATGATTGCATGAAACAATGATCATTCCTGAAGAAGTTACCTCATAAGCCAAAACAATTGAATCCACATGACTGCTTGCTGTTTGAAAACACAATAGTTTAGCATTATTTTATCATAAAACTTGGCTGATATCAATGTGTTCATTGTAAAAGTTCAGACCCTAGTTGTGTTCCACAAAAAAATCAGTTCTCGACCAATTCAATACCAAGTGAAAACATCCAAACAATCCAACAACACAGACCAAAACATCACACCAATTTCATTAGCTCACTTTAGCCAATAATACATCTATCATAGCTTGTCTTCAACTATATCCAATAGATATTGAGTGACTTGCGTTCACTCCTTATCTCATCAATTGTCAGAACATTCTTTCTAGCTTGTTTCAAGCTATATCAAAATGACATTGAGTGACTTGTTTGAGTTCACTCATTATTTCATCAGCTGTCGAGTTTAACAAAATCCCATCCGACACAAATCCCTTCAAAACTCATTTTGAGTTCACAACTGTGTTGAGTCACTTGTTTGAGTTACTCTTCCTATCAAAAATCCAGAGCTTGTTAAAGCCAAACCAATCAACATATTCATCATAGCTTGTTTGAGCTACATCCCACTTGTATTGAGTACCTTGTTTGAGTGTACTCCTTACATTTTCGTCTGTTAAGCTTGTTTAATCCAAACCAATCAACATATTCGTCATAGCTTGTTTAAGTTATATCCCACTTGTATCCCGAGTAGCTTGTTTGAGCTTACTCCTTATAGCCTTGTTAAAACTTGGTTGAGCAAAAACAAAGATCATAATCAATTGGTTGATTTCTTCATCACACATTTCTTCATTCTCCCTCTCTTTCAAATATGAAGAATTCACGAAAAACATCACACAATGAGCTATTAGAACAAATTAATAAGATGACAACACAACTCTCTCATATGGCTACCCAAATCAGTGAGCGATCACCCAAAAAGCCGATCATACAACCTCACGAAGAAATCAGTTCACGTAAAGTCCAACGTCAGTTTACCCCCCTTGGAGAAAGTCTCTCTAGTGTTTTTCATCAACT
Source organism: Taxus chinensis (assembly GCA_019776745.2). Classification (NCBI taxonomy): domain Eukaryota; kingdom Viridiplantae; phylum Streptophyta; class Pinopsida; order Cupressales; family Taxaceae; genus Taxus; species Taxus chinensis. The sequence goes on from CM034156.1 coordinate 613,912,515, forward strand.
AAAAGAGGCTAAAATGATAAAATATCCAATTACAAAACCCTTTGTCAAAGGGGAAGCTAAGCCATGCTGGTACAAACCTAACACATACTGTGACTTTCATCGCATTGATGGTCATCACATAGATAAATGTGTACGATTTAAGAATTACGTCCAAGACTTAATTGATGATGACGTCATCTCTGTAGAACTTGATGACAATGCTCTTACAACCAACGACACATCCAATACCACAACTTTCCATGAAGAGCTGACTACTGTCGAAACTCCTATATATACTGAAATTCCACAAGATCATAACGACAATAGTCAAGACTCTCTAATTCCAAACCAATCCATATCTTCTTCAAATTTCCTTCCATTAGTTCAAACATACATTGAACCTGTTTTAGACAACAACATTCTTCCAACATCTACTAAGCACTTGAACTTATTTCAAGACTCTCTTTCAGCCCAAACATATATTGAACCTGTTTTGGGTGACAACATTCTTCCAACATCTAACGAGACCTTGCTCTCGTTTCAAGACTCCCTTTCAAACCTTGATATTACTATAGACACTACAGACGAGGTTCCATCAACAGGTACCATTAAGTTTGATTCTATTCTTCCAATATTGGCTCTTATGCCTAACATCTCTAGCCTTTTTGTCGAAACACAACCACATCAACTTTGGACACTTGCAACAATACAACCTGTCATGACCATCATACTTTCAACGATCGATCTTGCAGGCATCTCATCACTAATGATTCTCACCTATCAAGAATTCTATGTGCATATATTCTACGAGGTATGTATACCTAGGAATATCTTTATGCCACCTTTTCCATCTTTAATTTTGAATCTATCATCAAATCAATTAATTCATGGACAAACAGAAGCAAAAAATCAAACAATGCAAACTGAGGCCACTCCCTTCTCCCTTGTTTATGGTGGGGAAGATATTTTACATGTCAAGGTTGAATTCCCATTCTTTAGAATATCCCTCAAAGACGTAATCAATAAAGATTATTATCAACATTCACGCCTTAATGAACTCGAGCTTCTTGATGAAAAACGACTTAATGCCCTAGATCATCTTCAAGTATATCAAAATCAGCTACGACATAGCTACCATAAAAAATTCAAACCTAGAAAATTTAAGGTCAATCATTTCATTCTCAAATAAAATCGAAAGAACACACCCAAAGAACGAGACAAACAAGACAAATTTGAGCCCAACGAAATCATAGATAATTTTGGGTTTGGAGCTTATAAATTGGCCATTGAAATAGGCCAAGTCCTTGAAAAACCCATGAATGCATTCCATTCAAAGAAATTTTATTCTTGAAAGCACTCTCTATTCCGGGAAATAACAACGTATACATTGTTCATTCTATCTTGCTTATCTCTGAATAAATTTATTCATTTCCATTGGCAAATATTTTCTTTATCAAAATCACATCTTCATATTTATCATCATGAGACAAGTGTTAATATAAATCCTATTAAGTTTGTGAGCATCATACTTCTTCCACTTTCAGTTGCTTTCCTCTATGGTCATACCTAGAAGCTTACTGATGGTAATATATCCCCTTCTAATACATTCTCTCTTTCATAACAAAGCTCTAAACTTCGTTACCCAGTTCGTTTGGTCGTCCATCTTAGTCTTCGGTGTTGAACCCTCACGTCCTACTAGTCGTGTGGGGCTGAGATTGGGGGCAGATGTTTCTTCCCAAATACAAAGCACTATTTTAAAAAAAAAATCCATCAATTCAATAACTTATGAATAATTCATTGTCACATCTTTCGTCCTTCATAGTCTTTGGTGTTGAGCCCACACTTCTTATTGGTAGTGTGAGACTGGGAATGGAGGAAGGTGCCCTTACTCATCTACGTCTTGTCTTCAGTGATAAACCCTTGCCTCTTACAAGTGGCATGGGGCAAAGCGTAGAGGGTCATTCTCATACAAGCATAAAAACATTGCAAAATATTCAAAAAATAAATAAAAACAAAACAAACAAAAAGGAAATTCACTCGCCTATATTTTGCCTTTGGTGATGACCCCTTGCTTCTCACTAGTAGCATGGGGCAAGGCATAGGGAATCATTTCAAAAATACAAAATCTTACAGTGCTTACAAATTATAGAATCCCCAAACACGTAATTTAGATGCCTAAGTGAAGAGAGATCTATCCCTTAACCTCATATTTTATCAATCAGCAGGCCACATAACTGTCTAAGTCTAGCATGTGACTCATAAAGTGAAAGCTAATTTTGAAACCATTTCAGTACCATTATGAAGAATGGAGTCACAATTTCCCAAAGGGATTGTTGTTAGCATTTGTCTCTATATTCATTATCCACCTCCTGCGTCCTTCTTGATTCTCGGTGATGAGCCCACACATCTTACTAGTTGTGTGGAGTCAAGAATGGAGCTGGAATTCTTTTCATCATATCATCACCACCATATCCTGTTAATGGAAAGAGAATTTATGTTATTTTGAACATAAGTTACAATGCGGAACACGGTACATCGTCTCTCAAAAATAAGTCTGCACTCTGGTCCATAAATTTTCAATCACAATGTAAAAATCAAAAAACATTTGAAAATCATCAAAAATCCAAAAACATTTGAAAATCGTCAAAAATCCAAACACCGTGTAAACATCCCAAAAATTCAAAAACATTAGAAAATCTAAAAAAATCCAAAAATCCAAAAACAAAAACATTAGAAAATATCCAAAATACAAAAACATTTGCAAAATTTTCAAAAGACCAAAAACATCCACAAAATCGTAAAAAACTCAATAAGCAACACAGTTCATCCTTTGAACTATTATCCCAAACAAATGGTCCAACCACCTTATGACTACCAATTTCAAATCACTTCTCCTCGCGTGAGTCCTCGCTTGGGGAAAATCCGGCTCTAATTGTTTCCTTGTTTGAGGAGACTGACCCAATCCCTTGTACCCCTGCTTGGGGGCACATCTAATCAATCATCACTGTGGAACACGTTAGGGACATGTTTACTGGTTCTTGTGTTGCATTATTAGTGGAAAATTATTAATTGCTTTCTTGTATCTTGATATATTACAGGGGGCATCTTGATTTTATATATCATGGTGTTCTCTGTAATATTCTTATGTTATCTGATTGCATGTCGTACTGGGGCATCATACTTTCTTGATGGCCTCTGTCTATGCTCTCTTCCATTTGCATATCGTACTGGGGCATCAAACCTTTTTGATGGCCCCTGTCTATGCTATCACGCATATTACAGTCTAGTCATCCTGATCTTTTATATCACGATGCATCCTGTTATGTGCTATATTAAAATTAAGATGCTTTTCGTCACGTGAGTATCTTCCTGCATGATCAACATCTTACTTTGCACCCCATCCATTCACCCATACTAATGCATTCTCTAGTTTGCGAATCCTACTTGATCACCATTGCAATTTGCGAATCCTACTTGATGATCTTTCTCAAGTAGCATTCACTATCCAGCAGCTCCTTCTCCCCCACCATGATCACCATGTATTTGATCCATTCATTCTCACTTCTCATTTTTACTCCTCCACCACTTATACCCATATTACCCTTCTCACCATTCCTGTCCCCTCTCACCCATTGGTATTCTTTCCTTTCACCCGTTTTCTTCCCACTTGACAATCTTACTTAATAACCCCTTCTATATGGAATCCTCAGTGGAGGTTTACCCTCTCCCTAAGATCTTCCCGCTGTAGAAGCTTCTTCACCACCTGCCCTCTCATTAAATAACCATCACCACCAAACACATCTTCTAACTCCACCTCTTCTACTTCCCATTCCTGCATCATTACTCTCACCACGTGGGCATCCCAATTAAGGATTCCCCTCACACTCTCTGCCCTCCACTGCATATATTCCTTCATCCATTCATGTTACACTCCTTTGTGTCCTTTCTTTCTTATTATCACCTCATCTCATATCATATACCACTTAGGCATACCTCACTGACTCTTTTCTCATCCTTCCCCAAATCCACCTTATGCCTAGGTCATCCTACTTACACGCTCTCGTAGTATGGCAAATTCACTTGAGGGTTCCCCTTCAGTCCATTTTGTCATACCCTATTCCCACCAACTCTAACATCATCCTTCTTCCTCAGCTTGGTGATCTTACTTAACCATCCCAGCCGCATGGCAATCTTACTTAAGACTTCTACTTAAGGTTGATCTGTCCTGTGGCCTTCCCCCATCCCATCATATTTCGCCCATCTTATTTCTCCCACCTCTCATCGTGATCATCTTCTTCACCCTACCATTCCACCCCTATTCCCAATATCATTTTGTCTTTCTCTTTGCATATCATCCCTGCCGGTTGGGTGACCCTACGAAACTTCTCCAGCAGTATGACGATCTTACTTAAGAGATTCTTTTAAGCATGACATGTCATCTTACACTCGCCCATCACTCTCCAATCTCACCACCATATTTCCTCTTCATTCCCCATCATCACATATTTTTACCACCACTATCACCCTCCTCTGCTTGGCAATCTTACTTAACCACTCACCCAGCATGGTGATCTCACTTAAGAGTCCCTCTTAAGGATGACCTATCTCCTTGCCTTTCCCCATCACTACCCACCCTTCACCCTTCATTTTTTCTCGGCATTCCCCATTATCACATCCTTTCACCTCCTTTTCGCTTCTCACAAACACCACTTCTCACTTGACCGTTTGTCATCTCCAGTTTTTCTCACATGGCAATCTTACTTAACCACTTCCATCACATGACAATCTTATGTCAGGGTCCTCCCTACACTTGTCATTATGAACTTCTCCCCCACCTCATTCTTCGTTCACTTTGTTGATCGCTTCTTCCACTTGTATCTCCTACTACCCACTTTTTCCCTCCTACCATTATCCTTTCTCCACATATTCTCTTACAACTACAACTCATCTCTTCCACCTACAATCACATTCTTTTCCCCATTTTCCCCTCCTTGATCCATCATCCTTCATAACCGTTTCTTCCCATTCTTTCATGTCTTGGTTTCTTCATCCTCAACCTCATTCATCCTCATCACCCCCATCCTCTCCTCGCTTTCACTTAGTCCCAACTCATCCCTCCCATCTTCTTCAATCTTTCCACTTCATCTTCTCAAATTCCTCCCACATTTCTAACCCACACACATATTCGCCATTCTTGTTAACACTCCTATATCATTCTTTCATCATCATCTTCTCTTCCCGCGCTCATAATTGTCGACGGGTTTTCCCTAAAAATTATCAATCCGCATTCCGCACGACCTCATTCACTCCCTTGGACCTTCTAGAGTTTCTCTTCATTCCTTCCCTCCTCTAAGCCCACCACTCATTGGCAATGGGATTTCCCTAACGTCCCTTTGTTGGCGTTACCCTTTCCATTCCTCATTCACTTTCTCTTTTTCTTCATTTTTTCTTTCAACCCTTCCCACCACTCATTGTCAAGGGGATTCCCTAACATCCCCTTCATTGGCATTGCCTCTTCTATCCCCCATTCTTAATCATACCAATTTAGGATAGATGTTGAAATTGGTGGGACAAGTCTACAAGCACCTTACAAACTTCACTTCAATCAGGTTCGATGTGATCTTAGTGAATAGTTAAGTAGCCTTTGGAGGAACTTTCACTAGATTTGGTGACTCCATCTTGTCAAGAACCCATTCTCTGAGTTTGCAAAACTTCTTCCATCAATATCACCCATTATTCCTTCCACATATTTCAACTTCTATCTACCATTCATGAATTTGTGCAATCAGTGACTTCATTCCCTCTTGGAAATCACACTTGCAGCAATATCAGTGCATTCAACCTCCAATGTATTTCCCAACTCCTCCAATCAACATTATGATCAGATCTAGACCATTGTGCTTACCCATATGAGCAGTGTCAAAACAATTTTGGCCATGAAGCTTATCAAGAACAAGGGGACGCATATGATGGTGACGTTTATGTGGAGAATTTTTGTTTGTTGGAGAATATCTAAAGAATGGAGGCTAGCATGGTGTAGTCTAGGGCTATAGCATAAATGAAAAGCATTCATTAATTGGTTACAGGGTACCTTTTCTATGGGTTGGCCCTTTTCCAAGACACTAAGGCCCACAAGAGAAGTCTCGACTTCATTCCGCGAATGCTACCCCTGAACTCGTGCAATGGATTGAGAGTGAGGCTTATGCGTTGGACACAAGACACCGCTTGTCAATGGGTAAATTCTACCATCTCATATTTTTTTCGTTTCCTCTCTCGTTATCATTATCAAATCAATTTCAACTCTTTAGCTTCGTCACAAACACCACTTCTCACTTGACCGTTTGTCCATCTCCAGTTTTTTTGTTTCAATGGCAATCTTAATAAACCACTTCCATCACATGACAATCTTATGTCAGGGTCCTCCCCCTACACTTGTCATTATGAACTTCTCCCCCACCTCATTCTTCGTTCACTTTGTTGATAGCTTCTTCCACCTTGTATCTCCTACTACCCACTTTTTCCTCCTACCATTATCCTTTCTCCACATATTCTCTTACAACAATACAAATCAATCTCTTCCACCTACAATCACATTCTTTTCCCCCATTTTCCCCTCCTTGATCCATCATCCTTCATACCGTTTCTTCCCATTCTTTTCATGTCTTGGTTCTTCATCCTCACCTCATTTCATCCTCATCACCCCCATCCTCTCCTCGCTTTCACTTAGTCCAACTCATCCCTCCATCTTCTTCAATCTTTCCACTTCATCTTCTCAAATTCCTCCCACATTTCTACCCACACACATATTCGCCATTCTTGTTAACACTCCTATATCATTCTTTCATCATCATCTTCTCTTCCGCGCTCATAATTGTCGACGGGTTTTCCCTAAAAATTATCAATCCGCATTCCGCACGACCTCATTCACTCCCTTGGACCTTCTAGAGTTTCTCTTCATTCCTTCCCTCCTCTAAGCCCACCACTCATTGGCAATGGGATTTCCCTAACGTCCCTTTTGTTGGCGTTACCTTTCCATTCCTCATTCACTTTCTCTTTTCTTCATTTTTTCTTTCACCCTTCCCCACCACTCATTGTCAAGGGGATTTCCCTAACATCCCTTCATTGGCATTGCCTCTTCTATCCCCCATTCTTAATCATACCAATTTAGGATAGATGTTGAAATCTTCACTTCATCAGGTTCAATGTGATCTTAGTGAAGATTTTAGCCTTTGGAGGCACTTTCAACCAGATTTGGTGACTCGATCTAGTCAAGAACCCATTCTCTAAGTTGTAAACCTTCTTCCCATCAATTTCCACCCATTATTCCTTCCTCATATTTCATCTTCTACCATTCATGAATTTGTGCAATCATGACTTCATTTCCCTCTTGGGAATCACACTTGCAGCAATAGCAGTGCATTCAACCTCTAATGTATTTCCCAACTCCTCCAGATCAACATTATGATCGGATCTAGAACCATTATGCTTACCCATATGAGCAGTGTCAAAACAATTTTGGCCACGAAGCTTATCAAGAACAAGGGGACATATATGATGGTGACAATTATGTGGAGAATGTTGGTTTGCTAGAGAAAATCTAAAGAATGGAGGCTAGCATGGCATAGTCCAGGGCTATAGCACAAATGAAAGCATTCATGATTGGTTTCCGGGTACCTTGTCTATGGGTTGGCCCTTTTCTAAGACATTATAGCCCACAGGAGAAGCTCGACTTCATGGTCAAAATGCTGCCCGAAGTCATGCAATGGATTGAGGTTGAGGCTTATGAGTTGGACACAAGAAAACCTTATCAATGGGTAAGTCTGCCATCTCATAGTTTTTCTTTTCCTCTCTCTCGATCATTATCATCGCAGTAGTGTCACGATTCTAGCTTCCCATATACTTCCCCTAGTGTTGATTTCCCTTCTCCATCCCCTAGTTTACAATCTCATCTCATGTCATCTTCAATTTTCCCTTCCAAATTCAATTCCCCTCCACAAGAACCAAAATCAATGTCTTCCCCTCCACCACAAACAAAGCAACAACTAGTGTGGACCCTACCCACCACTCCTCGTGCTTTCCCGAGTCCATGTCAGGAAGAGACTCAAGAATCCAACCAAGGGGAGCAATAAGAAGAAGAGCCAAGAAAAGAAGAAATGATCAAAAGCTTAGTAGGATTGGCTCTCAAATTTGGGATTACAAAATTCCCCTTATTGGTTAAGCCGATGGAAGAGACCGGGGTCAAACCATAAGTGGTGGAAGCTGAGTTTGCAGTAGAAGAAGAACAAGAACAAGAGGAAAAAGATCAACAGTTCATATGCTCTGAATGGAGTGTCCATAGTGGAACTTTGTCTAAAGAGGATGCTGATATAATCTAAGTTGGACAACCAATCAAGAGAAACGAAGAAAAACTAGCTCCAAGTCCCATTGAAGAGGAGCAGCTGGAGGAGATCAAATTAGAGTTGAGGAAAGAAAGCATTATTGAACATTTTTTTGATTTCATTTAAAGGGCTTTATTTGATTAATGATCCCATCATGAACGAGGACCATATGGTTCCAGAGGCTTCAATTGTAGAGAAGGCCATAGAAGAACCTTCAGTTCTTCCTCCCACTTCTTCCCCTTCAAATCTAATGTTGAAGAAGAGTTTTAGCTTTCAAACTTCATGTTTGAGAAAGAGGGGAATCATGGTGAGAAAATCACAGATCCAAAGGGCACCATGGAGTAGGTCGAGTACACGCAGTAGGGACAACGAGGAGACTGATTATCTGTCAAACTTGGAGGATCGATTCGATGGTGAGGATCCTGAGGAGATTACATCATTTTCTCCTCCATCATCCAACTCCCAAGCACATGAACCTACTTCCATAGAGAAGAGCATTCAAGAACAACAACCTACATTTTTCAACAGCCCTCTAGAACCAAGGTTGGACAATCGAAGTCTTCCATGTTCCTCTCAAGAGGAGGAAGGAAAAGAACATGGGGATCCCATCTCTCCCACATCATTCACCCAGGAACGTCTGATAGAAGACTCCATTCTTAGAGTTGAAATTTGGAACCATGGGCACTGTGTCAAAGGACCAGACCGTGCCCAATCAGGTACTTGGATTCATTGGAGCCAAGGGAGAATCCAAAACTAGTCATGCCCACTTCAGGGCATGAGGATGAGCTCCAAAGTACCAAGGAATAGCTGCAATTCCTCTTCAATCCAAATGTAGAGCAACTAAAAGAGGCATTTTTCTTGTCTCCAGTTTATACCTTGATGATTTGGGTTGAAGATTTGCCTCTTGCCGGTTTCTCACTCATAATAAGAGCCATGTTCAGCACTAAATCATATATATGGCAACATTTTTTAAAGAAGGGAAGCTATTTCTCCCTGCCTGTGGCAGGATTTGTTTAGCTTTTGTTTGATAGGGTTAGTGTAGGAGTAGGATTAGATTTGCTTTTAGAAAACCAAGTTATTTTGCACACTCTACATTTCTTATTTGAGGCATGTATGATTTGATCTTTGTATATAATATTTTTTCATATTTATCTGGAGGTACAATGCACCAGGCCCTTCAGTATTTACGATAGGAAGACCCATAGTTACCTGTAACAGTTGTTGTTTTCAAAATGAAGCAAATACAGAGTAACTAAAATTGGGTTTCAAAGGAGTCCATTTCCAGAAAGGTGAAGCTCCCAGGTCAATATATTAATTTTCTACTCTCAGAACCTCACCTTTAAGAATTTCTTATGAAAACTGAGAATGCGGAGAGCAGGGCAGGCTCAGGATCACCAAGTGCAAGTATTCAGGCTCAAAGTTTCAAGGATAGGATAAATACCAAGATATCATTCTTGACTCCATGCCCAATGGATGAAACAAGGTAACTAATCTCTTCATCTAGCAAGAAGATGTCCCCATGAGTCACCAAAATGTTATCCCAATTTTCCCCATGAAACAATCGATCAAACATGACCTCGCAAAAAAGAAAATCGGAAGGGTTGATTTAGTCATGTAATACCACATTTCAAAACAAACAATGAAGGGGCAGGGTCGGCGAAGGAGGTCAATGTTATCAAAGGAGATCAGATTCTCAATGACAAAAAATTAGGGAAAGGCTCAAATTTTTCAGACTTTACATACGAGTCGACTCGCAGCCAAGCAGAGCAGAGTCGCAGAAGGTGCCACGTGTCATCTCGGCACAATTCCAAAAGGTAGAAGAGGAGCATGTATCCAAACAAGTGCAAAGATTCCACATGTATATGACCAAACATAGTCACTCCTAAATAAGAAGGGACCTAACCAAAAAATGCAAAAGGTGGAGAAGGCCCAAATTGGCTAAGTGCAACAGGGTCTGCGGGAGCCCCCACGTCTCTCAACGACAAACCTCCAAGTTTTAGGTCAAAACAACATCTCCAAACATACGCAAGCCCCCCCATGTGTCCTGAGTTAGATATATTTCCCCCTCTGAATAGAATGGACTAAGGAAAACAAGAGGAAAGTAGGGCAGAGATGCGGAAGGTGCAACGTGCCTCATTGGCGCAATTTCAAAGGTGCGGCCCAAACAAAGACCCCATACTAGCGCCAACCCTCCATGCGTCCAGGGTTTGAAGAAGGGACACAGGCCATTGGAAAAGTCAAATCTTAGGACATGCCGGTAGAAGCCTCCATACGTTATCTCGACGCATCTTAAAAGGGAAAAGCCGAAGACAGTCCCAAAATAAGCACAGTCTCGCTACGTGGTCATAATAAAAAAAGGGGTAGATCTAGCCATTGAATCAGCTAAATATTAAAGAGTTCAGCGGAAGCTGACATGTGTTTGATCAACGCACCTTCGAGGGTCAGGTCCAAATAGAGTCTCCAAATGAGCATTGGGCGTCCACGTGTCTCAGGTCAAGTAGAGTGTCTCTGCCAAAGGGAGTGACTCAGGTAGAACACAAAGGAATCAGAGCAAGCTCGTAGATGATGCCACATGCCTCAAAAACACTTCCTCAAGATTGAAAAGGAGGGGGCCAAATCTTAAAAAGTGCAGGGATGCCATGTGGCCCTTGTATAGACATACTCTTTTACATACTGCGAGCCCGCGTTGAGCGCCCAACCCTCGACCTTCAAACAACCATGTCTTTCAACCAGGGGCTAGGAATTTAGTGGGAAAGGAATTTTCAGAGAGCTCCCATCACCTGATAATCACCTACCACCATTAATGATCTACACTGTAATTTTCAAGGCTGTCAAGTCTCTCACCTACCACCATGATGAAATACAGACCCCTTTCTTACCCAGCAAGGAACGAAGCATGAAGGCATGGGTCTTGCAATGAGGCCCATAATTGTTATAGGTGGATTTAAATTCTTTTTGAGGTGGTTGGAGTAGGTGCATTCAATGTATTGTAGGGGTGGTTGAAGCGGGGTTCAAATTTTCTCTCTCTCCTCTCTTTCTTCTATATATTGTAAAGCAGGGTCAATTTGTAAAAGGTTGGTCATCTTTTCTCTCCTACCACGCTCTCTCTTTCTTCCTTAGGGTGGAATGTGGATTCTAAGCATCCTCTCTCAGCTTTGTAATGGTATTTTTTTTCCCCTTGCCCACTTATGATGTACCGTGTGAACTCTTGGAGCAATACAATTTTTTTCGTGATGCAATGTGTCCATCCTTGCTTATTTTATATCTCTTCTCGCCTCTCACCTCTATGCATACCTCAGATGTCTATTACATGTTTTGAGAGTTGTGTTTAATGGGTTGAAGTGGTTTTCTATTTGAAATGTATCTTTTTTCTATGATGCATCTGTCCATCCTCTCCTTTTCTCACCTCTCTCCACTTTAGGCTGCTGAGATTGTGACCAACAACCTCCTTCTCTGGTGTATCGCTATTTTCATGTAGGATTTGTTTTTATCCACTCTCTTTCCCTAGTCCCTTGGAAGGTTAGATTATGATTAGATAGTTTTCCTACACTAGAATAGCTTGTGGTAGGTAGTTTGGGAGAAGGAACGAACCTTCTCTGGAGGTCCATCTCAAGTTTGCAAGTACCACAGCTTGAGAGATGGTTCAATGTTATGTAGATCACACCAAATGCCCCACTCAAATTTGAGGCCATTTACGGGTGCTGTGATTTTCCACTAACAAGTAGCACTAAGATATTTTCCCATTCAGATTTTACCATAATAATATATTTATCTATATTGAATATTATTTTAAAAGAAAAATTAATAAGTGAAATATTTTTGTAAGTGTGTAAACAATAAAATACATATTTATCTGAAAGGATTTAATTTTCACTTTCAAAAATAAGATCTAATAGGGATATGTGTGAACATATAAATATTCATATATAAAACCGAAATATTTTTTTTACCAGGACGACTTTAATTCTTTGGAACTAAATTATTTATAAAAATATAGATTTGCATTTCCCTATCCACCCCCTTATCTTCCCATTTAGTGTCAGACACAGCATAAATCTACAATAATAAAAAAAAATAACCAGAAACCCTTATCAGGTTTGGCCGCCCCCATCTAGAATTAAAAATAAATAAATAAAGGAAGACCTGGAAATGTAGGTACAAAATAAACCAACCAATGCTCACTCACATTATTCTTGGCTTATGGTGTGGCCCTGTTAGAAACCCTCTCCTTCTCCATGGAATTTTACCTCAACCTCCTCGTCTCCACCTCATTAACGCCCAATAATGGATCCTGTAAAATAAATAATATATATATATATATACCCCACACACACACACCCATTTATGAATAACATAGACATTGAATTTATTTTATGTGAAAGTCTATACCCAAATAATTTATTTCTTCGAAAAACATATTTTAATAATGGATTGTAATTGACAAATTAAGGGCTGTTTAAAACCCTATGGAAATCAAAATAGGGAAAATGCTGATTTTATTCTAGCTAAATTTATCTAGGGTTTTGGATAAAAATCAATGCAATTTTGTTCAAAAAAATTATACTTTCTCCCCCAATCAATTTCTAATATTTTTATAAGCCAAAATATACTAGAAATCAAATTTATTTACAGATAAATAATTCAGAAAAATATATCTGAAATCTACATCCTACACTAGCTGGAAACCCCTCAAATATTGCTCAGAAAATTATACTTATTTTCAATTACTTTATTTATACTACATATAGAGATGTTTGAAAATACATTTTCAAATGGAAAATATCTCTGTAATATTCCAAAAACTAACCCCTAGACTCTAAAAGTGATCCAACTACTGCAAATAAAATCACCATCTACTACTTGAAAATTTACTAAAAATCCTAATATAGCTCGCTTGAAATCCCTGACTGAAACCTCCTCTCAATCCCTGTGGGGGTCTTTTCTCCAGAATATATAAATTCTCAAGGGGTTTTTTTCGTTGGAATTTTCAGAAAATCTGGTTGAAAATCTTTGTCAATGAAAATCTTGATGTATTAAAAATGATGGATATGCACATATGCAGGTCGACTATCCTTTTGAAGGCCAAAGGACACCAAAATCGACCTCTAATGCAAACCATATGATATTATATGCTTCTCCCAAGAGTAGTACATAATTTTTTTAATGGGCCTTTTGTCACACTTTTCTATTTTTTGAGTTAGAATATGCAAGTAAAAACACTTCTCACTAGGAATACAATGTTGTCAAAAATTAACTGTATTTTTACATTGAGATTGAATTTTATTAATAAGATTTATTATTTATTGTTATGTGATTAGGTACTTATAATATTACTTTTTTAATTATTTGCACAACATAGTAAAATAATAAAACTTAGTCACCCTTGACACCCTCCTGATTGGCCATCGATGTAGACAAAAAGGGCCAAAGTGTCTATCTTCTTAGATCACTCAAAAGGAGAGAGTTGACAATACAGTCCTCCCTCCCTGGATGTCCTTCTCGTGCACAAACAATTACAACAAATTTAGAGGATGAAGTATAGAATATAATTTCCCATCTGACATCCTCAAATGGTAATAATCTCTCTAATGAACAAATAGGTACAAATCATGAATCTTGTTCAATAACCTTCTATGAACATTTTGATCCAGAAGCACTTCAGTGGACACAAATCTAATATTCCCTCATCATCCAATGAATATTAACTCTGCAAAAGAAGCCACATGCTTCCCCAATGTATTTTTTAGGGAGTAAAAACACATGAAAATTAATTGTCTATCTCATTTTAACCAAGGTAACTCCTGTAAATTTGAGCAACAAGGGCGGAAATCCTGATAATAATTTTATTAATATCAGAATCAACTGAAATTATAATGGAATGGTGCAATTCTTATAAGATATTTCACAACCGTATATAAACAGATAAATTGGTTGCATAGTTACAACCGTGAATGAAATACATAAAATAATATTGTTAAAATAATATAACAACTCCCGTATTGTTTTGAATACCAATAACAATTAGATGGTTATGATGAAATATAACCATATATACATATTAAGTAAATAAACTAATTAATATGCAATGCATAATAAATAAAGGTAATAATATTTCACCATAACACTCCCCCCATTAATTTTTCATTGTCTCAAGGGATGAGGAGAGGAACTCTCTGAACATCTCGAACTTGTCACGTGCAAGTGACTTTGTGAAGATATATGCTCGTTGGTTTAGCTGTTAGATAAAATTGAAGCTATATTTTGTGCTTCAAGACATGCTCGTGTATGAAATGATACCTGTACCTCAATGTGTTTTGGTATTTCATGAAAAAACTAGATTGTGAACAAGTTTGAGAACACCTTCATTGTCAACATACATGGTGGCCGAGGTTTGTCCTGTGGTATTCCAAGTCCTTCGAGTATGCGATGTAGCCAAATTGCTTCACAAGACAAATTCTCTTGCAAAACGATACTCAGCTTCTGGTGGAAGAACAAGAAACAAAGTGTTGTTTATTTGCTTCCCCATGATATTGGTCCAGATCCCATAAAGAATACAAATCCAGAAGTGGATTTTCTGTCATCAATGTTGCTTGCATGATCTGAATCCGAATATCCTTACAAGAAGAAGTTATCATTCTTCTTGTATTCTACACCAAGATCCATTAATCCTTTGAGATATCTCAAGATATGCCTTTGCTACTTTCCAATGAAAAAACTTTGGGTTCCTTGCATGAACCTAGATAAATAGCTCACTGCAAAGCTGATATTTGGTCTAGTGTAGGTCAGGTAAATGAGACTCTCAATAAACTGCCGATAGAGAGTGGCAATTTACCTCAGGAGATGGATCTGAATGAGATAACTATAATCTATTCTCCATAGGTGTAGCAATTGGTATGCAATCCATCATCCTAAATTTCTCGAGTGTCATCTTGGTATATTTCATCTAAGAAATAAAAATGTGATTCTCTTTCTACCATACTTCCAATCCAAGACAATATTGCATCAGCCCGAGATCGGTCATGTCGAATGATCGATTAAGATCTTTTTTCATTGCATCGATCATCCTTACTGAACTGCCAGTGATGACTAGATCATCGACATAGACAAATGACAATCATAATCTCCCCCCCTTGATTTTTGAGGTAAAGATTGGGATCGTATGGATTTCTAAAAAATCCATGTTATACGAGATGCTCATCAAAATTGATGTACCATGCTCAGGGTGCCTGTTTGAAGCCATACAAAGATTTTCTAAGTCTGCGTACCTTTGCTTCTTGACCAGGTACAACATATCCCTCAGGTTGAGTCATGTAGACTTCTTCTTGTAAATATACGTTCAAGAAGGACACTTTTTATGTCCATTTGATGGACTTTCCAACCAAACTGTGCTACTAGAGAAAATATCATCCTGATCATTTTGATCTTAGTTGTGGGAGAAAATGTCTCCTTGTAGTCAATGCCTTCTTTTTGTGCATACCCCTTTGCTACTAGTCTTTCTTTATACTAGTCCACTGTCCCATCTCTTTGTACTTTGTTTTGAATATCCATCTGCATCCAATGGGTTTCTTCCTTGGTGGAAGATCGACAAGCTGCCAAGTGTTATTTTTTCATTACTGATTGATATTTAGAGTCCATGGCATCTTTCCAAGCTTTTGACTGTAGGGATTCCTAGATTGTAGAGGGCTTGTCAGATTCAATAACTCTACTCATCAAAGAAAAGTTAACTTCTTCTCTTGCTTTATTGTGAGTCTGTGGTCCATGGGTGGATGTATCTAGTGGAGCATCCATTCTTGCATCTCGTAACATGATAGTACACCACTTGGGCATATGTTGAACTGTTCCTCATGGGTTGTGGTTCTATCAGATCAACACCATCATCCCCATCATCACTTTCATCATCTGTGGGAACATCAACTTCAATTTTACAACTGGTGAAGAATCTACATCAAGGTGAGTCTGGAGGAGGAGACTCTATTTCCTTCTTCTCAAAAAACTCAACATCTCTACTGGTGTAGACTTTTCTGGTATTCGGATCCATCAATCTATACCCAAGAGTCTCTTCACTGTACCCAATGAAGATGAGTTTTTATGACTTCATGTCCAATTTCTTTCTGTTCTTCTTGGGTATGTGCATACTTTCTTTGCACCCGAATACTCTAAGGTGTGCAATAGATGGTTTACTTTGACCATGCTTCTTGTGGTGTTACTCTGTCAAGAGAAACTGTGGGCACTCTGTTAAAAAAATACACTGTTGTCTTTGTTGCTTCTTCCCAGAATGTATTTGCAAGTCTAGAATCATCGATCATGCATCACACCATTTCCATGATAGTACAATTTCTTCTCTCAACAACACCATTCTGTTGCGGTGTGTGTGGAGGAGGCATTTGTCGATGAATCCCATGAGTTTGTAGGTAGTCTTTGAACTCATCACTGGTGAATTCCCCCCCTGATCTGAGTAGAGAGTTTGATGTGATGACCAATTTTGTTCTCAATAGTTACTTTGAACTTTTTGAAGGTTTCAAAAGCTTCACTTTTCTTGCAAAGAAAAAAAATCCACATTTTTCTCTTGAATAGTCGTCAACACATAGCATGAAGTACTGAAATATAGAATGACTTGGTTGCATTGGACTGCAAATATTGGTATGAACTAGATCAAGCTTACCATGAGCTCAATATCTACTCTTCTAGAATGAAGCTTTATGTTGTTTTCCTACTAGGCAGTGAGGACACTTGTCTGTATCCTTCTGAAGAGATGGTAACCCATGTACCATATTACACTGAGTGAAGTGTCTCGAGATACTTGAAACTAACATGACCAAGTCTTCTGATGCCATAACTGTGCTAAGGTAGATTTCTTAGCCACAAGATGCTTGATCATCTCTATGGAAAAAAATCAAGTTGGAACATGCATCCCACATTGGAGGCTTTTACAACTTTTTTCAAGCCTCATGATTTGTCTCGAATTAAACACATTTTCTTGTAAGAATGACTATCAAAGTCAATTTTCTAAGTTGTGATCTAGGAGTTGACTGACTAAAAGTAGATTTTTAGTCAACCCAGGGACATATAAGACATCTGATAGTCTAAATTTGCGTGAACCAAGGGGTAGAGAAATGTTCCCAATCCCCTTAACTGTATATGAATAATCATCACCCAACGAAACATGGTTTTTCGAAGGCGTGTCCCTCATTGAAGTAAACTAGTCTCTATGGCTGGTCATGTGTTAAGTGGCTCCTGAATCAACATACCAGACATCACTAGATGACGTGGATGGTTCACTTGATCGAGCAGTGTACAAGTAGTCTTCATTATCTGACTGTTCTTCTTGCTCAGCAATATTTCCTTGTTGATGGGGTCTTCTTTTCCAATTCCCCTTTTTCTGCCCTTGATTGTAGTTAGAATGTCCCTTGTGAGATTTTTGTTTGGAGGTCCAGAGTTTCTTGATGAACCTTTCTTGTAAGTATTATACCAACAATCTTTTCAAGTCATGTCCTCTTTTACAAATTGGACATTGATTCTTACCCTTGTTTGTCCCCTTGATGTTGATACTAATTTTGATGTTGGGAATTTTGCATAGGAATTAGGTTTTCCTTTACCTTTTCCTTTCCATTTTTGATGTGAAGAAAGTGTCTTCTCCTCTTCATCATCCTTATTATGCATAGCTTCCTCTTCCCACTAGTAGGTTTACCAGTTTGTCAAAAATAACTGTCGTATCTGACAGTTTAGTGTTATTGACAAAAATGTGGTAAGAAGAAGGGAGATCTCTCACCCTGGAATGGAATGAGAATGAGACAAATTCATCTGTGACCACTTCTTCCAGGGCTAGAAGTGAATACCCTCAACATCTGGACAACTCTTCTTAAGAAAGGTTTCAATTTTTTCAATCTTCTTGAACTTCAGTGTATGTAATTGACTCTACAAATTTAGTATGACATTCTTGTTTTAGGCCTTGTAAACAGATGCTCAATTTATCCCACACTTCTTTGCTTGTTTTAGCATATCGAATGTGGGGTTACACATCATCAGACACTCCAAATTTAAGATGATGAGTTTGGCCTTTTGATCTGCTTTATCAAACTTCGCACATTGTGTTGTATCAGTAGTTGATCTGGTCAGAGTACCAATCACAACAGGGTAGATCTCTTCAAACTCAAGTGGATGTCTTGATTTTTGTCTTCCATGCAACATACCCTTTCTTTCCTCTGAGTAGTTGTGAATTTCAGGAAGAAATTCCATTTGGGGGCATTTATGCCCATTTTTCAAAAATCATCTGACAGGGTTTAGGCTCTTATCATTTAATTATAAGGTCTTCCAATCTATATCAGCACGTAGGAGTTTGATATACCGAACCTTTCTATATACTCCCCTTCCGATATACCCGGTCGGTACATGGAAGAAGCTTTCCCTTTCTCTCATAATAGATGGTACGTGAAAGAGGTGTTAACTGTACGTGAAAGAATTCGATACGTGGTACCAAGACAGTACTAACAAGGGGTCTATGCTATTATTGACACTTTCTCAAATAAATATCCACATATGCGCGTGTAATTTCAAACTATATACTTGGATAATTTCTCAGTCCAGATTTATGTCATGTAATCATTCACAGATGGATGGGATGGCTCATAGTGTGTAGCACTGTGACCTTATTACTCCATAGTCGTCGATTTAAAGGGTCAGAGAATGCCCAAATGACGTTGTTGTAGCTATATTAGGCATTAAGTACAGTAGTAGTCGCAACGGCTTTTTGTGTAAGCACTTCCCAGAGGCACTGTATATACCGAAACACCTTCGAATGAGATCTAGGATCTCGCAGAGTGTCCGTAGAACAAAATTTTATTATTTTTTGAGCTCACACAATTTTGCCAGAAAGCAGTTACAAAGTTTCCCATCAAACCAGTAGCCGGACTTGATAATTAGTACAATACACATCAAAAATATAATTTTCTTCGCAAACAGATTGGAGAAAACCAAACCTAGGAAATTTTTTTGTTTCATTAATGCAGGACTTGGTGGCCTTTGGAGCCCAGAAGCACTGTCAAGTGCCAACAATTGCAAACATTAATAGATGAAGATAGAATATTAAGCGGGTGGGCCCTTTCACAATTTTTAAGGGGTGGATATTAAGCAAAATACCCATATCAAAAAACTTTGTTCCACATCAATCCAACTCCTAGAGGTTAAATTTCTCAATAGAATTTAAGCAGGTCTATTTAGTTATAAGAAACTAGCTATTAGCTGGGGAAACTCTTCGATAGAAGAAACTGTGAAGGAGAAGAAGACATTGGCAGGTGCACTACAACTGAGAGTTCACTACAAATGGGCAATTTTTGGCACTTACTAAAAATAGTAAGTTGGGCCCTGGGGGCCGAACCTGCTAAACCTCCCTAAAGTTGTTTCCAACTAGGAACATGAAGCCACCAATGGAGAAAGAGGAAAACTTGAAGCCGTAACATTCCAGTTGAATGATTGCAAAAAACTTGCTATTTCACACTTACTAAAAATAGTAAGTTGATTTTTTGAAAAGAAACCCATGATGGGCATATGACTGGAAATGTCAGAATCTGATGCAACCATGATGGACCTATCTGAGTATGAAAAAGTGTCATCTCTATCATCATACTATGTAGAGTATGTGATATCTGAGGATCTCCCCACCTAGTGTCTTCTCGACATGCTCCTTTCCATGATTCAATTGGTAATGCGGGAGGTGGAATTCACGCTCGATTTTATCTGTTGGGGATCATTCATAACGTGCATTCATTGGAGATCCTATCTGAATCATCTGAGCAGTGCGACAACATTATAGGTTGAGTTCAGGGATGAGATATTTGTTTTCTCAAAATGGATCTCACCAAATGATTGATGCCCATGGTCAACTCAACCATGATGTCATTTGACAATGTGCAGGTTATAGGTACGTTGGCGTGAGGATGAATCCAGTGTACAAGGAATTCAAAGATTCAGAAAGAGGTCATCTCGGCATTTGGAACAATGTTCCAGCAATGAGTGTATCACACCTGGACTTCATCGGGAAACATATGCTCTTCCTCTCAAATCACAGCTCTCTTCTATTCTCTCTCCATTCTAATTCTTTGTTATGTGTCGTCATTATATTTCATCCTTTTCACTTAAGTGACCTAGTTTCAAATTTGAATAGAAAAGTATTTTCTCTGAATTTGTAAGAGAAATACTTAATTCATGGAAAATGAAAGGTCAAGAGTAGAATATGGAAACCAAGAGTCATGTGAGGTAGATGAAGATTCATATTCTACTCTATAAATTGTAACGCCATTCCCATTTCAAAGGGTTGGAAATTGATCTTGTAAACTCAAGAGTGAATTGTACTTAGAGAAAACCCCGAAGGAAATAACCATTTTCTTAATATTTAATCCCTATTTCTATAATATCCAAAAAAATTCTCCAGCATTATGTAAAGCTTTGATAGTGATAGGGGGCAATACAAGGAGTTTCTATATTTCTTTGACTAAGGGGTTTACTTAAAACTATGGTGATTAGTGATTAAACTATTTAGTCAGTTTTGTTATTCGTAGAGTTGTTTCTTCCAATAAATGCATGTGTTGAATTTTCTAACTAGTGTGAAATGTGCAAGAGATCTGATTTCCTACCTGTAGCATTATTTCTCTACCTCTTTTCTCACGTCCCCTTTCCCCAGGTGTCTATGTAGACAAAGTATTCCCCTCGCAAGAGACTACTATTCAGTTTTTTGCAGAGGAAATACAGTGGAGATGCCCCTGTTGGATCCCCGGTCAAAAGGACACCATAGAAATGCACCTTTTCATGTGCATGTACATATATGGCAGCTGCACTCATTTAAGCTAGAGGGATCTTAGATCTCCTAGGAGCGTTGGCAACAAAATAACCACTATAGTTTTTCTCACCTGAAACTTGCTTTACTTTCCTTACACTCCAAACAATGCATACATACACATTACATATCTTCTAGGAAACTCATGCCCTCTGATTTACAGATTGGACAATAAATCATCTTTAAAACAAGTTGTTTGTCCCCTTGATGTTGATACTGATTCTGATGTTGGTAATTTTGATGGGAATGAGGTTTACCTTTTCCTTTTCCTTTCCATTTTTGATGAGAAGAAAGTGCATGCTCCTCTTCATCATCCTTGTTATGCATGGCTTCCTCTTATTGCAGTAGGTTTACCAGTTTGTCAAAACTAACTGTTGTATCTGAACAATTTTAGTGTTGTTAAAAAAATGTGGTAAGAAGAAGGGAGATATCTCATAAAAATGGGAATGAGAGCTTCATCTATGATCACTTCTCCCAGGGCTAGAAGTGAATCCCTCAACTCTACAACTCTTCTCAAGAAATCTTCCATTTTTTCATTTTTCTTGAACTTCAGTGTGTGTAACTGACTCTACAAATTCAAAATGGCATTCTTGTTTTTGGCCTCATATACCATGCTCAACTTATCCCACGCTTATTTGGTATGTTTTGGCATCTCAAATGTGGAGTTTCACATTATCAGACACTCCAAACAAGATGATGAGTTTGGCCTTCTGATCTGATCTTTATCAAAATGTCGATTATTGTGTTGTATCAATAGTTGATCTGGTCAGAGTACCATTTACAACAGGGTAGGATCTCTTCAAAATCAAGTTGTGTCTTGATTTTTGTCTTCCTAGCATAGCATAGTTGTTTCCTCTGAGTAGTTGTGAATTTGGAAGAAAAAATTTGGGGGCATTGGTGCCCATTTTACAAGAATCACTGACAACGTTAGGCTCTTATCACTCTGGGTATAATGTCTTCCTAATATATATACACTCCAGTCTGATATATTGAACCTTTCTATATACACGCCCTTCTAATATACCCGTCGGTACGTGGAAGAAGCTCGTCCCTTTCTATATACTCGGATGGTACGTGAAAGAGGTGTTAACATGTACATGAAAGAATTCGATATGTGGTACCAAGACAAGTACTGAAAGGGGTTTGTGAAATTATTGACATTAACTCAAAGAAATATCCTCATAATGCGTGCATAACTTCACTATATACTTGGATAATTTCTTGGTTTGGATTTATGTCGTGCAATTGTTCACAAATAGATGCGATGGCTCATAGTGTGTGCACTGTATCCTTATTACTCCTTGTCGATTTAAAGGGTCAATTCCCAGACAACATTGTTGTAGCTATATTAAGTGTTAAGTACAATAGTAGTCATGATGACTTTACGTCGTAAGCACTTCCCATAGGCATTGTAAATACCGAATGCTGCGAATGAGATCTAGGATCTCGTGAGTATTTTTAGAACCAAATTTCACTATTTTTTGATTACAATATTCTCTGCCATTTTCTGAGAAGTTACAATGTTTATGGTTGACTATGGAAATCTTAAAAATTAGTATAATACATTGAAGTTTAAACAATTGCATTCAAAAAAATTGGAAAAATTGAATGATAGGAAAATAAAAATTGTTTTATGGGCCCAAGTGGCCTCCCGAGCCCAATATGACCCTCTATGCCAAAAATTGCAAAAAAATAGCTGAAAATGCAATTTTTATGGTATAACTCCTTTAGCAAAAGTTTCTCGGAAGGAAAAAATAATAGGTGTAGGAGAAAAACAAATTTTCCCCTAAAATAGGGTTTTTCTCACTAAAATTTTAGTGGTGCCTTTTTAGTTGTAACTAGAGGTAGATTAGCTGAGGTTTTTCCTCTAGTTTTTGCACTACCAATTTTGGTGGTTTTTCCAAATTTACCACTAAACTTGTTTTTTTTAAAAACATTAATTGGGGTGGGGGTTGAATCCCAAACCTCCCACGCCTAGTCACCTTTGCAACTATCCAACTAAGACCACCGATGTGCTTTAGCATATATTTTTAAGCACTTTGTATTTAAATGAAGTGCAAAAAGGATGCTAACCTTTGAAAAAAATGTGACTTAGCTGTGTAGGATCCACATGGGTTTTTGACTGCAACTAGAGACTTGGATGATCGATCTTAGGGATAAGGTTTTAACTAAAAAATTAGGATCTCCAACGCTTATCTTGTCACCTCTTGTTGAATGATATAATTTCTCATCATTGTGTAATGTACAGGTGCCGCTAATATTGGTTGGGTCATATGTTATGAGTGTGAGTGCAGGTGATGTGGAGACCTTATTGTTTGAAGTGTGCAGGTCGCTAGGTTGTGTTGAGGGAGAGCTTGTAGTTACTATCTCGTGCAAGTTTTGATGTAGATTTGTGAAGACCAGATCAACTCAACCAATGTTGTAGGTTGACAGGTTATAGGTATGGTGGCTTGATTTGGATGAATAGAGGAGGAACTCGCCCTAGGCGAAAGAGGTTTCATCGATGAGATCTTAAACAATGCTCCTTAGAATTCTGTATGCAAATGTAATGTGGGCTCGACCTTATGCTAACAAAATATCGATGATTTCTTGGCAATACAACAGCTAGTTATATGTGCAATGTATCAGGTCATCTGATCCCAGTGTGGGCTCAGTCTTCAACATAACCCGCTGAAATGCCTAAATCCTGCAAATCTGAATGCAGAAACCCATGGTGGGTAGCAGAGTGGAATTCAACTCAATGTGCCTTTCAGAGCTATGTCCAGGAACCCACCAGATGTCACGAGCTAATCTTGGTATGAGCTTTACATACCAACCCGAGTTCTACTGTAGGTCACTAGTTGTAGTCGAAAAAAACTTGGTGGGGATTTTTTTTGAATATTTAACTCGATGCTTGGCTCATAAACTAGAAAAAGCTCTAGCAAATTTTTTTTCCTAGTGTTCAACAAGGAATCCAAATGTAGCAGATTTCTTAACTTTTACCTAGTGAATAAATGTTGGGGTTAAAACATATAACATTGTTGCACATATCTATAATCA
The DNA here is from genome assembly GCA_019776745.2 of Taxus chinensis. Classification (NCBI taxonomy): domain Eukaryota; kingdom Viridiplantae; phylum Streptophyta; class Pinopsida; order Cupressales; family Taxaceae; genus Taxus; species Taxus chinensis. The sequence continues at coordinate 613,936,740 of CM034156.1, forward strand.
AAGCAATCATACAAACAATGAATGCAGAAATAACCAGAAGACAAAATAAAGAAGAGAAAGATTACACCAGATTTAACGTGGTTTACCTAGTGTGGGCTACGTCCACCAAGAAATGGCCAATATTATTATTCAGTGCTTTACAAATGAAATACAATGAAGATCTACTGTCTTCCAACACCTCTACAAGATTTTTAATGTTTTTCCCTCACTCAGCTACTACAATCTTGCTCACCAAGAAAACTTACATGCAAACAATTTATATATACTATTATCTCCTTCTTACTTACCCTCATATAATGCATACATGCATATATATATATATATATATATATATATATATATATACAATGCATACATGGGCACATTAATATATTCTAGGAAACTTATGCTTTGATTTACAAATCAATAAATCATCTTTAAAATAAGTATATTTATTCTAATTTTTCATCAAAAAAAACAAAAACTATCGCTGCATAGGTAACCGTCGTCGGTTATTTCCTAACCAGACGCCAGGTACACCCCTTCCTGATCTTCCTGGACTGATCGACGCCAGTTACACCCTAACTACATTTCGATTACTATCAGAACTAGTAACATTGTAAAAACAAGTTTCTTGTAAAGCAATTTAAGCTTCATTCTGAACAATCTCCCACTTGGAGATCAATTGTTGCACTGTTACTGTGCATCACCATCCTTGATTCTTTTTCCTTAGCCAGTTTATTCCTCTTCAAGTCTTAAACTCGAAGACCAACAGAATTTGAGTGAAGCTCCAACTTATCCCTTACCAATGCCTTCATTAGCATATCTACAGGGTAATCATTTGTATGGATTATCTCTAACTTTAGTTGTCCATCCTCCAACACCTTGTTGTATGAAGTGATATCTCAACTGAATATGTTTTGTTCTTGAATGAAATGCTGAGTTCTTTTCCAAATGAATCATGCTCTGACTATCACTATATAATCTAAAATCCTCTTACTCCTTACCCAACTCTTCCATGAACCTTCTCATCTATATCATCTCCTTTCTAGCTTCTGTAGCTACAACATACTCTACCTCTATAGTAGATAAAGCCACAACTTTCTACAATCTTGAAATCTGAGCTAACTGACGTTCCACCTACTGTGAAAATATATCAAGTGGTGCTCCTCCTGCCATATAAATCTCCATCCATATCTGAATCAACATAGCCATGTAAAGAAGTACCTGACCCTCTATAACATAACTCCATACCAAATGTCCCTCTCAAATACCTGAGAATCCGTTGGACTTACTTTCCAATGTTCTTTACATGGATTAGCCATAAACCTACTCACGACTCCCACTACCTGTGTAATGTCTGGTCTTGTACAAACCACATGGCATACATAAGACTTCCTACTACTGAAGCAAAGGGAACATGTGCCATGTACTCAACCTCCTCGTGTGATGAAGGACACTGATCTTTGCTCAATTTGAAGTGTCTAGCCATAGGTGTACCAACAGGTTTTGATATTTTACATATTAAACCTTTCCAACACCTTATTGATATAAGCCTCTTGAGACAAATACAAATTCTTGTTTTTCCTGTCTTAGTGAATTTGCATGCCAAGAATTTTCTTTCCAGCTCCCAAATCCTTCATTGCAAACGTGTGAGCTAACATTTCTTTAAGTTTACCAATGTCCTGCATACTAGATCCTGTAATCAACATAATCATCCACATACAGTAACAAAATAACATAGCTCCAATTTTCAAACTTTTTAAAATAAACACAATGGTCATATTAACATCTCATATAACCATGCTCATGCATAAAATCTGTCAAATCTCAAATACCATTTCCTTTGGGCTTGCTTGAGCCCATATAGGCTCCTTTTAAATCTGCACACAAGTTTCTCCTTACCCTTGACATCATAACCAAGCAGCTGCTACATATAAATTTCTTCCTCCAAATAACCATAAAGAAAATTGTCTTAACATCAAGTTGTTCTAGATGTAAATCATCTATTGCAACCAAACTTAGAACAGTACGAATAGAAGTCATCTTAACTACAGAGCAAAAAATCTCATCAAATTCAATACCTACTTTTTTTGTAAATCCCTTTGCTACAAGCCTTTCCTTATACCTCTTCAGTCCACCTTATTCTTCGTTGATCCTGTAAACCCATTTTTTCTATAGTTTTTTCTTACCTTCTTGCAACTTGACCAAATCCCACATGTAATTTTGTTCTAAGGAGTCCATCTCCTCATCCATTCCATGCTCCCACTTCTCGTGGGTATCTTCCTACATTGCTTCTTCAAATATTTTTGGTTCACCACTATCAATCAACAATAAATAAGAAAGTGAAGGTGAAAATATCTTTGGACGTCTACTTACCCTTTGTGACCTTCTCACTAAAATCTAAGGTGTCGGAGGCTCATTCTCTGTCTGCTACACATTCATGTCAATTTATGTCAGTGAATGATGCAAGTCACTTATAACTGATAGTGGTTCCTTTGCCTTATGACTGATGTCAGTTCTTGAAGTACCAGCACCGGTGTATGTCACTGTCTTCTCTGATCTTGGTTCTTCTAACCAATGCCAATTAGCTTGACTATCGGCAGTCTCTGTAGGACTGACGTCGATGTCTCTGTAAGTCTTATTTAGGTCTGAAAGTTGATTTTCCTTCAAAATCTCCTCAACCTGTTCATGTTTAGGCACCAAAACCTGATCCATGTATATTATCTTTTTATTCCAATTAACATCACGACTCCTAACAAACATAGAATCTTCTCAATCCTAAAATCGATATCCAAAATCACTAGAGCCATAACCAATGAAATTACATCTCTTAGACTTAGCATCCAACTTCTTTCTATTTTCTCTATCAACATGCACAATAGTTTATGAGGTAAAAAAATCTAAGAAAAGAATAATTTACCTCCTTTCCAGACCAAGATTCTTCTGGTATTCCACCATCCAGTGCTGTTGAAGGCCCACGATTTATCAATTATACCACTTTATCCACTTCTTCTACCCAAAATTTCAAAGCCAAGCTGACATGTATCCTCATGCTTCTAGATCATTCCATGATTTTTTTGTTCATTCTTTCTGCAACTTCATTCTCCTGTGGAGTTCTAGGTACCGTTCTTTCTCTTCATATTCTATTCTATGAACAATAATCATCAAAAGCCTTACTGTAGTAGTCATCACCATTTTCAGATCTAAGGCACTTCAATTTTAAGTTTATTTCATTTTCTAAATGAGCTTTCCATCTTTTAAAATTTTCAAAAACATCAGATTTACTCTTAATACAATAGATACATACCTTCCTTGTGGCATCATCAATGAAAGTCACATAATATTGGGATCCTCAAATAGAAGCTACGTTGGCTGGTCCCGACACATCTGAGTGTACAAGCTCTAATATTTTCTCCTTCTTTGTTGACCCAACCTTGAGAAATCTCACTCTCTTCTTCTTTCCAAATATGTAGTGCTCACAAAATTCAAGATCTAATTATCTGACAGCTTACCTTTTTCCTTTAATATCTACATTCCTTTTTCACTCATATGGCCTAGCTGATTATGCCACATTTTTGCATTTGAATCTGTAGTAAATAGCACAGAAAAGGAATCAGTAATACAGGTAGAAAAATATAAATTTCCCACCTTTCCTCTTGCCACAAAAAGAGAAACCTTGGTAACCTTCCAAGAGTCAGTTGTGAATGTAACCACACATCTAGATTCACCAAGTTGCCCTAAAGATATTAGATTTATTTTAAGGCTTAGCACATGTCGCATATCTTTCAATACCCATGGATTTTGATTCTACAACTTTAGATAAACATCACCTTTACCAGTAATATTGCATGGCTCATCATCACCTAAATAAACATGTCTAAAATCACCTTGAGCATAATTCTAAAATAACCCTTATTAGGGGTAGCATGGAAAGAACCTCCAGAATCTAACACCCAAGATTCTAATCTATTATCCAAGGAGAGAATAAGGGCATATTGCTTTAGCTCACTTACAACGTTTGCCTCTTTACCTTTTTCTTTATCTGATACATTCTCTTTGTTTTCCTTAGACCAACACTCCTCCTTTACGTGTCATCTCTTTACATAATTATAGAAAATTAAATCTCTATACTTGGATCTAGATCTACCTTGTCTTGACTTTGATCTCCCATTCTTCTTTCTCTTGGATGATCTCTCCTTATATCTTCCCCTGCTTTCTACAGTTAAAGAATTTCTAGATGATGATTCTCCTGAGATTTTCCTACGTATTTCATCATTAAGGATTACACTAACCACATCATAAAATTTCAAACCTTTAGAAGCAGTTGCTATATTACTAACAACCATTACCAAATTATCCCAACTATCTAGAAAAGAGTAGAATAATAAAAGTTCTTTCACTTCATCATCAAATGGAATTTCTACTGATTTTAATTGATTAACAATAGACCGGAAATAATTCAAATGATTAGACACAAATCCACCTTCTTGCATCTTAGAATTAAACATTTTTTTCATCAAATATACCTTATTCGAAGCACTAAGAGTTTCATACAAATTTGCTAAATATTTCTTCAACTCTACTGTGGTTTTTTCATCTACAAAATTTGAATCCACCGATGCTACAAGGCTCAATCTTATAGATCCTAGAGTGTTTCAATCAAGAACCTTTCATTCTTCATCTGTCATCAAACTTGGCTATCCTTGCTCATCCAACGGTAAGTATAGATATTTTTTATACAAATAATCCTCCACCTACATTTTCCTTTGTTGATAATTATGACCTGTCAAATATCTCTATGCAGTATTTACTATATTCTGTCATTGCCCTGCTCCCACTCAATCAGAAAACCCTCTATGAGTAAATCCTATCAACACACAAAACCTCCAAAAAAACTCTAATACCAGTTGTTGGGGTTAAACCATATAAAAATGTTGTGCATATCTATAATCAGATAAAGCATACAATCAATAAATGCAGAAATAACAAGAAGAATAAATAAATAAGAGAAAGATTACACCAAATTTAACGTGGTTCACCCAGTGTGGGCTATGTCCACCAAGAAACAACCAATATTATTATTTAGTGTTTTACAAAGGAAATACAATGGAGATCTATTGTCTTCCAACACCTCTATGGATGTATAATACTCTTCCCCCACTCAGCTACATAATCTTACTCTCCAAGGAACATACTGCAAACTTACTGCTATATTCTTCTCACCAAGATCGCTTTACTTGCCTTACACTCCAAAAAATGCATACATGCAAGTGAATTTATTCTAGGCAAATTATCTTTGCTTTACAAAACAATAAATCATCTTTAAACCAAGTGATTTATTATATTTTTCATCCCAAAAAATAAAATCGTCGTTACACAGGTAACCGGGGACGGTTATACCATGACCGGCGCCGGTTACACCCCGACCTAATCTTCTCAACTGGACTAACATCGGTTACACCTTAACTAACGTTATTTACTGTCAAAACAGTAACATTGTAAAAACAAGTTTCTTGTGAAGAAATTTAGCTCCACACTCAACAAAATTCTAATTAGGGGTTTTGTAACTATAATCCCCATTAGGGATTTTAGTAACAAAACCCCTAATGGGGATTTTTTTTAATATTTAATTTGATTTCTATAAACCATAAAAATTCTCCAGCAGCAAATTTTTCCTATTATAGGGGGCAACAAGGAAAAAAAAAAATTCTTTACGTTTACCAGGAGATCACACAGGAGGTTGTAGGACTGCAGGGAGATGTGGGAAGCTACTGGAGGAAGCATTATCTCTCCGATGAAGCAGATTTCTTCTCCGTGATTGTTCTTCCTCTCTAATATGTCTCCAATATTTCCAGGAGCTTCAACCAGCTCTGGTACCAAATGAAATTCGAGCAACAGGGGAAAAAGCTTGGAAAACGTTATTAATATAAAATCGACTTAAATTACAATGGAATGTTGCAATTCTTATAGGAATTGTAAAACCATATATAAATAGATAATTGGGTTTCAAAAATACAACTAAGAATCAAATACACACAATAATATTATTAAAAAAAATATAACAACTCCTGTAGTGTTTTGAATAAAGACAATTAGATGGTTATGATGAAATATAACCATATATATTAAATAAATAAACTAATTAATATGCAAGGCATAATTAATAAAGGTAAGAATATTTTACTCTAGCAACTCAACTTCATACCCTGCCTGTCCAGCTATCCTTATCACCCTGTATGGACCATAAAATCGAGGCTTAAGCTTCTTTTCCCCACTCTTTTTAAGATTGCTCAATCTATAGGGATGAAGGCATAGAAATACCATGTCTCCTTCCTTAAATGACTACTCAATCCTATGCTTTTCTGCATATATCTTCTACTGATTTTGGTCACACTGCATATTATCCTTTAGTGTCTTAAGGATATCATGGTTTTCTTGTAAGCACTCCCTAGCCTTAGGGGCTCTACTATCTCTAAATGCCAAATCCACAAAGGGCCTCTCATCATATCCATATAAATATCAAAATAGGGTCATACCAATGGAAATTTGGTACATAGCATTGTAACAATACTCACACACATATAGGTGCTTCACCCATGCTCTCTGCTACCCTAAAACATAATTGCGTAGGTACCCCTCAATCCAGTTATTCACCATCTACGTCTGTCCATCTGTCTAAGGGTGATAACTCATGCTCGGATTCAAATTTGTACCTAACAATCGAAAGATCTCATGTCAGAATGTGCTAAAAAATATTATATCCTGACCATTGACAATATTCTTTGGAAGCCAATGTAACCTAAATACCTCCCGAAAGAATAAATCAACCACATGTGGTGCCTTAAAACTGGTGGGAACAACAAAGAAATGCCCAAAATTATTCAACATGTTGACTACTGCATAAATGCAATCATGTCCTTGCACAACTAGAATATCCATAGTGAAATCCATCAAAATGTTCTCCCATTTACTCTATGAAATGGGTAAAGGCTATAATAAACCAACAAGGAAATTATGCTCAGTTTTCTTATGCTGACAAGTCACACACTCACAAACATGACAGATGACATCCTTCTTGAGAACCTTCTAAGAGAATCTCTCTCTAACCTACTTGTATGTCATAAAATAACTTGGATGTCTTGTAAGTGGTGCATCATGGAGTGCATGTGGAGTATTTCCCTTGATCTTAGATTCAGGTACCAAATAAATTCTACCCTCATAATAAATCGAATCAAATATTATCTAGTAGTTCTCATCTTGATTCTTACCATCCATGATCTCACATGGCAATGTATTTTAGGAATAATCAACAAGTAGTTGAGATTTCCAATTTGTAGAAATATCTATCATGGAATAAAGGACAACAATATGTGGCTTCCTCAAAGTGCATCAACCACTACATTCTTCATCCCCTTACCATACTTGATGTCAAAATAATAAGCCTAAATATTTTTGACCCACTTCTTCTACCTCTCATCGAGATCCTTCTATTCCAAAAAGTACCTCAAGCTACTGTGGTCGGTCCTCACCACAAACTTCCCTCCTAAAAAATATTGTCTGAACTTTGCCAATGCATGCATGATGGTGAACATCTCCTTTTCATAGGTGGAATACATCCTCTCATTATCCCTTAAATTCCTACTCTCGTAGGAAATGGGATGATGATCCTTCATCAAAACTACACCAATACATGAGCCCAGAGCATCACACTAAAAAATAAATGGCCTAGAGAAATCTTGAAGGGCTAAAATTGGACAAGTTCTCATCACCCACCACCTTGAGCTTCTTAAATATCACATGTGTGTCATATTTCCATATGAATGATCCCTTCTATGTGAGATCTATAAATGGTTGCCTTAATATTAAATAGCCCCTCACAAATGTCCTCTAATATCCATATAGTCCTATGAATACCCACAACTACGATATGTTCCTAGGTTGTGGTTAATCATCCATAGACTGTATCTTCTCCTAGTGAACCTTGACCCCATTGGCCCCAATCACATTCCCAAGATACAATATATCTATAATTCCAAACTCATATTTGGAAATATTAAAAAATAAAGAATGAGTCTCCATAATGCCAAGTACCTCATTCAAATGCCTCAAGTGGTCCTCCCATGTCCTAATGTAGATCAGTATATCATTGAAAAATAATAGCATGAACTTGTTCAACTGCATGTTGAAGATATGGTTCATGCATGACTGGAAGGTAGTAGGTGCATTAGTGAGACCAAATGGCAACACCAAGAACTCATAGTTCCCATAGTGACATCAGAATGTTGTCTTATGGATGTCCTCTTCCCAAACACAAATCTGCTGGTATCCTAATCGAATATCAATCTTCGAAAGGTAAATGGATCCATGCAAATCATCCAAAATATAATCCATACGATGAATGGGATGCATGTTCTTGATTTTCTTCTCTTTAACAAGCTAATCAATGAACATCCTCATCATACTATTTTTTCTTCACCAACACAACTGAAGAAGCAAATGGGCTAGAGATAGGATGTATATGGTTCATATTAAGAAGCTCTCTAATGGTCATCTATATCTCATCCTTAAATTTCATAGGATGAAGATAAGGTTTACTTATCACTGTCTTGGTACCATCCTCCAACTCTATGACATGCTCAAAACCCCTATCTTGTAGTCTTTTTGGAGGAAGGTTACCAAAAACCATACCATGCCTATCCAATAGGGCCTGAATATTTGCGTGAAAATGCTGCCCAATATCTAAAGAATATATGGATGAGACAAAAAATTGGGCTGCCCATAAAACCTCTCCATGACTGATGATACATTCCATCTAATGTGCTGAAACAACTCTAGGCCCACCATATGAAAGATCCCTTAGCACAATCTTCTTCTCATATGCCATAAACTCCAAATCCACCCGTCTGAAATCTTGTAGATATCTCCAAAGGGGCTGAAGCCACTCGATACTAAAAAATGCATCGATCTCTCCTAGGCCAACTATTTAGAAATCATTTTTCAATGTGTAGTCCCCATGCTGGATACTTAGCTATGGGAATTCTTCTAGTGCATCATAGAGAAAATCCATCTGCAACTTGTACACTGAATCCCTCAAACTCCTCGACATGTAATCCACGCTTCATCACAAATCCCTCATGAAGGAAAATGTGTGTAGTGCCACTATCAATCAAGAAGACAACATGATGATACTTAAGTACTCCTTTCAAATAAAAGGTGTGGTAAATAGGGACTCCAAAAAGTGATGCAATAGTACCAGGGCCTAGTGTCTCCTCCTCACCAAGATCTATCTGGGGCTGCTCCTCATGTGCACCATGATCATCATCACTTTCTTATGTATCTTCATCTGGTGAAGACTGCTCCCCTATATATGATATCACCTCAATAAGGTAAACCTTTCCTTTCCCAACACAATTGTGTCTAGACTCCTAATGGTCCTTAAAATGAAAAAAAAAATTCTTCTTCATCAACTCATTCTGAGTCTCATGATCCATCCTAAGAGGGGGAACACTTTTTGGCTGGCTAGTGGACCGCTAAAAAGCTCTAGAGCTCGTGGAAGGATTCTTACTAGATTGGTAAGAAGTGGAGGATGTCTCCAAATCTAATGTCATCTGAATGACATCATGTAATGTTGATCCAAAAATGGTATTGACTTTTTTTTAAGAACTTAGAAAATTTTCAGATGATAAAATTTAATAGACTCAACATTGATCATGAGTTCTAATTTTGCAATTTTTTGTGTCTTGAAGCCCAATTTTTAAAATCTTGAATAATGATCAATTAATGCATTTTTCCAACTTAAGTTAATTTAATTCTTCTATTACAAAAATATTTAAATAATTCACAAGCTGAATTAAAGTATGTACTCAATCTAGATTCTTGATTTCAAAATCGAATAGTGCATTCATTTATCTGATGTGGGTTATGGATATTGAAATTTCCTTCAATAACAATTAATCAATTTTTGTGCTAGCTTTTTCAATTAATAATATCAATAAAATGATGGATTTTATTTGATCAAAATATTCTAAAAACAAAATAAAAACAATACAACTCACAAATTGATAACGAACTTCACCCGAAGGCTACATCTCTGGATTCATAGAAAGTGAATCAATCTATTCAACATCCAATGAAGTACCATAAACCTTCAATAATGACTAACATATCTTTATACCTACAAATGATTTGATAAATGTCTCAAGGTACTCTGACAAATAGAAAAAATTGTCCCAAGAACAATCTATTGCTCCTATAGTGTTTCCACACCGTGATCCCCTTGCAAATGTGACTAAAAAATTCCTACAACTGGAGATTTATAAACACTACATGAAAAAAAAATTATATATCTGGAAAGCTTATGAAATTTAGAAAAATTTCCCTCTTTACTCCCTAGCCTCATTCGGACTCGAAGTTCTTGGAAAGTTCAGATCTCTGCTTGTTCCTCATACATGTTCTTTGTAAATGTGATGGAAAATTTCCTACATAGGAAAAATTTCAGCACTTCATGTAACAAAATTTACATTCCTAGAAACCTTATAAATTTTTGAGCCTTTTTTGTTTTTACACCTAGTCCTGAAAATGACCTTGGGTGCCTTAAAATTTATCTTTTCTCTAAACGGCCTAGGTAGCTCTCCTCACAGTCTGCTCCAGAGAGCTCTATTTATATGGACAAGCTCATTTCTATCCCGATTGAGCTAAGTGGTGAGTATGTCATGTCACCCGAATTGTATGGAGGAGGTTCTACTTTTTAATCCCTTGGATGTGCGTTTTGACGGTGTTGTTTTGCATTCTAGTGGGTTCAAATCCCACATGCCTTGGATGGATGGCGGGAGGAGGTTTTCAATTAGGCATTCCATCCCATTATATACATTTCTTTGGCCACACTTTTCACCTTTTGTTTACCGACCCACCTCCCACCAAGTTGTTCATTCGATGTGCTTTGGTTTCATTGAATTCCCATCAACTTGGGCTAGCTATTCGCTGAATTGTGGATGATAGCGTTGAGTTGTTTGTGAACCATCCTAAGCTATGTGGAAGAGAATCAGACAAAATTTAACCAATGTGCATGCCATGTTGTCCCCTGATTGTTTTGGTTGAATTATGAGCCATTAAAACCTACCAAGATCATAGGGGACAACATATATCCTGAACATTGTGGAGAGTTAACCATATAGAAATATATCCAAACAATGTGGAAATTACCTCAACAATGTAGGAATGATTTCAATCCATATGAGTAATGTGGAAATGTGATCAACTTGGTGGGGAGCTAATTACCCCACCGAGCTAACAATAGTAAGTAGACTGAGCTGATTATCAACTTGCAATGTATGAATCAACTCCTAGTGTGAAAATCGAAATCGAAAAACAAAATGAGCTCAAAATGCAAATTTTATGTCCGCATGGTGGTTTGAGAGCCCACTACATTGGCAAATAAGAATATAGCTCTCACAGCAGCTAGGATTGTAAGAGCTGGACCATATTTGCACAATAAACTTCACAGAATAATATTCTTCACAGAGTATGTTCAATGTATTCCGGGTCATCTCATTCAATATGGCACATTACAATTATATAGAAGAAGCTACTCCTATACTCAAGGGGGTTTTTGTAACAACTCTCCCTATAATAGCTCCCTCCACAAAGAACTTAACTAATATAATACGTGAGTTGTTTCAACAACTCACCCAATATAATAATCACCCAAACTTATAAACATATATTTATGTGGAGCACTAACTATATCAATTCCTAACATTCCCCCCCTTAGTGCGAACATGGGGAAAAATTGCATTTGTACTTGCACCTGCTCATGATCTAGTGATTTTCATAGGATGATCACAAACCTCAAGGATGGTGGTTTTGCAATCGGTTTACCACAAACCACAAAGTGATGGTTTTGCAAATGGATTACCAACAACCAAGAATGGTGGTTTTGCAATTGGTTTACCTACAACCACATCATGATGTGCCAAGTACTATTATCATCCCTCATCAATATCTTACTGCAGGGAATAACATAGCAAAATCTGCTGAAATCTGTTGCTCATACATAAATAAAAAAAACTGACATAATGGAAATGGAACATTGGATCATGTTCCCCCCCTCAATGTGAAATTTCCACTTATTCAATCACGAACACTGCAAACAGGAACACTGATACTGGAACTCTGAAAAAAAACATGACAAGAAGCACACGACACAAGCTGAAAGAAAATACACCACAAACATGACAAGAAGCACACGACACAAGCGACTAATGAGAGGTCACTGAATGACCTCTAACCTCCGATGCCTCCTACCTCTGGTGAATCTGCTGCTAACTCAGCCGAATGTGATCATGGGGCTCAATAACATGCCTTGAACATCGGATTCCACCGAAAATGCGTTCGTAAGGCAATTTTTTTATATTTTTACAATTTCGACAATTTTCCTAATAATCACCTAAATGACGATAACAAAAGGACACAAATATATTTTTGACACTTTGACTCTGACTATTTTGACTTTTAACATATAATTTTGACAAAATGGAGACTAACACATGAAAAGTAATAATTAATTACTTTTTAGAATAATGATGACACTATGACACACAATGACTCATGACAATACAATTGACCTCAACGTGTACACTTTTAATAAAGATGATAACTAAAACATACTACTATACCAAACTATAATTACAAGATTAAGTCTAATACCACAAACAAAAACACTAAAGACTCATATTACTATTGGAGACTTTTTACACTTGTTTCAAGTCATATGACATTGCCTATTAAAAAAGAGATGATAGAGTGACTATCTATCTCAAGCTATTATTGAGAATCTAATAGACACGTAACTTAAAAAACAAAATGTTTAAAAAATATGCTGATATTGACACATTAGAATTAAAATTGACTCAAATGACGTTGAAACCAAAAACAAACTTCTCTATCTAAAATAGTAAAACCAAGGGCCATGTATTAGTGGTTTTGGAGGGAGACAGATACAGTGAAGGGCGGTGGACATGATGTATGTGGAGAAGTGCTCACATGCCTGGATCAACACATCACATCACGCCAAGAGTTTGAGACTGTCACTAAAACAAGCTGAGAAATATGGATTTAGTTCCATCTCTAATGCAAAATGTTAATCTATTTGAGCAGACAGGTCCTTTATGTAAACAATATTGACCCACACAAAGAAATAACGGATCCAAGTTTCGCTCTAATCACAACTACAATTTGAACGAGCACTCTTGAGTTAGAGTTCCAGTATGGCCGACACTGAGCAACCTGCAACCTTAGCAGCCTTCATATATTTTTGGAGGGTGAACATGTGGCAGCGTATTGAGTGCCAAAAAAATACGATTGATACTTAAATCACAACAGATGAATACGGGGCTGAGCCAAATGGAAAATATGCTTCGAGTCTTCAAAATGATAGCCAAAATAAACTCATGTAATCTACTCCAACGACTGAAATGAAAAATGTGGTAAATATCATATCCAAAGCAATGGAAAATATATCCGATTTAATTTTGTTCACTGTAAAGGTAATGAAGGCACTCGATTCTATAATACAGGTGTGAAGGATCAAATATATCATGTAATGCCAAAATAGCAAACATGTCCTCTTTCTCTGCAAACATCCTTCAGTACAGAGAGGAAACATAGAAAAACAAGTCTATAGGCTGAGTCGAGCCCTTAGGAGATCCACTTCCCTATAAATCACTTATTTACCCATCACAGTACTAGATCAGTCGCTCTGATACCATATGTAAGAGCTGGACCAGATTTGCACAATAAACTTCACAGAATAATATTCTTCACAGAGTATATTCAATGTATTCCAGGTCATCTCATTCAATACGGCACATTACATATATATAGAAGAAGCTGCTCTTATACTCAAGGAGGTTTCTCTAACAACTCTCCCTGTAATAGCTCCCTCCACAAACAACTTAACTAATACAATACGTGAGTTGTTTCAACAACTCACCCAATATAATAATCACCCAAACTTATAAACATAAATGTGGAGCACTAACTATATCAATTCCTAACAAGGATCCCCTCTTTTTCCAAAGTTGAGCCTCTTTTTCTCTTCCGCCATAACATAAGTCGAAGAGTGGAAGCCTAAAAATCATATCGAAAAACCTTGATTTTTCCTTCTCACCACTTTCCACCTTTGCCATGTGTCACATTCGGACTGGACTGTTGACCAGGATTGACCCATTTAAGACCTTAGCTTTGACCGGTGATAGAATTTTCATACGTACTTTCATTCTGAAGTTCAGCATACTGTCGGAAAGGTCTCGACAAGTCCTTCAGTAGGGTCGAGATTTAGGTAAGTTTATGGAAGTCCACATAGTGAAAAATCCTTTTGATCAATCTTCCCCAGTAAGACCATTTTGACCTAAAAATGGAAAGTTTACCCAATTGAATTTTACACACATTCTCTACATATCACAAACACAACCCATTTTATACATCAGTCATTTTTTCAAAATATTGCAATATTGAAATGCTAATAATAGTAACATCACCCAGTGGCCTAAAATGCAATTTATATGACACTGAAATTTCCATATTCCTCCATGAAATCTAAATCTACACTCACCATTATCAACAATGCAAAATCGAAACATACATTCATATATTTTTAGTGAAAAACTTGTACATACTATTTGTAACTATATCTGATAGTTATTAATATTTAAGCATATCAATAAGACTTACACATGTGCAAATATCATGCATACTAAACAAAGATTTTGTATAATTTATGTTGATTCTTAATCATAGAACCCCTAATTGTTTGCAATTTGATAGATTGAAATTGTTAGTGTGATTGTATAACATGAAGCTTTTCCCAAACTATGGGAATTGGAAATCAGGAAAGCTCTCTGGATGAAGGTCGGTTCCTATTCCTCTATTCTGATACAAAAATCCAAATTGTAGAGGATCTACTCTAAAATCTACTCCAACTAGTCAAGGAGATAGGGGTAAAAATATTACAAGAAAATAAACCTAATCTATAGAGGTGATGCACTAAAATGAATATTGAATATCTCCTTTGCACGGAGATGGAAACCACAATCAGATTAAGAAGAGTGAAAATACACCATAGATCAATATAATGATGAGAATCCACTAACCATTAAACACAAAAAATTAAACATGTAATACAATAACCATACACAGATAGCAAAGATTGTAATGAGAGATTAGGAGAAATAAATGAACACAACAGAGGGTTAAAATTCATCCATAGACATGTATTATTTCTCCACAGATTAGATACAATGCATTATAATGGCCAAGAGGCACAAACTTGTGTTAGAGCTTGAATGGGAGGTTTGAAATCCACAAATTCACTTACAGACAAGGGAAGAAGGGAGGGTGCAAAGAAAAATTATCCAACATTAGAACAATGACCCTCCTTACAATATATAGGAAGAATGTGATAAGAAGGAGAGAAGAATTCAAAATCCTGCTACAACTACCCAGAATTACATTGAATTAACCTACAAAAATGATGAGTGCTACTGCAAAACCCATACCTCCATGTACTTTTCCTTTTTGGGAAAGAAAGGATATCCCATACCTTCATCATTGTGGTAGGTGAGAAACCTAGAACATTCTTGTAAAATGACAGACTATATTTCTTCATTTTGAATAATTTAGTCATAGTTGTTTCAAGTATAGTAAGAGCTTTACAAAAATTTATTTCTTGTGCAAATCCAAGCTCCCAGTCAAAATAAATTTCCATTTGAAGATTGGGGTGCCATCCTACATTAATGGCAAGTTGTTGACCTTCTCCTTTTGGAGTTTGAAATTGCTAGCAACCTCCGAAATCTAAAATTTTAGATTGGATCTTACCATTGCGGAGAATGGGTTACTGTTCATCTGCTCATTCAGATTGAGAGTTCTGAAACTCCAAAGTCTGAATCTCGTACTTCATGTTTCATACCTTTTCCTTTTTTGGGGTTTCTGTCATTATTCATCCGCCCAACCTTCGAACCTCCAAACCCTGAACCTCAAAAACCACCCATTTATGAATCTTGAAATTGGAACCTCCAAAAGTCCAAAATGCCCCCCCTCCCCACGTTGACCCCAAAATCAAGTTTTACCCCAAAAATTCTAAATCTTTTGGAATTTTTCATTAAGGGATTTTAGACATTGACTTACGTCTTTTACATGGTGAAGACCCTGAACTTTTAAAACCTGAAATTTAGACTTCGGGATTAAGACTCCAAAACTTGAAATTCGAGATTCAGACCTCGAAAACCCCAAATCCTTTCAGACTTTGAAGTTTCATGTTTACGGGCTCTTTTTCTCATTTTTCCCTACCTGGCTACTGAAACTATGAAATATAAAACCTCTGAAGTAAGAAAACTACAAAATTCATATTTTCCATTTTTCCTTAGCTCGATTTCGGGCCTGGGTTCTATCTTTGTCAAGTCCTCCATGGTTGAGTTGAATCAAATTTTCCTGACTTCATTCAACTTGGCTCATTCTGTGATCTTCATGCTAACCCTGTGGCTAGGCTTCTATAAAATCTTCCAATCACAATATGTAGGCTCAGCCGATGAGCCATTCTTCCATTTCTTGCCTCCCACATCATTTTCTATCTGAGATCACTTCGTTCACCACGCATTCGGTTTAGACAAGATCCTTTTCTTTGTCGACTGATTCGAGAATTCATTTCGTCTACAAACTGGTGCTCTGTACTCCTCTGATGCCAAACCTCCACTGAGCACCTTGTTAGGCAATTTGTCCCATGGGGAAAACATTGTCAAAAAGTTGTACACTAAAAAAAAATGCTTAAATCAGACAACTTAGACTATAACAACATACTCAATACAAGTTCTAAAAATACACATTCATCCATAGATCATGCCCACTGGAAATTTTCATGTTGCTAAGAGATGAAGTTTGTAAAACTATCAAAAAATAAAATTACATTAAGTATTCTAAACATGTCACCTGATTATTTTCTCTTTAGGATACTTCACAAACACCAAAGAGAAAAATAAATTTGGAATTTATCCTTTTCACAATCAACGGAATTTCCAAAACTTCCTTGTTAGTTTGCATACCATTCAAAAAAGAAACTATGCAAACATAAAATTGAAAAACTGTTTTCCCACCTTTTTCAACACATTTTCCTGTTTAGGTCGTTCTTTTAAGTAAGCTTTTACCTGATTCACTGAAGGAATAATAATGGTTGGTTTCAAATTGTTATCTTTTTAACAAATTTTAATTTGTGTTCTGGATGTAGCTACCAACATTTTTGAATTAAGTAACCTTTCTTTTTACAGTGATGAAAAATTCTTTAATCCACTTTTTTAGGATGCACATTTTTAGGAACCTTACCTTGAATGCTCTTGGCTGAGCAAATTTTAGGAGAATTCGTTTTCTCAAATTGTTCTAATATAGATTTATACTTCCTACACTTGGCCACACAATGATTAGACAAACCACAAAATGTGCATGGATAACTATGTAAAATTGATTCCATATTATAGCCAAACATTTCTAGTGTAGAAAATGGATCATTTTTTTTACCTTTTCCGTTATGATTATGGTAAACCAAAGGAGGAGGGATTTTAATACCTCCCCATGGTGAATTCTTACCAAATAATTCTATTGAGGATGGATCACAAGAAGATAGTGGGGAGGACACTTGGCTATCAGAAGCTTGTCTTCTTCCAACTGACCTGAAACTGTCTCCAATCACCATTTCCCTTGTACTAACATAGCCTAGTCCTGCATAAGGAGGTCTTTCCTCTACCAAGATTAGGCTAGTTATACCTTGATTATTCTTACCAAATTTAATTCCATTAAAACCCATGCTATTTAAAATATTAGATCATATACCTTTAGTGTGCTTGTCCAATCCACCTAGCATTATAGTAGAATCCAAATTACCTTGGGACTAGGAAATAGATGTTTCCATACTTACTGTAAATTCATTTTTCAGATTGAATTCATTAATAGTAATAGGTACCTTCTTAGGTCCATCAATCTGCAATGCCATCAAGAGCTCATCATTAGATTTTAGGTCTCTTTTTAATGTGTCAATTTTCTCCTCTAGAGTCAATAATTAACATCTGAGGAAGGCATTTTATTCCAGTATCTGTTGATTACATGCTTCAAGTTCCTCAAGTTTCTCCCTATTGGATAAATTTCCCATGGTTTTCCTACACCTTTGTACTTCAAAAAAATGCACACTGCAACTGAAAGATCAAGCTAAAATATAATAAACCAAAATTGAACCCAAAAATATTAAAGAAAAATCAAGAGCTAAACCATCTCTGATACCAAACTTGATCCAAAAATGTTACTCAAATTTAATGAAGTACTTAGAAAATTTTCATATGATAAAATTTAATAGACTCAACATTGATCATGAGTTCAATGTTTTCATTTTTTTGTGTCTTGAAGCCCAATTTTTAAACTCTTTCAAAATGATCAATTAATATGATTTTTCCAGCTTAAGTGAATTTATTAATACTATTACAAAACCATTTAAATAATTCACAAGATGAATTAAAGTGTGCACTCAATCTGAATTCTTGATTTCAAAATCTAATAGTGCATTCATTTATCTGATCTAGGTTATGGATACTGAAATTGCCTTCAATCCCAATTAACCCAGTTTTGTGCTAGCTTTTTCAACAAATAAAATCAATCAAATGAGGAATTTTATCTGATCAAAAGCTTCTAAAAACTGAATAAAAACACTACAAATCATAAATTGATAACGAAGTTCACCTGAAGGCTACGTCTCTGGATTCATAGAAAGTGAATCGATCGATTCAACATCCAATCAAGTACAATAAACCTTCAATAATGACTAACATATGTTTATACCTACAAATGAGTTGATAAATGTCCCAAGAATAATTTGTGGCTCTTACAGTGTTTCCACACTATGATCCACTTGAAAATGTGACTGAAAAATACCTACAATTGAAGGTTTATAAACACTACATGAAAAAAATTATATATCTGGAAATCTTATGAAATTTTGAAAAAATTCCCTTTTTACTCCCTAGCATGATTCAGACTCAATGTGCTTGGAATGTTTAGATCTCTGTTGGTTCCTTGTGCATGTTCTTTGCAACTGCGATGGAAAAATTCCTACATAGGAAAATCTGTAGCACTTCATGTAACAAAAGTTATATTTTTGGAAATCTTATAACAATTTTAGCATTTTGTCTTTGTACACTGAGTCCTGAAAATGACTCTAGGTGTCTCAAAATTTACCTTTTCTCCAAACTTCCTTGGTTTCTCTCCCCACAGTCTCCTCCACAAAGCTCTATTTATATTGGTGAGCGTGTTTCTAGCCCAACCAAGTTGAGTGGTGAGTTCGTCATGTCACGTGACTTGTATGGAGGAGGTTTTTTGTTCAAATCCCCTCGACCTGCATTTTGGCGGAGTTGTTTTACATTTGAGTGGGTTCAAATCCCACATGCCTCGGATGAATGGTGGGTGGAGGTTTTAAATTAGGCATTCTAGCCCATTATGTATGTGGTTTTGGCCACATTTGTCACCTTTTGTTTAGCGACCCACCTCCCACCGATTTTTTCATTCGCTATGCTTTGGTTTCATTGAATGCCCATCGACTTGGTATGGTTATTCGATGCACCGTGGATGATAGTGCCAAGCTGTTTGTAAACTATCTTGAGCTATATGGAAGGGAATCAGTCAAAACTTAACAAATGTGCATGTCGAGTTGTCCCCTGATTATGTTGGTTGAATGCTAAGCCATTATAACCTACCAAGATCATAGGGGATAACATAGATCCCGAACATTTTGGAGAGTTAACCATATAGAGCTATAACCAAATAATGTGGAAATTACCTTGAAAATGTTGGAGTAAAATCAATCCATATGAGCAATGTGTAAATGTGATCAAATTGGTGGGGAGTTGATCACCCCACTGAGCTAAAAATAATAGTTCAGCTAAGCTGATTATCAACCTACAATGCATAAATCAACTCCTCGTGCGAAAATTGAAATCGAAACAAAAATTTGACTTCTACATGGTGGTTTGAAAGCCCACCACATTGGCAAATAAGAATGTATCTCTCACGGCAACCGGCCTCCCCTTCATTTCAAAAGTTGAGCCTCTTGTTTTTTTCTACCATAACGTGAGTGAAGGACTGCAAGCCCAGAAGCCATATCGAACAACCTTCATTTTGTCTTCTCGTCACTTGTCACCTTTGCCATGTTTCATGTCTAAATTGCATTATTGACCAGGGTTGACCAATTTAAGACCCCAACTTTGACCAACGAAAGAATTTTAATACAAACTCTGATTTTGAAGTTTAATATACTATTGGAAGGGTCTCGATAATCCCTTCAACATGGTCCAGATTTAGGGAAGTTTAGGGAAGATCTACATAGTGAAAAATCCTCTGGATCAAATTTCCTAGGCTTAAGGACCTTGACCAATCCCCTCAATTTTTCATGAGTTCCCTCAATGAAAAGCATCACCAGACATCTCTTAGACATTTCCAACACCATTACAACAATCCGCTGAAATTCATTGTTGTAAGTGTCACCGTGCCAACTCTGTCAAAGCTGTGCCAAATCCCTATAATAAATCTCCACATATTTGTGATCAAACTTGACAATCAACCTCTCACTAAACTCTCTGTATGATTGTAAAATATCATGTTTTTTCATGATAAGCCCATGATGCCACCAAATGTATGCTATTTCCTCAAGGTGCAATATAGCAAACTGAATAGCATCCTGCTCCTGCATATGCTTGAGATTGAGGCATGTATAAAGATTGTGGATCCAAGCTCTGGAGCTAATATTTCCACTGGCATCAAAGGTGGAAAGGGTCATGTTGTTAGTGGCATGTATCAACTCCCTGTTCTGTTGTCCTCTAGTCCTTTGTACTTGTCTAGCTCTCAAACTATCTCTCCTTTGAGTACAATACTAATGAAGGGGAAAGGCATTCCATATCTCCTCTGGTAAATATCTCCACTCATTATTAGTTTCCATTACATTATCTTGGAAATCTGTATTCTCAAGTGGATCATATCTAGGCAGGAGGCTAGGATGCATAGGTTTATCCGCATTCCTAGTAGACCTCCTCTCCTCTGTATGTGTATGTCTCCTCTCAGTTATGGGGAATCCCTCACACTACTAACATCCGTAGGTGATATGTTGTGTCTCCTATGACTATTGGCTACTGATATAGACCCTATCCCTCCTATCATGTTTGTCTCTTGGCCTACCCATGTCCATCCTCTGCATTATCTGCCACATGATTTGTATCATCTAATGATGAGAATCAATCATACCTCTGAAAAGATCAGAACCTGGGTCAATTGGATCATGTCAAGGAGGGCTACATGATCCATATCTCCTATCCATGGTTTCAACACTACTACCTATATCCAAATTTCTCGAAGACACGCTTATCTCCTTGTATAATACCTATGAGGCTCAACTTCTCTAGGCTACATCAAATAAAAACCCTCCAGGTGGGAGGAACATTGCTTTGATAACATAGAAATATCCCAAAGAATTTCTTTCTTACAAAACATATTTTTAATGGATTGTAATTGACAAACTAGGGTTGTTTAAAACCATTAGAAATCGAACTAGGGAAAATATGATTTTATTCCAGTCAAAGTGATTAGGGTTTTGGATAAAAATCAATGCAAATAATTCAAAAAACTTATACTTTCTCCCCCAATAAGTTTCTAATATTTTTAAAACCCAAAATATACAACAAATCAGATTTATTTGGAGATAAATAATTAGGAAAAAACATATTTGAAATCTTATCCTAAACTAGCTAGAACCCCTTAATTATTACTCGAAAAATTGTAAATTTACAGCTCCTTTATTTATAACAATATAGAGATGTTTGAAAATAATATTCAAAGGAGAATACCTCTAGAATATGCCCAAACAACCCGTAGAATGGGTCATTCCAACTACTACAAATAAACCAACAAATACTGCTAGAAACTTGAGTGAAAATCTAAATTATCTCAATGGAAATCCTTGAGTGAAATATCCTTGTAATCCCTTGTGGTTTTCATCCACAAGAGATAAATTCTCAAGGGTTTTCTTCCTTGGAATTTTTACAAAAGTTGGTATCTCTTTGCAATGAAATTATGATGATAAAAAATTGGATATGCACATATGCAGGTGCACTATCCTTTTGAAGGCCGAAGGAACCAAAATCGACCTCCAATGCAACCAATGATATTTCATGATTCTCCTAAGGCACGTCCCATTTTTTAATGAGCCTTTTGTAACACTTTTCTATTTTTTTGACCCCATATGCAAGTCACACTTCTCTTAGGAATATAATCAAAATTAATTGTATGTTTACATTGACATTTTATTTTATTAATAAGATTTATTATTTATTATATAAGCAACTTATAATATTATTTTTAATATTTGCACAAGATAATAAAATAATAAAAATTAGTTACCCTTGACACTTCCTTTTTCCATGGGGTAGATAAAAAGGGCCAATGGTCTTCGTCCTAGATCACTCGGAGAAAAGGAACATTACATTTTAGACATTGAAAATTTGTATATATATGTGGGTATCCTCAAATCAGCTGCATAAATATTAACATGTGAAATAAACAAGAGCCGCAAGGTAGCCAGTTCCTGCCATGTATGCTGCAAGTAGTTTGATATAAATTTGATTAATTGGTTAGATGATTTATTGCTTAAGAGTTGGAAGGACATAAACAAAATGGACCTTGGAATTTGTAAAATAATGTTGTAGGTTTCAAGGCAATTTACCTATTTTAAGCTTTCTAGTACCGTAAAATAGATATTGTAGGATTTTCTAACGATCTTTCTAAAAATTGCAATCATAATCATATATGTTGGAGATGGTGTACTAATCACTTGAACATCTAAATAGGTGGCATAACAATTTAGCATTTATATTCAATAAGTAAAATGAATGTTTTTGAATAAATAACACAGGATAGAATCACAATGAGAAATATTTAAGAGTTTAGAAAGGGAAACAATTGTTAGCCATGACAATAGATAAATAGTAATTTTGATCCTGAAGCTCGATAGGTACACGATCTACTGAGCTTTCCAGTTCCTACCTTTAAATTGTAATTATAGATTCTAAAAATTGAGGATGTAAATATGAATAGATTGTAATGGGTGAGAATGTGGTTTATCTATAATAGCAAATAAATATTTGTAGAGTCCAAAACAAGTAAGATATTCAAATATTCAATAGCGAAGAGAAACATCAAACAATTTGTTGTTGCCAAATAGAGCATATAATTTTGCTCCTACAAAATCAGAGCCAAATATTCGTGTTTCAAAATTTGTAGTTGACCTTTTCATTTGCGGAGGCATTAAACAAAAAACAAGAAATGCTCAAGCTAAGTGCACTGCTTACTAATAAGAAAGCATGTGTATGGTGAATGTTGTTGTGATGTTATAAATGCATCCTCCTAACCCTATGTGCAAGTAAATTATGCTTAGTAGAGTTTCATGTCTAGATGTTGGTGTCTACAAGTAAATTTTGTGTCTATAAGTACAAATCCTAGAAAAACTGATGCAAATAAGATATAGGAAAGCTTTCTTCCTCTGAAGACATAGAAATTGATCCTGTCATGAAAATTTAAAAAAATAATTGAGAGATCTTGACTCATACTTGGAGCCCATGGAGGAATGTTTATAAAACAACATTCACCAAAGAAGACCTGAAAACAACAACTAAAGTGCATCAATAAGAAATGACTGAAGTAAGACTGTAAAAGAGAATAAAATAAAGCTAAAAGCTAAAATACCAAGTATAGAGCTCATGATATAGCTCCAGATTGCTCCAAGCCAGAACATTACCAAAAAGCTGTAGATCACAGGCCAGATTTTAATCATGTCTATATAATGCCAACATAGCAAAGGGAATCTTTTCCAAAATATGGCAGAGAGGAAGAAGAATACATTGTAGAAGAAAAAAGTGAAGCAAAAACTACTACTTCACAACCAAGATAATACTTTCACTGTAAAAAACAATGCAAGTTCTCTACAATAAAGAATACTTTTGAAGAAATTTACTGTAGCATGAACACACTACGATACTGGAAGAAGGAACATGAAGAATGGAAATTAAACAACAGACTAGAGTGGCTGCATAAGATTCCCAATCAAATTGCATATCGACTTAGTGCAACAAGGATATGAAAATAAACAACTGAAAGAACTGTTGGGAGCAGATTTATTAGACCTTAAAAGACTTCCTAAATTTTTTTTTCAACAAATTCTCAAAGCAAGTTAGAGGTTAGTCATTTAAATCTAGATTTATTTAGTTGTATAATTACTTGAACATTGGAAACAGTAACAATATTGGGGTTATCAAAATGGATTTCCCTCTTGCTTCTATTTGTTCTGCCATTTGCGCTTAAAAGAAATACCTGCAAGCATGATAGCCTCTAAGGATCCCATTTTCGTAACTCCAATTGTTTGTTCTTCGTCTCCCAGTAGGCACTGAACAACGTTGTTATCATATTTGCACACCGATTTTGTTGCATTTTCACACTTAACACACAATCAAAAATTCGTGACCCCATGTATATTTTAAAAAAATTGCTTGATCTTGAAATCCATAATACTAAAAAATATAAAAAACAGAGACCCCACAAACCTACAATTCTGTAGTAATAGGGTATTCATCTATATGAATATAATTCTTATTGATGACAACCATCATAAGCTTATCACACTCAGGCTCCATCCAGGTAGTGACAAATGAAATAAAAAACACCTCATTTCAGTTAGACAAAGGAAGAAATTGAAAATAGGGCTGCCCAAAATAACGATTCCACTGTGACTCGCCCATCGATTTTTTTTAGCAGGCGGGTGTGGTGGGCATTTGGATCCATTGTGAGATCGATATAACCGTGGGCAGTAGAAAAAGAAGCATTCCCCATGTATATAAATTGCTGGCTGTTGTTTTGGACGAAATTAGAGAAGGAAAAACTAGTATTGTTTCCATTGCTCTGTTGTGCATATGAAGTGCAAATTAAAAATGGGAGCAAGACTATCAAAGCACAAATCACCCTTTTCAACATTGTTACGCTATAAAAATTAACTTTCAAAGCGTAAGTTATCGATACATCGAGGTTGTTTATCCTTGATTTAACACACAAATACAACAAAAAATGCATAACAACCCTTATCATCTAACCAACCAACGCTTACAGTATGTTCTGGGCATCGTGAATATGAGACCTCGTAGATAACCGATCCCATCAAAGGCTTTGAGACAAAATTAAACTTAGCATCATAAATAGCATATACATAACTCTCAGAGACAACAATTTTTCTGTAACATCTTAATCTGAAATGGATATGCGCAGGAGGAGTGTGGGTTTTCTTTGAGAGGATTTGCATCAAGCTCTATCCTAATCACAATAAATAACAAGGATTCGAATTTGTTTGTATCAAATTTTCACCGTCAATAAATTTCCATGGGCTCATACCTATTCAAATGTGACAAAAAATTCCTTCACTCCGAGGTGCAAGAGTCTAAATATTTGCATAATCAAAATCCATGCCGTACCACGGTGAGCAATTTGCCATTTTTTCAAGAACTATCCAGAAGGCACTTTTGATACGTGGCAAATTGGCAATGATAAGAAATGATTTACTTTTCAAGAATTATGTGGAAAGTAGTTTTGTTATTAATATTCAATCAAATCAATTTAAAAGTTGGACACGTGTCTGGCTAAGATTTTTAGTTTTAAAATTTATATAAACGTTGTACTGTAATAAGGGAGAAAAATAGTCATTTCAAACTTATGAACAAATAAAAAATTTTATAAATTAATTTGAATAGATTTATTAAATAATTTACAAAACAAACATTAGAGAAGAAAGTAAAATTCATATTGTTGATTGGTTGCAAGCAAAGAATTATTAATTTGGAGTGAAAGGTATAGTATTCATGCCATAGGAGGCTACACAAATCTAATTATTCATGATGCAACCTAAAACCAACAAAAATAAATTAATCACATATAGGCTATAAAGTCAACATATAAATTTCCGATTAACTATAGATTCACACCTGAAAACATTAGAAGAACAAAATACGGTATGGAAAAAATTTAGAGTCATGAAGGTTGGGCCCAAATCCCAATCAAGGGTCATATATATGTTAGAATATATGGGATTATTCCCTTCATATCTATTTGGGCATGAGGAGACAAAATATATTATGCCGAATTTTAAGATTTTTTGGTACTAAAAATTAGTAGCGATCCTTCTCTTTCATCAACCAGATTTGGTCTGCATTAAATACTTGATAGGGAAGGTGCATTTTCCCCACTTTCCTGTGATCTGAAGTCATAAATTTGGTCGTCCAGCTATTGTTATTCAAGTGGCTCAGTTGAGTACACGGCGTGTATATATATGACTTGTTCAGCTTCTTTGCTCTACTTTTGGACAAGGAAATGATTTACTTTTCAAGAATTATGTGAAAAGGAGTTTTGTTATTAATATTCAGCCAAATCAATTTAAAAGCTGGACACATGTCTGGTTAATATTTTTAGTTTTAAAATTTATATAAACATTGTACTGTAATAAGGGAGAAAAATAGTCATTTCAAACTTATGAACCAATAAATAATTTAATAAATTAATTTGAATAGATTTATCAAATAATTTTAAAAACAAACATTAGAGAAGAAAGTAAAAATTGTATTGCTGATTGGTTGGAAGCAAAGAATTATTGATTTGGAGTGAAAGGTATAATATTCCTGCCATAGCAAATAAATCAATTGAGGAATCCTCCCTTTATCTCCAAATAATGTATAAGCCTTTAGAAAATAATTCATGGAATAAAATTAAGTAAAATGTATCATGGTGCCTTGTCCCACAATTTGCACGACAAAGATAAGAAGATAAATGAGAAATGCTAGAACGAATAGTAAAAAATAGATCATAGAGATATTTAGGGTTCTCATGCTTTACTTTTCATCCACATTGGAAAAGATAAACATCCAAAAGTCACTATTTACCCTAGAAGCTTCCATATTATAGAAAAAGGTATTTAAGAAAAAAAGAAAGGAAGACTATTTGCTTACCTTGCTATGGTCGAGATGGAATTTTAATTTATATAACATTATATACTTGGGGAGCAGGGTAAATACTAACCTAGGAGATAAGTAAGGAGATTTTAAAGATTAATTTGGATATACCCTCTTAATTTGATGATGCTAAATAAGTTGTTTATATAAACATGGTGAAATGGTGCTTTATAACAAGATATTTATATTTTATTAACGTAATTTAACAAGAAGTAAAATATTAGAATTTATGAAGTATTTCTCAAAACTCAATATTATTACTTTGATATAAGAATCTCTATCATAGTCGATTCTAGAAAATATTTCATTGTATGTGTAAGTAATATTCGAAATTATTTCTACTACTTTGTTGTCCTCGTACTAATACTCCTACATTCTCTTCTTGGAAAACTCATTTATATCTTTTATAACACACGTAGAAACCATTAATTTACAAAATTTGATATGATGTTGTTGTATCGCCATTCTTCCCTCATTACGATTAAAGTGATGGAGATTTTATTATTAACATTTTTTCACATTGTAATATTTAAACTATTACCATGCACCCCATATTGGATGAAAGATAAATATGGAAATAAACTTTAGATGAAACTAACCTCCCCTACAATGAAGCTCACTGATTTAAAATAACATCAACTAAGTTCAAGTCATATTTACACAATATGTCACATCAATGTTGATATTTTCCTCATCTCTTTAGGTAATAAGCGATAAGGAATTAAATGGTAATTTAAGCCATGTGAATAAATCTATGAGTATCTTGATGCATCATTGTCTTTTCCCACAATCATGACATGAAGAAAATGTCATCCCTTACCTTGTTGGTCAAAATCCTGAATGAGATAAGTTAGGTATCAAAATAAAAATAAAAAGAAAAAATATTGTCCCAATTTATTTTACCTCATTTTTTTATGGTAATTTTGGGTATCAAAATTGGGGCACTACATAAATCATTTTGAGATTAAAAAGAAATACTTTTTATGTAATTTTTGTGCTAATTTTATTTATGAGGATTAATAATAAATCATTTTGAAGAATACTTATGAGGATTAATAATAATCATTTTGAGGTTAAAAAGAAATTGTTTTTTATATTGTTTTTGTTTTTTCTGTCATACAATTATTTTGTTTTTTGAAAAAAAATAGACAAATTAAAAAAGGAATAATAGAAAAATAAATAAAAAATATTTCAAATAAAACAAATTATTCTAAACTCAAATCAACACACACACACACACACACACACACACACACACACACACACACACACACATACACCCTGTTAGAGCATCCACTTTATACAATCTATGTGTAAAAATACTTACAATTGCATCTAATATCTAGTTGGATTTCATCTAATAATAGAACACTCAACCCTAAAAATAGAACATCTTAGAAATAGAATTACAATCTCCTAAAATTAACACATGTTTTTGTGCATGAATACAAAATATATTGTTTTATTAGGAATATTCTAAAAGTAGGAAAATATTACTTAAAGTAAGTTATGCATGGTAATGTCAAACTAAGAAAAATACTTGAGTTGTTGCAAGGTATATTTTGGGTGAGAATGTAATTTTATTGTTTTGTATGAGATGGGGGTGATAAGCAGGGATTGTGGCTTCTAAAGGCCATACCCCAAAGGAGAATAAAGATATTACAATGAGGAAAAAAAAATAGATTTCCCCAGTAGTTAGAAAAGAAAACCAAAAATAAAAAGCACATGAGAACACCTCTGCCCCAAGAATCAAATTTCAGATCAAAGATACTTAACCCAAAACATCACGAAGTTAGCTGAAAGAAAAGGGTTTTGGTAAACCATGATGAGAGTCAAACCGGGAGACATAGCAACATGATCATAAGCCTAACATTTCACCTCAAAACACCCCTTCGACACTGATAAATCAAAAATAAAAAATCAAAAATTTATCGTTAACACCACTAGCATTTAAGGCCGATGTCAAATTTAAGGATGCACATAATAAACATTGAAATTTTGAGCCTCACACTTTGAAAGTGCAAGCCCCACACTTTCAAACTTCAGAGGATCAAACTTGCAAAGTTGTGAGGCACTTTCAAAGTTGTGATCCTCACACTTTGAAAGTGCGAACCTCATCCTTTTAAAGTGCTAGGCTCAAAATTTCAAATTTTGAGGATCAAACTCTTAAAGTGCAAGGATCACACTTCCAAAGTGTGAGGCTCGTACTTTCACAATGCGAGGCTCAACTTTCATAGTGTGGGGGTATGTAAATAAGCTTTATGTGTGAGGCTCGTAAACTAAAAAATGTGTGCCTCACACTTTCAAATTGTGAGTCTCATATTTTTCACAACTTTGAAAGTGTGAGTTTTAAAAATTTGACAATACAAGGCTCGCCATTTGAAAATGCACAGTTCACAATTCAAACTTACTATCACAGGATTTATTGTTAATTTTAATTTTTAATTTAATACAACGGGATCATCACTTAGAATAGTTAGTGGCCGCTAACCTTACATCAAGGATTTTGTACTTTCATTTAATACAATGGGACTCTTGACTTATAATAGTTAGCGGCCACTGATTATACATTGAGGATTTTAAACTTTCAAAGTGCGAGGAAAGTTCTAGGATCACCTTTTCAAATTATTTGGTTTGCACTTTGAACTTTCTTTTGCAAGAATCTATTGTTAATTTTATCTTTTTATTACTCCAACAAAATCATGCCTTATAGTAGTTAGCGACTACTAGCCTTATATACTCCCAACATGAAAATCTAAAACTCAACGAAATTGCAATACAATAATAACAATATTGGAATCCAATAGTAATGAAACTAGAGTCCAATAATACTAAAATTTAAAGTCGAATAAGTCCAATAATGACAATATTAGAATCCAATATTGTTACTAATGGAATCCACTTATAGACAAAAATGCAATCCAATATAGGCAAAAACGGTGATAGTTTTGTTTAAAAACATGTAATGTTGGAGTCCATATTTACTAGAATGTCAAAATTTAGTGAAATAAGTATTAATTCCATATTTTACAAATCACATATTAATTTTATTAAAAAATCATTCAACATCTGTTAGTGTGATCACACCTTAAATTAATAACAATGTAAATTCACCTCATTTTGGCTCAATGTATGACCATGGGATATGAATCTCATTCAGGGTAGCAATCCTTCTATTTGCAAAGTGAAGGCCTCTTTCAATATGTAAAAAATAATCACAAAAAGGTTTGATAGTCATGGATTTGATTTGTGATCACTAGGGTGAATTGTGAAGGCCTAGAGAAATAAGAATGTGATCCTGACTTGTACCTTGTAATCATAAAAGATCATCATATTCTCATCACAATGAATACCACACAACATTGTTTCGAAACACTTATTTGATGCTCTCGAATATTTTCATATATGTCACATAAGAAAGAGATTGTGATCACAGTTTTTTAAATAAGGAGGATACTGATGATAAATCTCTAGATTTGCATAAATAAATTAAGCAATAATTAATTAAAAGCAACACATGAAATGAAAACTACAGAAGATAGAAATAAAATGTAAATAGATGGAACAATTTCTATTGAATATGATAGGGCATTTTATACAATTGTTTGCTCCTAAAATCATGGATTCAAGTCTTATCATTTTATCCCCATATCTTTCATTTATTCCCTAGTCTTACTCCCAATCCCAAGATATTATCACACATTCCTATCTCTATGAGTTGTGCATGAAAACTAATTGTGCACACTCATATATTATTTTATAAATATTAAAAAATATTACTTCCAAATAACCCAAACCACTCCTAAGTGTTCACACTATGAACAATATTTCGGTAACAGTCACCCCCTTAGTATGAACATGGGGAAAATTATCTCTTGTACCTACTCATGATCTACAAAGAAATGAATGTTTTCAATGAGTACCAACAACTCAAACAATATGAGGTTTTCAAAGAGAACCTCCAACTCAGAAAATAGGTTTCTAGTGGAACCAGCCACTACATAGCAACGTACATTATTTTACTCACATCATTGTTTCTAACTTAGAGGGATTACAAAATAGAAATTATGCTCATGCCGGAGCTTTAAACATCAATGTTACTTCTGTTCATTATTACAACATAAAGTAAACACACCACACAACAAAAATAAAAGGTCACCAATACCATGAAGCAATCTCTTTGTTGGTGACTAATAAGAGATGCCAATTTGCCTCCATCCCCCTATGCCTCCATCCTCCATCGTGATGTTGCTAACTCAGCCGAATTTGTCTTTGAAGATCATTTTACAATTATATTGGGTGTTGGTTTCTAATGATAATGCACCCTTACAATAATAACCAACTTTATATTTAACCAAAATAATAAAGCATATTAGAGTTTTATTGATGGAAATCACTTACTTTTTTTTTTACAAAATAATTAGAAACGTCAGAATTGTTTCCATGATTTCTCTTAAAATATGAAATGGATTTTTGTAATATTTTGGAAAACATTTTCCATAATACAAATAAAAAAACCCAAAAAATTCTAGAAAATTATGAATATGGGTTTTTGAGAAAAACACGAATTACCGGTCATTTTTTAAGATCAGAATCCAGGAAATGGCAATGGAAGCTTTAAAACTCTTAGATCTGCATCCTTGAGGCTGCAGTTTTTTTTTGCAATCAATCTCATAAATCTTCCAAACCTGCTTTAATACCAGATGATGACAAATCTCTAGATTTGCATACATAAATTAAGCAATAATTAATTAAAATCAACACATGAAATGAAAACTATAGAAGATAAAAAACCAAATGTAAATAGAATGGAGCAATTTCTATTGAATATGAGAGGGCATTTTATACAATTGCTTGCTCCTAAAATCATGGAGTCAAGTCTTATCATTTTATCCCCATATCTCTCATTTATCCCCTAGTCTTACTCCCAATTCCAAGATATTCCCACACCTTCCTATCTCTATGAGTTGTGCATGACAACTAATTGTGCACACTCATATATTATTTTATAAATATTAAAAACTATTACTACCAAATAACCCAAACAACTCCTAAGTGTTAACACTATAAACAATATTTTGGTAATAGATACTCATTCACAAAATATTAATCTTCACTGGATTTGTCAACTCTCTCTCTCTCTCCTTCTTCTCCCTCCCTATTATAATTTTCTTTTAAGAATACACTTTTTCCCTATTTTATCCTAATCAATTAAGTGACCTTCAATTTCACATTATAAATGTCTTTTTTCATCAATAAGAAAAATACACCTTTTCATTTCTTAGGAATATGAACGGTCACACATGACGAGGAAAGGTGAAAAGTTATGTAGGGGGAGATGAAAAGACAATTTGTAATGATATAAATTGGAATGACTTCAATATTTGAAAGTATTGGTAATTGTGGATTACTGTATGATATTGCATTTTTTATATCTACTACATCAAGAAATAATAGCTACATTTCCTATATATCCATTTCTATGTTTCTATATTATCTCTACTCTCCAACCTTTCAAGCATGGTGATCTTGTATAACTAAGAAAGAACTTTGTGTCCTTTATTGATAGATTTGTAGAACTTTGTGTTTATGGTTTATTTGTCTTGTTGATCTCTTACATTGGTGTGTTCTTCTAATTGAACATGGACCTACTCTGGTGGATGTATGTGAATTTTTTAATCCTACTCATAACAATAACCCTCTCTCCTTATTTCTTCAACTCTCTTATATCTCCCATCATAGAAAATTCCTCCCTTGTACTTCATACAAGAAGTTTTCCGCAAGTTCAGTGGAGTATTTATGAGTGATGCTTAGTTTAACGACCACCCCATTCAATAATGCAACCTCCCTATACATAAACATGATGAGCTTATCACTGTGGTAGTTGGTGGAAACCAATACTTTGTATTGCATAAAATTATTTCATTAACACGCTTAACTCTACATGTCAATACATAATAAATGTTTGAATTCAATAAGAATTGATCCCTGATAGATTCTATGTGATTAAAAAAACTTCATCAACGGACCAAATGATAATTGACTAAGTCATAGGTATTGTTAAGGTTTTATATTCAAAGTGATCAGTACGGATGTAGCAGAGGACTTGACTATAGTAATAATTATCTAGTTATTGAAATTTAATGTTTGTATTAGTTTTTGATATATATTTCTTGAGTAAATATTTTTCATTACATATATGCTTTTATTTTTTGGTTTATGCTAATGTGCCTAGTTGTGTTTAATATGAGTGGTATGGCCATGGAAGGTTATTTATTATATGTGAGTCAACACTTATAAATATGTGTCTGCAACAAAGTAGCACCAGAGATCATCTTCGAAGACAGTGGCTACCCTCCACGCAAAATGCACCTATGCATGTGGGCGAAACGTTCATGTCCCCATGCCTACATAGCGTATCCAACCTATTGGAAATGACAACTCTCGTTGGACGCTGAAGACATTGATGTGACACACCTGACATAGGCAATGCCAATGATGCACTAGAATTAATAGGAACTTGACAAGGTCATAACTTGAGCTCCGGGTGTCTGTTTGAGTCCTTTTTTTTTGAAACCACGTGTTTTAATGAGACGAACACAACGGAAAATTGTACTATCAATTGGGAAAAGTTTTCGACACGTTTTCAGGCCCTAAATCCGCCATCTTGAGGCCGAAAATTAGGATTTAAGTTATAGTTTAGTTTTTTCCTATTTTTCGGCATTAGTTAATTTTAGTTTATTAGTTGCATTATGAGTTAGAAAGTTAGCGATTCGTCTAAATTAGGGATGTAGAAGATGCGTGGCAATTTATGTGCCCGTAGGAATAAGCATACGAACTTACTTAGAATAGCAGGTTCTAGTAAACTGTTAAAAATTGTAATTTCCACCACCTAGAGTAGATTTAGTTAGAGTTAGTTAGAGTTTACTTGGCAACTCGAGTTGGGAGTTGTTTTCCTATTTAGGAAACAGTGTAATTCATTATTCAATAATGAAGAAGGAGATCTATTTTCTTTGGAGTTCATATTATTTGCAGTAAATCAAGTTGGTTAGAATTTGGGTACATTAGCCAACTCATGCCAACTCCCTACCGCCCTGATTGACGTAGATATCCATGTGTTGGGCTTTACATGGACATATGCGATGCCGATTCCGTGGTGAATTTGAATTATTAAACTTTGTGCCCCGAGCCACTAAATCATACCCCTCACCTATGAATTATGCCCACCCCATTTGTCATTAACAATCACGAGTTTTTAATGGAGTCCGTGCATTTGGTGGGTTAAAGCTTTCGAGGGAGCATCAAGTCTGTGCTTTTTGTGGGTTGAAGTGCTGTGCATAGATCACTGTGTTTTTTTGTTCGAAGTCGGATGAACGACGCAGAGGAAGCCGAGACATAGCAGGGTTAGGAGGGGATCAAGAAGGGCAACATTAACTGCCATATTTCTCGTGCTTATGACTATTGCATTCGTTGTTTGTTTTGTGACGTGTGTATTGCATTCATTTTTTTGCGGATATCTTTGTTACATCTATAATATGTGTTTTATTTTGTAATATTCGTTATACAGTGTGTAATTAGTATATTTAATTAGGATGTAGAGATCTTCCAAAATCGCCACGTTTTTCTTTATTCACAAGTTGATATAACAAAATGCATACATCCCTTAACTGTTTACAAACCTGAAATTGCTCAAAGTTAGACTTGCTTTTCCTTTGGCATAAAAAATGCATATTGCCAAATGTGACAGTTTGATGGATTCAAACCAAGTGTTTGACAAAATGTCTCCCAAATATATGAAACCCTTGCAATGTTTTTTTTCCAATAAAACATATCGTCGAGCTTGTAACTGTAATTTCTCGAAAGAGGACAATATCTTGGGTTATAAAATATGTATTTCTCGTTAAAGAAAAAATTGTTTATTACCATGGCGGTTGTAAATTGGGTGACGGGTTCTATTTTAATGTGGCTACCATGTTTTTTTAAAGTTACCTATGTCGATCTTTAGAACGGCAAACTGTTTAGAAACAAATATTTTAGATTGCCTTTTGACATTGTTGTATTCTCTTACTAGTTTGAGCTCAACTTCAAGAAAACAGAAACTCATCCGCGCTTCATCAATATTGAATTGAGTGATAGATCCATAACGTGTAACTTAGCATCACCTTGGCTGAAATTCACTCTGGTCTAATTTTTCTTCCAAAGGTTTTACATTGGCCATGATCATTGGAATGATGCACTGTACTTTTTGTTTCTGCATTACAAGTTCAACTAAATTGGGAAAATCCATATAAAATATAATAACACTATAATTTATCCACTACTTATGTTTGGCTCCTCTGCATGGATAGGTAGTGTCTCGATCTCTCTCTCATCTCATATTTGTGTACTCCTATTTTAATTCAAAGATTTATTTCTTCCACGTTCTATGATCAATTGTTTAGTAGAGTGATCAATTATTTAATTCGATAAGAGATCTAAATTCCATTGTTAGTCGAAATGCCATTTTTTATTTTATATGTTGCCTTATGTTTGCAAATAGGATTAGTAGAGTGAAGAAGAATATTTAATTCGATAGGAGATCTATTCCATGGTTGTCGAAATGCCATTTTTTATTTTATATGTTTGCCTTAGTTTGGCAAATAGAAAATAGCTACAGTTTGATGCCATTGTAATGTATTTTGCAGATAGGTTATATGGATGTATGTGTTATTTGAGCAAGAAAATTACATTCACTTGTCCTAATAAAAAAGAGAAAATATTGCATCTATTTCGCTTTGTTTTTGAAATTCAATAAATAACAACAACATTAAAATTAGATAAGTTTTGTTTTAGAAAAAAGTTGAAAGACACTGTGTTTTTCAGCAACAAAATTTTCAAGTATTTATTATTTCTTATCATACACGATTGTGTCTCAATAAGAAGAACTCGTATATGGAAGTAAGTATTATTTAGTATTAACGCCAAAAAGTTTAATTATTGATGTTATTTACAACACACACACGCATACACACACTATATGTTGTATACTATAAACTTCATATATTTTATAGTATATTCTTAAATTAAATGTGCTTATAATGAGTAATATTTATTGTGTTTCAAAACATGCAAGAATGATGCGCCAAAATTAGCACGAACTTGACAAGGTCTTAACTTGAGCTCCGGGTGTCCGTTTTAGTCCGTTTTTTTTTAAACCACATGTTTCGATGAGACGAACGCAGCGGCAACCTGCCCTACTAATTGGGAAAAAACTTTGGCACTTTTTCGCGCCCTAAATCGGCCATCTTAAGGCCGAAAATTAGGATTTAAGTTATAGTTAGGTTTTTTCCTATTTTTGGGCATTAGTTAATTTTAGTCTATTAGTTGCATTATGAGTTAGAAGGTTGAAAATTTCTCTAATTTAGGGATGTAGAATATGTGTGGCAATTTCTGTTCCCGTACGAATAAGCATGCGAACTTACTAAGAATAGGAGGTTCTAGTAAACTGCTAAATATAGTAATTTCCGCCACCTAGAGTAGATTTAGTTAGAGTTAGTTAGAGTTTACTTGCCAACTCAAGTTGGGAATTGTTTTTTCTATTTAGGAAACATTGTAATTCATTATTCAATAACGAAGAAGGAGATCTATTTTCTTTAGAGTTCATATTATTTGCAGTAAATCAAGTTTGGTTAGAATTTGGCTACATTAACTATAATTTTATTTCTTATCAGTTAAATTGTGATAAAAAATTTATCATTATAAACCTCTATGTATTATAAATTAGTATTTGTAATTTAGTTTCTCATTATAAGTGAAAACCTATCATCAAATACTTAGATACCTAAGAATTGAGTATATAATGGATGTTCTATTTTCAAAGATATTGGGCATACTACAAGTGCCATGTATATTTCATTTGTGCATGTTGTGTATAGTTAATATTTTCAATCCTTCTATCAATTTTACGTAAACTTCTATCTCTTATATTTTCCATTTATACTATAAATAATTATACATACCATTTAAAATTAGGATGTTTATCAATTGATACACCTTCTCAATTTACTAAGTACAAATATGAAGTTAGAATATACATCAGAGAATTCAAAGAAAACATATGAATGTGTACATGGATCAGTTATACAATATATGCCCCCGTTAATCACAAATACCACATAGCACTTGGTGCACATGTTGGAAGATTTTCAAAATCTTAATTCATTTAAGAATTGATTTTTAAAAATTATAGAAAAATGTATAAAACATAACTTATAAAATTAGGAATTCATATTTAAATGTTTTTTCCTTCATACATTAATAGAGTATGATATAGGGCTTTTTACCTCTAAGAAACATAAAATGATTGACAAAATTAAGTCACGATTACCACAACAAGCAATTATGATCATAAAAAACTATCAAGAAATAATTTCAATAAGTATATACATAATACTAAAAGAAATAATAAATTATTAATAATCATATATGTAGTACAATGTATATAAGATATATGTGATGAAAACCCTTAAAAATGAAAAAGATATCTTAATGCATCATTCATTGTATTAAAATATTAGGGCAGCTTACAGTAGTGTCTAACCATTACAAACCATAAGAACTTATGTTAGTGTCTTATTGTTTTTCTTCTTCTCTAATTCATATTTGTTGCCACACAACCATAGACACATGCATTGTTGTTTTGCATTCACTTTGCACTTACAATATTGTTAATTTGTAATGTACAGGTTTCTTTCATTAGATAGATATCATATCATTTATATTGGTTAAATTGTGATAAAATTGTGACACTATCATTATCTTTATTATCGGTAAAATTGTGAAAAAATGTTTATCATTATAGAACTCTATGTATTGGGAGTATTCCAACTTTATTATTCATGTACTATCTTTATTTATGTGACTAGGTTTGATTTAGTAAGTCATCTTTTTTTAGACATAGTTGGAACTAGGTTTAATTTTTTCATAATATATTAAATGTTAAGCATTTCATAATTTCTTAATACAATTCAGTGATCTTAGTTGTGTTATATGGAATAACATTAAAGTTAAGTTTAATTTTTCTGTATTCATTATATTTGTAAATAATGTTAATGTGCATATACCGTTTGCATAATCTATTTTTTTATTAACTTTGTTATATTCTAGTAATTGTAAGCCTATCAATGTATCCTATAAGTTGAAGAAAAATAATTTCACTATTGTCATTCTCTCACTCTCTATTCGGTATATGGGGGAAATTGCCTCTTGCAAAGCCTAGAATCCTTGTGTGTTGAAGGGGATTTCCCTTTAGGATGCCACATCCACACACCCATTTTTGGGTGGTAGACTTTGTTGTGCAAATGTTTTTAAAGCCACCCGCCGAAGAGAAATTATTCATATCTAAATTTGTTATGGATATTATTATTTTTTAAATGGAATTTTATTTTCTGTATGTTTTTCGTATTAGATGATGTACAATAGTTTTGAAATATAAAATACTAACTTTAATTCTATGCTTCTTTTTGCATGTGGTGTTGTATTTAGTTACTCATATGTGTAATCAATATGAATACCCGAAGAATCACTCCTCTTGATCCCATTGGCATAAAAACAATCACTCCCAAATACCATAGGGAGGAGGAATTTAAGAGGTACACATTTGTTATCAATGTAGTACATTTATGAAAAAGTTGACCTTCTAAACCTGAGATTGTAGCTATGATTAAGGCCAAAATTAATTTATAGGAATCATTAGTATTGCACCTATGTTAATTCTGGACCATAGGATTCCATTCTCGAGGCTACAGGTTGGCTTATGACATGATGTAGGTTACACAAAAATACGATCTTCTACAAAAACTAAAGAAGATGGGAATTCCAAAAGAAAGTTGTAAACTGACCAGAAATCCTAAAAATTGTGTAAAAAAGATTGCACAAGGAAGAAGCTTGAAGTTTGATGCCAAAAACAAAAAAAATAGTTTATGTTTTTCAATGATTTGTATTAAAAAACATTCGACATATTTTATTAAAACATATATAAATATTCAAATTATGGAAAAAGTTGATGGTAATTTAGTTTGTCTTTCATTTTGTAATTAAATGATACTTTTGATTCACATGAGCATAAAAATTGAATATGTTCTTTTAATTAGTATTAATCCAAACTATTGGTAAAATTAGATATTTTGAAGTTTTTTGCAATATTCATTTTGATTTTTTTTTTTAAATTGTATTCTTTTTTGTTTTATGGAATATGAATGGTAAATGTTATCCCAAATTCACCCCTAGGTTAATTTGGATAACTCATTATAAATGGACTTAGCCATTCAAATTTTGGTACATGCGGGAGGAAATAAATTTCATTGCCTGGTCGATGAGAAAGACAACTTAGGATGGCTTACAATTCAGAATTGAGAATGTATGAGTTGTCTAATAGGTTAGGTTTTACAGTCGAGATGGCTCTCCCTGTGGTGAAGGTTTGGAGTAGGATTTACATTAATGGTCAACTAGAAAAATGTACAGATTGTCACCTTAATGATGCATGTCAACAACCTCTTCCTGTCATGTGAGAACGCCCTCTTCTTGTAGCATGACAACACCCTCTTCTTGTTACGCGCAATAACCCCCTTATTGTCACATGACAATACCTCTTCTTATCATGTGTCAACATTTCCTTAATCTCACGCGTCAACCACTTACTCTTGTCACACATCAGTGTCCCTCCTTGTCATGCTTAAATGCTTTCTTGCTATCGCGCATCAACTATTCCCGCATGTCACGTGTCAACCTCCTTTTTCTATCACGCGTCAACCTCCCCTCATTGTCATGTGACAACTTTTCTTCTTGTTATGTGACAAGTCCT
Organism: Taxus chinensis; assembly: GCA_019776745.2. Classification (NCBI taxonomy): domain Eukaryota; kingdom Viridiplantae; phylum Streptophyta; class Pinopsida; order Cupressales; family Taxaceae; genus Taxus; species Taxus chinensis. Next base: position 613,976,676 of record CM034156.1, read on the forward strand.
TACCTCTTCAACAACAACCCTTCCCTCGTCAGTAACGACCCTTCCGTTCGTGTTATGCGTCAGCTAGTGGTTTATATTGGATAAAAATAAAGATTTTCAGATATAGACCAGACATTAATGATACCGTACAAGGTAGCTTAACAACTAGTTTAATGAAGCATGGTGCCCATGTCTTTTCTGATAGAAAAGTACCATTGGAAAGCGGGCCAATATGGCTTCCCATACCTTTGTACATGTAATTAATGAGGGTTGTTGATTGGTGAGACAAATTTTATATATAATGTATTCGACCCCCCTATTTTTTAAGAGAGACATTCTGGGAGCTGGGGAAACTCTTGCAATTTTTTTTCCCTCAACTCCATTTTGAGCTGCAAGCCTTCGCTTGGGCCTAGTAATGTAATTATTCCTTTGTGCATCACAATGTAATAGTCTATACATACTTTGAAGCAATAAAATTGTGTTTTTTTGTGTTTCTTCAACCCTAGCTCATTTTTATTGTATTTTCTCACCTCTCCATTATTATGGTTGTATTTTGTGCATGTTCTTTCACTTGCATGTTTATGATGTTCTATTCCATGGAGTATTGATGGCAAGACTAGGATTTGGGTCTATGTCACATTTTTTTGACCTCCCTCAGCCCCCTCTTCCCTATTTCATCCTCCCTCAATAGAGTATCTCACCCATTTTTCTGGTTCTATCTCCCCTTAGTATATGATTTCCCCTATTTCATGCACTTTCTCTCTCCCTGTCTCCTTGGGTGTATTAGTGTAGGCTTAGTTAGGAATTTTTCTTGCATTAGGAGTATCTATAGCATTAGGATTAGGTATAGGAAGCAGACCTTCTCCGAAGTGTTATCTCAAATTTGTAAGTCCCAGAGCTTGAGGGATAACCCCATGTTAGCATAATTACATCGATTGCCCCACACAAGCAAATAGAAAATTTGGGGGGTGCTATAATTCTGACATAACAATAAATAGTACTTATTATGTGGAGTTTGAATGGTAGAAATTATTACTCTAGAAAATTAGATTGAAACAACCGATTTTTTATTATATTTGTATATTTTCCAATTTATTAAATTATTATTATTTTTTATCGAATTTTATAGTAAGTTTAGATATTATTAATACATTTATGCTTAAAATATATATTGGTAACACATTAATTCAATATAGATAGGTTAATGTGTAATGATTGAAATAATCATAATATTTGAATTGAAAAAATGGTGTCTGAACTATAAATTAAAACTCTTAAATTAAAATTCTTAAATAAAAATTATAATTTATTGCATGTTGAAATAGGTATCAAAATTAAGATTACAATTAAAAATGAACATATGATCCTTCTTGACAGAATTAAAAACGAACACATGATCATTTCAATCAACATGGTATGAAATAATTGGAATCGTGATGCATGAAATAAAGTAGATTATCACTAACTAAGATTATGTCGATTGTCTTGAATGCATACATTTTAAGGATAATAAGGAAAGTAATAATTGTAAGTATAATAGTGTACTTGAAGCATAAAAATATTCATTTATTCTAATTTTTTATCTCTTTTAATTGTGGAATTTAATCCTTAATTGAGATTTACAAGATTTAATTTCCTTGTTCTGTAGTTTCTACATCTTTTAAATTTTCTATATCTTCCAAAATAATCCCTTTTTTGAAAGTAATTTAAGAATTGATTTGAGGTAACTACTTTTAATCCCAACATAAAAGGTTGTTTCTATATATTGCAAAAAAAAATTCCATGATTAAAATCTTACCTAGGATGACTAATCCAAGTTTGATATTTGACTTTGTTACTCTTAAAGACAAGTAGGAAGTGGAAGCTAGTATGAACTAATATTAGTACATTAAAAAACTTATTAACATGTCTTGGGAATTAAAAAAATGTATTGAGAAAAGGATAAGATTGTACATATTCAATGGTTCCTCATAATACCGCATCATTCTGTTTCATTGTTCCAGATAATACCTTGTATGGATATTTTGTTACATATTATATAGATGGATGATTGAAAAAGCTGAAGTATGGACACTCTTAAGAATAATTACAATTATCAAAGATGATGAGATTCATAATGCATCCATAACATTGTTAAATTATGTAACGTATCCACTCCCTTTTGATATTGAATGAAATAGGGATAAATGACTGAATTTTCATATTATGAATGGAGGATGGTTGTTCATTTTATATTCAAACCTCAACTCACAATGACAAACATAGTCACTGGCGGATGGATCGATGACAAACTCCCTACAGTAGATTGGTGAAAATACCTTGAATGGTACCACGACATCGCACTCATCGTATATCCTCCTCTGGATGGTAACTGGCCTGGATTATCAGAAAATATTCTTTATTAGTGGGAGGACATTGATCATTAGCTAGAAGAGATTGATGAGTGGAGGTTCGAACAATAGAGACTGACACATAATGACTCGGATGAGTGTGATAGTGATTGGAGTGGGGATTCCTACACCAGCCTTTCTCATGTGCATTAAGTGATTATGTATTTTGTAAAACTGAAATGCACTTATTTTTAAAATGTTACTTATTCCTTTGTTTGAGTTGACGTTTCACATTTTTGTACAAACATAACTTATGAATAAGAAAACACATAATATAATTGCATGGGATGATACTTGGATGTTTGAATTTCTTTTCAAAATTTAATGTTATTGTTTTGATTATTTAATCCTATATTGTATTGTAACATACTCACAATAAAAATTTCATGTTTAATTAAGAAACATCTAGAGTTGAGTATCTACATTTGAATAACAATGTGTACATCTAGCTTCATTACAAATAGTTTATTATGCATAATTATCTGAATATGAATGCAAAATAAGAATAAATAGGTTTGTGCACCATTTTATTAGTTTATCTTGTATTACAATGTGTAGCTTTAATGATGGTTACAATAACACACTTGAATAAAATATTTGGAAGTTTAGCGACATGGCCCCATCCATGTTCACAATCCATTGTTATGCTTTAGGGGAAGACAGAAAAATGAGACGGTAATATAAAACTTTGCGAACATTAATTGTAAATCATATCAATGTACCTAATGTCATTTTTTGGCTAATAATTATGAGATTTTCATCTTTTCACAAAGGTTTCTTGACATTCTATGATGGTAATATTCAAATATGTGAAAATTAATTCTTTTTCATAATACATAATAATTTATGTTGGGATACTAAATAAGTTTTCTTACTCCCTACATAAAGGTAAATTCACATCGCATGGAACATATACATTTGACACACATCTAAGGGGATGCAACCATGTCATTGGTAAGTGGTTCATGTTGTGCAAGTTATATATATTTTTATAATAATCATAAAAAAGTGTCTAATAGTATGTTATATTTTAATTTCACAGGGAGATGCTCCTCCTGGAGGTGATTTTCCTCTTGGCGCTACGTAAGATGGTCCTTCCAATCCTGTTGGCTTAGATATCCTGGAGCCTACAACAAAGGTGAAGAAATTTAAATATTAACTTTTTTCTTGTTGATTACTGATATTTTGTTTCGTAATAATTATTAAAATTTTCTAACATTGTATTTCAATCAGCCACCTGTAGACTACATAACTGAAAGGGTGAATGGTCATATTCAATATTTCTTTCAGTATGGATCATGTACTGTTAGTGGGAATGCTAGGTTTTGGGAGATGCATAGACTTAATTGAAATTGCCAAGTTACACACAATATTCCCTTCATTCAATCATGTAAGTGTGGTTGTAAGCATATGGGAAAATATGCACCTATATCTCATGATAGGATTAGGGTATACATACAAAAGAGAGAGGGGTAGGCAGACTATTTCTTGAGGTAGCGATACAACCTGCAATCCAATAAGTTTTATCTATCGAGTTTTTATAAAATAATGCAAAAACTCTATTCGAGGAGTAGATCCGAGGAGGAAAGAGGTAGGTGGATGATGAAATGCACACCTATAATTCAAGGGAGATGTGAAAAGAGAGTAAGGAAAGGTGGTTTTAGAGCCACAAGAAAGAAAGAAAAACTCAAATACTAATATAGAGATAAATTTTTTATTAGTTTAATATATTATGTATAATCTTTCATTTGATATAAAAAACTTAATATTATCTCATGAACGGGAAGATAGAGAAGAGGCTGAAACAACTAGCAGGAATATTTACCCCCCCCCCCCCCCCCCCCCCCGCAAAGGATCCCATGAGTAATTATTAGACCTTCATTGCTATATGGAATATATTTTTTGTTTATTTATGTGTATACTAACTCCTTTTAACGGTGTGTGTAGGATTATGAAATTCCCTTAGGTCAGATTTTACGCCGATAGAGACACTTGTTTAGTAGTACGATACGAAAAAAGTTAACAAACACTTAACACTCATGTTATAATTATATGTTGCCCTATGTTTTTTATTTTTAAATCATCTTGATGACTCAATTGTTGTAGGTGGAAATTTTTGATGAAACATTCTGTTAATATTCATCCTCTAGTCTCGATCTTATTGGCGAGATTTCTTCACAAGAGGTCCGAGATGCTAAGATGAATATCAAAGTAGGTACAACTTTCCTTCCAGTTAAGGAGAGAGAGGATGATGAGGGGAGGCACAAGGAGAAGGGAACCAATGATGGTGATGATGGGAGAAGAGAGGGGGGAGCTGGACTGGTAATTTATTTAATCTTCTCACTCACTTTTTTGTAATCGTTTTTGGTAAACTTAAGATAAAATTATTAATGCAATTGAGATTGTTGTTATTATAGGTTTTTCTTGATGGGTTTGAAGTGAATTTAATGTCAGATGATATAGTTATTGTGAGAGGGGTTGTTTGTGATAGTAGACAACATGAGGTGTTTTATGGGATGAGACTCCCCCAATTTACCATCAAGGTCATCATTTCTGAGGTGATTATTACCATTGCACGATTTCCCTACATTTTTACATTTACACACACTTCAGTAGATTGTGTCAAATGGTTTTATGATATAGGATGTTATAGATATGAAACTAGACAATCATACACCAAAGGCAAGTAGATGTAATGGATGACTTAATTTAATAATGTGTTTAACTAAATGATTCACCAATGTTGACTAATTTTCTAAAAGGTTGGATTTCATAATGATACGCTACATGTTGTAGTCAAGAGGGTGCATCATAATCAAATGCAGGAATTTGTGGCCCCTTGTCCTCGGGATCAAACCTCCTTTCTTTAATAGAGATGCAAAGAATCATGTTATATTTTAGGGTTCAATTAATTTAGTTGTTGTCAATAGGCAGTGGAGGAGATGACGATTTTTATCGTATAATATTTATTGTATAACAATGCTTATGAGGGCACTGATTACTATAGATGTACTCATGTTTAAAATTTATGATTTAGTATTATATTCATAATATAGTGAATATGGTTTGTGGTTTATATTGATCAATGAAATGATTTGTGGTTACGGATTAGTAGTTATAGAATAATGTTGATGGATTTTGGTTTATGGGTTATATAGAGTTATCCATTTACGCTCTTTTTATAGTGTATTAGATTGTTTTTATTCTTATTATGAGACATTTAATTTATTGTATTCAAATGACTATTAATAGCACCATGATTTCTAGAGTTGATCTGTAAAATCTCTACTTTGGAATTGTCTACAAAATCATAATTATACTATTATTCTACTTTCTATTTGAAAATGATATTTTGGAGCTAGTGAAAATATTACTTGTATTTTAGAATGAGCTATTGTAGAGAAAAACAACACACTTAAGCCCATGAACCCCAAAACTTTATCCTGGAAACCTTGAGATGAGGAAAACCAATCAGGACTTGGGAAAAATGCTCTTTCTTCCCACTTTTATAGGCCAACTTAAAATAAGAAGTTATAGAATTACAATAAATATGAAAGTGAAGTAGATAATATCTCACACTTCCTCCCAATTACTTTATTGATTCGCCTTCAAGCTCCTTTCTTCTACCAACTCAATTCTAGCACTAAGAAATCTTGCTCACTTACTCTCATGCTTTTAATAATCCATTCCTTTACTCCTTCAAGGTATTTATAGCCCCTCTTATTTCTTCCCATGCACTAGAGAATGGGAAAGGTTGTGGAAGGGAAGGGACAAAGTTCAGATGCTTTAAATTTGTGTCCATTCGAGTTTCCATTTTATTTTTTCATCAAAATTTACAGGACCTCCACCCTGCATAAGACTAGTGATCACAAGACCATTTCCAATATTGAGCGGTGGTTATAGGATCGCCACCCAACTTGGGTGGCGGTTCTATAATTACCACTCTACATAGGGTTTTGGTTTTGTTAAAAGCAAACATAAGCTCCATTTCTCCATTTGGTGCTAGCTAATATGATGAAGTAGATTCATCTTGGATACCTATGGATCACATCTACCCTACTTAGGAGGATTTTGGTCCCATAACATCTTAGTGGTGGAGTAGATGATCAAATAATTCCCTCACTTGCTCCATGGAGTACCACTGGGCCTTCTTTAGTGTCTTCCCTTTCAATCCAACCTTTAAATACTCCTGCGGACCTCTCCACGTCTCTCTTACCTTCTATTACACCACTACATCCTCCTCCAATTCACCTCGTTAGTAAAAGATGTAATCATTAATGGAAGGTAACAATTGTAATCCTTCCTCTTTATCAAGAATGGATGGCTCATATAGGTGTAAGTTCTCACAATTTACAATTGAGTACATCCTCATAAATTGTGGTAAATCAATCTGAAAGGAATTTTCTCCAACTTAAACCGATATTGTGAAGGGTCCATAACATAGTGGCTTGAGTTTTTGTGCTTGACCTTGTAGTCTCTCCTTTCTCAATTAAATCTGAAATCTATCTCTAACATGAAGCTTATACTCTCTTTTGTGTCGATCTTGTCTATCCTTGTAATTGGCTTGGGATTTCTCCAACTATTCTTTTACTTTGAGATGGATTTTTTGGATCCTCTCAATGATTTTTTTTTCTCTAGTCACCTTTGTATCTCGTGTCTCCTCCTCATCCTACTTCCAAATTTATATGTATAGTGGATTGGTAGGTAGATACCCCAAACATGTTTCAAATGGTGACTTCATTATGGATGTGTGTATTTCCAAGGTGTAGGAATGCTGAGTGTAGGCTAAGTAATCATCCCAAGTCCTTGGATATTTTCTATTATACCTTCTGATCAGCTGCACCAATGGCTTATTCATCTTGTCTATCCATATATCTATGGATGGAAGGCCATGGTCCTCTATAACCTGGTATACATCTCGTCCCAAATATTAAACCAAAACATCCCCAATAACTTGGAATCCCTGTCATAAATAATAGGATTTGGAAAGCCTAGGTGCACCCATACATAAAAAAATTCTGCCTCATATGATTTGAAGGTCTTTTTACATGTCATAATAATACACATCTTACTGAATCTATCAACAAAAAATAGAGATAACCATGGCTATGTTTAGACATAGGTAATCCTCCTCAAAAATCCATAGAAGTGTTCTCTCACCGATGAGTCAGTACTAGAAAAGACATATACAAACCCTCCTTCCTAGTCCTTGTCTTTTCAGTAAAAAAAAAGTTTACATCCACATATAAATTTTAAAAATTTTTCTTGCATATTGGGCCAATACATGTACCTTTGCAAGTGGTCTAGGGTCTTACCAACACCAAAATGTCTTGCTAATTTTAAGGTATGTGCTTCCCTCATTAATATAAGTCTTTCTTATTTTGAAACACAATGCTTCCATCATCGATTGAGATTCCCATCATTGATATAAAAATATTCAATCTCCATCCTTTCAGCCCCTTAGGACTGCAACTACTGAAATGAAACCCCAAACTCTTTTTCATGGGCATATGCTTCCCCAAAAGCTTACTTCGTGGAGGGCTCAATATGAGAGATAGTGACCAAGAAGGAGATTTTCTCTTGTGTAGGTGGCCTGGACAACATATCTGCCATGAATTTTTTAGTACCATTCTTGTATTTGATCCCTAGATGGAATTACTAAAGGAATCCCATCCATTTGTAGTGCCTTGTTTGTAGAAATTTAGATTGTGCTTGTAAATACTTGAGAGGTTTGTGGTCACTGTGCACAATAGTTTCTTTACCCAAAACATAATACTTCCATTTCTTAATGCCTAAACTAGTGCATATATACCGAATATCCTCTAATTGATAAAGTAAAGGTCTCAGAATGATAACATGCCAACTTACCTTCTTGTAGCAACAATGTTCCCATAGCATAATCACTTGCATTTATCTCTACTTTTAAAGGGTTGCTTGCAAGTTAGGAAGACCAAGTACTGGAAAATGACTAAGATTTTATATCAATAACTCAAATAATTTATGTTGTTCCTTACACCATTCAAAACCCTTACTCTTTTCCACCACTATGCGTACAGGTTCTACAATTGAATAGAATCTCGGAATGAACTTCCTCATATACTATACTACACCCATTAAAATCCTAGTCTCTCTAGCCCTGTTGGTGTTGGTCTAATGGACATAGCTTCTACCTTCTTCAGATCCACTCGTATCTCTCGTCCTCCACCCACATGCCTAAGATAAAAAAGTGACTATTTAGAAAATTAACATTTCTTCACATTGCATAATATTTGTTTCTCCTTTAGAACTTGCAAGACTTTCTGCAAAGGAGTTAGATGCTCCTTCCACATTGTACTAAAAATCAAGATATCATCTAGATAAATAATGACACATGAGTCTATGAAATCCCTTAATACATCATTCATCAATCTCATAAATGCAGCGGGTGCATTACATAAACTAAATGGAATTACTAACCACTCATACAGAACCCTATTTTTTCTTATAGGAAATCTTCCATATATCCTCCTCCTTCATTTTGAATTGGTGATAACCTAACTCGAGATCCAAATTCATGAAGAATTTGGCACGCTAAAGCTATTCAAAGAGATAATCTATGTGGGGGATTAGATATATGTTCTTTATGGTGATCTTGTTCAAAGCATGGTAGTCAATGCACATTCTCCAAGAACCATCCATTTTCAGCACCATCACGATAGGTGTACCACATGAAAAGGTTCTCATACATATCAAACCTTGGTCTAGTTGTTCCTGGAGTTGTTTCTTCATTTAGGTATTATCCAACAAGGATGTCCTATAGAACTCAATGTTTGGTAGAGGGGATTTTGACTACAACTGATTCTCATGTTTTCTACCTCCCATTATGGTGGTAGCCCACTAGGAGCCTGTAAAACTTCCTGAAAAATTGAATAATAATATCAAAATCCAGTTTTCCCTAGTTAGAATTATCTGAAACTTCTAGCTCATCTTGTTTATTGTTTAACAAAAGTAAACAAAATTGATTATGATTTTCTTGAATAAGTCATTTTGGTTGGTTAGCACTCACCATAGTAACTCATGTCTTACGCGGGTGTGACTGGATAATATAGTTGATCCCATCCTTGACCCATCTATTTCAGTTCTCCCTTCTCATGAGTATAACATCCTTGATATACACATAAGGACTAAAAAAAACCAACATCAAATGCATCAATTGGAATAAAATCAACCTCCAATACATAAATATACTAGGAAAAAATTCCAAAATTGACCTTACATCTTTCTGTTACCTGAATTTCAACACCTTTCTTCACCCAACCCAAGGGATATGGGTGCAGATGCTCATAAGTATCAAGACCAAGCTTCTTTACAAATGATTCAGAAATCAAGTTAGAATGAGAACCGGTATCAACCAAAGCATTTACCTTATTTCTCTTGATCTAGATTTTGATCTGAATTGTCTTCTAAATCTCATATTCCTGGTTGTCCATGTTGGTGAACATGCATTGAAGCCTCTCTTTTACATCAGAGTCATATTTGATTTCCACCTCCCCTTATTTGTTCACAATTTTAATGGAATTATTTGAGCCATTGGTTCAGTTCCTCAGATGTAACTTCGGATGCAACTTCCAACAAGTAGTGTTAGTATAACCATTGATATCAAAGTTCCTGCAAAAAATCTTGGGATCATTAGAAGTATTTAAAGTAACAAAAGGTTTTTTACCTTTCCCTTTCCACTTACCTTTGTTACTTGTTTGGTCATGTTCTTTTTTCTAATGATTTGTCAATTGCTTTGCCTTTTACTTTACTTCTCCTTAGTTCTTCTCATCATCTATATATTATGCTTTCTCACAAGGCTTATTGAGATCTTTGGGCTTCGTGGAGATCAATTTTATTCAAAGGTCAGTGTGAATTCCTCCAAAGTACTTGGTCAAAATGCCTTAATCCTCCAAGTCCATATTCAACAACATGGCCTACCTTTGAAACTTCGTAATATAGTCCTGCACACTTTGACCACTGCCTTGTCTAAAATACTGCCATTTGATCATTTGGTCAGTTTTATGGTGAATAGGATAAAAATTAGATCTAAGTAATTATTTTAATCCCTCCCAAGTACTGAGAATTAGAAGTTTTTTCTTTTCAAAACTGGCTAAGTGGGTTTCCCACAACCATCACATGACCCTCCATTTTGAGACGTGCAAAGATAATCCTTTGTAATTTAGTAACACTATAGAAACTGAAATATAATTCCAACTTGTCCTTAAAATATCTTAATTTCCCATTTGGTGTTAACTTTAAAAGGAGCATGATCTGATCTTATGTTCTCTTTTGTAGTTGATGTCTCTTCTTCATGTTCTTCCTCTTCATATCCCTCTTCGTGGATCTTCCCTATACCAAAATTCTCATCCAATGCTCGAACCACTAATTCCATGGAGTCTTGTTTCACTAAATGCTTAAGTAGAGGTCTCGGAATGATAACACACTAACTTACCTTATCATAGCAACATTGCGCCCATAACATAGTCACTGACTTTTATCTCTACTTCAAAGGGTTGTTGTAAGTTAGGAAGAGAAAGTAATAGAAAATGACTAAGATTTTACTTCAGTAACTCAAAGTATTTATCTTGTTCATTACACCATTCAAAATCCTTACTCTTTTCCGCAACTATTTGTAGAGGTTCTACAATTACGGAGAATCTCAAAATGAACTTCTACATGTACTATACTACTCCCATAATAATCCTAGTCTTTGTGGTACCCGTTGGTGTTGGTCTGTTGGTGACGAATTCCACCTTCTTTGGATCCACTCGTAGCTCTCATCCTCCACCCACGTGCCCAAGATAGAAAAGGGACTGTCTGGAAAATTAACATTTTTTCACATTGCATAATAGTTGTTTCTCCTTAAGAACTTGCAAGACTTGCTGAAAATGAGTTAGGTGCTCCTCCCATGTGGTACTAAAAAATAGGATATCATCTAGATAAATAATGATGCATGAGTCTATGAAATCCTGCAATACATCATTCATCAATCTCATAAATGTAGCGGGTGCATTACATAAACTGAATGGAATTACTAACCACTCATACAAACCATGTTTTTCCATAAAGGAAGTCTTCCATATATCCTCATCCTTCAATCTGACTTGGTGATAACCTAATTTGAGATCCAAATTCATGAACAAGTCGGCATGTTGAATTTGTTCCAAGAGATCATCTATATGGGGGTGTCGATATATATTCTTTAAATGTATCTTATTCAAAGCATGGTAGTCGATGAAAATTCTTCAAGAACCATCTTTATTCAGCACCATCATGATAGGCGTACCACATGGTAAGGTGTTCAGACGTATCACACATTGGTCTAGCAGTTCTTGGAGTTTTTTCTTCACTTTAGTACTATCCAACAAGGATTGCCTATACAACACGATGTTCAGTAGAGGGGATTCTAGAAACAACTGAATCTCATGCTCTACCTCCCGTTATGGTGGTAGCCCACTAGAAGCGTGTAAATATTCATGAAAAGACTGAATAATACTATCCAAATTGAGTTTTCCTTGGTTTGAATTCTCTAAAACTTCTATCCCATCTTGTTTATCCGTTTAACAAAACTAATTATTATATTCCTGAATAAGTTGTTTTGCTTGGTTAGCACTCACCATAGTAACTGTGTGTCTTACGCTAGTGTCCCCAAATGTTGTAGTTGATCCCATCCTTGACCCATCTGTATCATTTCTCCCTTATCATGAATATAACATCCTTGATATACAAGTAAGGACTACAGAAAACAACATCAAATGCATCAATTGGAATAACATCAGCCTCCAACACATCAATATACTCGGAATTGATCCCAAACTTGACCTTAAATCCTTTTGTTACATGAATTTCAACACTCTTCTTCACCCAACCCAAGGGATATGGGTGTGGATGCTCATAACTCTCAAGACCAATCTTCTTTACAAATGATTTATAAATCAAGTTAGACTAAGAACCAGTATCAACCAAAGCATTTACCTTATTTCTCTTGATTTGGATTTTGATCTTGAATAGTCTACTCATCTTCTATTCCTTGTTGTCCATGGTTGTGGTCATGGATCGAAGCCTCTCGTTTATATCAAAGTCATATTCAATTTCCACCTCCCCTTCTTTGTTCACAATTGTCATGGAATTATTTGAGTCCTTGGTTAAGTTCTTTGGATGTAACTTTGGATGAAACTTCCAATAGGTAGCTTCAATATGACCGTTGATATCATAGTTCTTAGCAAAAACTCTTAGGATCTTTACAAGTATTTAAAGTAACAACAAAATTGTTTACCTTTCCCTTTCCACTTACCTTTGTTACTTGTTTATCCATGTTCTTTATTCTACTAAGTTTTTGATTGCTTTGCCTTTGGCTTTACTTCTCCTTACTTATTGTCATCATCTAAATATTATGCCTGCACATAGGCCTTTTTGAGATCTTTGGGCTTCGTGGAGATGAATTTTATGCGAAGGTGAGTGTTAATTCCTCCCATGTATTTGGTTAAAATTTCCTCATCCTCCAATTCCATATTCAATAACATGGCCTACCTCTTAAACTCCTTATTATAGTCCTACACACTTTGACCACCGCCTTGTCTAAAATATTGGTATTTGATCATTTGGTCTAGTTTTATGGCCAATAGGATAAAAATTAGCTCTAAGTAATTCCTTAAATCCCTCCCAAGTACTGATAATCATAAGTTTCTTCTTTTCACAAGTGACTAAGTGGGTTTCCCAAAAAAACCAGCACATGACCCTCCATTTTGAGATGTGCAAAGATAATCCTTTATGCTTCAGTAACATTATAGTCGCTAAAATAGACTTCCAAATTGTACTTCAAATCTCTTAATTTCCCCTTTAGTGTAAAATTTAAAAGGATCATGATCTGATTTTACCTTCTCTGTTGCAGTTGAAGTCTCTTCTTCAGGTTCTTCCTCCTCATCTTCCTCTTTGTGGCTCTTCTCTATACCAAACTTCTTGGCCAATGCTCAAACAACTAAGTCCATGGAGTCTTATTTCACTAACTTTGAAGTAAAGGTCTCAGAATGATAACACACTAACTTACCTTCTTGTAGAAACACTACACCCATAGCTTAACCAGTGGAATTTATCTCTACTTCAAAGGGCTGTTACAAGTTAGGAAGAGCAACGTACTAGAAAATGACTAAGATTTTACTTTAATAACTCAAAGTATTTCTCTTGTTCCTTATACCATTCAATACACTTACTCTTTTCTGTCACTTTGTATAGAGGTTCTATAATTGTGGAGAATCTCATAATGAACTTCTGCATGTACTATAGTACTCCCATAAAAATCCTAGTCTATATGGCCCCCATTGCTATTGGCTTGTTGGTGATGGCTTCCACCTTATTTGTATCCACTCGTAGCTCTCGTCCTCCACCCACGTGCCCAAGATAGAAAAGTGACTATTTGGAAAATTCACATTTCTTTGCATTGTATAACAATTGTTTCTCCTTTAGAACTTGCAAGACTTGTTGAAAATGAGTTAGATGATCCTCCCATGTCATACTAAAAATAAAGATATCATCTAGATAAAAAATAACAGATGAGTCTATGAATTCCCGCAATACATCATTCATCAATCTTATAAATGTAGCGATTGCATTACATAAACTGAATGGAATTACTAACCACTCATACAAACCATGTTTTTCCTAAAAAGAAAATCTTCCATATATCCTCCTCCTTCATTCTGACTTGGTGATAACCTGAATCGAGATACAAATTCATGAAGAGTTTTGTATGATGAAGTTGTTCCAAGAGATCATCTATGCGGGGGAGTAGATATATTTTCTTTATGGTGATCTTGTTCAAAGCACGGTAGTCGATGCACATTATCCAAGAATAATCCTTCTTTCAACACCATCACAATAGGTGTACCACATGGTGTGGTGCTCAGATGTATCAAACCTTGGTCTAGTAGTTCCTGGAGTTGTTTCTTCACTTTAGTAATATCCAACAAATATTTTGTATACAACTCGATGTTCGGTAGAGGGGATTCTGGAAACAACTAAATCTCATGATCTACCTCACATTATGGTGGTAGCCCACTACGAGCCTGTAAAAATTCTTAAAAATAATGAATAATACTATCCAAATCTGATTTTTCCTAGTTAGAATTCTCTGAAACTTATATCTTGTCTTGTTTATCATTTAACAAAAGTAAACAAAATTGATTATTATTTTCCTGAATATGACATTTTTCTTAGTTAGCACTCACCATAGTAACTTGTGTCTTATGCTGGTGTGCTTGGATGTTGTATCTTATCCCATCCTTGACCCATCGGTATCATTTCTCCCTTCCCATGAATATTAAATCCCTGATATACAAGTAAGGACTTCTAAAAACAACATCAAATGCATCAATTAGAATAACATCAACCTTCAATACATCAATATACTAGGAATTGATCCCAAACTTGACCTTACATCTTTTTATTACCTAAATTTCAACACCCTTTTTCATCCAACCCAAGGGATATGGGTGTGGATGCTAGTACAGTCTCAAGAGCAAGCTTCTTTACAAATGATTCAGAAATCAAGTTAAACTAAGAACCAATATCAATGAAAGCATTTACCTTATTTCTCTTGATCTAGATTTTGATATGAATAGTCTACTCATCTCCTATTTCTGGTTGTCCATGTTGGTAGCCATGCATCGAAGCCTCTTGTTTACATCAGATTCATATTTGATTTCTACCTCCCCTTCTTTTTTCACAAGTATCATGGAATTCATTGAGTCCTTGGATCGGTTATTCAAATGTAACTTTGGATGAAAATTCCAATAGGTAGCATCAATATGACCATTGATATCAAATTTCTTGAAAAAAATCTTTGGATCATTACAAGTATTTAAAGTAACAACAAATTGTTTAACTTTCCCTTTCCACTAACCTTTGTTACTTGTTTGGTCATGTTCTTTCTTCTACTGATTTTTCGATTCCTTTGCCTTTTCTTTACTTCTCTTTACTTATTCTCATCATCTATATATTTTTCCTGGACATAGGCCTTATTGAGATCTTTTGGCTTCATGGAGATGAATTTTATTAGAAGGTGAGTTTTAATTCCTCCTAAGTACTTTCTCAAAATGTCCTCATCCTCCAAGTCCATATTTAGCAACATGGTCTACCTCTGAAACTCCGTAGTATAGTCCTGCACACTTTGACCACTGCCCTGTCTGTAATACTGCCATTTGATAATTTGGTCAGTTTTATGGCCAAGGATAAAAATTATCTCTAAGTAATTCCTTAAATCCCTCCCAAGTATTGACAATCAAATTTTTTTCCGCTTTTCACAAGTGGCTAAGTGGGTTTCCCACAAAACTAGTGCATGACCCTCCATTTTGAGACATGAAAAGATAATCCTTTGTGCATTTGTAACATTAAAGATGCTAAAATATAATTCCATTTTTTTCCTTCAAAGATCTTAATCTCCCCTTTGGTGTAAACTTTAAAAGGAGGATGATCTGATTTTACCTTCTCTGTTAGAGTTGAAGTCTCTTCTTCACATTTTTCCTCTTCATCTTCCTCTTCGTGGCTCTTCCCTATACCAAACTTCTCATCCAACACTCAAACCACTGATTCCATGGAGTCTTGTTGCACTGATGCATTCTTCTATAGATCTGAGATCACTTGCTGATGCCTATAGATCCTATCCATCATGGTCTCTAACATATCAATTCTATGGACCAATTTCTCTTCCTCCATTTGTCCCCAAATTCTCTCTTTCCAATTCTTCATAGAAATTACTGGATCAAAAGGTAAATAATCTTTACCTTTAGATCTTGTCACTATCATACAAATCCATGAATGAATACCATAGTCCTCGATAATTGTTGGCTCTAATACCAAAATGATGTGTGAAATCTCTAGTTTTGAATTGTCTACAAAATCACAATGATATTGTTTTTCTACTTTCTATTTGAAAATTCTAGTTTGGAGATAGTGAATAAAATTACTTTTTCTTTAGAACCCACTATTGTAGAGAAAAGAAACAAACTTCAGCTCATGAAAACCAACAATTTATCCTTGAAACCTCTAAAGGAGGAAAACCAGTCAAGAAGGTCAAAACAATTTTTCTTCCCACTTTTATTGGCCAACTTAAAATAAGTAGTTACAAAATTAAAATAAGTATGAAATTTAAGTAGATAATATCTCACACTTCCTCCCAATTACTTGCTTGCTCTATCTTTAAGATCCTTTCTTTTACCAACTCAATTCCAGCACTGTGAACTCTTGCTCACTTACTCTCATGATTTTTATATTCCATTCCTTTACTCCTCCTAGGTATTTATAGTCCTCCCATGTCCTTCCATGCACTGGAGAATGGGAAAGGTTGTGGCAGGGAAGGCGTATAAAGTCAGAAAATTCAAATCCATGTCCATTCAAGCTTCCATTTTAGTTTTTCATCAAAAGGAACAGGACCACCACCCTATGTAGACTGGTGATCATGGGACCACCTCCATGGATGGGTGGTGGTTACAAGATATCTGCCCAAGTTAGGAGCCGGTTCTGCAACTACTTCTCTGCACAAGGTACCAATTCTGTTAAAAGCAAACAGAATGTCATTTTCTCCATTTGGTGTTGGTTGATCTGATTAAGTAGAGTCATCTTGGATCTATATGGATCAAGAATTATATATATGATGATGTTAGCACTATGTATGTGGTTACTGTATTAAAAATGATATGTCATGTGACTATGGATTATGGATTATAGTTTATGGTTTAATAGTTCCATTCTTTTACCATGTATTCCTACACAAGTTCTACATGCTTACAAAACTTCCATATATATTTCATCTATGAAAATATTTTGTTGAGTATATATTAAGTGAATTATTTTCTTTCTAATTATGTTTGGATGCTAATAAATATAAATCATTTGATTAAATTCAGGTTTAATTAGATGGCTAGAGAGAAGAAGGATGGAAAGTGCAAGCCTAAAAATGTGTAGGAAATGAAAGAATATGAATAATTGTAGAGTGCCACTTATGTGTTCAAAAAGTTGTCAAAGATGCCTACACATGAAGATGAGGGTGTTAGATAAAAAGATGATGCTTCCCCACCATTGTGTATGGAATTAGAAATACAACTTTTGATGAAGAAGGTAGAGTTTTATACAACGAATGTGAAAGACTTAATGTGGAAAATTTTGTTTTTTCGATAAAAATGAGGAATTATTGGATTGAGTAGTAGATCTTTCCATGAGGAAGATGGAGTTGGAGATTGATATTGAAGAGTTGGAATTGGAAATTAAAAATTTGTAGACAGCAAATGAATCAAACAATTTTTTTTGATAAAATAATGTAGCAAGCTTTATATCTGCTCTTAAATTCCACGAATGCCACAAGGCCAAATGGAGGAATTTTTATATGAAGGACAAGGTGTCAAGTGGTTACAATGTACCTTTCAATCCCACCAAAGGAACATCTGATAAATGAATATATGAATTTGTTATAAAATTTCACTATTCATAAAGTTTTAAAAAATCGTAATTCCTTCTCCATAAGTGAACTCTAACCCTAAGCCTGAAATCACTAATGGTAAAGGCAGGGGTGGCAAAAATCCTGTTGGAACTGGAAAAGGAAGTAGGGTTTCACATAAGCACTTCTCTCCTCTACAAATTGTTTTCTTCAATATTAGAAATGGTGGCTCCATCCTTGGTGACAGTGGCACAAATTCTTCATAATAACACTCTTGTGACATAGGAGGTTCATGGCTAGGAGACATTATAAAAGGTGGATATCTGGCTGGAGGAGATGGGGTTACATCTCTAGGTGGAGTTTCTTCTTCCCTAGGATGTGCCAAGGTTCCTTCCTCTGGTTCCTCCATTGAAAATATTGACTACCTAACTCAAGACTATGGTCATCTTCCAACAAACCCTATGGATAGTTGAAGCCATGGAATGGCTCTTGTAGACCTAAACCCATAAATATTACAGGGTTATGTGATTATGAACTCTTCCTCCCTTGGCAAAACCATGATTAGAGGTGGCCAAAAGGTTACAAATATCTCTGTTGTAGGTTTTGGTGGCCCTATCAGTGGATTTGGTACTAGCTCCTTCAAAGAAGCATTGAAAGGTGCAAGATCGACCATTACCCATACTGAAACTATACCCAATATCACATTGGCGAGGAATTTATTCAATAAAAAAGATATTATTAGGAGCATGCTCTGATTTCTAGATTCAGAGGCCTTTCACCTAACTTGTAAGTCTTGAATTCTTGGATCTCGAAACACTATACCCCACTCATTGATGCAAGGTTAGATATATACCATTGTGCAATAAGAATTTTTCTTACAGTTTTACATTCAATATTTGATAAAAATACCATATCATCTAAGTTATGGGTCTGTTAACTGCATTACCTATTCATCAAACCTTGGTTCCCCTCTTTCAACCCACTGACTGAATCCTTTGGTTGTAAACCTGTTTGGATTAGGCTACCCCACAACTCCCTTTAGTTCTCTGAGTCCTGAATGTTTGATCTCCATTGGAAACATTATGGGACATATGCTTTTCATTGACTCTCAAAATACTGGATTTACCCACACTACTACTACCAGGATCTTAGTTGAATTGGATACCTATAAAAATATATCCACAAGCATTGACCTGAAAGTATTAAACAGAAGTTTGTCTCAATCATTGGATTATGAAGATATACCATTTAGATGTAGAAAGTGTTTATGTTTAGGCCACACTATTGCTAATTGTGGGATAGAAAAGTGCCAAACTGAGAGAAAAAAATTGTGGAAAAATACCCTCACAAAACATTTGGTCCTAGATGCCAAAGAGGATTTTTTCTCTAATCCCGCACTTACTATGAATCAATCCTAAAAACCCCTCTCTCAGAATTTCCTGTTGTTGGAAACAATGAAAAATCTAAAGAATTATCTCAAACAATCAAAGTAGTTGAACTAACTATGGCCAAGGAAAATATACCTCCTTCTCATTTTTTGATTAATTCTATTGATTTAATCCTTATTTTTGAGGAGGTTTCCGAAGGATGTAAAACAATGCACAAAAAGAATAAACCTTTGCTCAAGAATCCTATTTCCCCTGCTAGATGATTTGTTTTTCTTGATTTCCTAGTTATTCCTCTCTTATTTTTCTTTTTTTGTTGGGCTTCTATTTTTTTTTGCTACTATGTTACAATTGCTATTTCATCTTAGTTTTATTATTTTTTGGCTTCATTTTGGAACCTTGTCCTCTTCCATTGTTCTTATTTGTTATATCTAGCTTGTAGGCCTTTCTTTGGGGTGTGCTCCTAATATTTCAAAAACCACTTGGTTTTCATGTTTCATTTGGCCTTTGGGCTCTCTTATTACTCGGGGTATGGTCCCCTTCAAAACCATTGATCAATAGCTAAAAAAAGGCCACTGTTCATGCATCCTTTGAAAACAAAATATGCTTTATAAACATATATTAAAATTACATATATTTCCTCACTTTTTAATATGAAAAACTAATTTTTTGTATATTGTTAATGATGTGGGTTGGTATTTTCTGGTAACCACGTTCTCAAGTTGACTTCATTTCCTTTTTTGATACCTTCAACTCATTGGATGTTTAACCACATTCAGTCTGGTTCACTTGGAACAATCGGCGTCTTGGGTTTGATTATATGGTTGTTAGACTTGATATATTCCTGATTTCTAAAGCTTGGCTTCATTAGAATTTCTTTCTCAAATGCTTTGTCAATCTTGTTTCTGCCTCTGATCATTTCCCTATCTCCTTCAACATAAAATTCAATTTCCCTCCTTATCACTCTCCCTTTAAGTTTGAATCCACGTGGATGTAGGATCCCTCTTTCAGGACTCAAGTTAAAACTTGGTGGAATTCCTTCGCAGTTGTAGGAACAAAGATGTTCATCCTTTCCAAAAAACTTTATTTGCTCAAATATCAGTAGATTTCCTAGAATAATTCTTATTTTAAAAATATTTTTTAGGAAAAGATAAGGGTAGAAAAGGAAATTCTCTCTCTTAATTATTTCCTCTTCAGAAATGGTATGCATCAAGAGGATCATCTACAAAAACAATCCCTTCTTAGCAAGTTTGATGATATCCTTTTGAAAGAAGAAACTTATTGGAGGAAAAAATTTAGGGAGGTCTGGTTGAACGATGGGGAAAAAAATATAAAATTCTTTCATGCTTCAGTCAAATCCAGAAGAATTTCTAAGTATATTTCCTCCCTGAAGCTGGATGAAGACACACTGATTTCCATCCAACCCTAGATTAAAGCTAAAGATGTGTACTTTTTCCAAAAAAATTTGAATGATGAATCACATTCTTCCTTGGCTTCACAACTTCCTCTCTTGGCACACTCTCAAAAGTTGATTAATGATGTTGATAATATTGGGTTCATCTCCTTGTTTTCCAAAGAGGAAGTTCAAAAAATTATTATTTCAATGGAAAGGGATAAAGCTCGTGGTCCAAATGGCTTTCCAACCACATTTTTCCAAGAATTATGGGACGTCATAGGGGATAATATCTGGCATGTTGTTGAAGAATCGAGAAGCACTGGTAAAATTCTAGGTGTTTTGAATTACAATTTTATTTGTATGTTCCCCCAAAAAAATCTGACTGATAAGCTTGATGACTTTCAACCCATCTCCCTTTGTAATACCTCGTATAAAATCATTTCCAATGCCATCGCCTCCCATGTCATTCCCCTTCTTCATAAGATTGTGATGCAAGAGAAAATTGGATTTCTTCCTGAAAGATCCATCATTGATGGTATTGACATTTCCCATGAGTTAATTCACACCCTGCATTTTTCCTCTCATCCTGGTATGATGATCAAACTAGATTTTAGCAAATCCTATGATCATATTAACTAAAGGTTTCTTCTCAAATCCCTTCATGCTTTGGACTTTTGTAAACAATTTTGTGATTGGGTGTTTAACTGTATTTCTTCCCCTTGTTTGTCTATTTTTGTTAATGGTTTTGTAGAAGGTTTCTTCAGTAGTAGAAGGGGTCTCAGGAAAGGGGATCCTCTTTCCTCTTTTCTCTTCATTCTTGTTGCGGAAGCTCTGAGTCGTAGTATCAAATCAATGATCAGAAATGGTTTCATTTCAGGTATCTCCCTCACTACCAATCTACCTCCCCTTTCTCATCAATGTTTTACATTTGATACTTTCCTTTTCGGCTCTGCTATAGTCCCAAAATCTCACACTCTGTATAATATCCTGAATTCCTATTTCCTTTTTGTAGGCCAGGTAATCAATTTTCATAAATTTGTTATCTTCTTATTTAATGTTTCTCCTCGTATGCAATGTAGGATCAAGGAGGTCTTGGGTTTCACAGTGGGCTCCCTCCCTCATAATTATCTGGGAATCCCTTTATTTTTTTGGCAAAGGAAAATCTAGTTTATGGAATGATGTTCTCCAATCTCTCTCGTCAAGGTTACAATCTTGGAAAGGGAAATGAAATTATTTGGCTGGTAGAGCTATTATGATTAAATCAGTCCTTTATGCCCTTCCAATTTATATGTTCGGTCTTAACGATCCTTAAATCGATCTTGCTTAATTTCGAGAAGGTTGTTAGATCCTTTCTTTGGAAGGGGAACAATTAGGAGAGAAAAATTCATTTGGTCAAATGGGGTGTTGTCAAATTTCTGAAATCTTTAGGTGGTTTGGGGATCATGGACTTGGCACATCAGAATATTGTCCTTAGATCTAAATTAGTCTAGAAATTTATCTTTGATGTTAAGAAGTTGGTCTATGATGTTTTTTCCCATTAATATTTGGAGGCACTTCCTCCTAAGCTCATTCTTTCTAGTGACTATCTCCTCAAAGGTTCTCACATTTTGAACTTCATCTACAAATGTAGATTTCTAATTGCAGACTCAACTTCGTGGCACGTTAACAATGGTTCTTTGATAAATTTCTATGAGGATAGTTGGAATGGGCACTCGCCACTCAATCTTGATCCCTCTCTCAATTGAGTAATGAATGTTTCGAAAGTAATTTGGGGTAGTAACATTACTCACTATGGTCACCATCATCCAGATGGTTCTCCCATTTGGTGGTTGAAGGATATCACCTCTCTTGGTGTTTCCACTTTAGAAGTTTCCTCTTATAAGGAGGATATTTCCTCCAAAAATGGAGCCTTCAAAGACTATGACGATCTTTTGATTTGGCTTGGTTTTCCCTCGGGAGATTACTTTGTCAAAGAAGGTTATTCCAATATCCTTTCTCATTTAGGTCTTGGGGTCCACAACAATTATGGTTGTTAGAATTCTTCTATCCTCCCCAAAGTGGCGATGTTCAGTTGGCTGGTTCTTAACAAAAAAATCCTTACTTAATTGTGTAAAAGATCTTGAGGCTATGCAAGGCCCTCCAAATGCATCCTTTGTGGCATTGTTGAAGAAGATATTGACCATCTCTTTCTTTTCTACTCCTTTTCCTCCAAGTGTTGGCAATAGCTTCTTGGAAAATTTAATCTCACCTGGGTGCACTGTAATAACATAAAAGATAATATTAATTCTTGACCTACAATTGAGTCTAAAAGTTCCCTAAGTTCAATTTGGCTTGTGGCTCCTTTTTTTCTAATTTGACATATTTGGTGGGAGCGTAATCTACATCTCTTCAAAGAATAGGCCTCTGACCTCCCCATTTTTCTGAATAAATAGGAAGTGACCATTTCTAAAAAATTAAGTAAAACAAGTTACAATAACTCTTTGTTCACCTCAAAGGATGCTACCATAGAAAATTTTTGGCCTCTCATCAAAATTCCTAACCCCAGGTCCATTGTCAGGAAAGGTTTATCCCAAGTGGAAATTTTTTTGTAAAGGAAGCAAGTTAGATAGAGGACTCCCCCTCAATGCTCCTTGAAACTAAAATTCGAGAGAGCCTCTAGAGGTAATCCTGGGAATTCAAGTGTCAGGTGTATTTTCAAAAATGACACTGATCTTCTTATTACAGGAGGATCCTTTCCACTTCATGAATTTTTGTGCAATTTAGTTGAAGTTCAAGCCCTTTTAGAAGGTGTTAAACTTACGATTAAGTATGGTTGTGAATATCTTTTCATTGAAGGGGATTCTTAAATTATCACACATGTTATCTCTAAAGGATCATCCATTTCTTTGAACCTCAATCCTTTCATTCACAACATACTTGTTATCTCATTTTTTTCCCACGACAAAATTGGATCAGCCATGACCCTGTGCAGGAAAGAAATTCAAAAAATTGGTTCTAACGTATGAGCCCATGCTTCAAATCCAACATAAAAGTTACATGCAGGCTCTACAATGGAGTAGCTGGGTTAGGGAAGGAAGAAAACAATGTCAAAGAATAAGAGGCTTAAAGGAAAAGAAACGATGAAGGCTCAAAGTCTTCAGGATTTGTAAATGACTCAAAACGAGCCCCAAAATTTGTTAAGTAGGGACAGTGAGCAGAAGCTGCCTAGTGTCCAAATGACGCACCTATAAAGGTTAAATCCAAAAGGAATACTCAAACTTACACCAAGCTTCCATGTTTCTAGAGTCCTAAAATTTGCAACGGCCATTGAAAATTCTTCAACTTAGTAGAGGGTGGCAAGTGTCTTAACAACGCACAATCAAAAGTGGGACCCTGGGTGAAGAATCAAATGAGCGTGGGTTCACCACTTAGTCCAAATTAAAAAGAGGGATGGAGTGGGCCCAAATAATACTAAGTATAGAGAAATATCGCAAGACTCCATGTCTCTCATTGGTGCTATTTCAAAAGGAAAGTCTCGAGGAAGTCCCCAAACGAGTGTGGGCTTACCATGTGTCCCAGGGTCTGAAATGGGAAAAAGTTGGGGTTGAATATTCAAAGCAAAGGAAGGCCAATGGAAGGAACCAAGTGTTAGCTTGGCACTATTTCAAAAGGAAAGTCTTGAGGTAGTCCCCAAACAAGCGCCAAGTCTCCACATGTCCAGAGTCATACTTTTGGCCCCGCCAAGCTAGGATACTCAGGAAAAATACAAAGGAGCCCAAGGAGCTTACAAAATCTTCCATGTCTCATTATGGGGAAAATTCAAGAGCATAAGTAAGGATATGAATCTCAGGGATGCATGAGGCTGTGACGTGGACTCGGTACAAAAAAAATCTTCAAATATTATGTGCCCGCGACCCTAATCTTCAAATGGCCATATCTTTTGACTGGAAACTCAGATTTGGGCAAGAAAAGAATTTTTAAAAATTACTTGACACCTTATATGCCATGGAAACATAAAATATGATTCTTAACAGTCTTTAGTGGCTGAAAAATGTGAAAATGTATTCCAGGGAATTAATGCAGAATTCAATTTATTCAACTACCAGACTAGATTTAATTTGATACTCTAGGGGACCAAAATTGATAGATTGTAGGTGGATTTGAGAGGGGAATTGACTGATGGGGGTTAAAATTTCAAATTAGGATTCAATTCATATCTCAAGGTGGTTAAAGTAGGATTAAAATTCTTCCCTCCTCTCTCTCTTATTCTTCCTATATATTGTAAAGGAGGGGCATGTTCAAATAGTTAGTCATTGTTTCTCCTCTGCCCCCCTCTCTCTTTCTTCCTTACAGTATAACATGAAGTCTAAGCCTCCTTTCAAGGATCCATAATGGAATTTACTTGCCTCTTTCCCACTAAATATGTACCGTGTAACTTTTTGGAGAAATGGAATATGTTTTGTGATGCATATGTCCATCCTTGGCTCATTTTATTCTCTTCTTACCTCTCATCATTGCATGGTATACTGTGCATATTCTAATTTTTTTTCTAGGTTCTGAGAGATATGATAAATTGGTTTTGAATTGGTGTTCAGTGTGAAATCAATCTTTGGTCTATGGTGAATTCTTTCCACCCTCTCCGTTGCTCACCTCTCTTCACTTCAGGAAGTCAAATCTATGATTCAAACACTTCCTATTCTAGTGCATCACCACTTAGTGTAGGATATTTCACCCTCTCTCTCTCTCTCTCTCCACCCCTTAGAATGGTTATATTAGGATTAGTTGCATTCTTCTTACACTGTAACAACTTGTGGTAAGTAGATTAGGAAGCAAGAACTGAATTTCTCTAGAGTTCTGTCTCAATTTTTTACAACTCCCACAGCTTGAGAGATGGTCCCATGTTGTGCAACAACACTAAACTACCCACCTCACAACTAGGCCATTCGAGTGTCATGTGATTTTGCACTAACATTTTTGGCACGCCTAGTGGGATAGGTCTAAAGTACCTTACCACTTCATTTCATCAAGTAGATGTGTTCTTGGTGAGATTCATCCTTTTGAGGCACATATATAAGCACATCTAGTGTCTCCATCTGGTCAATAACCCATCCTCTAAGTTACAAACATTTTCCATCCATTTCTACTCATTTTTCATCCATTTTATTCTTCCATCTCTTTCATTTTATCCCATTCCATGAAGTTGTGATATCGTGACTTCATTTCCTTCTTAAAACCCACACTTGCAGCAACACCAATGCAATTCTCCTCTAATGCATTTCCTAACTCCCCCAAATCAGCATTATAATCAGATCCAGGACTATTATGCTTACCCATATGAGTAGGGTCAAATTCAGTTTGGCCATGGAGCTTATCAAAAACAAGGGGACACATACAATGGTGATAGCTATGTGGAGAATGTTGGTTTGTTGTAGAAGATTCAAATAATGGAGTCTAGCATGGTGCAATCCAAGGTTACAACATATATGAAGGCATTCAGGATTGGTTTTAGGACACACTGTCCATGGGGAGGTCCTTTTCCAAGACATTACAACCCATAAGAGAAACTTGACTTCATTGTTGAAGTGTTGCCTCAACTTACACTATGAATTGAGTATACTGAGTTGTATGAGCAAAGTACGAGTCAACCTTGTTAATGGGTAAGTCCACCACCTCCTATCTCTTCATTTTCTCTTTGTCAAAATTTATCATATCAGCATGATCAAGTTTCAATCCCCTCATATACTACCCCAAGTGTTAATTTCCTTTCTCCATCTCCTGATCTCCCATCCCACCTCAGTTCCTCTTCCCTTTTCCCTTCCAAATATTCATCCTCTCCAAACAAACAAGATGCTCCACCTCCTTTCCCACCACAAACAACTACAAATCTTGTTGAACCCCAACCTACCACTCCTCTTGCTTTCCCAAGTCCATGTTGGGAAGATAATCAAGAATCCAGTCAAGGACAATAAGAAGAGGAGCCCAACAGAAAATAAATGACAGATAATTTAAAGATTTGGGTTTAAAAATATCCCCTTAATGGTCAAGCCAATAGAGGAGGTCAAGGTTGATGAACCAGTGGTGGCTGAGACTAAGTTTTTAGCAGAGGAGGTTGACCATATAACTTTAGTGGCTCCAAGTGTGGAGCAAGCTATAGAAGAACCTTCAGTTCTTCCTCCCACTACACCCCCTTCAAGATCTAGTGTTGAAGAGGAGTTTGAGCTTTCAAACTTCATGTTTGAAGATAAGGGGAACCATGGTGAGAAAGTTTCATATCAGGAGAACACCATGGAGGAGGTTGATCACATGCAACAGGACAATAGGGAGGTAGATTATCTATCTTACTTGGAGGATTTATTTGATGTAGAATATCCCATGGAGATCACATCATTTTCTCCTCCATCATCCACCTTCTAACCACATGAGCCTATTTCCATGAAGGAGGGCATTCAATAAAATAAAATTATATCTCACAGCATCCCTCTGGAACCAAGGTTGGAAGATATAAGTCTTCCATGTTCTTCACAAGAGAACGAAGAAGGACAACCAGCTCTAAGTCCAGTTAAAGAGGAGCATATGGAAGTGACCAAGACAGATTCAGAGGCACTGAATCATGAGCTAGTTACATAAGAAAATAAATACCACTCTCCCATTCAACCTCTCCAAAATTATGATTTTTTGGAAGAGCCTGAACTCATTAGCTTCATGTTTGAATATGAAGCTTCATATGGTGAAGATAACAAAGATTTTAAGATCACCATGCAAGGGGGAGAGACCTTGCTACAACAGGACAATAAAGAGTTTGATTTCCTATCAGACTCAAAATAATGTTTTAATGAAAAGGATCCAGTTGAAATTGTAATATTTTCTCCCCCTCATTCATGCTTCAACCACAAGAACCTACTGTCATGGAAGAGAACGTGCAAGCCCAACTTGCAGTTTGCAATATGACTCCTGAATCAAAGTTGGAAGATTTTTTTCTTCCAAAAGTCACACCTGTTCTGCAAAGGAAGAGAAATATTGTGAGGCTATCATCCCTCTCACGTCACCCATCTAGGAAAATCAACAAGAAAACTCCATTCTTAGAGTTGAAATTTAGAGAAAGGGGCGAATTCAAAGGACTAGACTTTGCCCAATCAGATACTTGGCTTCATTGGAGCCAAGGGAGAATCCAAAACTAGTCATGCCTACTTCAGGGCATGAGGATGAGTATCAAATCACCAAGGGTCACCATCAACACCTCCAGAAGTCCAATGTAAATCAGCTTGAGGAGGTACTTTTGGTTGTTGTTGATACCTTGATGATTTGGGTGGAGGACCAACTTATTGTAAGTTTTTCACTCATACAAGTAGACATATTCAGTGTCAAATCATTTGCATGGATTCCCCTCTTGAGAAAGGGAAGCTACTTATCCCTACTAGTTATAGAGGTTTTTTTTAGTCCATCTTCTCTCTGGTTAGTGTAGGAGTAGGTTTAGGTTTCCTTTCAGTAGAACAAGTGCTTGTGCACACTCTACATGTCTCATTTGAGGCATGTATGATTTTGTCTTTGTAGAATAAGTTTTTTTCACATTGCTCCAAAGGTGCATGAGACTAGGATGTTCAGTATTCATGATGGAGATACCCATAGTTATTTGTAATAGTTACTAACTTCAAAATAAATTAAATACAGAGAAACTAAAAACATTTTCAAGATAATCTATTTCTGGGACATGCTCATGGTCAACAAGTGTAATAAATCAGGGAGCCCATTTTAGGAAAAAGAACATTATAAACTCTAGGTCATGAATCACGACTCCATGCCCAATGGATGCTTCAAGGTAACTGGTCTCTTCATCTAGCAAGTAGATGCCCCTGTGAGTCACCAAATTATTGTCTCAATTTTCACCCTTGACAAAAATTAGATCACCCATGACCCCGTGCAGGAAAGAAATTTAAAAAAATGGTTCCATCGTATGAGTCCATGCTTCAAATCCAATATAAAAGTTACAGGAAGGCTCTGCAATGGAGTAATAGGGTCGTGGAAGGAAGACTCAAACAATGTCAAATAACCATAGGATCAAAGGAAAATAAATAACCAAGGCTCGAAGTCTAACAGGCTCTGCAAATGAATCAGAAAAAACCCCAAAATTGGATTAAGTATAGAGAGTCAGCAAAAGATGCCAAGTTTCCAAATGACACACCTCCAAAGGTTAAATCCAAAAGGCAAAATCAAACTTGTGTAGGCCTTCCACGCGTCCGAAAGCCAGAAAAGTATACAGTGGCCATTGAATGGTCTTCAACTCAGCAGAGGGTGATACGTGTCTTAACAGTGCACCATTCAAAAGTAGGACCCTGGGCAGAGACTCAAATGACCTTCCATGTGGGGTCACCATGTATTCCAAATTAAAAAGAGGGACTTGGGCCAAAAAAATACTAGGTATAGAGAACCGTGGAAGCCTCCATGTGTCTCATTCGTGCATTTAAAAAGGAAAATCTAGAGGCAGTCCCCAAATGAGCTCAGGCTCTACCATGTGTCCCATGTTCCTAAAAAGTGGGATAGTCGTCGGAGGGTTGAATATTGGCCAAAGCAGAGGAAGGCCAGTGGAAGGAGCCAAGTATCATCTCGGTGCTATTTTAAAGGAAATTCTTGAGGAAGTCCCTCAACAAGTGCCAAGCCTACACATGTCCAGAGTCAAACTTTTGGCCCTGCCAAGCAAGGAGACTCAAGAAAAATACAAAGGACCAAGGAGCTTAAGGAAGCTGCCACATGTCATTAAAATGTTATTTTAAGAGCATAATTAAGGATTTTTGAATCTCTAGGATTTGTGAGGCTACCACGTGGACTCGGTATGGACCCTAGACTCCTCAAATATTATGCACTCGCAGACCGACTTAATCTTCAAATGGACATATCTTTTGACTAGAAACTCATATTTATATTTTGACACTGAAAATTTCTCGACACCCTCTACACCATGGAAACTTAAAATATCAGCCTTAATGAGGATTTAGTGGGTGGAAAATGGGAAAACGTCTTTAGGTCATTAATGCAGAATCTGATTTCTTCAACTACCAATTTGATCTACCATTTAATTTGAACATGCCAGAAAGACATAGTAGAATCGAGAGATTGTAGGAAGGATTTGAGAGCGGGCATTGATTGATGGTGGTTGAGATTTCAAGCAGGATTCAATGCATATCTCAAGGTTCTTGAAGAAGGATTTTAATTCTTCATCCTCTCTCTCTTATTCTTCTCTATATATTGTAAAGGAGGGGCATATTCAAATGGGTTGGTCGTTATTTCTCCTCTGCCCCCCTCTCTCTTTCTTCCTTAGGGTAGAATGTAGAGTATAAGCCTCTTTTTAGGGCTCTGTAATGGCGTTTCCTTTCCTCTTTCCCATGTGACGATGTACCGTGCGCCTTTTTGGAGCAATAGAATCTTGTTTTGTGATGCATCTGTCCATCCTTGGCTCATTTTACTGTCTCTTCTTACCTCTCATCATTGCAAAGTATATTGTGCATATTGTGATGTTTTTTGTAGGTTTTGGGAGCTATACTTAATGGGTTTTGATAGTGGTGTTCGATGTGAATTTATCTCTGGGTATGGTGCATTCTGTCCACCCTCTCCTCAGCTCACCTCTCTCTATTTCAGGCAGTCAGATCAATGATTCAACCACTTCCTTTTCTGGTGTATCACCACTTAGTGTAGCTCTCTCTCTCTCTCTCTTTCACTCCTCTCTCTCTCTTTCTCTCCCCTTGGAATGGTTAGATTAGGATTAGTTAGATTCTACTTGCACTGGAGTAGCTTGTGGCAGGTAGATTAGGAAGCAAGAACCGGCTTTCTCTGGAGGTCCATCTCAAGTTTTTACAAGTCCCACAGCTTGAGAGATGGTCCCATGTTGTGCAATCACACCGAATTCCCCACGTCACAATCATCCATTTAGGGGTGTTGTGATTCTGCACTAACAATACTTTTTTGGCTCGGAAAACTGATTGCCAAAAAATGTAGCATCCTTCATAATTTTTGAGAATCCAACTCTTTAGTGGATCTCCTTGCTCAAATCATGTGATCGATTTCCCCTCCACCATCAAATTTTATAGTGATCCAAAGGTCATGGGATGGGATTTTTTGTATCATTTCATCTAAAAGGAAGGACATTTAATAACAATTCCATGTTGTCTCTTCACTGAGTTTTTTGGGTTCTTAGTCATTTGGTCCAGTTTCGGCTTGCTCAGTGGCTTTTGGTTCCTCTTTTAATGGCCTTTGTTTATTTCCCCTTTGTCTATCTCCGTCAAACATCATAGAATTGGAAAATATAGACGTTTGAAATTGGATCACAATCGGTTGACACTGAGATCTTTTAGTATTCATCCCATGATGAAGCAATTGCCCATTGAAACCATCCTTGGTGACTCTTATCGGTTCTGCTCGTGTTATGCCAGAACAGACTCAGATATTTTTGTTTCTTTGTATCTTTCTACCTTCTGCTTCACATGTATCCGTCGGTCAAGGAGTTAATGGCAGTTGATGAGATTTATCACAAGTTCACCGAGTGGGTTTGCATGAAAAACTAATAGATTTATCTCTTCTAGATCCACTATTGTGGGTGGAAGAAGTTTATGAGCTCACTTTGGATTTAGGCAACAGGGCACCCAATGGCTCTATGGCCAATATCGACATTTGTTGTGTTGGTACCCAAACACATGAATCTCCCTCAGAAGCTGAGAAATAACAACATAACATTGACAAGAATATTAGAGGCAAGTAGAGCATGTTGTGTCTCTATTTGTAGCAAAGGGAAAAAATACAATCTTGCTCTTTGTCACTCAGATGTGGAGAAATGGGTAGCACCCTTAAGAGGATTTGATCTATTCTCACTAATTTATGGTTGTGCCTTTAAACCAAGGTGAGAGGACCCTTTTTTAGCCTATTTTTTGTGGAGGAAATGGAGATGTCCTTCATTGTAGAGTTATTGAGAAGACCTTGAAGAAAACATGATCAATACAACAAAATCTAACGTACTCATGAGTTGTCACCCTAAATAATGGAGATATTTTTTAAGCAAGGATTATGCTACTAAAGACAATGAAAAATTGATTGCTTCTGCATGTTTTGGTAACAAAAATTATGCATTTGTGCAAACACATGACAAATAGGGGTAGTATGGGTATGATTATTTTTTTTAAATGAATTTTGGTGGGAAGTGAGACCAGAGTAATGGTTTTGACTTACCAAATATTTGAGAGCTTTCAAAAAAAAGGAAATCTCGACTAACATAATGCTTCAGAACAGCTAGAATGTTGCTTTAACCAGAAGGTGTGCTTCAATGGAGGCCCAGATCAACACGTTTTCACACAAACCTTAAAGATCCAAAATGAAGGTTCAAATTGAAAGACTTAATTAAACACTATCAACCTATTATTTTATCACGCCTAAGATACCCTTAAAGGCTAACAAACAATCTTAATCCTCATGCTAGGAGTAAAGTGTTTTTAAACTTTTTTATCTCACTATCAAATTAAAGCTCGTTTGATAAATGAAATTGCAAGTACCACCAAACTATCACAAAAATAAGATCTTGTGTGATTCACAGAGATTTCAATGTAAGATTGTAATGGGAACAAGAAACTGTTTGTAGACATTCAGAAATAAAGCAGACATAATTTTTCTCAAAATAAAACACAGATTTATTCAAATTTGATTAAATTTATCAGCAGGGAAAAGTTTCTAGAACAATCTCAGAGCTTATCAATGGCTGTACACTTGCAACCACCTTGACATGAGTCCAAATTTAACACATTAAATAAATAAACAGGTTCCTCAGATAGTCTCCCAGAAAGATGGGATCTATCAAAACTTTTTCTCTTAGGAATTAGCTCCCGACCTCTAACACTCCAACATTCCAACCATTTGCATGACAAATTCATGCAGTTTTACTTGCCTATTTTCACTTACAATAGAGTTTTCCCCAGAAAACTAGAAACCCGAAATTCAAATTTCAACCTTTATGTGTTGTCACTCCCAGAATCATATTTGAAAAAATTTTCAGGTATGCAGAGGGAAAATCTCTCCAAATATTTCTAGCATTCAATTCTTAACCTGGTAAGTATTCTTCATCTCACGCACCATTTTTGCTTACTACTTCCTCCTCTATTCTATCAAATCTAATTCTTTGCGTGCCAAGGAAGGAAAAACTAGGAAGTTAGATCGAGGCCGATAGTCAGAGCACATCTTAATGGAAAAATATTTTTAGATTTTTTCCCACCAAACCAAAATATCAACAAGTCTCTCACATGCCAAGGAAAAAAAAATCAGGTCAAATTTGATATTCATATTACATCTTTAATGGTGAAATATGTTTACAGACCTTCCCCACCAAACCAGGATATCAGATTAATGTTCCTCTTCATTTGGCATGCAGGAGACTCTAAGAAATGATAAAATACCATAAGAATACGGATCCCTAGGAGCTTTGGAGAAAAATGGCAAAAAATCAGATATAGATGCACAGTTTCTGTTGATCTCTCTTTGAATCTGAACCGTCCACATGGGAGATCTGAGTTAAGATGGGCCTTGGGGTTCATTTTAACTTTTTACATATTTTGGAAGAAATACAAAATTTCTCAATTTTCTCCACTCCTCTGCCTTTGAAAAATGGGGCTGACACATGTCCCAATGTGGGTTCCAAAGGAACCGTGGCTAAATTCTACTATTTCACCGCTTTTTGGAAAAGGGAAATTTTTCCAAGTTTTCTCCATAGCTCCGCCCTTTCAGACTTTTAGTTTCTAATGTGGATCCCAACAAAACCACGCTTCCTTTTATAGTTTTAACTCCTTTTTCCACAAAAGGAATTTTCCAAATTTCCTTCAAAAGTCTACACCTCTGCCGTTGAGTGGACCAAATTTCGCCTATTCTTTATTAGGCTTGTAGGTGATTTTGATTATTTTAGTCTTTTAAACAACAAGGCACAAAAAAATACAAGTTACCCCCAATGGCCCGCCTCTCCGCCTCTTGACTTTTCAAGCTGCCATGCATCTCAATGGCACATCTTGAGATGGTTCCAAAAAGTTTAGAGACCTTGAATGAGCGCGGGAACACCATTTGTCCCAATCCGGCAAAGCTTGCTAAAAATTTGGATATTCTAGTGGAAAGAACCATATTTCCAATGTCTGAGATGGTTTTCTCTATCCGTTGAAAAGTCTAAGCAAAAAGTAGAGCAAGTGGAAGCCTCCAAGTGTCCTCATGGCACTTCTTCAAAACAAAACTCAAAGGCCGATCCACAAACTATGTGTGGTCCATCCATGTGTATTTATGGTGCAACTTCAAGATGGTCCCTAAAGAAGAGAACCTAAATGAGCATGGGCTCACCACATGTTCTAAACCTTAGAAAAATTCTGTAAAAATGTTTAAGTCCTCAGCAGAGCTGGTGGAAACCTCCACCTATCCCTCTGTTGCAATTGTTAAGGTGGGACCCTAAGATAGATCTTCAAATGACTGTTAGCCCACCACATGTCCATGGCCCGCCAAAACTATATCATTTGTATGAATTTTTTTTCTAAGTCTAAGAAAGGCAATGGAATCCTCCACATGTCCTCCCAGTGCAACTCCAAGGCCAAACAAAAAGGTGAGTATTCAAACGAGCTCCATTCCTCCACGTGGACAAGTTTTGGGTTAAAAATTCCCACAAATTTTTAGAGTTCCCCTCCGAGTTGCATCCAACCAAAAAGGGCCATGTTTCCACTGATGCAGAGATTCTATATTTGACGGGAGAAACACACCCGTCAAGCCTTAAAAATGCAGGGAAACCACTGTTTGAGCTTGAAGATGAAATTTTATTTAAGGACAGAGCATTTGGAAATGTTGCAAGGTTCACACATGACCCTTTGAGCTATATCTATTCACATTTCTTCATTTACCTGGGACAACAACACATGATTGTAGAAATTGGAAGGGAAGGAACAACCCAAGTTTTATGCCCAATTACAGACACCTTTAGATGGATAGGGGAACATATCAAAAAATTCAGGGCTTTTAAGTGAGCTTTGACCAAGGAGGAACCAATCATGGCAACCAAATGGAAGACAGAGCCTTCAGGTATCAACACATGGAGACAAAAAATGTTAAAGAGGCCACAAACTGAGGGATTTTAATGGAAAATAAGGTGAGCCAAATTTGACCACCAACATTGGCTCTGACTCAGGGATGGGCACTCCTTGTGAGTTCTACAAGAACCAAATAACATACCAAGTGCTAAAAACATCCATTAGGCAAAGGAGTCATATTGCAGAGTAGAAAACTAGAACCATGTCTTAAAAATGAATTGAGGAACTAGCAAAACTAGGTCACTGAGTACCAAAATGAGAAAAACACAAAAGACAGAAAGGAACCAACAAACTGTACACTATACAAATGATGCTCACCTTGATTTGGGGGAATCAATCCAGGAAATGTTTCAAGTTCCTACCATTAACAGGAAATTCGAGCAACTCACCATCCCAATCTTTCAAGAAGAAGGTATGTTCACCAATCCGAATGTCAATGGAGTAAGGGCCCATCCATAGTTCATCAAATTTACCATGTTTTCCCTTGTCTTCATGTCTAATATCCCACAACAGCACAAGATCTCCAATGTTGAAAGATCTAGGGAGTGACCTTCTTGTCAAATAACTTCTTCAATTTTTCTCTAAACTTCACATGCCTTTGGTGAGATACTCTCCTTTCTTCATCAAGTTCAAAAATCTAGTTAATGTGAGCCTCATATGGACTAACTTCTTGATCTTCCAGTTGTTGAATGAACTGATATGAGGATAATTGCATATGTAGGGGTAGCAGAGCTTGAGTGCCACATACCAGTTCGAATGGAATTTTTCCAGTGGCTCTTTTAATAGTAATTCTGTCAGCCCAAACAATGAACTTCAACTGGTCACCCCATTTCCTTTTGTTCAATTCCAAGGTTCTCCTAATGATTTTTAATAAATTTTTATTGCTTGGAGTCTACTTGTCCATTGCCTTGGGGGTTATAGTTGGAGGCATATGTAAAATTGATCCCATATTATTTACACATTGCCACCAAAGGTTTAGCTGTGAAGCTCATGGCATTGTCAGTAACAATTTTAACTGGACACTCCAAACCTGTAGATGATATGGTTCAGTATGAAGTCCATGACGATTTGGTGTGTTGCTCTCTTGGTGGGGATTACCTCCACCCACTTGGTGAAGTAATCAGTGGCTACAAGAATCAACTTATGGCCAACACTTGAAGGGTCTGAAATCTCACCAATGAAATCCATTCCCCACTACTTGAATGAGGCTTCAATTGATATAGACTACAAAAGAAGGGAGCTTGAAGCTTTCAGTATTCAAGAAAAATGTTGGTAACTCTCACATCTTCTAACCAACAAAGTTGTGTCCTTGAAAAGAGTTGGCCACCAATAACCAGCCCTAAGGATCTTGTGTGTTGTGACTTTTCCATCAAAATTCCCCCCACAAAATCCTCCATGGAGATCAGAAATTATCTTGGGGGCTTCATCTTTAGTAATGCACCTTAAGAGGACTCCCTCAGGGTTCTTCCAAGCTAACCCAAAATCAGTAATGACATATTTCTAGGAAGCCAACTTAAGATCTCTTTTCTAAATTTTACTCAAATACTTAGGGTAGTATAGATGTCTGAGATAAAAAATTATATCTTTGTACCACTCATAACTCACCAAATTTTCTAGTACATCCACCCTTCCTTCTTCTACCTCATTTACCACAATAGTTTATTGGTTTCTCTTAGCCATAAGTTTAGCTAAGCCCAAACCTCTTACCATTTTTTTGGTTTGGATATCCATGTCATATTCCTACAACTTTTTCACCCATCTACATCTTTGTCTTGAGATCTCAATCTCTGATAAGACATCCTTCACCATAGTGTGGGGAACATAAGCAATAATTTTAGAGCTCAAAATGTAAGGTCTGAAAACCTTTGTTGCTTTTACGAAGGAAAATTCTTGTTTGTCCATAATAGTGTATTTCAGCTCAGCCCCTTGTAGTGCCTTACTGAAAAAAGCAATTGGCCTCTCAGCCCCCTCATCATCCTTTTGTAACAAGATAGATGCAATAGTGCTCTCTGAAGTAAAAGAGAATATTTGAAAAGGCCTCTTATAATTTGGAGCTGCCAAAATAGGGTCATGCTTTAATGCTTCCTTGATCCCATTAAACTCCTGAATGACAGCCTCTTCCCATTTGATTACCTGGTCATTTTTTAGCATGCAAGTAATTTGAATGGTCAACTCCGCAAAGTTTGATATGAATCTTCTGATAAAATTTATCTGCCAAAAGAAGGACTGAATTCCTTTCTTGGTTCTTGGAATTATTACCTTGCTGATGGCATCCATCCTCTCAGGATCAATCATGACACCATCCTTTGATACAATGTGACCAAGTAACTTGGCCTTTTGCACTCTAAAATGGAACTTCTTTGGATTGAGTGAAATGATTCTCTATACTATCTGCATCTTTTCTAAATGTTGTAGGTGATCACTTCTCTTCCTGGAGAAAACTGTCACATCATCCTAATACAGAGAAATGAAGTCATTTACATATCCTGAGAATGCTACATCCATTGCTCTATGAAAAGTAGCTCCAACATTCATCAGGCCAAAAAACATCCTCACATACACATAGGTACCCCATGGAGTAGTGAAATCAGTTTTGATTCTCTCTTATTGTTTCACAACTACCTGGTTATACCTAGTGAAACCATCCAAAGTAGAAAGCAGACTCAGAATCATTCACTAATTGCAGCAGGTTACCCATTTTTGGTAAAGGATAATTATCCTTCATTGATGCTTTGTTCAGATTTCTAAAATCCACGCACAGCCTGATATCACATTGTTCTTTTTCTAACTAGCACTAAGTTTGCAACCCAAGAAGAATACTTTGTTGGTTGTATGATCCCTGCATCTCTTAGCTTTTTTAACTCATCTTACATCTTCATAGAGATGAGTGGATTAATCGGCCTCTGATTTTGTCTGAATGGTTTTGCATTAGGCCCGAGAGGAATTTCATGATGAAACAGATCCTCTTTGTATGCCTTCAACTCTGAATAAGACCAAGCCAAGTAATCCTGATACTTCTTCAACAACTAGACATAGGACTGTTTCTCGTCCTTGTTCATATTTCTTCCCAACCAGATCTTCCTTGGTTTCTCCTTTGTACCTAGGTCATGCTCTTCAATATCCCTTGAGGTTGTTATATGCCTGTTAATAATGCAATCAACATTATCAAAGTTTGATTCAAGAGCAACCAATCCTCTAGGGATGGTATTAGTTTTCAGTTGAATGATATCCTTTCCAAAAAAAGTCTCTTTACCCTCTGCAACACATACCATTGGCTCCTAATCAATACACTGATCAACAAACTCCCCTTTGTTCTGCAGAAATATTTTTACCTAAGCATCATCATCAAAAATTTTCCAATGTTTAATGTTGTCAATGATAGATGGCCTTGTTAACACTTCAACATCATATTCACAATATGGGGACATTGCACAACTATCAAACCGATATCCCAACACTGAAAGATTGTCTACCATAACATTGAACTTCCTATCATGATGCACAATGTTAAATGAATCAAACATCTCAATCAAGTCCTAGACTGCATGCTTGTACTGTTTCATCCTCTGATTCTTAGTGGCATACAGTTTTCTGATTTGTTTAACAATTAGTTTTGAATCCCCCTTAACAATAATGTCTTCAACATAGTATTTCCAAGCAATTCTCAAACCTAACAATATTCCTTCATACTCAAAAATGTTATTGGTACACTCAAAGTTAAGTTTGAAAGAAAAAAACTCTACCAAGCTAGGAGAAATTAGAACTACACCAACACCATTTCCAAATTTGGAGCAAGCTCCGTTAAACAACAAAGTCCATGGAGAGCCTAGTTATTCAAGATTCTTACATTGATCCATTTTGTTCTCTTTCCCATCAGCAAACCCAATAAATCTATCAACATCAACACTTATGTACAACACTTTATAAGATGCATTGTTGGGGTCTTTAATGAGGTGCAACATCTTCTTTTCCCCATACAACTTGACAAGGCTGCCCTCAATTGGGATGGTGGCATAGGACATATCCATTTGAACACTCCCACCAACACTTGTAGCCCATTTTCTAGACAACAACATACCCCACTTGGTTGGGTAGTCAACAATAATGACATCAAGTTTCAAGTTATTGCCCCAATAGGCTGCAAGTTATACCACTAAACCTTTCACACATCCCACCACTAGTACCTCTCTGGAATCCATGGCAGTGCACTTCCCATATGCTACTGTTACCTTGATATTCAGTTCATTCATAACTTCCAGAGGCATAACATTGCATGATGCCCCCGAATCAAACATACATTTGTGCAACATTCTATCCTTAATGATCAGAGTGGTGAAGAATGGATGCACATTTAGCTGAGAATCTACTAAGGATGTTCCCAAATAAACCACAGGTGGTTCATCTAGCTCTTTTGATGCTGGTGGTTCTTTTAGTTCTTCAATGATTGGAGGAGTCTCCACAATTTTTACATTTCTACCCAAGGTACTCTTCTCTTCTTTCAATCCAAAATACTCCAATGCCCTCTTCTTGTGCTCAGGAATCCTAACCAACTCAACAATTGGAACACTAACTTTGATTTGACTCAAAACTTGGGCAATGTCATATGGAGCAAATTTTGGCAAGGCAACATTGAAAGGGAGATTGACAGACTCATCAGATAGCACAGGGTTTTTGAGAGTTTGCGCATGAGGAGAAGCATGAATCTTGTTTGGGACAGTAAGGCCTTTGGAAGGTGTACCTTTCTTAGGAATATCTTTAGGAATATTTGAAAGCAATGGAGCTTTAGGTTTTGTTTTGAGGCCCTTCTCCTTTGACAACTCTACTCCTAGTATTATAATCCTTCTCGTGAGAAACAACAACGTTCATCAATGATTGCCTATCCTCCTCATATGGGATTCCTCCATCATAATTCTTTATCATTAAAGATCTTAAATATTCAAAGTCATTAGTGGGAAATTCAAAAGATTGTACAATATCTATTTGTAAAGTATGAGAGGGAGGAAGGAGAGGTGCCTGGTGAATGCAATCCCAAAAATCAGCAGCAGTTCTAGTTCTTATTACCTCAGTTGAAGTTGCTTCTTGTTGTGATTTTGTAGAGAACTCTATCATGCATGCATCATCATCAACTTATTCTTCTTCTTAGTGATCTACTACACATGGATCATGGGTCATGAAACACTTGTCACACCAATCAATTACATGTGTTTCTTTAACAACAGCAACTTAGGAAGCTAGAGGATCAGGAACCATTCAGTTTTCCCTAGCTTGGGGATGTCTATTTTTAGATCCCATGGGTCCCTTGCCTCTGTGATCAGATCTCTACTCATTTCTAGGATGATTGGTAAATCTATCTTGGCCTTGTTTCTTATGCTGACCTTGTGATATCTACCCAATTCCTTTCTCTTCGTGGGCTAATTTGTATGAGATTTCTTTTATAGCCCCTGCCAGAGTCTTAACAATGTCCTCCAAATTAGAAGCCTTACTTTATTGAGTTCTTTCCGGATTAACCAACTTCACACCTTCCCTCTTAGGAGGTTTCCCAATTACTTTGATGTTTTTCTCAATTTGTAGAGACATAGTAAAGGCCTGTCCCAGATTGGTAGGGTTTTTTTCCCTCAAGTAGTAAGCAACGTTCTTATCAAATGCATCAGAATACTTTATAAGACAAGATTCAACACATTTCCTTAAACTTACAGGAAATCTCCTCAAGTGTCTTATTGAATCTATTGTTGAAGTCATGCACTGACTCATTAGGGTTCTTTTTGATATTCTCAAATTCTAACAAAAGAAACCTAGGATTTGTTCTGTCACCATACTGCAATCTAAATGCATTATTCATCTCGGTCTAGAAATCAATGGAATTATCTAGAAAAGCTTTTTACCAGTCCCTAAGATCTTCCTCCAAAGTATGGATAACCAATTTGATATATACATCTTCAAATTCAATCTCACAATCTTCCATCATGTTGATAAAGAGATTTAGATGTTGATCACCAGTTATGATATTATTTCCTTGAATTTTGGTAGTCTATTTCTTACATCTTGGGGAACTGCATTTGGATAACTTGCCATCCCTCTAAAATTTATAGGACCAAAAGTATTCACAATAAATGGAGGTCTTGGGTGGGGGATGGGCCATGTTATTTTGAGGAGGTGACCTTGGAGGAGAATCAAACTGATAAGGGACAAGGGGTTTTTAAAACACAGGAGTATAACTTCCAAAATGGATATCCCCTAAAGGCTTTGTCTTGTGGAAATCCCTATTAACTTTGGAAAACACAGAAGCAGAATGAGAAGAAAAAATTTCAAATTCAAATGAAGGCCCCTCTCTAGATGAAGAATTTAATTCCAAAAAAAGACTACTTGATTCAGAATCACTTGAATGGAAATCTTCAATGATAGGCTGATCATCTTCATCAATAGAAACCTCTTTTCTTGACTGCTGATCTCCAACAACTCTCCAGGATCTTCTTCCTTCTGAATTTGTCTTTCATAGCTCTGGAAATAATGTCTTAGTA
Source organism: Taxus chinensis (assembly GCA_019776745.2). Classification (NCBI taxonomy): domain Eukaryota; kingdom Viridiplantae; phylum Streptophyta; class Pinopsida; order Cupressales; family Taxaceae; genus Taxus; species Taxus chinensis. The sequence goes on from CM034156.1 coordinate 614,017,849, forward strand.
GGATCCCTAGCGAAGAAATACCTTCTTCCTTCCATATTTGCAAAGTTTAGTAACAAATCTAAATTGACAGAGGTTAAGACATTGGTACTTATAAGAAATAATATCAGCATGGATTCGCCACTAAGGATTTCCACCTTAGTTATGAAAATGCATTAAGATATGATCCATCAAATGTCTGTCAACACTAGAAACTAGAAATGGAAATATCTGACCTCCATTTTCCAAATTTTATCAATGAAACCTAGTACAATAACCGTAGACAATTGAAATATTACACATAACACTTGTAACTTTGAACACTTCTTACTGGACTGTACACAAGATGATGTTTGAAACAATGTACTAGCACTTAGAACATATAAGAAATGTTTAACATGCCCTGAGTATGAACTGTAGTCACAATGTCCCTGACAGTAGTAGTGCTAGAAATGGTGTTAGTACCCAAATTGATACTCCCTCAGAAGCTGAGTAACATCATAGTTTTGACAGGAAGCTTAGAGGCAAAAAGAGCATGTTGTGTGTCATTTTCTAGTTGGGGAAGAAATGCAACTTGCTCTTTGTCACTCAGATGTGGAGAAATGGGTATCACCCTTAAGAGGATTTGATCTATCCTCGCTACTTTATGGTTGTTCCTTTTAACCAGGGTGAGAGGATCCTTTTGTAGCCTACTATTTGTGGAGGAAATGGAGATGTCCTTCATTGCATAGTTATTGAGAATACCTTGAAGAAAACATGATCAATAAAGAAAAATCTAACTCTCATGAGTTGTCACCCTAGATAATGGAGATATTTTCTAAGAAAGGTTCAAGCCACTAAAGACAATGAAAACCTGATTGTTTCTACATGTTTTGGTAATAGAAATTATGCATTTGTGCACAAAAAAGAAAAACAGGGGTAGTATGGGTATGATTCGTTGTTTTTAAATGAATTTTAGTGGGAAGTGAGGCAGAGTAGGTTTTGAATTACCAAATCTTTGAGAGATTTCACAAAAATGGAATTCTGGACCAACAAAATGCTTCAGAACAGCTAGAATGTTCCTTTAACCAGAAGGTGTACTTCAATGGAGGCCCAGATCAGCACATTTTCACACAAACTATAAGGATCCAAAATGAAGGCTCAAATTGAAAGACTTAATTAAACACTATCAACCTCTATTTTATCATGCCTAAGATACCCTCAAAGGCTAACAAACTAATCTTAATCGTCATGGTAGGAGTAAAGTGTTTTTAAGCTTGTTTATCTCACTATTAAATGAAATAACTTATGATAAATGAAATTGCAAGTACCACCAAACTATCATAAAGCTAAGATCTTGTGTGATTCATAGAGATTTCAATGTAAGATTGCAATGGGAACAAGAAACAATTTGCAGACATTCATAAATAAAGTAGACACAATTTAGCTCAAAATAAAACACAAATTTACTCAAATTTGATTGAATTTATTAGCAGGGGAATGTTTCTAGAACAATCTCATATCTTGTCAATGGCTGTACACTCGCAACCACCTTAACATGAATCAAATTTAACACAAAATAAATAAACAGGTTCCTCAGTATAGTCTCTCCGGAAAGATGGGATCTGTCAAAACCTTTTATTTCAGGAATTAGCTCCCGACCTCTAACACTCCAACATTCCAACCATTTGCATGAAAAATTCATGCAATTTATAATATTTTCACTTACAACATATTTTTCCCCCCAAAATAGGAAACATTCAAAGAACCTTTGCATGTTATGACTGCCAGAATCTGATTTGCAAAAAGTTGTCAGGTGTGTAGAGGGAAAATATCTCCAAATATTTCCAGCATTCAATTCTTCACCTGGTAAGTCATTCTTCATCTGCGCACCAACTACTTCCTCCTCCATTCTCTCAAATCTTGTTCTTTTGCATGCCAAGGAAGGAAAAACTAGGAAATCAGATTGAGGCCGATAGTAAGAGCACATCTTAATGGAAATGACAAAATTTTCATTTTTTTCCCACTAAACCAAAATATCAACAGGTCTCTCACATGCTAAGGAAAGAAAAATGAGGTCGAATCCCATAGTCAAATTACATCTTTAATGGTGAAAGACGTTTACAAACCTTCCCCACCAAATCAGGATATCAGATTAATGTTCCTCTTCATTTGGCATGTAGAAGACTCCAAGAAATGATAAAAAAAACCATAAGAATACGCATCCCTAGGAGCTTTGGAGAAAAATTTCAGAAAATTAGATACAGATGCACAGTTTCCATTGATCTCTCTTTTTGAATCTGGACCATCCATGTGGGATATCTAAGTTAAGATGGACCTAGGGGTTCCTTTTACGTTTTTACATACTTTGGAAGAAATGCAAAATATCTCAATTTTCTCTACCCCTCTTCCTTTGAAAAATGGGCCTAACACATGTCCCAATGTGGGTCCTAAAGGAACCGCGGCTAAATTATCCTATTTCACCTCTTTTTTAGAAAAGGGAAATTTTTGGCAAAGGGAAATTTTTTCCCATAGCTCTGCCCTTCCGCTTTTAGTTTCTAATGTGGGTCCCAGCAAGAACAACGCTTCCTTTTATACTTTTAACTCCTTTCTCCACAAAAGGAAAATTTTCCAAATTTCCCCCAAAAGTCTGCACCAAATTTTGACTATTCTCTGTTGGGTCATGATGATTTTAGAGCAAAAAATCAATGTTTCCCCTAATGCCCGCCTCCCTGCCTCTTGAATTTTCAAACTGCCATGCATCTCAATGGCGCATCTTGAGATGGTCCCAAAAAGTAGAGACCCTGAATGAGGGTGGGGACACCACGTGTCTCATTCCGGCAAAGCCTACTAAAATGTTTGAGAGTCCAGCGGAAAGTGCCATATGTCCAAGGTCAGAGATGGTATTCTCTAGCCATTGAAGAGTATAAGAAAAAAGCAGAGCGAGTGGAAGCCTCCAAGTTTCAACCTGGCGCTTCTTCAAAACAAAAATCAAAGGCCGGTCCCCAAATGTGTGCAGTCCCTCCACGTGTCTTTATGGTGCAACTTCAAGATGGTCCTGTTGGTGTTCATTTTGATCTCTCACCATTTCCCCTAATTTTCTTCTTGATGTGGATGCTTTGAAAGCTTTTACCTCCTTTTGAATACCTCAAATTGTTTGCGAAATCCATTTTCATGTTCCTCCTTGAAGAAGTCTTCGAGTTTTCCCTAGTTTTTGCCCTAATTTCTTCAAAATCCTGCAAGATTTTCCATTTTTGCTATTTTTTCTCAGACCATGGAAGCTCGAGAATGATTGATTTATATTTTTATGCCTTTGAAAATCCAAATGCATGGTTGAAAGATGCTCGGAAGCATGATCCACATAGTTTTGTTTTGAAAAAGTTTTCATCCTTAGCAAAAAATTGGGTTCTGAGCATGAATGGTGAATTTTATGTTTTGATAGTATGACGGGTGTCTTTTTCATGTCAAAATTATTCCTTAGCATTCAGCGGTCATGTGGCTTCCTTTGGTTGGTCAGGGGACATGGGTGAATGCTTTAACCTATCACTTTTTTCTTTCTCAGCAAAAAGGAAAATTTGGTCCCGTGGCTCCACTCATTTCTAGTTGGTTCTTTTGGTGCTTACATGGCTTCTTCTAACTGGATGGGGCATGGTGGGTTTTTTTTGAACTTTTCCTTTTGGATACTTTGGAAAAAGGTTTGAACTCTCCCTGCAGCCCCACCAGGCTCTGATTAAATAAAGTTTTAAGTGGCAGGGAAAAATCCTTACTTTGACCCCACAGGAGGACACGTGGTAAAGCTAATGGCAGAGATGTGGGCCTTCGGAGGTAAGTTGAATGTTTTTCCCTTTTGGAAAAATGGAATAAAATTCTAAAATGGAAGCGCGCCCCACCAAATCATTTTGAAACCTTAAGGCTTTTGAAGTTGTGCCATAACGACACGTGGCGAGCCCGCGCTCATTCAAGGTATCAAATTTTTGGGGACCATCTCAAGGTGCACATGGTGACACATGGCAGTTTGAAAATTCAAAGGGGCAGGGAGGTGGACCATCAGGGGAAATTTGGATTTTTTTCCCCTTGATATTAAAATGACTAAAAATATCAAAATGGCCCACAAGCCTGATAAAGGAAAGGTCAAAGCTTTCTCCACTCAATGGTGGAGGTGCAGACTCTCGGGGGAAATTTGGAAAAATTTCCTTTTGGGAGAAAAGAGTTAAAAGTGAAAAAGGAAGAATGGTTTTCCTTTGGGACCCACATTAGGACACGTGTTAGGCTCATTTCTCAAGGGTGGAGGTGCGGAGCAAAATGTGAATTTTTTTCCATTTTTTCAAAAGGTTGTAAAAATTCAAAGGAAACCCTTGATCCCACTGTTTAAAGTTGATCTTCCATGTGGATGGTCCAAATTCAAAGTAAAGATCAACGTCAAATGTGAGTCTGAATCTGATTTTCCCCCCATTTTTACTGAAACATGCCTGGAAGTGCGAGTCTTCATGATTTTTTTATATTTCCTACATGCTAAACAAAGAGGGGAGTTAATTTTAATATCTGAGTTTGGTGGGAGAAATATGGAGACATATTTTGCCATTAAAATGGTCTGACTATCGGGCTCGATATGATTTTACATTTTTCTTTTCCCGAGCACACAAGGAACCAGATTTGATAGATTAGGGGTGGAAGTGGTTGGCGATTTGAAGGAGGAGTGTTCTACTAGATGAAGGAGTTGAATGTGGGAGATTTTTGAAGAGATTTACCCCATGAGCACCTGACAACTTTTATAGATATGATTCTAGGAATTGGAATCGAGATCATGGTGAGCACTGGTGCATTAAATGTTTTTATCTTTTGGGGAAAAAGGGGCTCTGTTGTAAATGTTATAAATGGCACAAATTTTTTGTTTAAATGGTTGGAGTGTTAGAGGTCAAAGAAAATTCCCAAGAGGAAAATATGACAAAGCTTGTCTTTTTGAGAAGCCGTCTGAGAAGCATGTATATCTCTTTTGTATTAAGTTTGATCATGTCAAGGTGGTTGCAAGTGTACAACCATTGACAAGCTATGAGATTGTTCTAGAAAATTTCCCCTACTGATAAATTTAATCAAACTTGAGTTATTCTGTGTTGATCTTAAGTAAAATGTGTTTGTTTCATTTCTGAATGTCTGCAAATAGTTTTTCTTGTTCTTATTGCAATCTTGTATAAAAATTTGTCTTAAATCACACAGGTCTCAATCCTTGTGACAGTTTAGTGGCATCCGCAATCTCATTTCTCAGAAGAGATTTCATCTGGGAGTGAAATAAATGATTTAAAATCACTTTTCTTTCATTTCTTGACAGATATTATTTGTAAGCCTCTGGGTGTACCTCAGGTGTGATTGATCTTAGATTCTGATGTTTTATTGGGTCTTCTAACTCGATCCTTTGTGTTAGAATCTCATAGATTGTGTGAAAAAGTTCTAATCTGGGCCTCCAATTGAAGTACATATTCTGGTTAAAGGAACATTTTAGCTATTCTGAATTATTCTATTGTCTAGACTTTCCATTTTGTAAGAGTTCTCAGAGATTTGGAAAATCAAGTTTATTCTACCTCACCTCCCACCAAAATTCATTTAAAACAATTAATGCTACCCATACCACCCCTATTTTTCCTGTGTGTGCACAAAAGCATAATTTCCATTACCAAAGCATGCAGAAACAATCAAGATTTCAAATGTCTTTAGTAACCTGAACCTTGCCTAGAAAATATCTCCACTATCTAGAGTGACAACTCGTGAGAGTTAGATTTTGTTTCATTGATCATATTTTCTCCAAGGTCTCCTAAAAAACTTCATTAGGAAGGACATCTCCATCTCCTCCATAAACAACATGCTACAAAAGGGTTCTCTTACCTTGGTTGAAAGGCACAACCTAAAATAGTGAGGATAGATCAAATCCTCTTAAGGTGCTACCCACTCCTTTTCAAATCCTGAGTGCTAAAAAGTCAGATAGATTGCTTCCCTAGCTACAAAATGACATACATAATCATACTATCTACCTCTAAGTGTCCTGTTAAATCCATGATGCTTTCTCACCCTTTGAAGGAGATTAAATTTGGGTACCAACACAGTGGCACTGTTAAGGAAATAGTGGTTACAGTGCATATTCAGACCCTGGTAAAACATTCCTTATATATTCCAAGTGTTGTGTGCTAATTATTTCAATTCCCACACCTAGTGCACTAGCTTTCATTTGATAAATCTAGGTAAATAAAAGTGAGGACCTTTCATTTCCATTTTCTAGAAATATTGACAAGACATTTAACAGATCAAATTTAGTGCATTTCACAACTAAGGTGGAAATCCTTAGTGGCGACTCCCTGTTGATATGATTTTTTAATGAATACCAGTTTCTTAAAAATCTGTCATTAGTTAGATTTGTTACTAATATTTGTAAAGCATGAAGGAAGAAGGTCTTTCTTAACGAGGGATCCACTAGGACATTGTTTCCAGAGCCAGGAAAAGAAAAATCAGAAGGAAAAAATCCTAGAGAGCATCAATTGGAGATTAGCTTAGATAAGAAAGGGTGTTCAAATCTCCATTGATTGAAAGTGACTGGCCTATCATTGAAGACTACAATTCAAGTGATTCTAAATCAGGTAGCTCTTTGTGGAAATAATTCCAGCTGGAGAAGGGCTTTCATTCAATTTGAAAAGTTTGGTTCTCATTTTTCCCATGTCTTTTCTGAGGGTTGATAGGGATTTCAAAAGAGACAAGACCTTAGGGGATATCCATTTTGAAAGTTATACCCCTTGTTTCAATAGCCGGGGAGGGGATTGAGATGACTCTTTCTCACTCAGGGTCACCCCCTCAAAACAACATGGATAGCACCTTACCCAAGGGTCCATTGATATTCCCTCACTACCTTTAGGGACCTTCATACAATTTTGAGAGGACCCGTTCTGTAACCCGTGTTGGTCAAGGATATCAGGAAAGATCCTTCCACAATTTTCATGAGAAACCTTGAGATATAACTAGTGATCAAATACAACACATTTTATCAAAATGATGGAATATTGTCACACTAGAGACATGAAGATATGGTTATATCAAGTTGTTCATGGGTTACTAAAGACAATAATGCAACCTGATTGTCTCTACATAGCTTTTGGAAATGGAATTTGTTCATTCTGTGGACTACAAATGAGCAATGCAGGGGTAGATTCATGTATGGATTCATAGTTTGACCCTAGGTTTCTCTTGGTGAGAAGTTAAAACAGATGAAGAATCCTAATTTTACCAGTACATGATTTGAGATACAAGGTATATAAGATATTGAGAAGACTTTCCATTAGGAAAAGGCCATGTCAAAACATGTTTGATCAAATATTACTAATGCATTTGAGAAGATGTGCATATACTTGATGGACAAAATCCCACTAATTTACAGGCAGTCCTTCACACATTCTTCATGCAAATTCAACACAAAGGATCATCAAGACTCAATCAAAATTAGAAATCCCTAAGAGTCATGGCTAAGATGACACTCATAGGCTTAACCCAAATAATCTTTATCAACATAATGCAGAGGTAAAGTGATTTGGAAGAATTGTGAAGACTTTGGCATCACAAGATGAAAAATTTCCTACAAATTAGCCTAGGATGAGAAGGAAATTGGGCAGAGCTCACAAGGTCATCACAACGCAAGGCCAAGATCTTGTGTGACTCAAAGAGATTTTACGATAAGATTGCAATAGGAATGATAAAAGCTATTTGAAAAGTCCCAAAATAGGGATAGACACAATGGTATGCTCTTTGGATAAACAAAAATTTATTTAAGGTGCAGGAGATTCATCAGTCATGTGAAATTTTCTTGAACAATATTAGATGCTTGTTAATGGTTGTACCTTTGAAACCATATTGACGTGATTAAATAAAAAACACAGGATGATAATGATAGTGATTTCTCATGATGGGTCTATTCCATGAGTTTTTCTCAACAAGGGGCTTTCTTCAGAAAAATGATAACGACTGCCCACTTTTGGAAGAGTATTATCATTGCATTTAGGGTACATATTTCACTCGCTCACTCATACTTTAGAATTTTCCCCCTAAAAGATTTTTAATTTCCCAGGAATGACTTTGAATATTTACAGGGCTTTGTTGATATGTTTAATAAAAATTATGACCCAGGAAGCTTCCAGGTGGAATATAATCATGTTACTGATGAACGTTTCTGAGTCCCTCAAGTATGACTGGGATACCATATCACAAGATTTTGACAGTCTTTTTAGGGTCATTCTTTCATTTTTTCATGCCAAGAATATCCCTTACTTTTAGTAATTCTCAGGTGGCTCCATATGGCTTTGTAGACACCCATAATTACAATTCAGTAATTTAAAAACATAAATTGTGCTAACTATCCCCCTTCTTGCAAATTGGTGACATATCATTAATAAGCACTCATATTCCCTCTTATTGTTGTTAATTAATTACAATACGCTAATTGATTAAATCACCTATCCAACTAACAACTCGATTAATGATATTCTGTTAATTATTCACCCCTTCTATCTAGAATAATTAAATATTATTAATTAATTAGCTCTCCCTTCCATTTAACCAATAAATCAATATTTAATTGATTTAATCCCCTTCTAATAGCCTAAATCATACTAATATTCCTCTAATTAGCCTTCTATAAGCTTACATCTACCTATTAGTTAATCACATTTGATTAATTAAAGCACCCCTCCAACTCCCATGACTTGCTAAGCATAAATTAAACCCTTCCAAAGTAAGGTTACCTTTTATAAAGCAACCTTATCCATTCCTAATTATGTTTTACCTTTATCCCACATGTAAAGGGATGAAGTGTTTCCTTTAACCATTGGGCTATATAAGGAGCCCTCCTTCTACCTTTATACACACACCTAAAGACAAATGCAAAGCATATAGAAAAATAGAATAAAAACTTTCCTTTGTTTTCTTGAAAGTTCATCATCTTGAAGAGTTTAAGCATCTTTCCTAAGTGCTTAGGTCATATGGGAGGTGTCAAAAAGGTCTTGTAGCCCAACTTTAACAAGCCCTCATTCCTAGGTTCTTGGAATACCAAAGACATCCATTTTTGATTGCCATGGAGCCTACTTAGGTCCATTCATTTATTTTTTGTTAGAGAATAGAGGATTTAGATTGTTAACATTGTTAGTTTCAAAGTTTTTGTATATGATGAATGTTAGCATCTAACCTTGTTTAATTCTTATCTTGATGGTGTTTAGTATGTTGTTTAATTTTTGCTAATTAAAGCTATTTAGGTGTTAGTCTTTACTTATTTTAGCATTAGTTTAAAACAACTCATGCACACATTTTTTATGCCCGGGTGGGACTTACTCCATTGTCCTTTGCACTTAATTTGAAGTTTTTGTTGTTAAGTTTCATTTTTGGTTACCATCCCTCTTTTACACATATTGATCAAATTTATTTTTCTTAACTTGTTTTATTGAGTTTGCATGTGTTGAGTCTTCCTTGTAGGTATAAGGGAGGTGAAGTGCTATCAAAATTGGAATTGATGGGAAAATTTCAAGATTTCTCCATGTTTTCATTTTTAGAGCTTACTTTTTCAACATTCTACATGCTAGTTTTGTCAATTTCTTGAAAATTTTAAATTCTTGAGCATGTAGGTTACTGTTTGATAGTGCTATGTCTTCTATTTACATATTAATGTGGTGGGTTGCTGTCAAAATTAAATCTTGGTGAAAAAATTTCAGTATTTCATCATGTTTTCAGTTTTACAGCTTACTTTTTCAACATTCTACATGCTAGTTTTGTCAATTTCTTGAAAATATTAAATTCTTGAGCATGTAGATTAGTGTTTGATAGTGCTGAGTCTTCTATTTACATATTAATGTGGTGGGTTGCTGTCAAAATTAAATCTTGGCAAGAAAATTTCAAGATTTCATCATGTTTTCATTTTTAGAGCTTACTTTTCATCGTTCTACATGCTATTTTTGGAAATTTCTTGAAAATATTAAATTATTGAGCATGTATGTTAATGTTTGATAGTATTGAGTCTTCTATTCATATATTAATGTGATGGGTTGTTGTCAAAATTGAATCTTGGTTGGAAAAATTTGACCATTATGTAGATTAAGGGATGTTTTTATTGACATTTTTTGAGTGCATGTCAAGTGCATACCGGTGAGCATAAGAGCATATGCATAATCCATCTTCCATATGCCATAAATTTTTCTCCCGAACTCAAAATGAATGTATTTTTGTTGCGTTGGAAAGGTATTGAAGTTAACTATACTTACAGAAATTATAGGATTTTCTGTTAGTTTAAAACTAGTCATTTTCAAATATGTCTAATGTTTTGATGAATGTTGTATTTCCATGCTTACTTTATTTAGAAAAAATCATGTGTATGCTCTTCTCTTGCACATTTTGGTGATCTTGAGAATCAAAAACAACTTTGATCTCTATATTTTTAACATTGGGATTAAACTTGGAAATTTGATTATTCATATTGCTTAATGGAATGAACCTTTTACAAAGCATTTTTCAATGGTCCTTTGATTTGAAGTTTTCCATTTCTATATAGTTGGAATAAAGTTTGTGTATGCTCTTCTCTTGCACCTTAGGGTGATCTTGAGAATGAAAATCAACTTTAGTCTTCATTTTATAACAATTGGTAAATTGGAAACTTCATCTTTCACTTTTGGTTTAAGGGAATGAACAATTATCAAGCTTTTTGTATGGTTCATTAATTGCAAAAATTTCTTTAATTTTTAGTTGGATTATTTGTTGTGTATGCTCTTTTCTTGCATCCTTGGATGATCTTGAGAATTAAAAGCAACTCTTAATCCTCTTTTAGATAATTTTACTTTCTTGGAGAACTACTAATGCTTGAGTGCAAGACCTAAAAATGCTTGTCAAAGAAAGGAGGAATCAAAACGAAGTCAAAAAGTTCTAATATAGTTGTCATACAGGTTGCCAAAAGGTGTTCAAGCAAACTACACCTAATTAAATAAGATAAAATGAAAAACATATTCACAACACTATATTTCATGTTTTGGAAAAGGGCACGTCCCTCTCCACTCAGCTAGAACATAACCCCTTTGGAATAATGCCTTAAACTACAACAATGGGGGTGGTTCTAGGAACCCCAAAGTAGTCCAGGCAACAGGAAACCTTGTGGACGAAATGGGAAGTGCTCTGCACTACCTATCTGACTAGTGATTCCTTTGTGAGATAGAGTTACAAGTTGTCCATTGTGGCGAACCCTTTTATAGTACACGATGGATGCATTTAGTTGCCCACTATGCTTGAAGGGGGTAAAGTAAATTTGAGATACTCCCAAGACTAGTCAGTGGGACTATTTGCACAAATCATCGCTCGCTCGTGGATAATTTTGTAACACCTAGCACAAGAGAACCACCTAGGAAAATATTCTTTGGCCAGGATCCCACTTTGACCACTTTAAAAAAACAGTGTTGAGTTGTGAGCCATCTTTGCATCATGAAACATGTGACGCGTTACTTTTCACTTATTTTTTCACTTACCCTAAGATAAGGTTAAACTCTGCCAAAGTGAAGACCAGCATTTTTTTGTCATCCCCATTCTTGATCTACTTCCTTCACATTCTTTTGATGCTTTGTTGATCAAAAGAAGGTGTGAATAGCTCTGTGTTACCAATCGATTGTTTCTGCTCACTTTTTTGTTCGTTTACGGTGATCCATGTTTGTGGCTGGGTTAGTTAAACGTCTAAAGTGAGTGGAGGCGTTTTCACGTCATTTGGTAGCCATTGTGATCTTGATACCCACGTCAAGATCGTCATTGTAGTTAGGCGTGGTTCATCACTGCGGACTTCCATAGAGGAGTTAGTTTGTTTGTCTCGTATCATTACAATTTCGATATTTACGTCTTGTTTCTTGTAAACTCGACATAAATACCTATATTGTACGGTTACGCTGCACACATTCTTAACTATTCCTAGCTATACTTTGAACTTTTTTTGTTCAGTTTTATTACCTACCTCGATTTCAAAAGGTGTTAGGAACTACCATTTGTGCGTGTCATATCAATAACACCTCGATATCAATACTCCACTTTCTTGCAAAGTGGGTTAACATATCTTGGTGATATTGTTGTGTCATTCGCAAATCGTAATTGACACTTTTTGAGATATAGGTCTTAATCAGACTTGAGCTTGCTCATCGTATATCTTGATTGGGAGATCGCATTTAACTTCATGTATTTACTTACGTTTTGTTCATTCCTTTGAACTTGGCATAAGTGGAGACATCTTGTTAATCATCTGGCGTCGTAAATTACTTTAAAACGTAATCTAGGAGGTACTTCATTTGATTAAGTTTTGATACCAAACGATTGTTTCATTGGTGACTTTATCATTCTATCACATTGGTATTCTCACACTGTTAATTTACTCTTAACACGTACATCTTGTGTTTCACTTAGGGGTAGTCATTGAATTTTGAACAAATCTACAACTTACCTTAGTGAAACTTATCACGAAAACATGGCTCCTAAGATGCGTCTAGGGTTAAAAAAACAAACATATGAGGAACAACAGGCACAAGCTTGGGAAACCTCTAACAGACAAGGGTCAAACCCATTTATCGGACACGATCTAGGACCACTATTTTCTGCAGAAAAGGAAACAGAAGAGATGGTCGATCATAGTGGAAATGAATTAGAATCACCACACGCAAACTTTGATTTTGACCCCACTCTACTAGATGAGTTTCTCCTTAGAAACAAAGATAGAGTTTTGGCACGGGTCATGGAATTAGGGGCCAAATTGCCCATTGAGAAGGAACCAATACTACAAACAAATGACACTACTAAGGAGGAACACCCCCTTATCAATATGGAAGATATTTTAACAGGCGGACATGCTTCCACTTCTTATGTAGAAAATGATAAAGTGGTAGGGCATAGAATACCCCTCATCAAAGTGCCACGAAGAAACAAGATAGAACATGAGACAGGGGAAGAACCTCCACAATACGAAGAGGAGGAACCTTTAGAAGAAGAAGACACAAACCAAGTCACAATCCAACAACAACTCAGTACCTTAAGCCGACAACTAGCTTTGCTTACTTTCCAAGTACAGAAAGACACAAACAAGAATGTTCAAAAGTCAAAGCCTAAGTTTAGGATCCATGAACTCCATCGAGAAAACCAAGGAGAAGAAGACACAGGGTATCATCATGTACACATCCCCGTTTCTCCCACTAAAGAACAATTGCTCGCACAAGAAGTACAATCTATGAAAGCAACGCTTGCGAGCATACAAGAAAGCAATATAGGGAGTATTAGGAAATACCAATACGAAGAACTATGCCCCTATCCTTTTGACAAGACAATGACCCTTCAACCCTTTCCAAAGAAATTTGATATGCCAAAGTTCGACAAATACAAAGGAAAGGGAGACCCAAGGGATCATGTTAAAGATTTCTACATGGCATGTCAAGAGGTGTCTTATAGTGATAATTACCTCATCAGACTTTTTCCTAAGAGTCTCGGAGGTCAAGCATTAGAATGGTTTACGCGCTTGCCACGAGGATCAATTTTCACCTGGCCAGAATTGGCGGAAAGATTCGTGCGTCATTTCTCATATAACATAGAGAGTGACGTCACCATGGCAGACTTGTGCAGCACAAAACAACGCCCAAATGAGACCTTCGCCAGCTTCCTCCAACGATGGAGAGGGATAGCTAGTCGCTTCCCTTGCGCTTTCCCTGAGAAGCAGCTAGTCAGTATTTTCGTCCCTAATCTCAACCCAGATATAGCTTTCCACCTCCAAATGCATTGTGTCCGCACCTTTGAGGAGGTTATCGAGAAAGGGATTCAAATAGAAAAGGCCCTCATTGCCAAAGGCACCCTCAAAACCCAATCTAAAGACAACCAAAGTGTCAAACCCGCTGAAAAGCCAAATATCTTTAACAAAAACAAAAACGTGGTGGGAGACGGAATCACTGATTCCAAACGTGTTCAAACGGTCCAAACCAGTCAACCTTTTAAACTAACCAAGGGCCCAATTCAACCACCACCAAAGCGAAGAACATTCACCTCCCTCAATGAGCCGTTGTCTGTCATACTAAAACAGTTGGATGCGGCCCACATGATGACCTATCCTACAACACAACCGTTCGATGACAATGCTCCTAAACCTTCATGGTATAAGGAGCATGAATACTGCGAAATGCATCGCGTTAAAGGTCATAAAACAGACAAATGTTTGCGACTTCGCCACTATATTCAAGACCTCATTGACAACGGGGAGATAGAGGTGGATAACCCTAGCCACATGCAAACGCCTAAGAAGAAAATGGGGATTTATAAGGAACCATTCCCCAAACATGATAAGTCGGAAAAGGAAAAACCAGATCGGGGAGAGTCATCCCAAACCTATAAAGCCACGAATTACTTGTATACCAAGAGAGATAACAATCATTACGATTCACTTATCGGATGTATTCGCTCCCCTACTGACCGTGTCAATACCATCCGAATCAAGGGAAAGGACTGCGCTGCGGTAACAAGGCGTGCCCACCTCTTGATTCCAGAACCCTCTCTGTTGACCCCGCAAACTGGTAAATATAACCTTTTAGAACAACTTGAGAAGACACCTGCTAAGATCTCGATCTTAGATCTTCTCAAGATATCCAATGTGCATAAGGAAATTTTGTATCAAACTCTTCAGGGGTCGGGAGTGCCTTTAGAAGTTGATCCTGCATACCTTCAAGCCGCGGTGGCAAATATTGCACCCAGTGAGCATCTCACTTTCAACCATAGGGAGGTCCCTACTGAGAATCCTACACATAATCTTCCCTTATACATTGAGGTAGTTGTCACCCGCAGGAAAATCAAACGGGTGCTTGTGGACAATGGATCAGGATTGAATATTTGCACGCTTAAGTTGGTCAAACAATTGGGACATACAGAGGTAGATCTTGAGTCCCATATCATCACTATCACCACATACGACAACGCGGAAAGAGAGTCAGCAGGCACCATTACGCTACCAATGGAGGTGGGCCCCACTTGCCATCAGACAAAGTTTCACGTCTTAGACTTGGAACTTCCATATAATATGCTTCTAGGCTGACCATGGATCCATGCCATGCAAGCAGTGCCATCAACATTTCATCAATGCATCAAGCTGAAGCATGAGGGACATACAATAACAATACCAGGAGACTCAGAGCCCTTTCCTCATTGTAGAGCTCTTAGTAGCTTTACACGAAAGGGTACATATGCATGTCCCTCCACAGATATAGCTGTCCCTCTTCATTCTGAGGCCATGGAATCTCGAGTAGATTCAAATTCTCTTCGTTCTTGCACTCATGGGGCATCTACTTCAACATCTCCATTTAATTCATGGGAGATGAAAATTCTGGAATGTGGCTGTGGGGAGTATAATGTACAACAAGCGCTCTTGGTTTCAGACCTCTCCTTGTCGCCCAAGACTAGAGGTCGACCTAACTACTGCTTGAAGAGACCTAGAGAGGAACATACTATTGGGTCGTTCCTACCTGGAGGCTTGTTAGCTGAGGAAAAATTACTTGATCCACCTACTACTTGGGTCCCTGAGGACACTCAGCCATCTTGTTATCAAACCCCAGAATATGAAAAATCTAGTAGAATGATGTACTCCATGGGCTACAAAGGCCTAGGATGTGGGAGGAATGAACAAGGACAAAGAGAACCAGTCCCTCTTCCACATTTCAAAACAGAAAGATATGGCATTGGGATTCACCCTTATGGAGCACACCCCAACGATCAAGATGTGACTTGTTCTGAGCATGAGGATAGCTCCGATTATCTAGACAGCGATACGGATTCCTGTTGTAGCCAATATGAGGATCTGGCCTCCACGAACCTTTTCATGAATAATGCTGTCCTAACCATCACCCCCAATGAACCAACCCTTGACCTTGTATACCCCTCCCTTGTTGAATGGGACCAACAACGTCACGTGCCACTAGATTTATTCGAGAATGACGAGGCTATTGCAGAGTTCATGGGCATAAGGGATACAATTCCCATTGGAGATCACAAGAAGGGTTTCTTTATCGACTTAGACACCTGCGCCTACTTCGGCGAGGAGGCTAAACTTTGTGGTCAGAAAAATTTAAAGAAAAGCGAGGGCAAGAGTTCTAAAGAAAAGCCTCGGCAAAAATCAAAGTCCAAGTCACACAGTGAAAACCTCTTTGAGGCATTGGCTGACAAACAAATAAGAAAATCAAAGGACAAACAAAGTGACCACGCCAAGGATGAAAATCTTGTAGAGACATCCTTGGATGAAGATCTCAACCTACCTCCCGATCCCACGCGTATGGAGGATTATCAAAATTGTTAGTTGAAGAAACCATTGATGTTAATATTGGTACTAAAGAAGATCCCAAGATAGTAAAATTGGGAGCATCACTCTCAGCCAGAGAACAAAAGACGTTCACTATGCTACTGCGAGAGTTTATTGATGTGTTTTCATGGTCTTACAAAGACATGCCCGGCTTAGATCCAACTTTGGTCATGCATAACTTGGTTGTGCACGCAGACGCTAAGCCTATCAAACAAAAGCTTCGAAAGATGCACCCAAGAGTGGCCTTGTTAGTTAAAGAAGAGTTGGAAAGGTTGCTTGCAGCAGGATTCATCAGGCCAATTGATTATTCTGAATGGATATCGAACATTGTTCCTGTCCAGAAGAAACCTATTGGTATCCGAATTTGCACAGATTTTAGGGACATCAATAAAGCTTGCCCTAAAGATGACTTTCCGTTGCCCAACATTGACATGATTGTTGACTCAACCGTAGGGTATGAAATGCTATCACTTATGGATGGCTTTTCGGGTTATAATCAAATTAAGATCACTGAGGAAGACCAACACAAAACAGCTTTCATAACTCCTTGGGGCACCTTCTGTTATCAGGTGATGCCATTCGGCCTTAAGAATGTGGGAGCAACTTATCAGCGGGCCATGACAGTAATATTTCACGATATGATTCATGACATCATGGAAGACTATGTAGACGACATCCTGGGAAATTCCAAAACAAGAGAGGAACATCCTATCATTTTGCGGCGTATCTTTGAACGCCTACGTGAATACAAAGTCAGGCTAAATCCAAAGAAGTGTGTCTTTGGTGTGCTATCTGGGAAACTATTAGGCTTCATTGTGTCAAGACGAGGTATTGAGGTAGACCCTGCTAAAGTATCTGCCATCACAGAAATGCCTCCACCTGAGAATATCAAGCAACTGCGTAGCTTGCAAGGGAAAATTCAAGCCATTCGCCGCTTTATCTCCCAGCTTGCAGATAAATGTCACTCATTCACTCATTTGCTTAAGAAGGACATCACTTTCATTTGGGGACCTGAGCAACAACAAGCCTTTGCTTTGCTTAAACAGTACCTGGCTAATCCACCTGTCCTCATGCCTCCCACTCCGGGAGAACCACTTTTGCTCTATATTTCTGCTACGCAATATGCTATTGGTGCACTGCTCGCCCAATATGACCTTCGCCATAAAGAGAAAGCAGTGTATCATCTGAGTCGCACCCTCATCGCCTATGAATGTAATTATCCTCAGATTGAGAAGGCTTGCTTGGCTGTTGTTTTTACCTTTCAGAAACTTCTCCATTACCTACTAAATACTAAGACCAAGCTCATATCCAAGGTCGACCCACTCAAGTATTTGTTGTCCAAACCTGCCCTCACAGGTAGAATGGCTAATTGGATCATTCTACTCATTGAGTTTGATATAGAATTGTGCATCAAAAATCAATTAAAGGACAAGTACTTGCTGACCAGCTAGCGGAAGCACCTTTGCAAAGCATAGAACCTTTGAGTCTAGATCTGCCAGATGCATCTTTGCTCTACATTGAAGAATCTATCGTATGGCAGATACATTTTGATGGATCTTTTACGTTTCATGGTTCAGGTGCAGGAGTGGTCCTTATTACTCCTTCAGGTGATCCTATACCACAGGCTTTCCACCTGGCCTTTCCCTTGCACAAACAACATTGCGGAATATGAAGCACTCATTGCAGGGATGAAGCTAGCCATCAAGTGGAATATTTAACATGTGAAGGTTGTAGGTGATTCACAGCTAATCATCAAACAGGTTAATGATGAGTATAAAGTTAAGGATGACAAGCTCATACCTTATAAGAAGTTGGTGGAAACTCTGAAGGAGTATTTTGTGCGCATTACCTTTGAGCAAATCCCAAGAGCGCAGAATAGATCGGCAGATGCTATGGCAACGGTGGGATCTATGCTTCGTATTCTGCCAGGGAACAATGATATGCCATTCTTCGTAGAAAATCTACGCCAGCCCGTGTATGACATGCCAAAATCTTGCTTGGATTGTGAGGTTGTTGGTCCCCATTCACCATGGTATGAACCCATTTTCACCTATCTTAAGGATAGTACATTCCCTCCCAAAATCTCCCGCTCTGAAAAGCAGAGCCTAATTCGCCAGATAGCCCGTTACAACCCTGTTAGAGGTACACTTTATCGTCGTGGCTACGATGGGAATCTATTACGTTGTCTGGATGTGCCGGGGTCAATCCAGGCAATTAAAGAAGTACACGAAGGAGTATGCGGAGCACATACAAACGGAATGGTCTTGGCTAAGAAACTGTTAAGAGTAGGTTACTATTGGCCCACCATGGAAACTGATTGTTGTAATTATGTTAGAAAATGTGTGCTGTGCCAAAAGTATGGAAAATTTCATCCATGCTCCATCGCAACCATTGCAACCAATCACTACCCCGGGCCATTCTCCAAGTGGGGACTTGATCTAATAGGGAAGCTTACTCCTACCTCATCTGATGGTCATACACATATCATCACAGCTATAGAATACTTCACAAAATGGGTGGAGGCTGTCCTTTAACCTATGTCACAGGAGCAAAGATTTCTAAATTCATCATGAATCACATTATTTGCCGATATGGTATCCCTGCAGCCATTGTCACAGATAATGGGAAGTCATTTAAGAACAAAACTGTGAAAGGTCTTTGCCAACGGTTCCAAATCAGATTGAAATGGTCCACGCCATATTACCCTCAGGGTAATGGACAAGCTGAGGCAACAAACAAAGACTTTGGTAAGGATAATGGAGAAGATGGTTAGCAAAACTGGTCGAAACTGGCACCTACAAATCCACCCAGCCCTCTGGACCTACCGAACATCAATTCACACTCCTACGGGTGCGACGCCATATTCCCTCGTGTTTGGGACAGAATCTATCATCCCTTTAGAGATTGAAATCCCATCCCTGCGAATTTCTCTTCGGGACTATTTTAATAAGGATGAAGATTACCGAGTGGCAAGATTGGCTGAGTTAGAGCTCCTGGATGAGAGGCGCATTCGCGCTCTTAATTCACCTGAAAGTATATCAACACAGAATCTACCCGCAACACAACAAGAGAATCATCCCTCGCCAGTTTGAGGTGGGTGATTTAGTTTATGAAGAGAACCAGTTCAACACCATAGCAGAGCGAGAAAAGAAAGGGAAGTTCGAACACACTGGTTAGGACCCTATGTCCATAGTTGCCAAGTATGGCACAGAGGCATACAAGTTGGCTCACCCCAATGGTGATGAGCTCTGGGAGCCCATGAATTCCATGCATCTTAAGAGGTTTTATGCCTAAACATGGCACCGAAAGTCATACAAATAAAATAAAAATAGATAGCAAAAAAAAGAGAGAGAGAAAACAGGTCGGTGTCCGGCTAATGAAAAACCACCCTTTGGCACTTTGGCCAAGTCCCTTCTTGGGTGGAAAAAAAAACCGGTTTTTCGTCCTTCCAAGGGCCTGGGAGGATGTTTTTGTTCACACGGGAAACGGGGGACCAGCAAGGGTTAGATGGGGGGTGTCCTTGTAGGGGGTCGAGGTAAGGGGGTAGGTTGTCTTGTCGCGGGTGACCTTGTTTTCTATCCTACCTTTGAGTTTTCCTGGCCACAGCGCATTCTTATTCCCAACCTGTGATCCGCGCGCCGCTTTCCCTTCTTCTATTATTGCGTGCCTTTTAGGACGTGTGTCCCCTTTGAGGTCGTTATTTCCTTTTCCCATCTTAAACGCTGGGGTCCACGTCAACTCAAACGAATTGGGTCACCCTCTTTGTTCAATGGGATCGCGGGGCCTTTTTGGTTGCCCTTGTATACTTCCCCACCTAACGTCATGGGGGGGATGGCAATCCTGCTTTTTTTCTTGTTTACCCTGCACATAGCGTTGGGAAAACTGTTGAAAACCAAAAACAGGCGCGGGGAAACATTGTTTCGAAAAACAACAAAGGCACAACAAACAATAGAAAATTTGTTGTCACGCAACAGGACAACAATTTCATAAAATTGTTTTTCAAGGTCAGGACAACCAAACACAAAAAACAAAGACAACATTGTTTTTTGATGAAATGGGCGGACAAAAACACAATCGTGAAAACAGGTGTCCGAGACAAACAAACAAAAACAATAGAACATTGTTTTTCGTGAGAAACCAACAAGAAACAATATTCTATATGATATATAAAAAAAATCTAAAAACAGTGGCCAAATTTTTTTCAAAAAATGTTCGAAAAATGAAACACCCTACAAAAGGGGTAACTTGCTTCGTGTATACAAGCTGGAAACTTGTTGTCTTTTTGCTTGCGCATGGGGTATTTTGTGTTCTCCATACTGCTCTGTTTGGGTTGTGTCTTCAGCATCCGGGTCCGCCGATTAATACCGACTTCCGCGGATCACCACTGGAATTGCCACAACCATTCAACAAAAGCTATCCTGCTTTTGCTTCGTCTGTAACCCGGGGCACCTTTTTGGGGGTTGCCTGTGCTTGTGGGTGGGTGTCGTTGCGCGACAAAGGCCTTTTCCATGACCCGGGGGCGCCGTGTCCTTTTCCAATTTCGCCCGGTTTGCATGGAGTATCCTTGCGTGTGGGGAGTCATTGTTTACGACCCGCTTTCGGTGCAATGGGCAAACGACTTGTGGGATTCTTCTTCACTCTTCACAGCTGATAACAAACTGGGGGTTTTGTGTACAAACTGTTCCTTTTTTGAGACCGTGTTGGTTTGGTTAGATGTATGTGCGTTTTCGTGGGGGACTTGTTTTTAGTCCGCTACTTAGATGAGCTGGGGTGTGTTCCCTCTGGTATGTATTGCATTGCAAGGTATTGGGTATGTTATGCGTGGGGAGTTTTTGTATTTTATCAGCATGACAATTGTTCATAGTTCATGGCTTTTTTCATGCCCATTCCTAAAGCTACCTACTATTCCCTCTACTTTTGTTCCCCTTATTCTTTATATTGTTTCATAGGGTACCGATGATGTAGTTCCTATGCTATATGATGGCCATTCCACTTTGGTTTTTCATTCCAAACAGATACGCGGCTAGATGTTTAACTCTGCTTCTCGGGAGAGGGTTCTTCCGTCTCGGCTTCTCGGGCTCTTCGGTCTCGGGTCAGTCTCATGTCTCCTTTCTCCTCCTCTCCCGCTCATCCATATTTTCCCTTCTCAAACACTGCCTTTCGTTCCCTGTAAACTCTGCTACACGACTTCCCTTTCACTCCACCTCCTTCGCGCGTTTATCCAACCGCGTTTTCAGCCCCCATAACTTTCCCCTCTTCTCCCCGTCTCCTCATCGGTGCAATCCTGCCTCCGTCCCCATTCCTTTCCATCCTACTTGCTCTCTCACCTTTTTCTTCGAATGTCGATCGGAAGTTCTTCCTACTATCACCTCTCACCACCCCATCGACCACTTCAAGGGGCAAATCTCTCTCCCTCCTAACTAATTTTTTCTTTCTTCCATCCTCCTTCAAAATCCTCTTTTGTCTAACTTTATCTTGTGAAGTGGCAGCCATCACTTAATTCCACCGCAAAGATGTGTCAATGGTAGACCCCTATAAATTAGTTGCCCCAAGCAATTTTAAATACTTAATTTTGCTAATTAATTCCCCTTTTTTCTCCTTTTCTTTTCTTTTCCTTTCCTTTCTGTTCTTCGTCTTCTCTCAAATCAACGACATAAGTGGCGTCAAGGCCACTCTTTTGTTTTCGTAGGTTCCGCTCATATCATCAATTATTAAGTTACACAACTAATTAAATTAAGTTGCCCGATCGCAACAACTACCCTAATTAAAGACCAAACAAAAAAAACGAAACGACGCGTTACGTTAATAATCAAATCATCCAAATAAAATAACATATATACAAAAAAAAGAGTGAAGAGAGAGAGAAAACAGGTCGTCCACTAGTGAAAACCACGCAATTGTGGCACTTTGGACAAGTCCTTGGGTGAAAACCGGTTTCCAGTGCCTCGGGAGGATTTGTTGTTCACAAGCATTCTGTATCAGAAGGGTAGTTGTCTTTGTCCTGGACCTGGTTCTACCTTTGAGTTTTCCTTGTGCACACCATCTAGTCCAGCCTTGATCCGGCTTTCCCTTCTTCTATTCGTCTGTAAGGGACGTGGTCTTTCGTTATTTCCCATCTTACGCTGGGGGCAACTCAACGAATTCACCTTCTTGTTCATAAGCGCGTGGCTTTTGCCCTTGTATATTCCCCACCTAACGCTGGGGGCATCCATGCTTTCTTGGTTACCTGCACATAGCTTTGGAAAACTGTTGAAAACACAAAAACAATGGAAAATTGTTTCACAAAACACAAAAACAATAGAAAATTGTTTCACAAAACACAAAAACAATAGAAAATTGTTTCACCAAACACAAAAACAATAGAACATTGTTTTGAGAAAACACAAAAAAACAATAGAACATTGTTTCGAGAAAAACACAAAAACAATAGAACATTGTTTCGAGAAACAACAAAAACAATATGTATATATATATATCAAAAAAATCTAAAAACAAGGCAAAATTTTTCAAAAAATTTCTAAAAATTAAAACACCCTACAAAATGGTAACTTGCTTCTTACAGCTGAAACTTGTGTCTTGCGCATGGTATTTTCTCCATATCCTGTTGGTTTGTCTCACATCTTCCCCGATTAATACGACTCGCGGATCACTGGATTCACAACCATTCACAAAAGCTAGCTGCTTGCTTCGTCTGTACTCGGGGGCACTTTTGGTTGCCTGGTGCTGTTTCGTTGCGCACAAATGCTTTTCATGGACCCCGTGTCCATTTTCATTTCCCCTTGCATATATCCTTGCTTGGGGCATCATTTTTAACCCTTGTCGTCAATCACGAACTTGTGGATCTCTTCAGCACTGATAACAAAACATTTGTACAACTGTCTTGACCGTTGTTGGGTTAGATATGTGCGTTCGTACTTGTTTTCCCTATTATATGAGCTTGTTTCCTTCTCGTATTGCATTGCATTATTGTATGTTGCGTGGAGTTGGTATTTTCAGCAATGGACAATTGTTCATAGTATGGCTTTTCATGCCATTCTACCTTTGTCGTATGCTTATATTTTTCATAAGGACCGATGATGTAGTTCCTATGGCTATATGATGACATCCAATTTGTTCCAAACAAATAAGCGGCTAGAGGTTAAGCTCTTCTCTCCCCTCATCCATATTTCTTCTACACTACTTCCCTTTCACCCCTAATTCTCCCTCTCCTCGGGGCATCCTGCCTCGTCCCCATTCTTCTGCCTACTTCTCACCTTTTTCGATTGTCGATCGAGTTCTTCTATCACCCCATCGACACTCAAGGGGGCATCTCTCCCTCCTACTAATTTTTCTTCCATCTCTTCAAAATCTCTTTTGTCTACTATCTTTGAAGTGGCATCACTTATGCCACCCCAAAGAGGGGCAAATGTAGACACCTATAATTATGCCCAAGCAATTTAAATACTTAAATTGTGCTAATTATCCCCTTTCTCGCAAATCAACGACATATCGTCAAAGGCACTCATTTTCCCTCATATCATCATTAATTAATTACACTAAGCTAATTAATTAAGTTGCCTATCCAACAAATACCCTAATTAACGACCTTCCGTTAATAAATCACCCCTTCTACCTAGACTAATTAATTATTATTAATTAATTAGCTTTCCCGTCCATTTAACCAATAAATCAATATTTAGTTGATTTAATCCCCTTCTAATAGCCTAAATCACACTAATATTCCTCTAATTGGCTTCTATAAGCTTACACCTACCTATTAATTAATCACCTTTGATTAATTAAAATACCCCCCAACTCCCATGACTTGCTAAACATGTATTAAACCCTTCTAAAGTAAGGTTACCTTTAATAAAGCAACCTTATCCATTCCTAATCATGTTTTACCTTTATCCCACATTCATGAGAATGTGTTGAATCCTTTATCCTTTGGGCTATATAAAGAGCCCTCCACCTACCTTTTTACTTACACCTAAACTTTCTAAGAGAGTAAATGCAAAGCATATAGCAAAGAGACTAAGAGCTTGCACCTTGCCCTTTTGAGAGTTCATCATCTTGAAGAGTTAAGCCGCTTTCTTAAAGTGCTTGGGTCATATGGGAGGTGTCAAAAGGGTCTTGTATCCCAACTTTGATTATCCCCCATTCCTATGTTCTTGGAGCATTAAGGACAACTATTTTGATAGCCATGGAGCTTACTTAGGTCCATTCATTTATTTGTTGTTAGAGAATAGAGGAGTTTAGATATTTAGCATTGTTAGTTTCAAAGTTTGTATTGATGAATGCTAGCATCTAACCCTTGTTTAATTCTTATCATGATGGTGTTTATGCTTTGTTTTAGCTAAATTGTAGAACTATTTTAGGTGGTAGTTCTTGCTTCATTTGATTTAGCATTAAGCGAAGTATACATGCACACAGGAAAGATGCACCTACTAAAAGCCCTGCAGTTCCAAACAAAAATCATACCCCTCCCCATGCCCAATCTATAAAAAATCTTGTACCACCTAGTGAGTGTGTTAGCTTTCCTTCCAGTACTGCATTGCCAAAGAATGTCCCATATGACATTTCCTAATTTTTAAGTCAAATCAAAGTCTTTGTTCCAATTTTTGAGTTTCTTAGGATTCCTGAGAAAAAAAAGAGAGCTTTTTAATACTTGGGTTTGAAAGAAGAGAAGACTGCCCAAGGTAGAATTGTAAATATTGTGGAGACTCCTCCAATCATTGAAGAATTAGAGACACCACCAGCATTGAAGGAATTAGGTGAACCACCTGAGATCTATTTGGGAACATCCTTGGTGGAATCTAATCTAAATGTGGATCCATTCTTCACTACCCTGATCATTAAGGACAAACTGCTACACAACTACATGTTTGACTCAGGGGCATCATGCAATGTCATGCCTTTGGAAGTCATGAACGAGTTGAATATCAAAGTAACAATAGCATATGGGAAATGTAATACTATGGAATCCAAATAGGTGTCTAGTGGTAGGGTGTGTGAAAGGCTTGGTGGTGCAGCTGTGCAACTTACCACAGGTACAGATTTAAAACTTGATGTTGTCATTATTGACTACCCAACCAAGTGGGGCATTCTATTTTCTAGAAAATGGGCTTGCAAGTGTTTTTTAGGAGTGTCCAAACGGTCATGTCCTATGCCACCATCCCAATTGAGGGAAGCCTAGTCATGTTGTATGGGGAAAATAAGATGTTTCACCTTATTGAAGATCCGAACAATGCATCCTATGAAATAATTGTACACATGTGTTGATGCTGATAAATTTGTACGATTTGCTGATGAAAAGGAGCACAAGATTGAAGAATGTAAGTGTCTTGAACATTCATGCTCTCTTTGGAATTTTTTTTTTGATGGATCCTTCTCCAGGTTTGGGAATGGTGCCGATGTAGTTCTGCATTCTCTAGGTTAGAAAAAATTTGTTTTCTCCTTCAAACTCAACTTTGAGTGCACTAACAACATTTCTGAGTATGAGGCATTGTTGTTAGGTTTAATAATTGCTTGGAAATATGGTGTCAAGGACATCATTGTAATGGGAGACTCATAATTAATTTTAAAACAAGTTAGAAAACTGTATGCCACAAAGAATCAGTGAATGAAACAATACAAGCATGCAGTTTGAGACTTCATTGAGATGTTTGATTCATTCAACATAGTGCATCATGATAGAAAATTCAATTATTTTCCAGATAGTCTTGTAGTGTTGGCGTCTCATTTTGACAATTGTGCAATGTCCCCATATTGTGAATATGATGTTGAAGTATTGACAAGACCCTCTGTCCCTGACAACATTAAACACTGGCAGGTATTTGATGATGATGCTCAGATTAGAAGATTTATGCACAACAACGAGAGAATTTTCTTATCAATACATTGATTTGGAGCCATTGGTATGTGCAACAAAGGTGAAGGAAACCTTTTCTGGCAAGGGCATCATCCAGCTAAAGACCAATACCATTCCTAGAGGGTTGGTTGCTCTTGATTCCAATTTTGATAATTTGGTCGCATTGTTAACAGATGCATAACAGCCTTGAGGGATATTGAGGAGCGTGACCTTGGCACAAAGGAGAAGGAAAGAAAAATTTGGTTAGGCAACAATCTCAGCAAAGAGGAGAAGTAGTCATACATCCAATTGTTGAAGAAATACCAAGATTGCATGGCTTGGACTTATTCTGAATTAAAAGCATATAGAGAGGACCTGTTTCAACATGAGATTCCCTTAAGGTATAATGAAAAGCCATTTAGGTAGAAACAGAGGCCAATCAATCCAATTATATCTCTCAAAATGCAAGAAGAACTGAAGAAGCTTAGAGATGGAGGGATTATTCAGCCCACAAGGTATTCTTCTTGGGTTGCAGACCTAGTACTAGTGAGAAAGAAGAATGGTGATATCAGGTTGTGTGTAGATTTCAGGAATCTAAAAAGAGCATCAATGAAGGATAATTATCCTTTACCAAATATGGAAAACATGTTGTAATTAGTGACTAGTTCTAAATTGATGTCTACCCTAGATGGTTTCTCTGGTTATAACCAAGTTGTGGTGAAGGAATCAGAAAGGATCAAGACAACCTTTACTACTCCTTGGGGAACGTATGTGTATGTTAGGATGCCCTTTGGTTTGATGAATGTTGGAGCTACCTTTCAAAGAGCAATGGATGTTGCTTTTGCTAGTTACATCAATGAGTTTATTGTTGTTTATCAAGACGATGTGACTGCATTATCCAGGAAATGAAGTGATCACCTGCTGCACTTGGAGAAGATGCTGATAAGATGTGGAGAATATGACATCTCACTCAATCCAAAGAAGTGCCATTTTGGAGTGTAGAAGGAAAATTTTCTTGGTCACATTGTGTCATAAGAAGGGGTGATGATTGATCTAGAAAGGGTAGAGGTCATCAGTAAGGTCCCAATTCTAAGAACCAAGAAAGGAATTCAGTCCTTCTTTGGGCAGATAAACTTCATCAGGAGATTCATATCAAATTTGTTGAGTTGACCATTCCAATCACTTCCATGTTAAATAAGGATCAGGCCATCAAGTGGGAGGAGGATGCCATCAAATATTTCAATGGGATTAAAGAGGCACTAAAGCACGCACATGTTGTGGCAGCTCCAAACTATAAGAATCCCTTTCAACTATTCTCTTTTGCTTTAGAGAACACTATTGCTTCTATCCATGCTGCAAAAGGATGATGAAGGGGATGAGAGACCAATTTCCTTTTTCAGTAAGGCATTACAGGGGACTGAGTTAAAGTACACTATTATGGAGAAGCAAGCATTTTCCTTAGTAAAAGAAAAAAAGGTTTTCAGGCCTTATATTCTAAGTTCTAAAATTGTTGCTTATGTCCCCCACACCATGGTGAAATACATGTTATAAGAGATGGAATTCTCAAGCAAAAGGTCCAGGTGGGTGAACAAGTTGTAAGAATATGACATGGATATCCAAACCATGAAGCTGGTGAGAGGTTTGGGCTCTGATTAAGTTTATGGCTGAGAGCAACTTACAAACTATTGAGGTAAATGAGGTAGAAGAAAGTAGGGTAGGTGTTTTTGAAAAATTGATGAGTTTTGAGTTGTACAAAGTTGTAATTTTTTATCTTAGACATATGAACTGCCCTGAGTATTTAAGTAAGAACCAGAAAAGATCCTTTAAGTTGGCTTCCCAGAAATATGTAATTACTGATTATGGGTTATCCTGAAGGAACCCAGAAGGACTCCTTTTAAGGTGCATTACTGAAGAAGAAGCCCCCAAGATAATTGTTGAAATCCATGGAGGAGTTTGTGGGGGGAATTTTCTGCAAGAGTCACATCACAAAAGATCCTGAGGGCTGGTTATTGGTGGCCAACTCTATTCAAGGATACAACCTTGTTGGTTAGAAGATGTGAGAGTTTTCAGTGCTTCTCTGGAAGCCTAAAAGATTCAGGCTCCCTTCCTTTGTAACCTGTATCAATTGAAGCTCCATTCAAGCAATGGAGGATGGATTTCATATGGTGAAATTTCAGACCCTTCAAGTGCTGGCCATAAGTGGATTCTTGTAGCAACTGATTATTTTACTAAGTGGGTGGAGGCAATTCCCACCAAAAAAGTCAACACACCAAATTGTCATGGATTTTCTGTTGAACCATATCATTTGTAGGTTTGGGGTGCCAGTCAAGATTGTTGCTGACAATGCCATGAGATTTAGAGCTAAACCTTTGGTGGCAATGTGAAAGGAGTATGGGATCAACCTGACATATGCCTCTAATTACAATCCCCAAGGAAATGGACAAGCTAAGTCCAGTAATAAAAATTTGCTGAAGATTATAAGAAGAACCTTGGAGCTTAACAAGAGAAAGTGGGGTGAACAACAGAAGTTTACTCGTTTTTGGGCATATATTATCACTATCAAGAGGGTTACTAGAAAGAGTCCATTTGAGTTGGTAAATGAGAATCAGGCCTTCCACACCTTCATATGTAACTATCTTCATATCAGTTCATTCAATAGCTAGAGGATCAGGAGGTAAGTCCTTATGATGCTTGCATTAACTAGATTGTTGAGCTTGATGAAGAGAGGAGGGCATCCCACCAAAGGCATGTAAAGTTCAGAGAAAAACTGAAGAAGTTATTTGAAAAAAGGGTCACTCCTAGAGCTTTCAATGTTGGGGATCTTGTGTTTCTATGGGATAGGTAGGAATGAAGATAAGGGAAATCATGGCAAGTTTGACTAATTATGGATGGGCCCTTACTCTATTGATATCAGGATTGGTGAACATACCTTCTTCCTGAAGGATTTGGATGGTGAATTACTTGAGTTACCTGTTAATGGTAGGAATTTGAAGCATTTCTTGGATTTATTCCCCTGAATCAAAGTAAAAATCTTGTGTACAGTGTATATTTTGTTGTTTGTTTCTTGTCTTTTGTGTTTTTGCTCATTTTGGCCCTTGGTGACCTATTTTTGATGGTTTCTCTGTTTCATTTTTTTGGGAGATGGCTCTATTTATCTTCTCTCCAAGTTGACTACATTACCCAATGAATGTTTCTAGCTCTTGGTCTACCTTTGTTCTTGTGGAACTCGCAGGGAGTGCCCATCCCCGAGTCGGAGCTGATATTGGTGCTCATTTTGACCTCTCACTATTTTTCCCTAATTTTCCTTTGATCTACATGCTGTGAAATGTCTTATTTCTTGATGTGGATTCTTTCAAATATTTTACCTCATTTTAAGTGCCTCGAGTTTTATGAAGAATCCATTGTCATGTTCCTTCTTAAAGAAGCCTTCGAGTTTTCCCTGATTTTTACCCTAATTTCTTCAAAATCCACAAGCTTTGCCATTTTTCCTATTTTTCCTCTACCATGAAATCTTGAGAATGATCAATTTATATTTGTATGCCTTTGAAAATCCAAATCCATGGTAGAAAGATGCTCAAAAGCATGATCCACATAGTTTTGTTTCGAAAAAAATTTCATCCTTAGCAAAAAATTGGGTTCTAAGCATGAATGGTGAATTTCTATGTTTTGACGGTATGACGGGTGTCTTTTTCCTGTCAAAATTATTCCTCAGTGTTCAGCAGTCACATGGCTTCCTTTGGTTTGTCAGGCGGAGGGGTACGGGTGAATGCTTTAACCTATCACTTTTTGCTTTTTGGGAAAAAAGGCAAATTTGGTCCTGTGGGTCCGCACATTTCTAATTGGTTCTTTTGGTGCTTACGTGGCTTCTTCTAACTGGATGGGGCATGGTGGGTTTGTTTTTGAACTTGTTCCTTTTGTTTAGTTCAAAAAAATGTTTGAACTCACCCCGTGGCCCCATCAGGCTCTGATTAAATAAAGTTTTAAGTGGTAGCGGAAAAAGCCTTACTTTGACCCCGCAGGAGGACACGTGGCAAAGCTAATGGCAGAGATGCGGGACTTCAGAGGTAAGCTGAATGTTTTTCCATTTTGGAAAAATGGAATAAAATTCTAAAATGGAAGCGTTGCCCCTGCCAAATCATTTTGAAACCTTAAGATTTTTGAAATTGCACCATAAGGACACATGGCGAGCCTGTGCTCATTCAAGGTATCACATTTTTGGGAACCATCTCATAGGTGCTCCATGGTGACAAGTGGTGGTTTGAAAAGTCAAAGGGGAGGGTAGGCGGACCATCGAGAGGTAATTTGGATTTTTTACCCCTTGATATTCAAATGACTAAAAACATCAAAATGGCCCCCAAGCCTGATAAAGGAAAGGTCAAACCTTGTTGCAGTCAATGATGGAGGTGTGGAATCTCGAGGGAAATTTGGAAAATTTTCCTTGTGGGAGAAAAGTGTTAAAAGTGAAAAAGGAAGCACAGTTCTGTTGGGACCCACATTAGGACATGTGTCAGGCTCATTTCTCAAGGGCGGAGGTACGGAGAAAAATGGAATTTTTTTCCATTTTTTCAAAAGGTTGTAAGTCAAAAGAAACCCCTGGGCCTATTGAAAGGTGAATCTTCCATGTAGACGGTCCAAATTCAAAGTAAAGATCAATGGAAACTGTGAGTCTAAATCTGATTTCCCCCCCATTTTTAATGAAACGTGCCTGGAATGTGCAAGTCTTCATGAGTTCTTGGTATTTCCTACATGCCAAACAGAGAGGGGAGTTTAATTTTGGTATCTGAGTTTGGTGGGAGAGATCTGAAGACATTTTTCACCATTAAAATGGTTTGACTATCAGGCTCGATCTGATTTTCCATTTTTCTTCTCCCGAGCATGCAAGGAACTAGATTTGACATATTAGGGGTAGAAGTGGTTGGCGAGTTGAAGGAGGAGTGTTCTACTAGATGAAGGAGTTGAATGCTAAGATTTTCTAAGAGAGTTTCCACATGAGCACCTGAACAACTGTTACAGATTTGATTCTGGGAATCGCGATTGAGATCATGGTGAGCACTGGTGCATTAAATGTTTTTGTTCCTTTGGGGAAAAAGGGGCTCTATTGTAAATTTTATAAATGGCATAAATTTTTTGTGTAAATGGTTAGAGTGTTAGAGGTCAAAGAAAATTCCCAAGAGGAAAATTTGACAAAGCCTGTCTTTTTGAGAAGTCATCTAAGAAGCCTATATATCTCTTTTAGTATTAAGTTTGATTGTGTCAAGGTAGTTGCAAGTGTACAAACATTAACAAAATATGAGATTGTTCTAGAAATTTTCCCCTGATTGATAATTTTAGTCAAACTCAAGTTATTCTATGTTGATCTTAAGAAAAATGTATTTGTTTCATTTTTGAATGTCTACAAATAGTTTTTCT
Source organism: Taxus chinensis (assembly GCA_019776745.2). Lineage (NCBI taxonomy): Eukaryota > Viridiplantae > Streptophyta > Pinopsida > Cupressales > Taxaceae > Taxus > Taxus chinensis. The sequence continues at coordinate 614,049,396 of CM034156.1, forward strand.
TGTTCTTATTGCAATCTTGTATAAAAATTTGTCTTAAATCACACAGGTCTCAATCCTTGTGACAGTTTAGTGGCATTCACAATCTCATTTCTCTGAAGAGCTTTCATCTGGGAGTGAAATAAATGATTTAAAATCACTTTTCTTTCATTTGTTGACAGAGATTATTTGTAAGCCTCTTGGTGTACCTCAGGCATGATTGGTCTTAGATTATGATGTTTTATTGGGTCTTCTAACTTGAGCCTTTGTGTAAGAATCTCATATATTGTGTGAAAAAGTGCTAATCTAGGCCTCCAATTGAAGTACATATTCTGGTTAAAGGAACATTTTAGCTATTCTGAAGTATTCTATTGTCTAGACTTTTCATTTTGTAAGAGTTCTTAGAGATTTGGCAAATCAAGTTCATTCTGCCTCATCTCCCACCAAAATTCATTCAAAACAATTAATCCTACCCATAGTACCCCTATTTGTCGTTTGTGTGGACAAAAGCATAATTTCCATTACCAAAGCATGTAGAAACAATCAGGATTTCAAATTTCTTTAGTAGCCTGAACTTTGCCCAGAAAATATCTCCACTATCTAGAGTGACAACTCGTGAGAGTTAGGATTTTGTTGCATTGATCATATTTTCTCCAAGGTCTCCTAAACAACTTCATTAGGAAGGACATCTCCATCTCCTCCATAAACAATCAGGCTACGAAAGGGTTCTCTTACCTTGGTTGAAAGGCACAACCTAAAGTAGTGAGGATAGATCAAATCCTCTTAAGGTGCTACCCACTCCTTTTCGAAGCCTAACTTCTAAAAATTTAGATAGATTACTTCCCCAGCTAAAAAAATGACATACATAATCATCTATCTTCCTCTGAGTGTCCTATTAAATCCATTATGCTACTCACCCTTTGAAGGAGATTAAATTTAGGTACCAACAAGTCCCAAAAGAGGAGACCCTGAATGAGTGTGGGCTCACCACGTGTCCCGAACCTTAGAAAAATTCTTTTAAAATTTTAAGTCCCCAGCAAAGCTAGTGAAAACGTCCACCTATTGCTATGTCGCAATTGTTAAGGTGGGACCCTAAGATATATTTTCAAATGAGGGCTAGCCCAACACATTTCTACAACCTGTCAAAACTATTTTAGTTATATGAAAAAAAATTTGAGTCTGGGCGAGGTAGTAGAATCCTCCACGTGTCCTCCTAGCACAACTCCAAGGCCAAATAGAAAGGCGAGTCTTCAAATGAGTGTCGTTCCTCCATGTGGAATTTTTTTGGGTTGAAACTTCCCACAAATTTTTAGAGTTCCCCGCTAAGCCGCGTCTAACCAAAAAGGGCCACGTTTCCACTGATGCAAAGATTTAAAATTTGACTGGAGAAACACACCTGTCAAGCCGTAAAAATGCAGGGAAACCACTGTTTGAGCTTAGAGATGAAATTTTATTTAAGGAAAAATCATTTGGAAATGTTCCAAGGTTCACACATGACCCTCTGAGCTATATCTATTAACATTTCTTAAAGTACCTGGGACAACACGACATGGACAACAACACATGACTGCGGAAAATGGAAGGGAAAGAACAACCCAAATTTTACGCCCAATTGAAAGACACCTTCAGATGGAAAGAGGAACAAATCAAAATATTCAGGGCTTTTAAGTGACCTTTGAACAAGGAGGAACCAATCATGGAAACCAAATGGAAGACAGAGCCTTCAGGTATCAACAAGAGAAGACAAAAATGTTAGAGAGGCCACAAACTGAGGGATTTTAATGGAAAACAGGGCGAGTCAAATTCGAGCACCAACATGTTGCACTAAGCAAAAAATGTGAATTATCTTTTTATCTATGGGAGGTTTGATCACATAATCCTTCCTCCGATTGACATCGACGCTGCTCTCTTTCTGGTTCACTCTGTTTTTTACAATCTAAATGATCTTATTAGAGACTATGTAGGTGTGACCTTTATGATTCTTCCTCAAGGAAGCCAATTCCCATGTGGGTACTTAGTTTGGTTGATCTCCTATTCTGTGCTATTTCAGTTTGGGTGTCTTAGAGCTTTCGTCATCCCTCTTCACTCTGTTTAGCTTTCGGGCTTTCTGTTTTTAGTTCTTCTCTTCACCTTCTTTTTTTTTCTCTTTCCTTCCTTCGAATGGTTCTTCTCTTCTCTTTTTCTCTTCTTCCTCCTTCATTTTTCATTCTTATTTGTTGGGTTGGCGCCCTTTCTCCTTTGGTTCATAGCTGTGGTCAAAATCTTTTAACCATGAAATAAAATTGTAAAAATATATATTTACCTTTTGTAAGTTATAATTCAAAAGCTTATATTAAAACCTTGGAGTTGGTATGCGTACTATATTTTAGTTTTTATAAGAGTAAATAATATAACTAATCATTCTAGGTATAGTTTATTGATTTGTAAAAATTTATATTTACCTTTTGTTTATAAAATCATAACACCTACAAAATACTTAAACAAATGTTAGTATGCTATTATTCTAGAAATTATATTAAAGCCTTGGAGTTGGTATGCGTAGTATATTTTTTTATGCACTTTGTAGAATGAAATAAATGTCCACATGATAATTACTTAACGTGGATTACATCATTACAATAAGGTGGAGAAACGTTATGGTTTACACCTTGTCGAAAACCGTAATACGTTTCCTACACTCTTGAAAAACATAGTGTATTTTTCAACGTGTTGAAAATCACACTTTATTTTTTCAACGAGATGAAAAGAACACAAATTTCCTACATGATAATTACTTAATATGGATTACATAATTACAATAAGGTATCAAAAATCATGTTTTGCACCTTGTCGAAAATCGCACTACATTTTTCAAAGTGCTAAAAACACATTGTGTTTTTCAACTTGCCGAAAATCACACTTTGTTTCTTCGACGAGATGAAAAGAAAAAAAATCACCATGATAATTACTTAATTTGGATTACATCATTAAAAAAAGGTGTAAAAGCATCATGGCTTGCACCTTGTTCGAAAACCAAAATGCATTTTCAAAAATGCTAAAAACATAGTGTGTTTTCCAACGTGCTGAAAATCACAGTTTGTTATTTTGACAAGATGAAAAGCACACAAATTTTCCACATGATAATTAAATAATGTGGATTACATCATTAAAAAAATGTGGAAAAATGTCATGGGGTTTTCAATAAGGTGTAAAACACAAAATTTCTCAACTTTTTACTTACTTAATATTGATAACATCCATCCATTAAAGGTGTAAAAACATCGTGGTTTGCACTTTGTTAAAAATTTCTTTGCAATTTTTAAAGTGCTGAAAAACACAGTGCGATTTTCAACGTGGTAAAAAACACAGAGCATTTTTTAACGTGCTAAAAAATGCAATGATGTTTTCAACAAGGTGCAAAAAACACAAGTTATCCACTTGATAATTACTTAATATTGATAAAATCCATCCAAAAAATGTTGAAAAACATCGTGGTTTGCACCTTGTTCAAAACCGCATTACGTTTCTCAAAGTGCTAAAAAAAAGAGTGCATTTTTCAATGTGCTGAAAAACACAGTGTATTTTTCAACATCCCAAAAAACGCAATGTTGTTTTCAACAAGGTGCAAAACACACAAGTTCTACACATGCTAATTACTTAATATTGATAATATGTGGTGAAAAATATGGAAAAAATTTGTGGTTACCACCTTGTTGAAAACTGCATTGCATTTTTCAAAGTGCTGAAAAACATAGTGTGGTTTTCAAAGTGCTGAAAAACACCATGCATTTTTCAACGTTTCAAAAAATACAATGCGGTTTTGAAAAAGCTAAAGAACACACAGAAGTTCCCCACATGCTACTTACTTAAAATTGATAACATCCATCCAAAAATGGTGGAAAAACATTGTGGTTTGCACTTCGTTAAAAACCACTTTGCATTCTTAAAAGTACAGAAAAAAGGTGAATTTTTCAACGTACTGAAAAACATTGTGTGTTTTTCAATGTCTCGCAAAACACAATGCAGTTTTAAACAAGGTGAAAATCACACAAGTTCTCCACATGATAATTACTTAATATTAATAACATTTATCCAAAAAAGGTGGAAAAACACCTTGATTTGCACCTTGTTCAAAACCACATTGTATTTTTCAAGGTGCTGAGAAACACATATTCAATTATTTTATACTATCCACATACTACAAGAGTGGTCCTAGATTGGCTAAGAATAAAGAAGACATAATTTAAATACTATCATAGTCATCAAAAGGAAAGTATTTATAAAAATAATATTTACAATGGATCCAGAGGATTTTTTGGTCTTTGAAAGTCCCCTGAACCTCCCTAAACCCAAACCATATTTTAGAGAATTTTGAGACCTTTCTAACGATATGATGAACTCCAAGAAGGGAGTTCAGACGAAAAAATATTTATCCAGTCAAATGTTGGATTTAAAATGGTAAAAGTTGTTCAACTGGCAAATCACGTGTTGACACGTGGCCAGTTTTACTATGTAAAATAGAAATTTCAGTTAAAAGGATTGGTAAAATGTTCCTCTATTTTATGTTTACATAGTAGTAACTATGCATATCATGCAAAAAATTTCATATCTATTTTTTTGGGAATTCCTGACATATATTGATGAAAGGAAAATTTTTCCCATATTTTGAAATTCAACATTGAAAATTTTATGGAATTCATCTATAGAGAAATTTAGTGATAGGTTGAAAATAATCAAGTTATTTTCTCATAGTCAAGGTCGATAAATTAAATTTTTGACAACATTATACAAGAATATGGGCGTCATCATAATGTCTAATTTTGAAACTTGTAGTTTTATAATGTTGTCATTTGTGAAAATTTGTGGATATGCTTATATGACCCATTTTGGCACATGTTTGATATTGTAATAAATAGACAAACTTGTTATATCCACATATGTTTATTTGCACTAATTTTTAAAACCCTCATATAGGGAAAATTTTGATTTTTATAACCATCAGATGTGGTTGCAATTAGGGTGTAAATGTATTAGACTAGCAAACTAGTTTCCAAAGTTTCACTAGGTGACCATTTTTACATATTATGGTACTTCACCGATTTGGGTAAGCATACAGTTTGATGTATACCTTTGCAGTTTAACATGTATGGATAGAATTGAAAGATTCACCTCAATTCAATTTTTGACTATAGCTATTTTTCGGCGTTGATAGTCTAATGTATTCTAGATAGTGAATATTTGTAGAGTGGTTACAATTTTAGATGGACACTGGGCTCTAGCCTTATTCATCTAGTATACTGATCTATGTTAATGGAATTGTAATTTTTGTAATCATATGTATCACCAAATGACAGTTAAACATGAGCTTTCTGTTATAGAATGGGTGTTATTATTTGGTTAGTTATTTGTGATGGCATTATAGGGGATTTAATAGTTCATAGTTGTGTGCAGAGTCGACATGGTTGCAGCGTATCAGTTGAACACTTTCTTAGATGGGTGTTATTATTTGATCAGTTATGTGACTAGCTAATCAATGATTTGAATTTGATTAACCTATAATGAATTTTTGGGTTCATGTGTGTGTTTTTGTGATTGCAAAAAGAGTTATAATTTTTTTGGGTTGATAAACAACGTTTTGTGGGAAAAAACCATTCCTAGTTAGGAGGAGTGATACGGAAGATTTTCTGGTATTTTAAATTTCCGTTAACCTTCATAAGCCAAGACCATGCTATAGAGATTTATGATACCTTTCTGATGGTATGCTAAACTCTAGGAATGGATTCCATATGCAAAAGGTATCGCCGATCAAGGGTTAGGTTGAAAGTGATCAAAGTTGGTCAACTGGAGAATCATGCGTTGACACATGGTATTTTGTCAAAAGGGGAAAAGGTTTTAAAAAATTATTTTCAATCCTTTGATATTTGACACATGAAAAATTTTGTGGGCCCCTTTGTTTACTTGATGGGGACCCTCAACCAGGTTCGGCACACATTTTTTATAGAAGGGGTTCCTTTACCTCCTTTTATGAATATTATCATTATGACATCTTTGTTTGTATATGCCACATTTTCACTCTATATTTCCCATGTGGGACTAACTTACAGAGACTTATTATAAATTGCATTGAACTGAGTTAGTATTTCAGGTAATATTTGCATGTTGTTTTATTAGCTCGGTGGGGTGATCAACTCCCCACCGAGTTGATCACATCGAGCTATTTACAATAGTCGGGTTTATCTTTGAAACTTACCTGTCTATATTATAAGCTTAACACATTTTGGCATATGACTGGGACAATTTTCTAATACCTTGGTGAGTCAACAGTGGTTAGGATATTATATTTACTTAGCAAACCCATTGAATTGCCTTATCTAATCAACCGAGGCTTATATTATACAATGAATCAGTCAACACATATATGCGGTGATAAAAAAATTTCATTATATTAAACACGTATAGCTTAGGTGTATATGCCATGAGGCAGTCTACCATAAAGCAAAATGAATACCCATGAGGTGGAGGTCTTACAAGTCATGGGTGTTTGAACAAACTAACTATCTCGGCCCCATATTGAGTGGTTTTAACAATGCACGCAACTAATGGAATGGGGAAATTCACCTATCAAACACATGAATCTCCCTAAAATTGGGTACATCAACATTTGTGTGGCAAAAAAAATTCCAAGTGTGTCCTAAGCCATGGAAGCATAGGTATACGAGACTCTATTTAAACATTAAAATGGACCCAGACACGGTAAATGTTGGATAATACCCAAAGTTAGGAAAACCAGTCGGTGGAAATATGGGGATAAGGAGCTCAAACCTGTGACCTCATGGGCATAAGACTCATGCCGAGTGAACTTGCATACAAGGATTGTTGACCTATATAAGGAGCTAGGTGTAACTTATACAAGAACAACATATAGGTCTGTATCAAGACAACAAGGAGGCAGTTTGAGAAAAAATTCTTTTTGAGGAACTTCTGCTCAAAACCAGATCTCAATTCATATAGGAAAATTGCATTAAATTTTGGGATGATCGCGATGGTGTGATGATTTTCTTGTTGCGATATTTTTTGATAGATGTTTTCACTTCTAAAGTCACACAAAGATGTAGAACCACAGGAAGACACAATTGGAAGTGGATTACGAAGGTAAAAGACAAGTGTTGGGTTATGTTAAAGTCATTTGAAGGTCTGATAATGAATTATTGTAGGTTTTGATTCATTATGGGTTTATTTTAAAGTTTAAATGTATTTACAATAATAACAATATTAATGAATTGGTTCTCAACGAACCCTAGGACGTAGGAATTTTGAACCCCTTAAAAAATATTTTTCATTCTCTAATTTGATTTTTATATTTATGATATTTGTAATTAATTAAGTGCTTAAAAAGAGTTTGGGATGCAATAAAATCAGTTTTGATAACTTTGAAAATCATTTGAATCAGAAAAAATGATTAATTTTGGGCTTTGATCAAATAGTGAAGTTTTTAGTTAAATGAGAATTAATTCTAGTATATGATCAGTCCTAAATCATATTTTAATCAATTTGTGGAGCCTAAAATCCTTTAAATTTGATTAAATTTAATGATCCTTTTAAATGGTTAAAATTTTTAGTGTTAAGTACTTATTTACAAATCAACAATCTCATATACATGAATATTAAATGCATAAAATTCTATGATAGGGTGTACTCTACATTCCATAAATTTACTTTCTCTTGCTCAATTTGCTCTTTCATTTAATACATATCTTTGCATATCTGTTGCATCTGCAACACATAACATTATAGATTAGAACAAGTATTTATGACTTTTTACCATACAAATAATAAAGAAATGTAGTGAAATTAAGGACATTCAATACTCACTTTGCATAGAAACTAAGTTGTTGAAAGATGAGAGACGACGTGGATATGTTTCATTTTTATTCAAACCACCTAAAAAATAAATGATCATTATGTAAGTCTTTTCCTCAAAAATTAAAGTTTATTATGAAGTCACATTTACAACAATAATTCAATGTTTTACTTGTAGGTTCCCCTTGTTGCACTTCTCTCCTCTTTACACATTTTCCATTAGGAAATTTGAAGCATTCATACTCTTCAATGGGCTTGTTCAAATATTCTATAATGATTTTCTTCTTAGTGGCACCATGGTGACATCTTTTACTCACACTAAACAAAGGACACATGCTGGTTGTGGTTGTCACATTGGCATCTCCTTTGAAAGAAAAATCTATTAGCATTTGATGCTTCCATGTCTCTCCTAAACCTCTAAACAAACTCAAAGTAGGGCCTTTATCTGTTCATTTGTAATCAGTTTTTTATCAAACAATGACATTAAGTATTTTTCACATGCGTGTAGTATCAAATTTGAATTGCTTTGTACCATCAACCCACGAGCCCCAACTATTTCCGAAGTTCCTGTGACATATAAGACACTATAGAAATTTATTTATTTATACATTGGGTTTGTCAATGTCCTTGTATAATAAAAATCTAACCTCATACCACGCATGCATGTCAACCGTTATTCTATGGACATGAGAATATTTTGGCTACAACAATCATTCGTAAAATTTGATTGAGAATACACATTATCACCTACACATGAATATACATTGTCATCTAATCATAAATATGCATGTTTCGATAAATATCATTCTCATCATTTTCCTACTCAAATGCATTACCAACTTACCATCAAGTGTTAGTGAGTGATGATGTGGTGAGGAGGGGCCGTCCAGGAATGTGCCTTAATTTACTGGGATTGTCTCCACATATGCATTGGATCCTACACATGAATGGAAAACAATTACAGGAATGATTATTATTTCATAATGAATTATGCTTAGAAATCTACATGGCTACTTGGCACATACAATGACATTGAATTACATGCCATTTCTAGTGCTTGATGTGGTGAGGAGGGGCCATCCAAGAACATGTGTCCTTAATTTACTATGTCTATCTTCGCATATGTATTGGCTCATTACAAGTTAATGGAAAATAATTACAAAAATATGCTTATTTTGTTATCACTTGTGGTTCACAATCTACATGGATACTTAGCACATATGGTGACATTGAATTACCTTCCACTTCTGGTTTCTTAAAAAGATGAAAAAGAAACACATGTTTCTTGTAATATTTGAATGCCTTTACCACATGCTTACATGTGTTTCCATTGGTATCCTAGGAACATTCGCATACGTCCAAGGCACCACATTGCCTTACGAAATACCATGTCTTTCTAGTTTTTTGGATCCTCATCCACATTTCATGGCCATCAGGATGAATTGCAATGCAATCTATATCTGGAGTTCTCTTTTCTCTCCCAACCATTGTCAATAACTATCTTTCTTTTTTGAAGTTGGTTAAGAATCCGTATTGTTGCAACTTCCTCTTGTGTTTGTAAAATGGCTGTAACTTGTACACAAGTTTGCATAAAAAAATGGTCCATCTGGTGAGTGCATTTTTTATCTATCACACAAGTATTTGGTCTTCATAAAAAAAAATGGTAGGCCTAGATGGATGTAAGTTTTTCTTTATTTGCATGGGTGAAGTTCCGAATTTTTTTTCCCACATAGCTATTAGGTTATACAAATTGGATATTAGTGACACTATAAACCACATCTAATTATTGTAGATGAAAATTAATAAGGAAATATGTGAAGGCTCGTACTCACTAATACATTATTCACTCTCACACCATGTCTTCTTGAAGTACTCTTGGAAATGAGTTTCACCTTGGAATTCATTGAATAAGTCCTGAATCATTTGAATGGTGTGATCTCCATAAATTCCTGTACCATACACAATGGTACCTAATATCTCAAAAATATTCCACCTCGACTCCTTAGTACAATACATATACATGTTTTTCAACCATGCCTTGCACACATGCCATAGGCATATGGTACATGATAACCAAAAAAGTACCTAATGGCTTAGATTTCAGCCGACATATCATCCATAATGAATGCATTGATTTGTTAATCAAAGAAAAAGACATTTTACTCATTTATGGACTTCCTCCAACCACCTGCATAAATGTATTCAATCATATTCCTTTAAGAAATTCCCCATACTACAGGAACCCCATCCTCTTACTCATTGAAAAAATTTAAGGTGTGTAATTGGTACTGTACGGAATATGACATAAATGGTTAGCATGGAGTTTAATATAATAGAAAGGAAAGATTACTAATGATACATAAATCACATATCGTTTCAAATACTTACACCATATTTGTTCATAACAAATGTCAAAAACATAGAGATTACATGGAATTGTGTGAATGTTGAGACATTCTCTCACACATTCATGGTTTTTGTAACCCTGTAGTGAATGGAACACTGGTTCAGTTTGGTCATTGATATTAGTAAAAAATATCCAATTCCTCTATATGCTATAATTTCACACTCATGGCAGCATCAATGTGATTTTGAGATCTTTTTGAGAAAACTTATTTCCTTGCATTCATCACATCCTTTCTTGTCAATAATTGGTCCCTCTTGCACAACATACACACAAAGGATGGATCCTCTATATATTTTTCAGGACACCATGTCCACAAAAATACCCATCAATAGAAGACTCTCAATGTAGTTTTTACATTCGTTTGATAAGTACAGGGAAATAACACCATGGCGATCATTAATGGTAATTTTGTTTATTCCATGTCAAGACTCACCATTTAAATCGTAATGAAAAAAATTATTGTATCTTATTATTGCCACCGTCAGTCACCCATATAAAACCTTCACATTGAAGTGACATTGAAAACCCCTTTTAATGTGATACGTTCTCACTCTTTCATCTATTTTCAGCTTATTTCTATTATCCTTTGGACCATATGAACACCAATAGATGCAATCAAAAACATTAGAATCAAAATGCTATCCAAATGTTTACGAAAAATAACTTATAAAAAATAAGTGTTAGAAAAGGTTCAAAGCACGAATATGTCTTTGTTTTATGTGGTTTATGGGAAAATATATCAAAAAAATTCATGATGTGTACCCATGAATGTAGTCTCTGAAATGTCTACAAAACCCTCTCCCTTTACAAATGCCTCTACTCTTGAAAGCGGGATGGCTGCACAAAGGTTGGTGAACTATGCTCATCTCCAATTGGGGTCCATTCCAAAATTCTTCAATCGAAAATTGACTCTTTTCCTTTGTTATCTATTGGACAGGAAGATTGTACATGCCTTGCCATTTTGCCATCCTTCCCATCCTAAAAATTATTACATGAAATTGTAATTGTTAATGAAACAATTATTTTATACTTTCCAAAATGAAATTTGAGTTGTGATTGATTCGTGATCAGCATGAATACCATCTTAAATCATTGGAAGCATATGATTTTTTGGATAAATCAACAAACAAATGTATATTAGAGGGTATTAAAATGCAAGGAAAGCAACAATTTACAAGATTGCTCTACTGCTTCTAGTACATAACCATACCACAATATGATCATCTATCACTACAATAATATGGGTTTAGTATCCCTAAAGTTTTGAAAATATTTATGCACATATCTGAGCCTTATAAATTTTCTAGTCTATAAACTAAGCTCCACACTTATTTTAACAACATGCATAATTTGTCTTTCATGAAATTATGGAAAAACAATTAATTTTCCATATATGAAATTATAGAAAATTGTAGTAAATATTATAAAAGATATCTATTTATTTTAGTAAATCATAATTTTTCAACGAATTCACATTTTTATGGATAACAATGTACATAAAAAACCTTACTTCTAGTAGTAATTCTATTTTTAAAAATATGAAAATAAAACATAATTTTTCTTAATTAAAGTTTAAGAATATAGATATTTTAAAATCATATAATTGACTTTTATTATATTATGAAATATCTACATAATATTTTATAGAAGGCACTAATTTATTGTAGATAATTCACAATTTTGTTTTCAAAACTAATGTATTGTGGACTATCAATAAGAAATTTCCATTTTGGAGAAATGGAAGATTATTCCTGAAAACCTCTTGAAGAGAGGAACCAAAATTGACAGATCTTTAATTAAGTGGATCCCACCCCCCCTGGGTGGTACAAAATTAACTTTGATGGAGCTTCAACAGGTAAACCTGGAGCTGCAGGTGGAGGCGGCATTATCAGAGATCACAATGGTAACATGGTGGTGGCTTATGCTGGGCAAATGGGTTACCAAACTAATCACTATGCTGAAGCTCTCTCAGCTCTCTGGGGTATTAGGATTGCTAAGAATTTGTGTATTGAAAAAATTCTGATTGAAGGAGACTCTCTTAATATTATTAACAATCTCAATAATAAACACCCCCCCAGCTGGACCGTCAAAATTTTCATTCATGAATCCATAAGTATTTGTGGCACCTTCAACATATGCAACTTCATGCATACTTATAGAGAAGGTAATAGAACTGTCGATGTATTGGCAAACGAGGGAGTTGCAAACACCCATACAAATCTCATCATTTGGAATTATCATGACGCCATCTCAGATAAGCTTGGAAAGATCTTGGAGCATGATAGAAATCCTAGCCGTACTGGTTAGTTGGATTTATTGCATGCATTATGTGCTGGCAAACAGGTACACGGCTACAAACCAATCACTTCGCCCTATGCAAAATCAAAGGAACAACTACCCTTCACATGCTTTCTGGGTCTTTAATAAGCCTGGTCTAGAGATGTTAGTTTGCAGTTTGATTGATGTTGTTAAGCGACTGTTGCTATTAGTTTGTTGTTTTTTTGTTGTTTAGTTGTTGTTTCGTCGCTGCAGCTTAGCTGCTTTCTACTCTGTTTCATTTTTGCGTTTTGGAGTTAGGCTCCATTTGATATCAGGATTTTGATCATTTCTCTATTCTTCTCTTTCCCTTTCTGGCTGTTGAGCTTTTTTGTACAAGGGTATAGTCCCTTTCAAAAAACTAATTTACCAATAATTAAAAAAACAAATATATGTTTAGATTTATTCATTATATATAGGTAGACTTCATTAATTATTGTTATTATTTTTGGTTTCATAAAATATCCATAAATAATATTTGGGTTATTATACAGATCATCTATACAAAACGTTAAAATTGGAGGTGAGTAATATTATTCATGATTGAAACAATTTAACTTATTTAAGGATTTATCTTCCATGAATAAATTATAGTAGTGTAGATTATCTATAACTATAGTTTTAATTATATTTTGTTTGTGTATATTGTTAAAAAATTAAATAATAACTACCATATTAAATTTCCTACAATGCATGTATTTCAAATATTGTGGATAATACAAACACAATATTATAATGTGTAGAATTTTCACAATTTTATTTGAAACTTAGAAAAAGGAGCTAAATTTTGGAATTGTAATAAAACTATTTACTATACATTATGCACAAATAGTATCCAATGGAATACTAAACTGTCTAAAATATACATATAATTTATAAATTGTGAATAAATTGTGCACTATTATTAGGAATTGTGGGAGGCTTCAAATTTTCTTCGTAAACTCCATTGTTCTTCAGTTTATGTGGAGGCTTATATTTCTGTATATCTTCATTTTTTCAATAGGATTAGGAGGAATGAAGCTCATGGTTTTCTGTATTCATTGAACAATAAAGAAACTAAATACAACACCAAAAATCCAAAAAGAAACATGCAATTAATGTCAGTATTTTATAAGACAAAACTAATATCCATAATTGAATATGAAAAACTAGGAATGTTTTTAGTGGTGAATATTCATAATTTGGGTAATATTCCATTTTAGGAAATTTTGAAAAGGAAAATTTTTGGAGCAGGTCAGTGCCTTGTTCGTCTAAAATTTCTACTATTTTTTAGGGGTTAGCTTCGCCTACATTTGAAAACATAACATATAAAAACATAGGTGATTCACCGGGTAGGATACTACTAATAAACTACTAGTCGAGGTATCAACATATCAATGTACATCGAACTTCCGAAGTCCAAAAACCTGTACACTACAGATCATTTGTTTTGAATATTGCATTTGGTGAAAATTTCTATTTGTTGATGGACAACCATTACTATTTACTGATGTGTGACCAAGGACTTATGTTGACGCGTGACAATAAAGAAACAACTGACGCCTGAAAAGGATCAATCTGTTGATGCAAAAAAAGGCCACTCTATTGACGCACAAAAAAGGTTTTGAAGTTTGTAGTTGGGTAACAATTTTTATTTGTTAATGTGCAACTGATAATATTTGCTGATGCATGACAAAGGATTGATGTTGATGCATGACTAAGGAGATTCAACTGAAGCGCAACAATGGAGATACAATTGATGGGAAAAAATTGTTGTTTTTTTACGCATGACTGATACTATTTACTGACATGTGACAAAGGTTTGCTATTGACATGTGACTAAGGATATTTAGTTGACATGTGAAAAGGGAGATATAGTTGATAGTTGACAATTGTTTTTTTGATTTGTGACAAAGGATTGTTGTTGACGTGTGAATAAGAAGATATAGTTTATATGCAACAAGGGAGATACATTTGAAGGGAGAAAATTGATGTTTGTTGATGCAAGACATAGTATTACTGACGTGTGATAGTATTTAGTGACACATGACAAAGGTTCAAGTTCAACTCAGTCATTTAGAACAATGGAAGTTGCTAGTACTCAGAAGATTCAAAAAGTAACAAAAAATATCAGAAGCCCCTATTCAAGTATTTTGGAAACTCCACTACTAAAGATACCACAACCACCAACACCCATACAATTCCCACTGGAATCAATCAGATTACTGACTATGTTAAATTTATTATTGAAGTGGACATGTATTCTTCATGGTATCAACCAAATGACAGCTATGATGATAACATGCTAGAGCTTTAAGATATTCCTGTTGAGATGTCAGATCCTGAAGATATTCTTCTTGTTGGGGTACAAGCAAGAGTGAATCAAGATATCACACATATGAATACTGAGAAAATGGAACATAAAATCAAATTCAAATTCTATCTCATGAAAGAGGAAACTTGGTTATTGTGATAGTGCTTAAAATTATACTCAAAAAATTAAAACATTGAAAATGAACAAGAATATGTGGACAATTTGAAGGACATACAAGTTTGATTGGGCTACCAAATTTCCATTTATTGAACCTGTAAAACCAGTTAATTTAGACGATATCTCATCTGAATGTACTTGTACAATATGTACATGGAAATTGGGAAATCAGTAAAAAATACAACTGAAGCTAGACACAGTTGAAAAAAATTGTGGAAAACAATTTTTGACTATAACGGGGTAGGATGGCCTAGAAAATAAAAAAACATAGATGGAAAAATTAAATAGAATGCATGCATGTCAAATACGTAGCAGAGTATGAAGCAGATTAGAAAAGACGCAGACATCTCGTGGAAAAGGGAGAAATGATCACATCGCAAATTGGTAATATGAATCACTCAAATTTGCATGCCAAAATCATACAATTCTCTACTTTATTTCATATACTTGAGAAAGGATGACTGATTTCAGGTTTCCTTGATAAAAAAGTTTTTTATCAATATAATGGAATGCACAATGTTCCTCAGTCTCATTGGTCAAACAATAGTGCATGGGAAATGTCCAAATTCTTTTCAAGAAGCAAGATTTTTTGGAGAGTGTAAAAAATACAAAGTTTATCTCTCTTTTAATTAATGAAGTGACAGTAGTAGACAACACCGCATGGGTATGTATACATGTTTATACATTAAAAAATCATATATAGACACCACATCTGATGGGCGTTATGAAAAAGATTAAAAATTGTAATGCCAAAAACTTACATAAAAGATTTGTTTCTCATTTAAAAGATATTACTAGCATGACTGATTCTGAAATTTTTATGAAGTTGGTATACGTTGGAAAAAAAACATGCATTAGTCATGCAGGGTCACTGAAATGGACTGTGTGTTAGATTGCAAATAATTGTGGCCCCTTATATGCTAGCAATTCAATGTATGTCACACATAATGAATTTAGCATATAAAATGGTTAACAACAATGAAAATGTTGCTAAAGTAGAACACCTTATAAGAGAACTTCATAACTATATGGCAAGCAACCCGAAGTGATTTCTTGAATTCCAAAAAATTGTAATTAGAATTATAGATGGTAAAAAACCTCCAAAGGATGTTGAGACAAGGTGAATTTATTTGTATGATCCTGCATGTAGAGTGCGTGAGGAGTAATCTTTGTTGGTTGGTTTCATGTAGAAATATCATCATGAAATTGACAAGGAGAGGGAATTGTTGTTCCTTCTAACTAATTTGGAGACATTTCTTACATTTTTTGGCATTCTTGCAATGTTGTAGGAGATCAATACATTGATGAGACATGCACAAAGAATATTAGTCTATATTGTTGATTTTATAAAGTTAAGAAAATTTGTATGTCAAAATCTTGATGTCTTGTGCAATTCCCAAGATAGCTTTGATACACCTATTTTTGATAATTGGAAAGCTTTATTAGATATTGAGAATCCCAATAACTATTTGAGATTTAATATCCATGATCAGCTCTGCATCAATTTTAATGGGAGGGACATACCACTGCACATTTTGCAAAGACTCAAAATATTAAAGGATTTTAAAGAGAATAAGTTCCTATGACACAAAGTATTTTTAATTCTATTATAGTTGAAACAAGAATAAAACATAGAAAAATTTCATAATCCTTATCATAAGAAATTAGAGAACATTTCTCCAAAGATAAAATTATTGAAGCAATGGGTGTGATGAATCCTAATTTTTGGAATACTGATGGTTCTCGTGCATACTTTAGAAGAAATATTTTGCATAAATGCATGGGTACAATAATGAAACATTTCACTAAGATGACAGAGGTTAAGGGTATCAAAAGGTATACTAAATGTTGATTTATTAAAGTCTCAATCAACAAATTTTGCAACGATAATGAGGAACCAATATAAATTATTAGAAGAACCTTCTGAGAGTGGTGCTATTACAAGGATCTAGTAAGGAATCTATCAAATTACTGTGTTACAAGAAGACATCAGTGAATATTTCAGATTATATGATTTGTACCAAACAGCGGTTTTGAGATTTGTGGAGTATGAAAGGTTTTTCAATGATTTAGCATTTATAAAATCAAAATTGAGAAACAAGTTGGATAAAAATTTTGAAAGTTGCATGAGGTGTTATTTTCTCATTACTCCCTAGAAAAATTTCCTTTTGATAGAGAAATTGACTATTTGAATTCCCTTATGGAAAGAAGAGGTGTAAATAATACAACTACAAGTCCAAATGTTGTCAATGATGAGACTAGAAATGGTACGTCGTAAAAATCTGCAAAAGCGAATATCGACTTTGAAGAAGCAATTGATAATGGATTGTTTCACCTTTAAATAGGTATCTCGTAGACCTTAGTTTTATTGTTATCACCTTATATTTTAACTATGGTTATTTATTGAATATCATATTAATAGATTCAAATATAAAAATTTATAGTTAGACGTAACAAAATTATAACTCTACAGATGCAAATATTTACTATGAGAAGGCTCTTTAACATATTTTTTCAGCTCTTGTTATAATTTAAGATGTTACAGGTATATATATTTACGTTTATTTAAATACAATTATTTTTAAAAAACTATATAATTTATTTATTTTTATTTTTCAAAGTGCTTTGATGTTGTATTTGCGACATGCAAACTTCAAGAATTCCACTATCTAGACATGCACATGTTCTACTTCTCTATTGATTTGATTTTCTTTAATCTTTCTTTTTCTTTGTTCATCTGCTTAATCAATATTTCATATTTTCTTTATTGAAAATGTGGGTTGACATCCATCCGAGGAAGCTCTCAGTTCTCGGGATTGACATTGTCAGGAAAATCACCCATATGTAGACTAATCCATTTTTTGTTTTGAGTTCTCTAGAATCAAAGGTCATCTAGCTTGGTACGAAGGATGATTTCTCATTTTCCTAATATATGATTTGTCACATCCATATAGAAAAAAAGTGATTTTATTTAATTTTCTTTAATATTTTTATTTATACTTCTTTCATCTGCTTAATCAATATTTCATTCATCTTTTCTTTCTCAAAAACATGGGTTGCCATCCATTTGAGGTATCTCTCACTTCTCAGGACTAAGATCGAAGGTTGTCTACCTCACTGCCAAGGATGATTTCTCATTTTCCTTCCATATGCTTTGTCACACTTATCTAGAAGCTAAGAGTTACATTAAACCATTACATAGTTGGACTTTTGACATTCAGGTTGAATTAATTTTGGTATTTGTAAAATGCTTTGATGTGGTGTTTGAACTTTATGGCATGAATATAAAATTACATGTCAAAATTGATTTTCCCAAAATATATTGAGAATTTTTTAATGTGTGAAGAAACCTGATACAAAGTTTGAATTTTACTAGTACAGAGAAGAATATTTTACTGTATTAAGATGTCTCTATTATACCACATTCTAAATTTCTTAAAACTTTATCGATTGAATCAATTATATTATCATCATCCATGGTCGTGCTAGAAGATAGATCTATTTGAATGTCATCATCCATAGCTATTCTAATGTCATCATAATTACAAGTAGAGAGAAGAAGACTTTGAGAAGGTATAAAATTTAAATGTGAATAGATCTGATTTACTATATTAATATGTCTCTGTCATACCACATCACAAATTTCTTATAACATTATCATTTAAATCCATTATATTATCATCATCCATGGTCGTGCTAGAAGCTAGATCTATTCGAATGTCATCATCCATATCTATTCTAATGTCATCATCATTACAATTAGAGAGAAGAATATTTTGAGTAGGCATAAAATTTAAATGTGAAGAAACTTAATAAAAAGTTTGAATTTTACAAGTAGAGAGAAGAGGTACATTAAATCCTATCATCCATGGAGTTTTGAATTTCATGTTTAATTTATTTTGGTATTTTTAAAATGCTTTAATGTAGTGTTTTAACTTTGTGGCATGAATATCAAATTACATCAACACATAAAAATTTATCTTCCCAAAAGACATTGCATTTACAAGTAGAATGGCTTTTAAAGAGGTTGAATTTTACAAGTAGTAGAAGAATATTTTACTATATTAAGATGTATTTTTTCATACCACATTCCAAATTTCTTAAAACATTATCGTTTAAATACATTATCTTATAATCATCCATGATCTTGCTAGAAGATACAACTATTCTAATGTCATCATCCATATCTATTCTAATGTCATCATTTGCATCTAATGTCATCATCATTACAAGTAAAAATATGAAGATTCTAAATGTGAAGAAACCAATTTTCATCCACATTCTAAATTTTCTTAAAATAATCATCCATTATCATCATTCATGATCATGATTGAAGATGCATCAATGTCTAGTAACATACAATTCATCATCATCCATATGTATTTTTATGTCATCATCCATATCTAATGTTTGAATCATACCACATCATCATCCATTATCATCATGTGTACAATTCATTCATCATCATCCATAAAATTTCTACATATAATTCACACATACAATTCATCATCATCCATATCTATTCTAATGTCATCATCCACATTTAATATCATCATCATCATTGAAAGTAGAGATAATAATGGCTAATTTTTAAATCCATTATCATCATCCATGAATCATGATTATCTGTATCATCGTTATCATCTATCACTATTATATTTGTAACCATCACATCCATATCAAACATAAACACCATATACAATCTATAATTTCTATATATAAATATAACATCATATAAAAATCCATATTGGAACTTGAAATTAAATAAATATTCAAGTTTCACATTTCAAGTTTCTTCAATAGATAAATATTTCAAGTTTCAAATTTTCAGGTTACCTTACCCAACACCCACTAAACTATTCACTATTTTTTCTCAAGGCTCAATCTGTAATTTTCCTTTTGAGTTTCTATAACATTTTCTGTGCCAGTCTCTCCAACTTCTTGCCCTCATGTATTCTTTTCTTGAATAATACCTGAACTAATCAGATCCACTGCATCGATGTCTAGATTACTTATCATTAATTCTTCTTCCTTTGTAGAATCTCCATGGGATACGAAAGAAGGATCTGCAGTTTCCTTTTCTTTGAAAATAATCTTAGGGTCAAAGAAACTCTCTTTAATTATACTCTTAAGTTTATTGTTCGGTTTTGTTTGTTAACCAAAATAATATTTTCCTTCATCTTTATTGTTGCGTTTAAATTGTTCTTTGCAATTTCCAAGTGAATTTGGAACACCTTGGATTGACTCTTTAAATTTTCGTATTTCAATTGCAACAAAAATAGTGAGCTTAATTAATCATATTACGAAAATAATAAATTTTCAAATTAATAAAAAATATTGTTTCAAGTATATAATACTTACAACATCCATATCTATGTTTTGGCATTTGCAATTTCCACCAAACCCTTGTCATTTGACCATTTGTTGAAATAGGCCTGGGCTTCAGAACTAATATTTTACAATTTATTTAATATTTTATCTAAAAAAAACATTATAATTGTTTTCATGTGTTAAGTTCCCGCCCCTTGCTTTGATGAATAAGACTTCCATCTTGGCAGGTTGATTTTGGACTACTGCATATAAAATGTCCCTTTTCCAAATGTTATCATAACGAATTATTATCTCATTGATGAATAATTTTTCCCTTTGCTGCCATTCTATGAGCTGATCGATATGAGTTATAATAAACTATTTAGCATGGGATTGACAATCATTACCAATTAAGTTCTCTTATGGAAATGATGACAATTGTTCACTATTTGTATCTGAATAGGATGATGTTGATGGAGAGGTATGGGGAATTTCGGGTTGAGAAAAGTCTCATGCATCTATTTTCCTTTTGGTGGCATGATCCTATTTATGATAAAATTAATTAATATTGAAATTGAAATTGAAATGTGAAAAAGTTAAATAAAGTACATTAGAATGGAAATATACTTGTTGGCCTTGAATCATATCACGTGTGTTGAAAACACCTATTGGGTCATTACTATCAATGCCTTAATAATATTTTTTAAAAGTTATTTGATTCAACACTGATTGGCCCATTGCGTTGGGCCAACCACAAAGAGAAAGGGTCAGAATTGGAAATGAAGAGGCAATATTTAGTGTCTAGCTAGGGGCTGGAATTCGCATGCATTTACCAATGGTATTTTTTCTTGAACCTATTGTGGCCATTTTTAATTGTAATGATGTTGGTGGAGGACGTGGTGGTGTCATTTTTGGAATAGATAGAAAATGAGTGCTATGTACTATAAATTCCAAGAAAAATCAACAAAATCATTACTAGATTATATGAAAAACTATTAAAAACTACACAAGCTACTAAATTAGTAAAATATATGAAAAGATATTAAAAACTTACACAAAATAAATAAAATTATACCTTGATGAAGGGAAATCTGTAGATGTACTGAAGGTGGCCATGTCCGAGTTTGAATTGATGGTTATGGAGTTATGGGTGGCTACTTTGGTGGAGATGTGGGTGGTTGGTTTGGTGGAGCCATGGGTGGCTGGTTTTGTGAGCTGTGGGTGGATGGCTTGGTTAAGAATATATAATTACATGTCATTGGACCGAGTGAGTTCGCGATGCCTATTGAGAAGGATGCGTATACTCAAAATTTCCTACAAGTGCAACAACTTCATGTCAATTCTTATTCAATATGGTAAATGGTAAATGATAAATAGTAAATGGAGAATTAAGGGTATTGCGCCTTTGTCATTTAACTAATGCAAACACTTCATTTTAGGTGAAGAGTGAAATTCCATTTCATATTGGGAATATCTCGATGCCTCAGCATGTTGTTGGCCTCTTCGTCTTGATGTTTCTTTTCTTCGTGGAAGGGCTTCCAAAAAATTTCTCTGCATATGGTAAAGATTCAATCATAACTACATAATGTTAGTTGATAAATATTAAATAAGAAGTACATAATCAACACAATAAACTTCCTAACATATAAATATAAACAATAAAATATTAACCTAATTTTCTTCACGTGGAATTTGAAAATTATTCAAATTCATGTTCGAGCAAGTGGGAGTTGGTTCGTCTTTTAAACTAAAATACACCTCATAATAAACATCAAGGAGATAATTTTTGGAATGAATATTTGGTTTTTCAAAAAGTGTTGTATTAGTAATGTCATATTTTATCTTATTAGATAAAAATTTCCACCAATAAAATTTCTACTTTTTGATTGTTGCAAGAATGTATGCAATGGCCCAATTTGGAACATCTATTTACCAACCCTACAGAATAATTCTAGCTTGAAAAAAAGAAATCATACTAGAAAGAAAGTGGTGTGTGATTCCTTGTTTATACATTCCTCATCTTGATTTGTTGAAATGAGCTACAAAACTTCATTGCAATTAATATCACTTTAAATTAATAGAAAAAATAAAAATCTTTTAAATGAAATTAGGTTACACGTACAATCAACATTGAAACCAAAAGTAGATTAAAGGTAAATCTTATCCTCTTTAGTGAGGGTTTATTTTGTTGTTACTATGGGTGAATTTTTAAATGGAAGGCCTGTTAATTGATACATATCAGCTACATCACCACTGAACCTGAATGTACGACCATATTCCAAAGTAATAGTAAAATGAAGATCTTCTGTATTGTAAAAGGAGAGAAGGTAGTTAATAATGTCATGATCAATCTCAAACTGGGGCATGTTATTGAGCCATAGGAATTCACATGCTTCTACAACATCCTTGTATTCTAAAATTCATTTTGAAAATTGTATAGATGTGGGGTCACATCACGCTCCTGTATTGAATCTTTCACTTAGGTAGGGCTTGGGATGTTGCCAATGCCTGGTCAATTTTATTTTTTGTTCAATCTTGAGCTTGAGCACTAGTAGCCATGAGTACTTGAGGTTGATTGGAGTCTAGAGAATCAAAGGCGAGACCTTTTGTGTGTGTTGACATATGGTTCCTGTAGCAGATAACACTGGGAGAAGTAGCTAGTAGAGAGGAGGAAAAATTTGGGATCCAGGAAGTGAGAATAGTAAAATGAGGGATGATGGGGTATTTATAGGGTAAACTTAGGGTTTTTTGGATCTACAGATGACGGACGCACTGTAATGAGGCTTTTTTGTCATGTGTCAATATTCATTTGTTGACATGCTTTGACGATTTTTGTTGATGCGCATCAACAAAACCTTTCTGTCATGTGATAGCAATTCTTGTTGATGCGCGTCAATAATTCTTTTTGTTGTGTGACAATGAGGGTTGTTGACGCACATCAAAAAAAATTGTTATCGCATGACCAAATTTTTTTATTGATGTTTTTGAATAAGAATTGTTGTCACATGACAACAAGGTTTTTTTGACACATGTTGTAACGCCCATAATTATCACTAACAAATACAATGGTTAAAACAACTAGGATAATTTTATTTTCACTTACATTTCTCAATACACAACACCATAAGTGCTCCAAGTAGAGAACCTCCACAATTCATAAGACACTTACATTATTCATTGAATCACATATACACATTACAACACCATATACATGTTGATTGCACACTTTCCCCAATGAACGAATGCTAGAAATGACCCAAACACAAGAAAAGGACTCAAGGATTGGAAAAATCATAACACATCATTACCATGATTACATCTTAGTTAAGATTAACATTCCAAGAAAATTATTGTGTAAGGATAATTTTATCCTTTTTCCACCTAAAAATTCTTTAACTCATTTCACATTTAACTTACAGATCAACAATTTAAGTTGTCTCTTTACCTCTTTCAACAATCTCCATCGCTTACATAATTATTTGTAATATTTCAAATTACATACAAAGTTCTTAATTCTATTGGTCTTATGTTTAGATTATACTTCTCAACCTTTTATTTAATGTTTAATTTTTTTACCATTTCTAGACAAGAGAATCTGTCGTGATGTCAAGAAAGTAATCTTAGGATTTGAAGGGGGGCATGTTTAGATTCAAGATACCTTTTTCCCATAAACATTCTTAGATCATAGTATCTTTATTTATCTACCATTTTTAATATAGTTCAATAACTTGTTGAATCCTTTCAGCATTTCCACATCAAGAAATTGTATTTAGATTTATATATTTATATTTTGTTTTTTCAAACTTTGATCTCACCAAGGTAAATTCATATTATTTTTAACACATGAAAATGTTTAATTGAGTTATAAGGACTCCAAGAGTGACATTATTCATAACCTCAAATATCATTTTACTCTTATATGATTTACTCATACATCACACTATGGTCTCATTATTACCAGTTTTTTATAACAAAAGTAGTTAAGGAAGTATTTGTCTAACATCTATAAGAATTACATGATTGGAAGAATTATTAACTACACATGAACCACAAGTGATTTGTATTCAAGGTAAGATCCCATGTTTTTGCATTTCACAATTTTACATGTGAAATTTATTTTGTTCTTAATGTTGAAAATGACATAACAACGAATTACAGGACCAAGATTATGGCTTCACGGGTTCTCTAAAGTAAACATATTTCAAATCAATTTCATTTGCAAAGATTTACTTACAATTTTCTACCCACAAGTTAACCTCCAAATCAACCGAGGTTTAGTTTAATTCCAAGTTGTACTCAAGGCTCTACACTCTATTATAGATCAGATTATGGTGTGGAAAAAAATTTACCCTATAAAATCTCCATAAAAGATCAAGGTGCTATATTGTCACTAGCCAAAGTAACACATTTAGCTGTAAGGAACTAAAGAGATCTTTAACAAGAGTTTAAGTCATAATACGAATATTTCATTAGGTCCATTTGTGTCGTCTAGGTCAGACAAGGAATTCATTTGATGATGAATAAAATTTCTAGATCTAACTTCATAAGACTTGGTAGTCGAGTAGGATACTAAAGAGGTGATAGCTCTACTTACTCCACATATGGTAAGATTACACAACATAGTTGTTTCTTTGAACAAAGACTCTTAAGTTATAGAATGAACTTATGAATATAATTCTAAGGGGTAGTACCAGAATATTTTGGTTGTGAGGATTAATTATCTTTTTGGACGACAATATTTTGCAAACTAATGTGGCTAGAATGAGAGGGAGGGTGATAAAAATTTTAAATATTAACCTCATTAGATAATTCCATCTGTTAAAGGTTACTTTCAAGAGTAGTTGGTGATCTTTATCACCTAAAATTTAAGTCAAACCTGAAGATAACACAGCCTCCTTACTAGACACATGATAGCCAATCCTGGAAGGGGAACAACTTACTATAGATAATGTTTGAACAAGTCATGGTCTTAACTGATGTTTTTATGACGATGTGGCTAAACATACAGGCTATGGTTGTAACTCAACTATGGATCTTATTTAGTTAAGATATAAAGTGCCATCGAGCATATAGGTTTAATTTCATTCTAAGGTTTTAGTTTTCTATGAAAAAATAATAACATAGGAAGGTTAGTTATACACAAAATGTTTTACTAGGGTTTGCTAATTGGCTTAGGTTTCTATATTGCATTTTCAATGTAAAGAACACAACACACGAATTAATTAATTCGACTAGTCTTGAAAACTAGAAATCAACCACTACAAGATATTACATTACAAATTCATTTAACATATCCAAATTTTTCCATACAAAAATCTAAATCAAAATGATACTCATGATTAAATGCACATTTTCCCAATCCATTCATAAAACTAACATCTCATACATATTACCAAATTTAAAATATAAATATCTGTAACATGGCAATACATTACACATATATACAATTTTTCAATAACATATATAAATTGCAATATTAAACAATGGATTACACTCACGCCTTTTCTTTGCCATCTCACTTCCATCTTTGCAACACCATGCATTTAGCATGAAATCATCAATAAATCATTGGCATGACATCCACCTCAAATATAGTATAATTAATGACATTTTTATAGAGTTTCTCATTTACATAATAACATTACCACCTAATTTTTATTCTAAAGGAGGAGGTTAGAGACACATATTTATTTGATTTAGTTCACTTCAATTCTTAACCAAGGTGAGAGAAAGAAATAGGGAAGAGAGAGAAACATTAGTTTGCCAAAAGTTCAAATTCACATAACAGCCACATAGTAGAGTTTCAAGATGTTATTTACAAGTGTCAAAAAGTTTACACAATGGTTTGGCAACCCAACAGGGGTCCTAGTAACTTTCTCCTTTATGTTTTCCTACTATTTGCAAAACTGTTCAATTTAGGCTTGGAGGTGAAGAAACCACTTTCAAAAAATTTCCTCTGATGAGAAAACATACCACAGATAATTTTCTATGTGTCCTCCTATACACCAAGAATTCACACGAACTGATGGGATTCAAAATTTGCGAACATTTTTTCCATTGCCGACCAATTTTCACTTGAGTCCATCAGATTGTAATTGACCTAGTTGTAAATCATCAAAAGTCAACTCGAGGGATCAGGAACCCACATCTAAAAATGACATTCAATGGACAAAAACGTAATGAGAAACTTCCTACCTAAGTTCCCCTATTTATGGAGAATTCACCCGAGTTTGATAGAACTGAGAACTAGAAAACGGTTTTTCAAATGGTGATAGTTTTTCTGTAATCACCAGTCATTAATTCATCCAATTTTGACCTAATCAAACTGTGACCTTGAGGCCTATAAAATGGCCTTTCCCAAATTATTCCAAGATTAATGTTTTTTTTTCAACTGAAGGCTTCAAGATAATTGTTTAGTAAAAAATACACAGAGGTTTGTGAATTCGGATATGCATTTTGTTCTCTAGGATTCAAACGGTAAATGAGCCGATGCGAAATCCAAATTTTCAAATTTAGCAGCTTCCTACAATTGCAAAATGGTGAAACATGACTCCTATAAGGGCATAAAAAATATCACAGATGATCATTCGAGGTCAGGTCAAGGATTAAAGTGACTCCTCTACATGACAAGGTACACTTTGGAAACTTAACATCTCCTTTTCGGAGGTATGAAGGTTATTTTCGTCAAGTCTCTAAAAATCATTGATTTATTTGTTTTAACAATGGAGTAGTCAACATACTTGCAGGGGCTCAAATTCAACTAGTCAATAAAAATAGGTACTGTAGTAATCTAGTATCATCGAGAAGTTTGCTAAATCACCCCAAAATTCAGGGTTTAAGTTCAAGGTTGACTACAAAAAGGGTTATTTTCATTGCGTGAGTTAGGATATGACATTTTATTATTTTGCAAACAAGTTTATATGAAACAATTAAATGTATGATAATCCTAAGTTTTTTAAAAATTATATTTGATTGCAAATGAAAAAAATACAGTACAAGAATATTGAAATATATGGAGATATGAACTATTCATAGAGGAATGACGCTGATCAAAGTTGTGGGATTTGGTTCAACATACCACTTAGGAATCATTTGTCAAATAGTTTGGTACCTTGAGCATAAATCCATTTTATAAAAAAATTTGGTGCAATTAGAGGAGCAAAAACCACTAATCAATTTACTTATATGCATCATCCATATACTACAACTAGGATTTGATCATATACAGACCTAGAAGATGTCGAAAAACGTTGTGGGCCAGAAATCATTTCTCTACCCAATCTCATTCTACATAGGTACAAGGTGTGTGTTAGTGCAAAATCAGCACCACTGTAACATCAGGCTTCTAGGTTGATCTTACCAATACAGTGTGATTGCAACCATGACTTCATGCCCAATGGATGCTACACTACTGATCATTCACTAGCAGGCAAATGATCCCGCTGAGTCGCCAAATTGTTATCCAAAATTCACCACATCCTAGGGGTAAATTTTGATAACATCCTCAGAAGATTTCCCAAGCAAAATTGATTGATTCAGACAAATACACTAGGGTCCCTTCAGTATTTCCTTGTAACTCCCCTGGCCGAAGAAACAGGGAGCTAGCTTGAGAAAATGCAAAAATTTCTATCATCAGGGTAAGTGCACCAAGTTGGGGGGCCAAAACCGGCCGGGGGTCTTAAGTGGACACATTTTTCAACAGAGAGAAAAAAAAAAAAACAGTTCAACTTGTCAAAAATGACCTGGCCGGTTTTTTGGGCCAAGTGGAAATAGTTACTCTGGGACATTTGGGCCAAATTGGAAGATGTTGGGACAAAAAGAAATCGGCCATGAATCGTAGAATTTTGAGTCTAGTTTCTAAGCTACTCAGAAGGCCAAATTTTATTGCACAAAATTGGTACCGTTGGAATATGGTTTAAGTCAAGGTCAAATAGGAAATTAAAATACGTGGCCGGGTTTAGAACAGGTGTTTTTATTTGGTAGCTGGGAGTGCTCCTCATTCTTTCTCTTTTTGTTAAAATAAAACATAACAGGTGGTTGAAGGACAGTGACTTTCATGCCCCCTTCTCATTTTTTGAGCACCATTGTAGTAGTTTTTTGAAGCACCCTTTTGTAGAAAGCCCTTGTAGCTATGGTGATCCAGCATCTAGTTTGGGCATACCATGAAGCAATAAAATTTTGTAATGATGTTTTTTAGCAAATGCCCCTTTAATTTTTACAAGGATATGATTTTTCTAGTACATGTTTGAAAATTTTTTATGTTTTGAAAAATAACAGTGTGCAAGCTCTGTATTTCACCGTCACACCCCCCCTAACTACCTCATTTAAAAATTTAGATTAGAATAGTTAGCTTATCTTGCATCAGAGTAGATTTTTTTAATATGTATAGAATTAGTACCCCATGCCATTATTTGTGGCTAGTATAATCCAGGGGTGCTTTTTTAACAGTGTGTAATCTTCAAGGTAAAGGCCTCTATCACCCACAAGTAATATATATAAAAAAAGATACAAAATGATTGGATGAAAAATCACCACCCAAAAGATCATTACATATTTATTGCATTTAGTTTTCCCCTTACACAAAAAATAAGCCACAAACTATATAAAAAAGGAAACATAGTTAGAAAATAAATAATATGGGTAAACCAAGTTATATTAGTCATTTTTCTGAAAAAAAAACTTGTTGAAAAATTATATTATGTTTAGAAATAAGAATTTTGACTCTTCTCTATGGGTAAGTTTCAGTGGTATAACGTGCTCCTATTTTTTTAAACATAACAATGTGACTTTCGATTCACCCTACCATTTATTTTGATTTTATCATGTAGAGGAAGTGGAATCTAGTTTTTACTAGAAATTTGTTATGATTTTCTTGCAAAACTTACATTGTTGATTTTCCTAGTTTGTGTAGGTTTGAAAAATAACAGAGCTCCATGCCTCAGGCTTGGTATATTTTTTTTTTCAATTTTGATCCAAAAAAGGAATAAACCGATGAAAGATAGATCCCAAGCATAGTTGAGGCATGGAACAGTATATTAGTCAGAAAATTTGAAAATTTAGAAATAAGAAACTCTTCTCTATGTTGTGGTATAATGTTTTTTTTAAACGAATAGATTGTTTAATGCGTACGCAATTTCTTTCATGTTGTTTATGTAGTAGTCCAAACACTGGATCCCAAGCTTTAGGCATGGCTTAGAAAAAGTGAAAAATGTGAAACGCATACGCACTATAATGTGTATGCATTCTGTGTAGTACAAACACATCGTATAATACGCTTCAATGTATATAAGTTTTTCATTTATTATTATTTCTATTTTATTATTTCTAATACTTTAAATTTATTTTAATAAATATAAGAAATTAGGGTCACTCTGCACCTTATGAAACTAGTCTCACAGCTCCATCAGTCACGGTTTAGGAGATAGTTTTTTATAGTATAATCTGGTCAGTACATAGGTAATTTTAAGGATTTCAGCATTCAACCTAAATCTTTTAGCATTTAAATTCTATAATCGAAACCCTAAAACCTAAACCTGAGGCCCTAAACCTAAACCCTAAACCCTAAACCATGATCCCTAAACCCTAAAACCTAAACTAAATAAACCTTAAACCCTAAATCCTAAGCCCTAAACCCTATTCCTTAAATATTCTATCCCTTACCCATTGAGCCCTAAACACTAAACCTTGAGCTTTAAGCCATAAACCATAAACCCTAAACACTAAACCATGAAACATGAGAATTAAATTTTAAATCCTAAACCCTAAAAACTAAATCCTAATGCTAAACCATAAACCCTAAACCCTAAAAACTGAATCCTAAACCCTAAAGCGTGAGCCCTAAGCCCTAAACCATAATCCCTAAATCCTAAAAACTAAACCCTAAACCCTAAAATTTGTGACCTAAACCCTAAAACACCCTAAATAAAACCTAAACCCTAAAACTCTAAACCATAAACCCTAGACCATATACCCTAAGCCCTAAGCCCTAAACCGTAAACACTAAATCTAAAGCCCCAAGCTCTAACCACTAAACCTGTAAACCAGTAACTACGAACCCTAAACCTTAAGCCATAAACCATGAACCCTAAACCTTAATCCATGAATTCCTAATCCCTAAACCCTAAACCCTAAACCATTAAGCCTTGGAACCTACACCCCAATCCTTAAGCCCTAAACCCTAAACCTTAAACCCTGAGCCCTAAATCCTAAATCCAGAGCCTTGATCTCTAACCCCTAACACTTAAACCCATAAATTTGAAGCCTGAACCCTGAGCCATAAAAACTAAATCCATGCACCCTAACCCCTAAACCATAAACCATGAGCCATGACCCTAAAACCATAAACCATAAACCTTAATCCCTAAATGTTAAATCCTAAAGGTCCCAAACCCTAAACCTTGAACCATGAACCATGAACCATGAACCCTAAATTCTAAACCCATAAAACTCGTATATTTCCAGTAGGTCTCATGAGTGAGTTCATATTTATGAATATCTTAGGACCATATTTCCTTGTCTTGAGTCCTGGAACCAATCATTAAGTCTGCATTTACAACTACCTTGTTTATGAGAGGTGGGCATTTCCCTCCTTCCAAAATATCAACAGATGAAATCCCCACATCAAATTTTGATGATATCTCTTTGAATTTTATTCCTATGATGTCGATGAACCCTTTTCCAGTATGAATAATCTATGTATGAATACTAATAAGAATGGGTGAGACACAAAACATTACAATGAGTGAAATAGTTCGCATGCAATTGGAAGAAGAAGATACCTTTATATTGGGTAACACTTATTTGTACCAAATTTTTGTTAGATATCTGTAATTTCCCTCCTTTAAAATATCAATAGATTAAAATCATCAAATTGTGATGACTCCCTTGAATTTTATTCCTACAAATTACATGAAGCCTTTTTTAGTTGAATACTCTCTTTCAAAACTTATAAGAATGGGTAAGACATAGAACATTGAAGTGAGTGAATGGGTGAGCCCTAATCCATGAGCCTTAAACTCTGAGCCCTAAACCTAACCCCAAAACCTTAAACCCTGATCCTTAAACCCTAAACCATTATCCCTAAACCTTGAACAGTGACCTTTAAACCATAAACCATAATTCCTATACCCTAAACCATAAACCTTAAACCAAATCCCCTAAACCCAAAACCATGAGTAGTCATAAACCTTAAACCATGAGTGTTAAACCATAAACCCTAAACTATAAACCCTAAGCTCTAAAGCTTAAAATATAAGCCCTAAATCCTAAACCATGATCCTTAAACCCTAAACCACTAAACCTTATATCCTAAATCCTAAACCCTAAGCCCTGAACCCTAGGAGCAAATCCCCAAGCCCTAATCCAAAACCCTAAACCTTGAACCCACAAACTTTTTATACCCTCAACCCTAAACCCTAAAAAATAAACCCTGTGACCCGAACCCTTAACCCTCAACTATTAACCTTGAACCATAAACCCTCAACCCTAAACCTTGAGCCATAAACCCTAAACCCTCAAGCTTGATCCCTAAACCCTAAATCCTAAATCTTGAGCCCTAAAACCTAAAACCTAAACCCTCAACCCTTAACCCTGAGCCATAATCCCTAAACTTGAAACCCTAAAACATAACCCCTAAACCCTAAACCCTAAATCCTAAAGCTAAATCATGTTCCTTAAACCCTAAACCCTAAACCTTGTGCCCTAAAACATAAACCCTAAGCCCTGAACCCTAGGTAGAAATCCCTAGGCCCTAAGCCAAAAACCTAAACCTTGAACCCGTAAACATAAAACCTCATTGCTAAACCCTTGAGACCTGAACCCTCAACCCTCAACTATCAACCTTGAACCATAAACCCTCAACCCTGAACCTTGAGGCATAAACCCTAAACCCTAAACCGTAATCCCTAAACCCTAAACCCTCATATCCTTAACCCTTATCCATAAACCCTAAAACATAAACCCTAAACCCTGAGCCATAAGCCTCGAGCCTTAAACACTAAACCCTAAAATCTAAACTATGAGCCTTAAACATTAAACCTTAAACCCTTAACTCTAAACCTTGAGTCCTAAACCCTCAGACCTAAACCCTAAACCCTAATCCATAAACCCTAAATCATAAACCCTCACCCAAAGGAAAGTCCTAATAAGATCATTCAGTGTGTTTCACTGTGTAGGGAATAGTTTCTAAGGTGATCAATTGACTTATTTAGTTTTGATGAGAGATTACTTCCTCTGAAGGCCTCAAAAGGCATTTTTGGCCATTCTATAGCTAATTGAACACCCTTCAAAACAAGATAAAATAAGCTAGTAATGTCACTAAGGTATCAAGAACCATCATGTGTGAAGTATTACGGCATCGTTTGTCTCCATAAGAGACATATGAACAAACACATGTATGATAATCATGAGTTTGATTCCATGAAAGGATGATTTTAGAGCTAGGAAAGGTGAGGGGATGATATTTATATGGAGCACCATGTTTCTAAGAATGTGTAAAGCATTTGAGTTCACTTGATGCAATTCACTTGGTACTATTTGTAAAAATTCATTCAAAACCTAGTAGTGTTATCACACCTTAAGGAGGAGGCACATTACAAATCACCTCATTTTGGCAATAGGACATGAATCCCATTCGGGGAACAATCATCTATATACAAAGTGAGGATCTCTTTTTAGTAAGAAGTAGACATGCATCATAGAGTTGATTCATGGTCACTAAAGTGAATTATGGACCAAATTTAAAAATTGGTAATTGTTGGTGCTAAATTTGATCTTACCCCCGTTTGTCCTTGAAATTCTTGAGTTTTGCAGGCTTTGTCGTCTTTTCTATCTCTGCGTATTCATGCATGAAAACTCTGTCCTCCATTTGGTTTCCATGATCAGTCCCTTCCTTTGGTTGAGGATCACTTTAAATCCAGATTATTGTTTTTCGTTTCTATGTCCATGAGAAAGATCTGTAACATGGGCAAAAAATTGGGTTTTTTCCCTTCCTTCTATTTTCCACAGTCACGTTTTGTTGTCCCTGTCATTTTTATCACAAATATCTATGGAAACGTGATTGGATGTGGCTTAGAAGATCATATTTGGGCCTTATATCATTTCCAAATTCTCTGTCTTGAAAGAAAGATTCATTTTCGGGATCAAATGGTGATTTTCTCTACATTTTATGGATTGACAGGTGCATTTTTCCTGGTCAAATTTACATCTCAACATCAGTGGAAATGTGTCCCTTTCTGGTTGGATGTGGCTTAGCGAGGAACTTTGAAAACTCTAAGAAACTCAAAGATTGTCCACATGGAGGGCTGATGGTCATCTAAAAATTTGCCTTTTGGTTTGGCCTTCGAGTTGCGCCAGGAGGCATGTTCAGTTTTTCCTTGCCTTGCCCAAACTTAGACAATTTTTTTCATGAGGATGGTGTAACTTTGGTGGACCATGGACACGTGGAGGGTAGGCCCTCATTTAAGGATCGCCTCAGGGTCCCACCTTAACAATTGCAATAGGGAGACATGTGGAGGCTTCCTTCAGCTCTACTCTGTACTTAAACATTTCAAAGAAATTTTCTAAGGCATGGGACACGTGGAGGGACCGTGCCTATTTTGGGGACTGGCCCTTAAATTTTATTTTGAAGAAGCACTAGGAGGACACTTGGAGGCTTCCGCTCACTCTGCCCTTGCTTGGAATTTTCAATGGCCAAGGATAACTATCTCGGACCCTAGACACATGGTGCCTTTCCGCTGATCCTTTAACTTTCTTAACAACTCTGCAGGACTGAGACACGTGGTGAGCCCACACTTGGTTTGGGGTCTCTATTTTTGGGGACTATCTCAAAATTCACCATTGAGACACGTGGAGGCTTCTTCTAGCTCCTTTTTTACTGAGACTTTTTCAAAGGCCAAAAGGCATTTTTCTTGGGCCCAGGGCACATGGAAGTCCCGCACTTGTTTAGAAACTTTCCCCTGTACTTCTCCTTTAAAGTTGCACTAAGGAAACATGTGGAAGACTATAATATAAAGTAGAGAAGGGGTAGAATAAATGGTTGTTGTGCATTTCACCTATTTTTCTACCATTTTTTCTACAAGACTCCTAGAGATGCAAATACACACTGTTTTTTCATCATTTTTTGATGAAATTCCTTGTGGTTTTTGTCGGAAAAGTTCCATTGAATGGATTTTGAAGTTAATTTGTGAGTCCAAGGATTGTTAAAGTCAATAGTTTGAAGTTGGAATTGCTCCGGCACTTGCAAAAATGTGAATTACCATAAAAGATGGATGCGGGGCAGAGTTGCAGAGGAAAAAAAGGGAAAAAGATTAAATAATGAAGGTTGCAGGTGCAAAGGATGGAAAAGGTGTTACCTCAAGAGTGAAAAGGATTGTTGTCAAATCCAGCTGTGCAGAGCATCTAGAAACTAATTAAAATGGGGATTTCTCATATGACAAAATTCAGAATGATTAAAAGGATTGTCAAAAAGGTTGTGGCATAACATCGTAGTCATTAGTCGAGGGTCTGAGAAATGTGATCAGTTCATAATTGGTCCACTTGGTAGCTTTCGGATGAATTTGAATTGCTTTTGTTAAACGTTGCTTTCTGGGGAAAATTGGTAACAGGCAAAGGTCCCTTGAATATTCTTCTTTTTTTGGGGGGAAAATTTTGGATGAATGAGAGAGTGAAATGTATAAATTCAATGAGAATACTCTTGCAAAGGGTCGGGGGTTGAATTGTTGGGAGAAAATTTGAGAGAGCCCATCTTCCTGAGAGACCAATCCGAGATACCTGGTTAATTTCTTGTGTTATATTTTCTATCATGTCAAGTTGGTTGCAGATGTATAGCCATTGACGAGAACTAAGATTGCTCTCAAATCTTTCCACTACTGATGAATCTAAATAATTTTGAGTTAGTTACTATCAATCTTGGAGCAATTTGTGTCTGCTTTGTTCCAGAATGTCTGCAAATGGTTTTTCTTATTCCTATTTCAATCTTACATTGAAACTTTGTGAAATCACATAGGATATCATACCTGTGATAGTTTAGTGGCATTTTCAATTTAATCTCAAGAAGAGCCTTCATCATGTGATAAAGATAAACAAATTTAAAATCACTCCACTGTCATTTGTTGATAAAGATTGTTTGTAAGTCTTTGAATGTACCTTAGGCGTGATTGATTAGAGATTTTGGTGTTTAATTAAGTCTTTTAACTTGAACCTTCATGCTAGATTCTCAAATATTGTGTGAAATCGATGTTGATATGGGCCTCCATTGAAGCACACCTTCTAGTTGAAGGAATGTCTTAGCTATTCTGAAGCTTTCTGTCATTTAGCTTTCCAATTGTTGTGAAGTATCTTAAAGATCTGGTATAATCAACTTTATCCTACTTAATATCCCACCAAAAGTATTCAAAAAACCATGAATCCATCTTGAACCACCCCTGTTTTCCCTGTATATCTACAAAGGAACAAAATCTATTTATTAAAATATACAGAACAATCAAGATTTCATAATGTCTTTAGTAACCTTAGCCTTGTTTTGAAAGTGTCTCCATCTTTTAGAAGTGACAACTATTAAGAGGTAAATTATGGAGTATTGATCATACTTTCCCAATGTTTTCTTCATAAAATTTATGCAAAAGAAGGATATCTCCATCTCCTTCATCAAACAGAGGTTACACTATGGGTCCTGTCTCCCTGGTTGAAAGGCACAACCTAAAGTAGTGAGGATAGGTCAAATCCTCTTGAATGTGCTATCCATCTCTCCAAAAATCTGAGTAACAAAGGGCTAGTTAGATCTCATCCTTGGATACAAAATGACACACTTCATGATCTATCTATCTCTAAGCTCCATTTTGAATCTATGATGCTACTCAGCTTTAAAGGGAGAACAAATTTGGATACCAACACTCATGGCACCACTGC
This sequence comes from Taxus chinensis, assembly GCA_019776745.2. Classification (NCBI taxonomy): domain Eukaryota; kingdom Viridiplantae; phylum Streptophyta; class Pinopsida; order Cupressales; family Taxaceae; genus Taxus; species Taxus chinensis. The sequence continues at coordinate 614,085,620 of CM034156.1, forward strand.
CAGGGACTCTTTGAAGTATGTTACAAATGAAGTACATATAGAATCTGGTAATGCTTCTTACAAATTTTAAAGTGCAAATACATTGATGAAACATCATTATGTGTTCAGATCTGTAAGAATTGTTCAAATTTCTAAGTTCTGAGTGCAATATTTCCAGCTTATACAGTTATTACACTAAAGTTTGTACCATCATTTATAAATTTGGGTAGAAGAAGAGTAGATCTTGTAAGATTTGCATGAATTTAGTATTAACAGACATTTGATAGGTCTTTCATATTGCATCTGCACAAACTAAGGTGAAAATTCTTAGTGGCGACTCCGTGCTATTTAAATTATTTATAAATACCGGTGTCTTAACATATATCAAGTAATATTTGTCATTAATATCTGCAAAACTGAAAGGAAGAAGATTTTTCTTTGCTAAAGACCCTAGTAGAAGGTTATTTCAAGAGTTGGGAAAGTCTAATTCAAAAGGAAGAATAATTTGGAAGGTTTTTGGAGATCAAGCATCAAGAAAAGAGATCTCCATTGGTGAAACTGATCATCTTGTGATTAAAGATTGCAATACTTCCTCAAGTGCTTCTAAATCAGGTAGTCTCTTTGTGGAATTGAATTACTCCATCTAGAGAGGGTCCTTTTTGTATTTGAAAAATATTCTTCTCAATCTGCGCTCAGTATTTTCCAAATCTGATAGAGTTTTCCAAGAAATAGAGCCTTTAAAGGTCCTAAAAAATGCATCCCTATACCACACAGACCCCTCACTCCTCATCATTATATTTCTCTTATAAGATACCTCCTCAAACTAATATGGCTTAGCCTCCACCCATACATCCATTTTTTGTTAATACTTTTGGTCCCATCAATTTTAGAGGTATGGTTGGCTATCTAAATGTTGTGCCACAAGATGTAAGTAAATAGATTTCCTAAATTTCAAGGAAATAATGCAATCACTGGTGATCAACACTTGAACCTCTTTTTCAATATGATAGAGGACTTAGAAATAAAATTTAAGGGTGAATACATTAAATTGTTTATCCATACTCTAGAAGAACATGCAAGGAACTGGTATAAATCTTTTCTAGATAATTCCATTAACTCTTGGACATAGATGAAGAATGCTTTTAGAATGAAGTATGACGATAAAATAACCCTGTAGGTTTCTTTTATGTAAAATTTGAGAATATAAAAGATTTAAAAAACCATTAAGAAGACTTCCTGTTAATTTGAGCATTACATGTGATGAATCGTGTCTAATAAATTATTCATATGCATTTGATAAGAAAGTTGCTTACTATTTGAGGGATAAGAACCCTAGAACTTCAAGGTAAGACTTTACCATGGCTCTGAAAATTGAGAACAACATTAAAGCAGTTGGAAAACCTCCTAAAAGGAAGGGTGTTAAACTGATCAACCCAGAGAAGCCTCAATCAAGTAAGGTACATTGGATCTTGATGAATTTGTAAAGACTTTGGAAATGGAGCTATCAAATAAATCTCTCACAAGCTAGCCAGGGCATAGAAAGGAATTAGACAAAGTTATCAAGGTTAGCATAGGCAACAAGGACAAGGTAGATTTACAAATCATCCTAGAAATGATCATAGATCTGATGACAGAGGTATAGGACCCATGGGAGCTAGAAAACCCCAAGCTAGGGAAAATAGAGTAGTCTTTGATCCTCTAAATGCAAGAGTTGTTGTTGAAGAGACAAATGAAATTGATTGGTGTGACAAATGTTTCTTACCCCACCTGCCATGTCAAGTAGATAAAAAATTTGAAGAATCTGATGACTATGATTAATGATGATGCATGCATGGTGGACTGCTCTACAATCTCAAAGCAAGTAGAAAATTCAAATGAAGTAATATGTTCAAGAGTTGCTACAATTTTTTGGGATTGCATTCACCGGGTACCTCTTCTTCCTCCCTCTCATACTTTAGAAATAGATATGGTACAAGCTTTTGAACTTCCTAATAATTATTTTGAGTACCTAAGAGCTCTAATGATTAAGAAGTATGACTGAGGAATCCCATTAGAAGAGGATAGACAATTGTTAATGAATGTTGTTGTTGCCCAAGAAAAAGAGTATAACATAAGAAGTAAAGATGTCAAAGGGGGAGGGCCTCAAGCAAAACCAAAAACCCCAGTTCTCACCAATTTCCCAAAATAAAATCCAAAGAAATATGCATCTCGGAAAAGGCTTGTTTTCTCAAGTAGAACTGGTGTTCCCACCCATGCCCAGAATGTGAAAAATCTTGTGTCATCCGATGAGTTTTTCAATCTTTCTCCAAATGTTGCTTTCCCAAATACATTCCTTATGAAATTTCCCAAGTCTTGAGTCATGATCAAGATTTATGTCCCAATTGTTGAACTTGCTTAGGATTCCTAACAAAAGAAGAGGGATTTTGAGTATTTGGGATTGGAAGAAGATAGGAGTATGCAAGGCAGAAATGTAAATAATGTAAACACTCCTCCTCTAACCATTGCAGACCTAGAAAAACCACCAGCATTAGAGGAGATAGGTGAACCACTTAAAGTTTACTTGGGAACATCTTTGGTTGAGTCTCAATTAAATGTTGATCCATTTTTTACAACACTTATTATTAAGGACTGACTACTGCACAATTGTATGTTTGATTCTGGAGCATCATGCAATGTTATGCCTCTAGAAGTCATGAATGAATTAAACATTAAAGTGACATAATCTTATGGCAAGTGTACTACAATGGATTCTAGAGAGGTTCCAATTGTAGGTTGTGTAAAAGGTTTGGTAGTACAAATTACAGCTTATCTAGGTTAAGAACTTGAAACTTGATGTTGTTATTGTTGATTGCCCTGCCAAATGGGACATGTTGTTATCAAGGAAGTGGGCTACAAGTGTTGGTCAAAGTGTTTATATTGTCTTTTTCCCACATTCCAATTGAAGGCATCGTTGTAAAGTTGTATGGAGAGAAGAAGATGTTGCACCTCATTAAAGATCCCAATAATGCTTCTTATGAAGCGTTGTATGCTGATGTAGATGATGATAAATTTGTTGGGTTTACTAATGGCAGAGAGCATAAGATTGATCAATGTAAATGTCTTGAACAAGTAGGTTTTCCTTGGACCTTGTTATTCGATGGAGCTTGTTCCAAGTTTGGAAATGGTGTTGGCATTGTTTTGATTTCTCCAGCCCAGGAAGAGTTTGTTTTTTCTTTCAAACTCAACTTTGAATGCACTAACAACATTGTTAAATATGAAGCATTGTTATTGGGTTTGAGAATTGCATGAAAATATGGTGTAAAGGATATCATTGTCAAAGGAGATTTGATTGAAGCAATTAGAAAACTGTATGCTACTAAAAATCAGAGAATGAAACAATACAAGCATGTAGTCTAGGATTTGATTGAAATGTTTGACTCATTTAATATTGTGCACCATGATAGAAAGTTTAATGCTATTGCAGACAAGTTAGTAGTGATAGGATCCAGATTTTGAAATCGTACAATATCTCCATTTTATAAGTATGATGTTGAAATATTAACAAGGCCATATGTCCCTGACAACATTAAAAATTGGAATGTATTCAATGATGATGCTCAGGTGAAATAATTTCTGTAGAACCAAGGTAATTTTTCTGACCAAAATATAGATTGGGAACCAATGGTGTGTGTTACTGAAGGAAAGGAAACTTTATTTGGCAGAGACATCATCCAGCTGAAGACAAACACAATTCCTAGAGGTTTGGTGGCACTTGAATCAAATTTTGATAATGTTGATTGCATTTTAAAAGAAGTATGTTGGTTTCAAGAGATGTGGAATAGCATGACCTAGGCATAAAGGAAAAACACACGTAAAATATGGTTAGGAAGAAATCTGAGCAAGGAAGAGAAGCAGTCTTATGTTCAATTGTTGAAGAAATATCAAGACTTCCTAGCTTGGTCTTACTCCGAGTTGAAGGCATACAGGGAAGATTTGTTCCAACATGAGATTCCTCTTAAATCTAATGCCAATCCTTTTAGGAAAAAATAGAGGCCTATCAATCCACTCCTTTCTGTGAATGTTGGAAGAAGTTGAGGGATGGAGGGATCATTTAGCCCACAAGGTAGTCATCTTGGGTTGAAAATTTAGTGCCTGTTGAATGGTGATATATAGTTTTGTATAGACTTTAGGAACTTGAATAAATAATCATTGAAAGTATAATTACCCTCTTCCAAACATGGAGAATATGCTACAATTGGTAACTGGTTCTGAATTGTTATCCATTTTGGATGGGCTTATAATCAAGTTGTTTTGAAGGAGTCAGAAAGAATAAAGACTTCCTTTACCACTCCTTGGGGAACTTATTTCTATTTCAAGATGCCTTTTGGCTTAATGAATGTTGGAGCAACTTTCAAAGAGAAATGGATGTAGTGTTTACTAGTTATATTAATGATTTCATTGTTGTTTATCAATATCTAACTCCAAATGATAGCAAGATTTTGTTTAGGAACTTCAAGTGGAGATGTCTAAATTTAAAAATCAGCGCACGCGGGAAGTACAATAGCTGTTGATATTCGGTTGAAGCTCCGTGAAAACCGAAGATAACTACAAGGTGAAAGCTGACAGGATAAGGGTTTTCACGCGCGACTTCACGCAGACTCAGATCGGCAATCCTACAGCCGTTCGTGGGAGGACCAACGGCTACAGTTCCCATTTTTATGCGACCCGCAACTGAGAAACGAACCACTCTTCAACGCTCAAAGGTATTTTGGAAATTGTTGTAACCAGCACATCCTTGTGAAGATGGGAGGGCCTCCCTGCCAGATTGAGCCGTGTGCAGACCCTGACTGGAAAGATAACACTGAGCTTTGGAACATTCTTAGTATTGGCGGATTCACCAACTTTGTGGAGAGATGCAAGGGCATGATCAAAGCATCTCTGTTCGCTTTGCCAAGGAATGGAATGAGAGGATGGTCGACTATGGAGGGCAGAAGATTCTTATTAATGAGAACTCATAGCCGAAGCGACTGGCCTCAGCTTGGAAGGATACCGCTTCTTCAACAAGAGGGTTATCAAAGAGGCTGAAGAGAGAAGATTTGTGGAGGAGGAGGAGAAGCTTATATTCAACACCGCGGGTCTGCTTGTTAATTCAATTCCATCTCCGTATGATGAAGTCACCCGCATGATGATTCGCTACATATCCTTGGAAGGCAGGTTTGTTACTGTCCCTGCCAAGCACCTTGTCTTTTTGAATCACTTTCGTAGGAGTAGGTTGGTTTGCTTCCCCCACTATCTATTAAACTCTCTTGAGCGCTCCATTTTGGAGTTCCAGAAGCATACCCGGGCGGTTCCCCTTCACCAAGGGCTTATTCTGCTTATTCACAAGCACTGCCTTATTAAATTCCCCGGTCTCCCTTCCTCTCCCGGCCTGGCTTTGTTGGGCTCCGTTGCTGCCAGTCCTGTCTCCCCTGCTGTCCCTGCTGCTGCCCCCCGCCTTAGGTGCTGATGCCCCCATGCAGGCTGCTCATGCTTCTCCTTCTATTCCTCCTGCTGCTGCCCCTGCCACCCACACTGTCTCTATTTCTAAACGTGTCACCAGGGCTTCTAGGAGACTCAACCTTGAGTCTACTGCTGAGGGGGATGAACCTTTGGATGACATTGCTCGTGATCTGCTGAACATTAGAAGTGCCAGTCCCCAGGGAGGCACCAATGGATAACCCTTCTAGAAATTGGAGGCCTTAGAGGCTGAGCTTAAATTGCTGAAGGATGAGGTAAAAAATCTTGCTAAGCAAAAAGGCAAAAAAATCATTGAGGGAGAAGGGAGCATTGGCAATAGCCAGCTTGATGAAATATACAAAAAACTGACCTCCCTAGACTCCCGCCTTGGGAAAACGAAGACTAGGACATGAGTATAATATTGCAGCATTCAGGGCCATAGAGGAATTCATCGAAGGTCATGACCAAGAGTGTTTCGCATCTCAGCGGTGTCCCGATGACTCTTTGGGGCAATGAGAAAGAGAGTTAAAGAGAACCATTGAGGAGCTCGATAAGACGGATGCTGCTCAATGACCACGTTGGGCATGTTACCATGCTTGGAAAAAAGTAAAGATGAGTATTGATCAAGCGGCCAAGAAGTCCTAGATCCAGCTATTTATTTTAATATTACTGCTTCTTGGCTGTAGTCTTGCTGTTTTGTTGCTGTTGTTTTGCTGTTAAGTCTCGTTTGTGTTGCTGTTTCTAGGCTTCGGTGTTCTTTGCTGTAACTTTTGTGCTTTGATACAGCTTCTCTGCTCCTCTCTCTTATTCAGGCTTTTAGGCCTCCTTTTGTACACAAGGGTATAGTCCCTTTCAAAAAACTATTTACCAATATTAAAAAAAAAAATATGATGTAACTGTGTTTTTCTGGAAAAAAGAAATTATCACTTGCAACACTTGGAGAGAATGTTGTTAAGGTGTAGAGAGTATGTCATATCATTAAATCCCAAGAAGTTCCATTTTGGAGTGCAAAAGGAAAAGTTTCTTGGTCACATTCTATCAAAGGAAGGGGCCATGATTGATCTTGGGAGAGTGGAATCCATCAACAAGGTTCCAATTCCTAGAAATAAGAAGGGAGTTCAATCCATCTTTGGATAAATAAACTTTATCAGAAGATTTGTGTCTAACTTTTTTGAGCTGACCATCCCCATTACTAGCATGCTGAAAAAGGACCAAGTTATCAAATGGGAAGAAGCTTCCATTCAAGCTTTCAATGGGATCAAGGAAGCACTAAAGCATGCCCATGTTTTGGTAGCTCCAAATTACAAGAATCATTTTCAAGTGTTTTCTTTTTCTTCAAAAAACACCATTGCATCTGTTTTGTTGTAGAAGGATGATGAAGGGGCTAAGAGACCAATTGCCTTTTTCAATAAGGCATTGCAAGGAGCTAAGTTGAAGTACACCATCATAGAGAAGAAAAAATTTTCCTTGGTGAAAGCAAAAAAGGTATTCAGACCTTACATCTTGAGATCTAAAGTTGTTGCTTATGTTCCCCACACCATGGTGAAAGATATCTTATCAGAGATGGAGGTCTCAAGAAAAAGATGTAGATGGGTAAACAAGTTGCAAGAATATGACATGGATATCCAAACCATGATATTAATAAGAGGTTTGGGCCTAGCTAATCTTATGGCTGAGATAAACTTGTAGACTATTGAGTTGAATGAAGTAGAAGGAGAAAGGGTAGATGTTCTTGAAAATTTGGTAAGCTCTGAATGGTACAAAGATATAATATTTTATCTCAGACATCTATGATGCCCTAAATATTTGAGTAAAAATCAGAAAAATAAATCTTAAGTTAGCCTCCCAAAAATATGTCATTACTGATTTTGGGTTAGCTTGGAAGAACCCCGAGGGAGTTTTCTTGAGATGCATTACTGAAGATGAGGCCCCCAAAATAATTTTTGATCTCCATGGAGGAGTTTGTGGGGGAAATTTTTTTGGAAGAGTTACAAGACATAAAATCTTGAGGGTTGGCTATTGGTGGCCAAATCTCTTCAAAGATACAACTCTATTGGTTAGAAAATGTGAGAGTTGCCAGCATTTTTCTGGAAGAATGAAAGCTTCAGGATCCCTTCCTTTGCAACATGTGTCAATTGAAGCCCCATTTAAGCAATGGGGAATGGATTTCATTGATGAAATTTCAGATCCTTCCAGTGTTGGTCATAAATGGATTCTTGTATCCACTGATTATTTCACTAAGTGGGTGGAAGCAATCCCAACCAAGAAAGCAACACACCAAGTTATCATGGACTTCATGCTGAATCAAACCATATCTAGATTTGGAGTGCCAGCTAAGATTTTTGGTGATAATGCCATGAGTTTTAGAGCCAAACCTTTGGTGGCAATGTTCAAAGAGTATGGAATTAATTTGACATATGCTTCTAACTATAATCCCAAGGAAATGGAAAAGTGAAGTCCAACAATAAAAACTTGTTGAAGATCATTAGAAGAACCTTGGAGCTGAAAAGAAAGAAGTGGGTGAGAAAATGAAGTTTGTTGTTTGGGCTGACAGAATCACTATCAAAAGAGCTACTGGTAAAATCCCATTTGAGTTGGTATATGGAACTCAAGCTTTGATGCCCATTCATTTAAAATTGTCTTCATTTCAGTTTCTTCAAAAAATTGAAGATCAAGAAGTTAGTCCATATGATGATCGAATCAATCAGATTATTGAGTTAGATGAAGAAAGAAGGGAATCCCATTAGTGGCATGTGAAGTTCATAGAAAAGTTGAAGAAGTTATTTGACACACATCATGTCTCCATCTTTTAGAAGTGACAACTCTTTAGAGTTAAATTATGGAGTATTGATCATAATTTCCCAAGGTTTTCTTCATAAAATTGGTGTAAAAGAAGGATATCTCCATCTCCTTCATCAAACAGAGGTTAAACTATGGGTCCTCTCACCCTAGTCAAAAGGCATGGGCTAAAGTAGTTAGGATAGGTCAAATCCTCTTGAACATGTTATCCATCTCTCCACAAATCTGAGTAACAAAGGGCCAATTAGATCTCATCCCCAACTACAAAATGACACACATCATGATCTATCTATCTCTAAGCACCATGTCGAATCTGTGATGCTTCTCAGCTTGAAATAGAGAACAAATTTGGATACCAACAGTACCAATTCAAGCAATGGTAGGGCCAAAATCCAATTTAGAAGGTAAAAAAACCTAAAAAAACACTATATGCTTTCCCAAAACAAAGACAGACTACAATATATATGCCTTGAAAGTTTTAGGTCCTATAATGAAATATTGAAAATGAGTAAGTACTAACCAAATTAGATTTTGAAAAACTATCTTCTAGATTATAACTGTTGGAGCTACGGTACCACTTCCGTAGGGTGCAGAGTGACCCTAATTTCTTATACTTACTAAAATAAATTTAAAGTATAAGAAATAATAAAAGTATAAAAAAAATAAAAAAAGTAAAGTATAAGAAATAATCTTATACTTAAACATTTATTTTTGTAAGTATAAAACACCCAAATACACATACATACTCCATAATATACAAAACACGTATGTGTTTTAACTTCTCTAAAACTCGTACACATTTTGCCTTCTCTAAAACATGTGCATGTTTTAGCTTCTTTAAAACATGTACGTGTTATAGGTTTGGTAATTACCAAACCAAAATAAATAAAATGCAAGTGCATTTTAACAAAATGTGTATGCGATTCATCTGTTTTCAAGTTTTCGTCCACTTTTTGGCCCCCCAACTTCATGCACTTACCCTCCTAGAAATTATTAGAGGAGGTATCCAGATGAATATGCAGATGGTATGCATAGGGATGGTATATAGAGAACAAGAAACACTTCTAATCAACATTTGTATGAAACATTTTAATCCTTTTAATAGACCCATTTGGTGCATATCCTGTCATGATTATAGTCCATGAGCCCATATTTAATGCATTTAGTCGAACAACTCACATGCCAAGTGCATGCTTCCATATTTTTCATGCTTATCTACCAAAAAGCTTCCGATTACATCATCTGATAAAATTATTCTATCCTTTTATGCTTTGATGGATCTCCATACCTTTTTCCAAAGCTCACATTTTGGCGCAAAATGGGAGTATGCAAAAAATGTGAACTGATCAGGTTCAAGACCTATTTGTTGCATTGATAACAAGTCACTATCTTGCTCTTTCATTGGTCCAACATTTTCACAGCACCAGGGCCAATGCCATCCATCGCCAAACACCATCTCACCCTTCCCTCGCTGCAACTATCCATTATTGCTAAATTTCAATATTAACTTGGGTTTTAGGTGGTTAACGTCTCAGGGTCCCAAATAAATTCCATGTATTATTGTGTAAGGGAAAAGAAAGGCTTGCAAGGTTATTTAAGACACATATGTACATTGACAGGTTGCCCAAGCCTTCACGAAACCTCCACCACTCACCATAAATCTCAATTCAACAACTACATTAAATTTAAAATATTTATTTATTTATTTTAATGTGGGAGCTACATTTCCCTCCCTTATAAGAGCATCATCCTCGATGTGTAAAAACAACCAAGCTTGAAAGATACGTAGATAATAAATTCAATAATGACATAATTTGTTTAACTAAACAACTTATCGTTACAACATAACCATCAAGGAAGTAAACTAAATTTGGCAATATCTTAAATTTCAATGTTTTTATGAAGATTGGTATATCTATTTTACTTTATTAATTTGTTAGTATTTTCCTTTTAAGTATTTATTAACTTCAACTTTTCGTATTTCATTACTTAAGACTTTTTTTGTTTTACGTTCATGGGTGCCTAACAGAAATTACATCACAATACCACATCATGGCCAAACAAAACACTAATTGTTCATAAGACATCATGATATGTACCCTTACGACTATAACACAACACAAGAAATCCACTAAACCATGGAAATAACATACATATCCCTCCCAACATATTACTTGCAACACATGATCTTGACACAAAGGTACTCATAACATAAGCAAACTAAAACAACATGGAATTTCCAATAGGTACACATATAAACATTTTTCTACAAATTGGGATAGTAACTGTAGTTACATAATGTGAAAAAGGGGTAAAATTATACCCTCAATGAGGGGCATCAATCCTGAACATCACAAAACATGACTAGAATCACAAGAGTGTACCTAAATAAAGTACCAACACCATACATCTCCAAAAACATCACGAAAAAAACTCCATATACCTCACAAAGAATCACCAACAACTACATGTACCTCCCAAGCATCAAAATGAAACTCCATATACCTCCAAAAGCATCACATAACAACTCCATATACCTCCCAAGAAATAAAATAAAGATATATTTTCCTTTTCGCTCCCCAAAAGAGGTTGGTCAGCCTATGGCCTTAGGCACATAAGGTCCAAATACCTCTAACCCAAGTGACATAATAACTCATGGTTCAACAACACACTAGTTATGTATAACTCCTTGAGGTGTACCCTCATACAATGAAGTGGGCCCATAGGTTCCACCACTCTATGGTGCATCCCATGACCTTATTCCTGACATTACGACATTAGAACCAACATAACAATCCGTTCCAAATTCCAAGTGGAAAAAATCCCTAGCCTTGGGCTAGGCTATTTAACCCTTAAACATGAAAATAAAATATAAAAATAAGTAAAACAAATGGCCAAATATCCATATTTAGTGCAAAATTTGCATGTTAGTGAAACAATCAAATAAAATGCCCAAAATATAAGAACACATCAATCAAGAAAATTGTTGGTTCTAGTAAGAAAAAAAAAATTCAATTTACGGATAAAATAAATATGGAGAGTTAGCACATCAAAATAACTATGTGGCCTTATATGGCCACCAAAGGGGTACTCGATGAGTATCTAGCACTCAGACATCGAGTCCTTCACTCGTAAAATAACATATCAAATAATACAGCTTTCATCATCTCTTTCTGAATCATCCCTCCTTTGCTTCCACAAGGCTCAACATAGTCGTAACTACACTTAGGTTGAATCCATATGATAACCATATATGCGAGAGATAAAGGAGTACAATTCACTATCTACTGAGCCTAATATTTCCACAAAACACAATATGCATGACACCATGTTGAGCAAGTTCCATGCATACCAAAGAAACAAAAGTGGGTTTTCATCCTATGTAAGACTCCACTTCCTATCTCGTACTTGGCTTGAGTGACTTGTCAACGGTACACGTTTCCTCACTCCAAACATGCAAATTTTTCCGATTTCTGTTAGGGTCAGGTAGTATAGGGTCCACAACGTAACACATAACTACATCACTAACACAATGGTTATTCGCACACATTAACCATAACATCATACAGCATGGTATATATACAGGGTATAACACAATCATTACTTTCATGGGTTATGATATTTCAAATTACCACATACTAAACCCAAAGTGCAATCACTATATAATAGGGATCATACGCTCACCATATGCCCCTAAATCACAACATGAACCATCACATATTACACAAATTATACATATGAGGAACACAATGTGTAATATTACAACACATAGTCAATTGTAATTACAACATGGTGATGCACATGACTCATCACAACACATTGATAACATCATGATACAATACAATTCACTATACACCAATTTTTTTTCATTCAATACACCTTCATATCACATAATTTGAAAATGCTCCAACAATCTGCAATCCACAATAACATTCTTTTCAAACACAACAAGGTGGTACATCACACGTGAACTCTTTATAGAATCCATGAAAAGAGAGTGAATACTCTCATCACAAGAACATCAACATGATAACAAATATGCACTAAGTGACATGCACAACATGTGCGTTCATAATATGACAATTACAATGTTGTTCACATTACAAAATATATCACATTACTCTTCCAATATCCACCACCACCATGGAAAATCATCAAAACTCCAATTTGTCCCATAGGTTCGAGAACATGAACCTTCGCTCTGATACCAAATGTAACTCCCATAATTATCACTCACAAATACAACAGTAAAATTACCAAGATATTTTTTTTTACTTAAATTGATTACTACACAACACCACAAGGGCTCCAAGTAGAGAAACTCCACAATGCATAAGACACTTACATAAGTCATCGACTCACATATACACATGACAACACCATATACATATTGATGCCACACTTTCCCCAGTGAACGAATGATAAAAATGACCCAACCACAAGAAAAGGACTCCAGGATTGGAAAACCCACAACACATCATTACCATGATTACATCTTAGTTATGATTAACATTCCAAGAACATTATTGTGTGAGGATAATTTTATGCTTTTCCACTTATAGATTCTTTAACTCATTTCCCATTCAACTTACAATTCAACAATTTAATTTGGCTCTTTACCTATTTCAACAATCTCCATAACTTACATAATTATTTGGCATATTTTGAATTGCATATAAAGTTCTTAATTATGTTTAGATTATAGTTCTCAACTTTTTATTCAATGTTTAATTATTTTACACTTGCTACATAAGAGAATATGTCATGATATCAAGAAAGTAATCTTAGGATTTAAAGGGGGGGTTTAGATTCAAGATACCTTTTTCCCATAAACATTCTTCGATCACAGTATCTTTATTTCCCTACTATAGATAATATAGTTCAATAACTTGTTGAGTCCATTCAAATTTTCCACATCAAGAAATTGTATATATATATATATATATATATATATATTGAAGTTTGATCTCACCAAGGGAAATTCATATTCTTTGGAACACATGAAATTTTTTAATTGAGTTATAAGGACTCCAAGAGTGACATTATTCCTAACCTCAGATATTGTTTTACTCTTATATGATTTACTCTTACATCGCACAATGGTCTCATTATTAGCATTGTTTTATAACAAAAGGAGTTAAAAAAATTATTTTTCTAACATCTAGAAGAAGTACATGATTGGAAACTTTATAAACTACACATGAACCAAAAGGTATTTATGTTCAACGTAACATCCATGTTTTTACAATTCACGATTCCACTATGAAAATAATTTTATTCTTAATGTCAAAAATGACACAACAAGGGATTACGAGACCAATATTCCAATTTTCTGGGTTCTCTAAAGTCAACATCTTTCAAATAAATTTCATTTACAAGGAGTTACTTACCATTTTCTACCCACAAGTTAACCTCCTAATCAAATGAGGTTTAGTTTAATTCTAATTTGTACTTATGGCTCTACTCCCTATTATAGATTAGATTAAGGTGTGAAAACATATTTAACCTATAAAACCTCCTTAAAAGATCACGACACTATACTTTCAGTAGCCAAAGTAAAACATTTAGTTGTGAGGAACTAAAGAGATCATTAACAAGAGTTTAAGTCATAGTACGACTTTTTCACTAGGTCCATTTGTGTGGTCTGGGTCCCAGAAAGAATTCATTCAATGATGAAGAAAATTTCTAGATCTAGCTTTGTAAGACTTGGTAGTCGACTAAGATAGTAAGGAGGTGATAGCTCAACTTACTCCAAATATGGTAAGATTACACAACATAGTTATTACTTCAAATAAAGACTCTTAAGTAATAGAAATGAACTAATGAATATATTTCATAGGGGTAGTACAAGAATATTTTAATTGCAAGGATTAATTATCTTTTTGGACAACAATGTTTTGCAAACTAATGTGGCTACAATGAGAGGGAGGGTGAAATAAATTTAAATATTAACTTCATTAGATAATTCCAACTACTAAAGGTTACTTTCAAGAGAATTTGGTGATCGTTATCACCTAACACGTCAGTCGCACTTGAAGAGAACACATTCTCTTTACTACATACATGATAACCAATCTTGGAAGGAGAACACTTACTATAGATAATGTTTGAACAAGTCATTCTTAAATGACGGTTTCATGACGATGCCGCTAAACATAGAGGCTATGGTGGTAATTTAACTATGGATCTTATTTAGTTAAGATAGAAGGTGCCATCGAGTATACATGTTTAAGTTCATTCTAAGGTTTTTGTTGTCTATGATAAAATAATAACATAGGAAGGTTAGTTATACACAAATGTTTTACTAGGGTTTGCTAATTTGCTTAGGTTTCTTTATTGCATTTTCAATGTAAAGAACACATCACACCAATTAATTAATTGACTATTGAAAGCTGGAAATGCACTACATGATATTACATTCAAATTCATTTAACATATCCAAATTTTTCCATATGAAAATCTAAATCAAAATGATACCCATGATTAAATGCACATTTCCCAATGCATTCCTAAAACTAAAATCTCATACATATTACCAAATTTAAAATATAAATATTTTTAACATGGCAATACATTACACACACAAAGATATATATATATATATAATAACATATATAAATTACAATATTAAACAATGGATTACACCATGCCTTTTCGCCATCTCACTTCCATCTTGCAACACCATGTGAGCATGAAATCATCAATAAATCCCTTGCATGACATCCACCCCAATATAGGATAATTAACATTTTTAGTTTCTCATTTACATAATAACATTAATAATTTGTATTCAAAAGGAGGAGGTTAGAGACACATATTTATTTTATTTTAGTTCACTTCATTTCTTAACCAAGGAGAGAGAAATAAATAAGGAAGAGAGAGAAACACTATTTTGCAAAAAATTCAAATTCACATAACAGCCACATAGTAGAGTTTCAAGATGTTATTTACAAGTGTCAACAAGTTTTCACAATGGTTTGGCAACCCAATAAGGGTCCCACAACTTTCTCTTTACGTTTTCATACTAGTTGCAAAACTATTCAATTTAGGCTTGGAGATGAAAAAACCACTTTCAAACGTTGTCCTCTAATGAGAAAACACACCATGGATAAGTTTCTATGTGTCCTATACACTGAGAATTCACATGAACTTATGCGATATAGAACTGGGTAAGTGCACGAAGCTGGGGGGTGAAAAAGTGGACAAAACCCAAACAAAATCAAAACGCGTATGAGTTCTATTGTAACGTGACCACATTTTAAATTCTTAGGTTTAGGATTTACCAAAGCATAATGCGTACGCATTATGTCTGCTATTAAAAAAAATAGGCCCAAGCTTCTATAATTTTATCTCCCTCAAATGCGAGTTTCAGAGCTTAATTGTGCTCTTGCATTTTTCATTCAACTGAATCTCAAGCTCAAAGAATCATTTCTGGATCGTCGGGAAGATCTGAATCGATGGACGCACCATAGAGAAGAGGTAGGCATAATTATTTTCTCAAAATTGCATAGAAATATGATAATTATAGATTAAAATTTGAAGTGATCACATTTTTAATTGTTACAGTTGGAGGTCGAGGGAATCAACCACAACCAAACCCTTCTATTCCTGTCATCCCTCCCAACACACCCACAATTTATCAACATCCCCCAAGTAGTCAAGAAGATTTAGCAGCCCACATAGTAGAAAACAAAATTGAAATTGAGGATTTACTCAAAATAATGAGGGATTCACAATCTACAAACCCCCTACGTGTATCTCTTACAAACATATTGGAGGCATTAATTTCTCAATTTGTTGCGGCAACAGAGAAAATTGATAGTTGGAAAAATTACAGAGATGGTTGTAGGGTTTATTGTTCCAACAAATTTTCATATGTGGATGTAAAGAAAAAATAAATTACAAAACACCTCATATGTTCCTTATTCATGGACCCCCATACTAATTTTCTTGTTTCGTTGTCATGTAAATGGTTTCCCATCCATTGGTGCAATAATAATTTGATTAAAAATAATTTTTGGGACCGATGGTGGATGGTGTTTGATTTTCCACCTTGTAATAACTATGAGGTGCCACTATACTTTCTAAGGAAACTCTATTACGAGTTTATTCTCCACGAGATCCCAAATTATTTTATTTCCGAGATTTCCAGGGCCGAGGAAAAGGATCTGTATAGGAT
The DNA here is from genome assembly GCA_019776745.2 of Taxus chinensis. Lineage (NCBI taxonomy): Eukaryota > Viridiplantae > Streptophyta > Pinopsida > Cupressales > Taxaceae > Taxus > Taxus chinensis. The sequence goes on from CM034156.1 coordinate 614,102,052, forward strand.
CGACCAGGTGCACAATGTCCACCTATTCAACAGGGTATATTCCCCCTATAGAAGCCCCCTAACCCTGAGATTGTCCCTTAAACAGTGAAGGAGATAGTAGAGATTGATACACTCCACACGTTTTAGGGGCTATCTATGACCCTTGTTCTAGATGCTTGCAGAGGTACTCACAGTATTCCCTTGATGAGTACTAGCAATATGAGGCCACCTATTTTCTCGTCATGTGCTAGCATATGTTTTGTGCCCGAGGAGGATGATACTTTCATCCATACTAATTTTGGTGGAGTTGGTGCTATGGGTGCACATGATAATGTCACTATGTCATATGTCCTTTTGAGTGAGACATTTGGCTTACAGTCATCGGTGTCACCTTTGTAGGTATTTGTTATGTTTTATTACGTGTGTTACAAAATTTTTGGAGCACTTGATTTACTTATATATGTTAAATTTTTGAAATAAATGTATTTTTACATGTACAGGCATTGATATTATAGTGCACGGGAGGCGCATCTTCATCCCAACTACAAGCGGCGAGAACCATGCATACACATATATTCACAAAGGTAATTTAGAATGTTAATTATGTGAAATTTTCACATACATGCAAATTATATATATATATATATATATATATATTAGTTTTGAAGTCAAATATATGTATGTTCTTGTATGTCCATCTAAGTCACGTGATACATGTTTGATAAATATGTTGACTTCACTAGACCCCCCACCATCTCTGTGACAAGTAGAGAAAGGTGTTGCTGCTGCAATTTCATCTACGCAACAACTCACTGAGATATTCAAACAACATGTAAATTTTGTTAAATTTCTCATGTAATTCATATTATGTTAAATTACATGTTAGTAATGTCTTTTATTGTAGAATTATTAAATTATGTTAGTAATGTCCTTCATTGTGTATATGCAGGAGTTACCCGTGATAGGTAGCAGCCCTATTCATTTGATTCACAGGCTTGGTGGGGTAAAAACAATGGTTCTATATTGATAACATTAGTTAAAATATTGTCATTATGTACATACATGTACTTAATTCTATTTTTTCTAATTATGATGCTAAATTTTCTGATCTTATGTGTATGTAGGGAACTTAAATCCCCTCTATTTTGACTTTGAGGGAACAAAATCCTCCATCTTTTTGTCTTCGTACCCCCATTCGTACTCTAAGATCTCCCAATGACTCATCTGAGCATGAGATGCAAATTTTTTGTGATCAAAATCTTGTGGTAAGTTTGTGTATTTATGTAAATAATTTCATTCTAGCATGGTCTTAAAAAACATGTTGAAAACATATATAAATTAAGTTTTGACAAAAAACATTGTTTGCATTACAGAATCATCTACAGGCGAGTATTCAACGGAAGAGTACTCGTAGCATGGGCATGAATGATCCAAATTCATCTCATAGATCTCCATCTTCATCTAAGGGAGGGCCTTCTTCGAGAAAGGCCAAGAGAGGGATATATTTTGATGATAAAAGAAATATATATGTCTTACATGGCATTTGTTTGTATGCCTATGTGCATGGCATTGTATGTAAACCTATATGGCATTTGAACTTGATGGTATATGACCTGTTTGGGAATCTATTATATTTATTATGCACATTAAAATACTATTTGGAACTTGATATTTTTGTATGAGACCTTACATTTCTAAGATTATTTTTGCATGAGAAACTAATATGATGTGCACTTGACAATATTTAAGACATTATGGATTATTTTTTCATTTATTGGTGATGTACATGTACTAGAATTTTCAATGTATAATATGCATCAAACTTTGGAAATCAATATTTATATAATGTATGTATATAAAGAGTTACCTAATCTGAGTAATTATTCATTCAATTTATCATTGTGTACATGTGTATTTACCTTACTTGTGCTTCTTCTTGCTCATAGTATCTTTGTACTGATTCATATCTTATCATGTAATTACTACATTCTTTTATGCTTCTTATTTTTCTCCCCTGTTAAAACACCTAAGAGTCTTCTATACATTACTCCAATGCTTGATAATGTCTCCAGATGCAATGACATTCTGATTCAGACACTCAATGATTCTTAATTGTCTAATCCTATCCAATTCATGTTATTACCTTTAAATCTTTAGGCATTTCAAGTTATTTGGAAATCGCATCACACCCTTCACTAGGCTTGATGACTACCCATATCCTTTTAAAGGTGCTTTTAAAAGTATCCATGGGTTTATCATAGCATAAGTTATCAATGAATGGAAGGTCACTAATCCGTAGGCCAACTGACTCCCATTCAGAACTAAACAAGAAATATTTACTAAGTGATTGATAAATCTCGTTTGTTCTGAAACATTCCCATAGTAAAATTCCTTCTTAAGCCAATCTAGTCATTCAGGGATCTTAAGGGACTATGCTCGGATGCCGGTAGCCTGAAAGCATGGGGAGTGCAGCCTGGAAAAAAAAAATCCTCCCCTAGCTTTTACTTGACCACCCCAACATGTTGGCATAGTTGGTTCGGCGCCAAGATCTTCCGTTTGTAAACTCTTGCATCTGGCTTCCTTACACTGACTCAGACTACACTATTTCATGTGTTTACAAATAATAGGACATCGAGAGAACCGGATTGGAGATGGAAAAAACTACAAAAGGATTTCGTGGAGGGCTTTGACATGGAGGTTTTGGATTTGACAAGATGTGCTCTAGGTGCCAACAGCTTCCAAGCAATCACCTATCGAAGATATAGCATGTTTTGGTCTCAGGGCTCTTAAGAGACTACGCCTAGCTGAGGTAGCCTGAAAGCATGAGGAGTGTAGTGAACTAAAAAAATCCTCCACTAGTTTTCACTAGGAAATCCAGACTTGTTGGCCCAAGCAGTTTGGTCCCACAAGCTACTGTTTACAAAATATAGCATCTGACATCCTTACACTAATTTAGACTACACTATTTTACATGTTTTCAAACAAAAGTAGAAAGCGAGAGAACCGAATGGATATGGATAAAACCATGAAAGGATTTCATAGAGAACCTTGACATGCAGGTTTTGTATTTGACAGGATGGATCTGATGAGTAGAATTAGAGGTCTACAAGTCCATTCATCCACCCGTTGTTTTGACTCACATTCATTCCATGCAAAATAAATGCTTGATATACAAAACCATGCCATGCACCTAGTATAAGTAGTCCAAGCATTTGCATCCGAACTATGGAATGAGTGTATATCCCTTGATCCTACAACTGTCATACAATCTTCAAATTTTTCTAGATGTTGTTCCTTTATCAAACAAAAATGTCTATGAACCATTAATATCTCTTAAGATTCATGGCCCATATTCTTGAACCACAAATTAACAATGTTTTTTGCATCTATAAATTTAGCACCATCCTTGAAATTTAAACCTTCTCTTTCAAGTGGTCTTTTCACACAAGCTCCTCCATAATTATGCTCTCCTTTTCCATACCCTACCTCAATAAAACTCTAGATATGTTGTACATTTGTTTCTTTATGCATCCTACTCAAACAATAAAACATTCATGCATTCTTGAATTGTGATGTGCAGTTGTCTGACCAAATATAATTTTGATGAAAGCTAATGTTCATCTCATTCAAATTCACATAAAACACCTAGAAACACCTTTGTACATATTTTGTAGAATGTTTCTGATCATCAATAATGTAGAAATGATACTCTCTTAATATTTTTGAATCTTTCTCATTGCTTTCTAGAGAGTGCATGAATGTTATATGCACGAAAATAACAAGTTGCACTGAGTTATAATATTGAGACTGAACCTCAATTTGTGGCTACAATGTGTAATTCTCTGTGAATTCAAATATTGAAATAATAGTGCTAAGTGAAAATGTCTCCTTGCTTAACCTTAATTGTTCATCCAACCATCGAGCTCTATGTGTGTGCCTTGCATACTCATAAAAAAAATTCTCTCTAAATTTGACCATATATTTTGATAGATGTAATGGTTTTGTAACAAGCTCACACATCTTAGATTATTTTCCATCTTTTAATTGATATGCCACTGATTAATATTTGGTGAAATCAACTAATTATTTTCCTATTGAATCTGTACTCTCCTCATGGATACAACTTTTCAGATTTGGCAAGCCACCACATACATTGCACATTCCATCCAAACATGCTTTGTTATAAGAAAATAGTCTAGTTGATTTTTCACAAAATATTGTCAGAATAAATTCCATTAAAGATTTTGATGGGAATTTAATCCACAATCCTGCAACATGATGTCAATATGCAAAACACGACATATTCGACAAAAAACATCATAATGCATTGAAAATTCAACATGATTCCTGCAACAACAAGTTGTACGTGAGTGATTGATTTTCACATAAAAGGGTTTTCTCATTTCAAAGAATCTTTGGCTAATGTTAATTTCTGGATTTTCATTCTTAAACTTAGAGAACAATTGTGTTTGAGTCATATCTAAGAAATGTTTTGCACATGATTCACGATTACGAGAACATATTCTTCTTTCTATTGTATCTCTTCTATTCAGTGACACCCTTGTGTTCTCATTCAAAAATATTACAATTAATTCTTTTAGAATATCAGATGTATTCTTGTCTTTTCATGGAATTCTACTAGACAAAGCCCAATAGTCTGTGTTATTAACTAACTCAAGACATTTATGTCTATCTATTGCTTTAATTAGTGATTTTATGTTTAGCTTCAAAGCACTGCTTGTTTTTCTAATCAAGCATTTATTAACTATTTTATCACTTACTATACAATTATTAAGTGCACATCGTGTAACATTACTATCTTTGGTGCTTCTTTTTCCACCTACGGTTTGGTATGATTTATGTATGTTTTCAAAAATTGACGCATTTTGATCAACAACATTATATGTTTTTAACCCGAGGGTCTTCATTATAGGTCTCATCTTAATTAATTTCATCAATGTAATAAATAATTGACATCTTTTGTGTCATTTAAATTCTCAAAGTAATTATCCTAAATTCCACTAGCTTTTCTTCTTGCATTTCTTTCAGAAATTTTGTTAGGCATTGGTTTTATAATATTTTCATCAATTTCAATTAAGTGAATTGGTTTTCTTCGCAAAATGGAAAGAGGTGTTCTTAGAGATGAAGATTCATTTACAAGGTTACTTTCTTCATTCATTGTTTTCATACAAATTTTGGGGTTAACATTTGAATTCTCAGGTAAGGGTTCAACAATTGGATTCATATAATTTTTTTCATCCATACCAACATTATCATTCAATTCAATATCAGTATTCATTGAAAAATCATTGTTCATTGCAAAATCATTATTCATTACAAAATCATTATTCTCTACATTTTCATTATGTATTTCATTTCAATTTTCTAATACATTAGCTACATTTGATATAGCAGATAAACATTTCCCGCATGAATTTTTTGCATTCTATTCAATTTCTTTATTTTTATCTCTTGCAATTTCTTCGGTGTCTTGTTATTGACTTTCCTGCCTAGAGGAATGAAGCTGGTCAAAGTTGTAGGATTCCATTTAGCAGCCTATTATTCTTTTTACCTTTTCCAACACTTAGGCATTTCGTCAAACAGTTCACTGCCCTGAGCATAACTCCATTTTTTTAAAACAAGGGTGCGGTTAGACAGGAAAAATCCAATGTTGATTTACCTTATATGCATTGAAAAATCATAAATAATCCATACTACAACAAGGATCTGATAATACACAGACCTATAAGATGCTGACAAAAGTTGTGGGCCAAACATCATCCCCACCCCGAAACTCTCATTCTACAAAGGTTGAGGTGTGTAGATCTGGAAAATAAGGTAAACTCACATCGGGCCTCTATACGAGCATCACAAATAAAAAGCCATTATATTTAAAGGTGTAGTTTAGAGTTTTCCCCAAAATGGTTGGCGGCCAACAACAAATCACACCCAAAAGATCATTACAAATCCATATTTTTGCATTTATTTTTCCCCTCCTTTCTAGAGTTACAAAGGTTATTATGTAAGTATCTGCTACACAAAAGGCTGCCCACGTCCTTTTTCTAAGCCAACAACTATAATAATAAACAAGAAATGAAACATTATATGGATATATCCCCCAAAATCCCCTCTCCTTAAGCATAACTCCATTTTTTTACAACAAGGGTGTGGTTAGAGAAGTAAAATCCAATGTTGATTTTCTTTTTCATGTGTTTCCAAACTAAAACAAGAACTGATAATACGTACACCTCATTCCTAGAAATTATTATAGGAGGTATCTAGATGAATATGCACCTGGTATGCACATGAATGCTACAGAGAGCACTTCTAATTGGCATTTGCTTGAAATACACTCTCTCTTAAGGTAATTTTTCAAAACAAAACAAGAACTTACACCTCGTTCCTAGAAATTATTATAGGAGGTATCAAATGAATATGCAACTGGTATGCACATGAATGTTTTAGATCACTTCTAACATGGAACCATTTCGTGCATATCTTGTCATCATTGCAGCCCATGAGCCCACATTTCATGCATTTATTCGAACACTTCACATGTCAAGCATATGCTTCCACATTTTGTATGCCTATCTACTAGAGGGCTTCCAACTACAACATCTGACAAAATCTTCTATGTTTTTATGCTTTGATTGATCTCAATACCCTGTTCCGGAGCTCACATTTTGCGAAGAATGGAAGTATGCAGAAAATGTGAAATGATTAGGTTGGAGACCTGTTCGTTGCATTGAGAACCAGTGACTGTCTCGTTCTTTCATCGGTCAAACACTATCACAGCAACGTGGCCAATTCCATTCACCGCCAAACACCATCTCACCATGCCCTCGTTGTAGCTATCCATTACTTCTAAATTTCAATGTTAACTTGGGTTCTACACGGTTAACATTGCAGGGTTGCAAATAAAGTGCATATATTATTGTACAAGGGAAAAGACGGGTCTACGAGGTTATGAAAGATACCCATGTACGTTAACAGGTTACCTAGGCTTCACGAAACCTCCACCACTCACCATAAATCTCAATTCAACCACTACATTAAATTTAAATTGTTTATTTATTTTAATGTGGGTACTACACGCGTAAAAAATAATTGTTGTCACATGACACTAAATTTTGTTGACATGCATCAATAACCATTGGTTGTTGCATGGCAGAAAATATGGCCGACGCACATCAGTAAACCTCGTTATCGCACGACAACAAGGTTATTGATATGTGAGGTCAATACTGATAGTCACATGATAGCAAGGGTTTCTGACGTGCATCAAAAATGCTTATTGTCGTGTGATAACTATATTTTATGCATCAACAAAAGTAAAATAGAAACCCTGGCCCTCCCTCAAAAACTTCATTCTAAAACCTTGGAAAATTCACCTTTCCAGCAAAAGTAGTTCAAGGTATATTTGTCGGGGATTTTCCACCTCTAATTTACCAGAGGCTTATTAAATTAAACCCTACGAAAAACATACAGAAAGGAAAACACAATTTCAAAGAAATTACCCTAGAAAAATTTATGTATGAATCATTTCTCTTCAGCGGGTGACTTTAAAAACCTCTGCACAACACAGTTTACCACCCAACAATGGGCGTATCGATGTGGCACCCTAAGGGGCAAGCCCCTTCACCACACAAGGATTCCTGGTTTTGCAAGAGGCACTTTCTCTCATATACCGAATTGAGAGTGAAAGTATGACAATAGTGAATTTAATTTGCTTCAATTTATAGGATACATTGGCAACCTTACAATTACTAAAATATAACGACTAATAAAAATGATTCTATATACAAATTATTTGCGCATTAGCAATATTTAAAAATATAATGAATCCATCACTTCAAACTTATTCTAATGTTGTTCCATTTAACAAAACTAAGAGAAATGAAATTAGAACTAAGAGCTGGAATATCACATGCAAATTTAATTGTAATTTTTGATATTTTCTTATGATAGAAATAGATCAACATGCAAATCTAGAACTTATTATGCTTATAAATAATATTAAGAATCATCTCAAATACTTATAATATTAAATATGTTCTTTTTTTTAACTATAACTATATTATTGTTTAAGTTATAATTACGTATTATTAAAAATATGTTAGCAATCTATAAATTTCACTAAATATTCATTATCTCAGTCAAATAATGTAGAAAACCATAGTGTTTTTTGACACGTTTAAAACCACAAAGTGTTTTCGGATTGTGTTGAAAAACACACTATGTTTTTTAACGTGCTGGAAAACATCGCGTGTTTTTCAACGTGCTAAAAAACAAAAAAAAAAAATCATCAAGATGAAAAACACACTGTGTTTATCAACATGATGAAAACCACAATATGTTTTGTCTTATGGAATTAATTATTATTTTATTAATAATGTCCATAACATGGTTGATTATAACAAATTCCTAATTATTGGGGGGGGCAAGAAAATTCGTGATTAGTGGGTAGAGAAAATGAGAGGGATAAGGGATTAAGGAAAGCCCACACATATGAAGAGGGGTTGTTTTAAACAGAAGTGAGATTTGGTGGCTTGTCAGAGTTAGGATGAATGAAACAAAATTATGACCATGTAGCAGGACCTGACTATATACTGCAATTTAGGACATGACTAAGAAATGGTTTCTTAATTACCATTTAAATTTAGTAAAATATTTACATTTCACAGGTTTAATATTTGTTACATTTTGATTGAATCAATTTTAAAGTTTTCCTATCCAAGTATTTACTTTGATGCAGTAGGGAAAAACCCATAATTATATTGACCATTCGTTACATATTTAGTCTTTGAGAAACTTGTCGAATATTCTACTTCATTATTATACCAAAGTGTTTTGTAAGGGGTGATCTTGATGTTTCTTTTTCTTGCAGGACTTGTTCATTGTGGGCAGTGAAACAACAAGCACAACAATCAAATGGGCATAAGAATTTTTCCACCTCTATTCAATAGTATTCCTAAGCATTATCTACACATCATCTTTTGTTGAAAAATCTGCATTAGAATTTTTCGATGAAACAAGAATGTATACCAAAATCTACATAATATAAGATAATATACAAAAATCTGTAGACATATTTGGCAATAAATTATAGTAACCACACTTAAAAGATGATCGAGAAATTAATAAACATGGTTTTAATTCAAATTCGTTCGAGACCCATATTCAGATTTAGTGTGAAAATAGAGAAAAATTTAGAAAAATCAGCCTTTACCATGGTTTTGTGGTTACATATAAAGAAAAATTAATAAAGACAAATAAAGATAATCGAATTGCATATTTGTGATGTTTTTGTGGTTTCGATGCTAAGTTACCTGTGAGACTTGGAATAATTCACAGTCAACTGTGTGCTGTGCTCTGCCTTTGATTGTTGCTTATGTTTCTTTCTCTGGGCTTTGTTGAGGTTTTATGAGGATCTAAACACACTGATTATCTATTAAAAGCACAAAAAATTACAAATCTAAGATGAGGCGAACATGTCAAAGCCTTCCTCATAAAACAGTGCAGTAGTTATCTTATAGCGGATTGCCTTTGTGACTCGAACCAAGGAAGATAGGAAGACAAACATTTTAGTGGAATCCAGGCTGGTTTTAACCTATTCTACTGTGCACTTTTTCGTTTCTTTAAATGCATTTGGGCCTCGACCTTGCCAAAGCGGAGACACATTAAGTAGATGACTGTAAAAGTTGCATAGTTTATCTTTCATATGCGCATGCAGGTTCGTCAAGATTTTACTCCCTCCGGTGCCAAGTTTTCTTGTCATATCATGTCTTTAATATGTGCATCTAATGCAGAACATGGTAATATTTATGAGGGCCACACATTCATAGGTGCATTTTGCGTGGAGGGTAGCTATCACCCTATTAAAATATGTTCTCGATTACATTTAAATCTATTGGCAAAGGTTTTGGTACTATAGATACACATTTATATATTGATATTAAATTAAACTTCTAAGCACTTATTTGAGGCACTCTTCTCAACCCTATCTTCTCTTATTCCACTATAACGGTAATGCCGAATTTTGTGTTGATGGCGATGATGAATGAATATAAATGGATGGATTATGTGCTTTTCGTACATAGAACCGGTCATTCACCTAATTATCATGATGTATGTGTGTGTTGCACTTGGTTGTGAGGTTTCATCTAGATGCCTTTGGCCATGTATACATAGAACACATACATTCAGTGGACACAAGCATTAAGAGAAATCTTAATGTTGATATGTAATCCGATTTTTCAACAGACTAATCACCTTCATTTATTGTTGTTTTAGTTATGTGTTAATTTAACTTTTAAATATATTTTTGTTTGCTTCTTTTTTGAATTTTTTATTGTTGAGGAAGGGCAGTACGATTGTATACAATTTCTAAAGGGAAATAGATGGGATTAGGGGAGAAGGGCCAGTATGTGAACACTGCCCAATACTTGAACACTATTTTGCATTTAAAATATCCAATACTTGATGGAATAAAAACCAAAATTTTTATTATTGAAGTTCAAAAAATTGTTTTTTTATAAACCATATGCGCATAGGGTCAACATCTCAGTATTACCTAGTACACAATAAATATTGATTTGTACTTTCATTTTCTACAATAAAAGACACATTTGTTCAAAGTATAAATACAACATATCAGTTAACAAACCCATCATATCTATTTAATGGGTTGAATATTTCTCTTTCCAATTCATCTCTTTCCATATTCCAAGTTGGGTTGTTCAATCACCAGATCTTTCATATCCAGAATTTAATACATACCTGCAAAAAAAGAGGGAACCTTCTTCTCAAGATTCAAAATCATCCATTAAAAACACCAATAAAATTGTACACTTGAAGGTAAAAAATAAATATGAATATCAAATCAAATAATTTCAGCCACAAGATCATCTCAAAATCAATTTCAACCTTTGATTAAAAAGACCCTACACCTTGATCCATGTCTTACATTTTGATTGGATACTCTCTCCCCTATGTTGGTATTATATATTCACTTTCCTAGTCTTGTTTACTGCTGATTTACTTCTGTAGGGTGCCTGATTATAGTGGATTTTATAAGAAGAGATTACTTCTATCAAGTTTTGAAAGGAAAGGTCCAGCAAAGCAAAAATTGCATGTTAGTTTTCATACCTACTGCTTATAATTTCAAGAGCATGAGTTTCTTGTTATCCAGATGAATGCTGAGAATGTCTCCCAAATCCCTAGAGGTGTGATAGAAATCTCATAAAGTAGCTATCAAAGAACTTCAAGAGGACACTTAAATATGTAAAAAATAGTCAAATTTATTACTTAAGGCCTTTTCCCACTGGAATGTATTCATATATAACCTCAACTAGCTACTTTCTCTTATATAAGCTAACGTATACCTTACACTTCTACTGAAATCATGTTGTGATCTCCTTTTTGTTTGACCAAAGATCTGTTCAATTAAGTTAGAATTAGACATAACAGATTGCTGAGCAGAACTGCAAGTTTATGGACTGATTTCTATTTAATTTATCAAAAATTGGCCCATTTTGCAGAGCACATTAAAGAAATATTAAGATTGGAATTGAGTGATTCTTGATCATAGCATCCTGCTAATTAATTCTGTGAACATCTATTAGATAATGGCTTTATGTTTTCTCCCTTAAAGTACCTTAAAAGAAAATAATATTAACTTCACAATAGAATTAGTAACTTCATAATGTAAATGTGTTTATTTTGATATATTTTATTTGATCGATCATATGTAAGCAAATAATATTACAATATGATTCGAAATTAAAGGCTTAGGATAAAAAATTGTTTAATTATAACTAGTTGTCAAATTGGTGATCCTACGTGGCAAGGAATTGGCTCCATGGACCTGCGATCATATGGCTGAAGTCTCTTGTTATCCAGTTGAAGTATTTTCCTTACTTATTTGACAAGAGAACTATTAATTTGACAATGTCTTCCCTTATTACCCATCTGGACATAGTGAGGGGGATAGGCCTTTTCTAAAAATAATTCATCTACAAATATATCAAGAATGTGCTGGACATATCAATTGGTATCGTCCTCAACCCATAGACATCTGCAAAATATAGAGAATTGAATTTTCTCACAAACAACATCCACTGCATCCTATAAAATTGAAAAACTAAAATTCAAACCATTATCAATATCCACAAGGATTAATGGTAGTGAATATAAATCGTAGTACAGTGTAGGTAAGAGAGAAATCATCTAACATACGTGAGCCAAAACATCTTCACATTTAGAAATAGAGAATGTAACAAAAGTCCAAAACAACTCAAACATATTTCAGAGTCGTGGCTTCACCTAAGACGTGATTGGCTTCACCTAAGGATGCAACAACTCAAACATATGTCCATCACATTCTTTATATATCTCTCGCTAACTCTGTAAGATATAAAATCTGTAACATTTAATACAAAACAGAAATCTGTAACTCTATGTGAACATTGCCCAATACTAAAGAGACAAGATAAAGAGTTTCCAAACTATAGAGATAAGATAAAGAAATTTTTATTTATAGCTAGCTGTAAAATTGATAAACCTACATGACAAGGAATTGGCCCGATGGACCCGTGAACTTAGGGTGTTGACATAATGGCACTACTCCCAGAAATTAAAGATATAGGAAAGAAAAATGTTTATTTATACCTTTCAATTTAACTATTTATTTAGAAGAGTTTAGGGGAGAAGGGCCAGTATGCGAACACCCTAAGTTCGCAGGTTAAGTCAACCAAATCCTTCTCACGTAGGAGTGACAGTATGCCAACTAGGTATAAATAAACATTTTTTAATCCTATATCTTTAATTTCGAATCATATCTTAATATTATTTGCTTCCATATGATCGATCAAGTAAAATATCTATAAAAAAAACACATTTACTGGTGGAGATCCGAAGTGGTCCATACCAAGACCTACAGTAGTACAACAGATTTGCTGCCACCATAACAGCATATGTAGTCAAGCTATTACAATTACGATTCTTACATGCATTCACTTCTGAAGATGATTTGATGTCACAAAACATTACATTAACAAGACCTGCGTCAATTGATCAATATGAATTACAATGTCGAAAGGGGCGACTGCATGTTCGAGTGAAACATTCTAATTAATATTGATCAATTACAAACAAGCTGATAAATGTAGTGTTATTTGATAACACCTCATCTTTAGAATTGTTTATAGATGATCTTATTGATATATTAATACATATTTTACTAATTTTATATTGTTTCATACTGCAGCATTTAGAGAAGATGAAGAGAAAGAGGAGTTTACATCGAGCACAACGTATGCCCAAAAAAAGTGGTGTAAAATTTGAAATTGAACCATCTAACCATGAAACAGATGAACATGATGCTACAATAATAAGCGAAGAGGATGGTGCAACAACAAATCAAGGAGATACAAACACAACTGATGATCATCAGCGAGAACCTGCTGGATGTGAACTAAATAGGCATGAACTACAGGAGACTGTGGTTGTTAGAGGCAACACTTCGACCAAGAAGGTTAGAATTTTTTCTAGTTGGTCAAAAGAAGATATGTTAAAGGCCATAGATGATATTGAGTTTCTCGCATTATTCAATTAGAGCTGCTGCACTGAAATATCATGTCATTTGTGACATGATATTTCACTTCAACACTATTCTGCATTTAAAATATCCAATACTTGATGGAAAAAAAAAACCAAAATTTTGATTATTGAAGTTTATATAGGGCCAGTATGCGAACACCCTAAGTTTGCAGGTCCATGGAGCCAATTCCTTGCCACGTAGGAGCGTCAATTTGACAGCTAGTTATAAATAAGCATTTTTTTATCCTAAGCCTTTAATTTCGTATCATATTTTAATATGAACAGGTCAGGTGTTGAGCATTAAATTCGAAATAAAAGAGGGAAATGCAATCTTTCCTCATGGATTTTGACGCACCTGATAGATAAGACACAAATAAATGCTCAACCACCATTTACCATGGCTTGTTTTGGACGCGTTACACACTGTTTCCTTTGGACACGTTACACATTGTTTCCTTTGGACGCATTGCATTTCCTCATGCCGAGTTGTAATGCAAATGGTGGTTGTTTTTGAGTGGGCTTACAGCCTGTGCGAGGTTTGCGTGAAGGGGTCTTTCTCAGTGCCTTGCTCGAGATGTTGACCCTATTCACATATGGTTTATAAAAAACAAATTTTTGAACTTCAATAATCAAAATTTGGGTTTTTATTCCATCAGGTATTGGATATTTTAAATGAAAAATTATGTTCAATTATTGGGCAGTGTTCACATACTGGCTCTTCTCCCCTATGTAATCAACAACCCAGCTTATAAATTTTATCTTTATCAAATAATATGAAATTAATAAAACATGTATTCGATCATCGTTAATGGCGCCCAACGGGGTAATCACAAGTTCACCTACAAGTTCATAATTCATACTGTCATGTATCATAAGCTTGCTAAAACTTTCCTATTATCACCGAATCACAACACCCTTATGTTTATACAAGTGCATATACTTGAGCTCACGGTGTTATTGGTTAACATGGGTACTATCTCCAAGTTGTGGGACTTGCTACTTGAGATGGACCTCCAGAGAAAGCTGGTTCTTGCTCCTAAACTACCTGCGACAATCTACTCTAATGCAGGGGAAACTAACTATTCTAATCTAAACTTTCAAGGGACCAGGGAGAGAGAATGCATGAAATGAAAGCCTACACTAAAGCAGTGATACACCAGAAAAGGAGGGTGTGAGAGTAGTCTTTAAATGCGTGAAATACAGAAGCAAAGTGCACACTAGAAGAGGTGATGACAGTTCTCCGTAATCTAGCAAAATGCATTCACAACAATATTCCAAGTATACACAATGATAATGGATCCCTGCAAGAACATAATAATAGACACAATATTCTTGTAGAAAGATTAAAGGGGCAAGAAGAATGCAAGAAAACATAGCAGGGGAAGATACATCCACAAACTGATATTTTATTGCTTCATGATATGCACAGTTCAATTTATTACAAGATAAGGACCTAGATCACCATGCAAGGAGTCCACTACAAGGGCCTGTAGCACATTGGCTTCACAAAGAAATTTTAACAG
This sequence comes from Taxus chinensis, assembly GCA_019776745.2. Taxonomy (NCBI): domain Eukaryota; kingdom Viridiplantae; phylum Streptophyta; class Pinopsida; order Cupressales; family Taxaceae; genus Taxus; species Taxus chinensis. The sequence goes on from CM034156.1 coordinate 614,117,153, forward strand.
AGCTTTGCTATCTGAAAAACTCTCCCCCTTTACAATGAGCCCAACACTCCAATTTATAGAAAAAAATGAGAAGAGAAAGAGAAGGGAAAAATGAAAATCCTGAAATCTGTCCTTCAACCACTTGTAAGAGGCATTAAATGGAGTAAAATGATTATATATTACTTGCAAGAGGCTCCCCATACTGTCCCAGGTGCTGCAGCAGAGAAAGAATGATGACCATGCCTCTTAATTGCACTCCTAACCACCAAATGAAACACTGTTATGAACTCGGCCATGTTTTATAAAAAATATCCATTGATCACTCACCAAATCCTGAATTTCTTGATTGTTGTGTGCCGAGCTCAGAGCCAAGATTCCAACGGTACCAATTTTGTGTGATTTCGTTGAGAAATACAAAAGTTATGGCCCTCTGAGTGCGGGCAACTATTTTGGGTCTGGCAGGCGTTTTCTGTCATTTGACGAGAATGAGCATTAACTAACTGGAGCCGAATATGTTTCTCTTAATTAAATATATCTACCCTCATTAAAAATAATAAATCCAGTTTTTTTGGCATAGAAGACGTCGTGCTCGTTCCAAAAAGTCCAATTTTATGAAAATCGGAGCTCGGAGTCAAAAGTTATGGCTGTTTGAAGTTTCACGGGTCAAACATTGACTTTTCTTCTTTGCTGTCGGCCGTTTCGGATTTTCTTGTCCCGCGTGTACCTTTTTCCTGGCTGTCCCGGACAAAAATATCCTGCTTCGGCCGATTCGGGCTTCCTTGTTCCTGTTTGGGGTGAAGACACGTGGCGAGATTCCATTCGCTCTCGGCTCTTTCGGCTTTTCGCGTCCCACGTGTACTTTTGGCCCAGATGTCCCAAAATGTCTCAGACAAAAGTCTCCTATTTCGGCCGAATCAGCCGGTTCGCGTCCTCCGTGTACTTTTGGCCTGGATGTCCCAAACTGTTTCGGACAAATATCTCTAAACCGCCCGAAATGGACTGACTTGCGCCAAACCGGCCGATCCGCGTCCCGTGTGTACTTTTGGCCCAGATGTCCCAAAACCGCGCGAAACAAAACTTTGACAATTTTTTCCACTTTTGGCCATTTCGGCTTTTCACGTCCTGACATCCCAACTGTCCCACAGACCACCTAGACTAGGACTTAGCCGATTTTCTTCATTTTTTTTGGTCCCAAGCTTGGTATGACGAACCTTGATACAACCTGAACCCTTCAGACCTGAAATGCTTTAACATAGTCCTGCAACCTTATTTTTTGCATTTCTTCCATTTTATCAACCTATTGGGATTCCTTCTTGGATGGGAGAGTTAGAAAAAGGCCGAGGGGACCCCGAAAAACATGATTTTGGGCCTCGAATCAATCTTACCCGCTCGGGACTGAATAATTTGATGCATGTTATCAAAATTACCTTGAGGGGTGAATTTTGGATAACATTTCCCATTGTAGATGATCTTATTGATATATTAATACATATTTTACTAATTTTATATTGTTTCATGCTGCATCGTTTAGTGAAGATGAAGAGAAAGAGGAGTTTACATCGAGCACAACATATGCCCAAAAAACGAGGTGTATAATTTGAAATTGAAACATCTAACCATGAAACAGATGAACAGGATGCTACAATAATAAGTGAAGAGGATGGTGCAACAAAAAATCAAGGAGATACAAACACAAATGATGATCATCAGCCAGAACCTACTGCATGTGAACTAAATAGGCATGAACTACAGGAGACTGTGGTTGTTAGAGGAAAAACTTCGACCAAGAAGGTTAGAATTTTGTCTAGTTGGTCAAAAGAAGATATGTTAAAGGCCATAGATGATATTGAATTCAACAATTATTCTATTAGAGCTTCTGCACTGAAATATAATTTACCTCCTACATCTGTTCATTATTGGCTGAATGGTCTGACCCATACAAAAAGGAAGGGCCCTGCACCTGTTTTGAGTGAAGGAGAGGAGAAATAAATAGTTGAATGGTGTAAGCAAATGGCAGATTTAGGGCATGGAGTGGGATTTATGCAACTGAGGGCATGTGTTTCACAAATTTGTGAAACTAGAGAGACTCCATTTTAAGAAGGATTACCTGGAAAATCTTGGTGTTAAGGATTTAGAAAAAGACACCCAGACATAGTCCTTTGGACTACTGAAGGTCTAGAAAGAGATCGTGTAATAGGTTTACGTCCAGAGGTGGTTAGAAATTTTTATGAAAAACTAGCTAACATTTATATCAATTCCTATGGTGCGGGCAAAATATGGAATTGTGATGAGACAGGAATCCAAGCAGGGAGAAATTATGGCATGAGGGTGCTTACCACCAAGGGTTGTAGGAATGTTCCCAAAATCATTCCTCATAGCAGAGAATGGATGACAATTCTATGTTGTGTAAATGCTGTAGGGCAATGTATCCCTAACTTTTACTTATTTAAATGTCAGAAAGTTTCACAAAATTACATCAAGGGATGTGAACCAGGTGCTTGCATGGCTGCTCATCCAAGTGCTTGGATGACTAGAAAGCTCTTTATAAGTTGGTTGTATCATTTCAGTAAGTCTGTACCTGGAGGAGTGTGCCCTAAAAATAGGAATTTACTTATATTTGATGGTCATGGAAGCCATGTGGCATTGTCAACTATAGAAGAGGCCAGGCGATTGGGGATTAATTTATTGACATTACCAGCACATACTACACACAGGTTGCAACCACTAGATGTTAGTTTCTTCGGTCCTTTTAAAGCATATTTCAGATCTGAGAGGATGCAATGGATGTGTAATAATAAGTACCAAGAAGTCAAACGTTCAGACTTGGCAGAAATAGGTAGCAGAGCTCTCGCCAAGGCCTTGACACCTGCAAATATTCGTGCTGGTTTTAGATGCATAGGTATATGGCCACTTGATCCAAATGCATTACAGAATGACATGTAATGTAGTAAACTATATATCATTGAAGAAGATGCCAACGAAGATGCTGCTGAAAATGTCACAGATGATGATACTACTAAAAACATTATGAATGTTGATGGTACTGAAAACATAATAGATGTTGATGCTGCTAAAAACATCCTAAGTTTGTCAAGAGATGTAGCTCCACCAGTTGGTGACAAAATAGGAGAAAATTACTTAATGGAATCAGTTGAGAATCTGTCAACAACAAAATAATTCCATCCAACCATTGAAACAATGGTTGTTGCTAATACAGAGATGGAGGAACCAAGTGTACAGGGAGAAAGACAAAGTATAATGCAGACCAAAGATTATGAAGTGAACCACATTGTGAATACTCGTGACCAAGGCACATCTAGGTACAACACTGAGGCCCAGGTATTTGGAGAGGATGATCTCTCATTGCCAAGTGCACCAGAACAACCTACTTGGCTGCAAGAGCATATTGCAGAGTTGGAACTTGATCAGATTGGAAACACTGAGGATGAAAGTATATCTTTACCTTCGATGCCAACCAACCTTGAGACAGCAGACTTTGAACCAGCAAAATTTACTCATTATTATGCTGACACAGAGGAAATTGAGGTCATTGATAAAGATAAATATGAGGAAGAGACAACTGGACATGATGTTGAAAGTGGTATATCAAATGATGGTGTTGCTGCAAATGAGAAGAAATTGGGTAAATTTTTAAGGTTATCGACACAATTTGTACGGGATCCTTCCAAAGGTAAGAGTGATACTGCACTCCGGATGAGTTGTGATTCACAATTGTTAACATCTGATGCTTATGTTCAGATGTTAAAAGATACACAACAAAAAAAACAATAAATATGTGAAGGGAAACAACGTAAAAAGGAGCATATTGAGGCAAAAAAGCAAGAAAGGTTGGCAACAAAGGAGCAAAAAAAGGAAGAGATATTGCAACGCATTAGAGAGAGGCAAGAAAGGGATTTACAAAATTTTGTTGAAAGACAGGAGCACGAGAAACAACGGGAAGTAGCTCGCAAAAAAAAGGAATTGGAATTACAACAGAAGGAAGCCACTCGGCATCAAAGGGAGAAAGAGAAACAAGAAAGAGATAACAAGCTCAACAATCCGCAGGTTTTGTTTCCCATGCATCATTCCATGCCTATACAGAACTCCATGTTACAAGATATGTTGAAAGTTCCTATCCCAGATTACCGCCCTTACTTCCTTGACACCAACAGAATGCAAATAACTTCAAATACAACTACACACCCCATTATCCCACAACCTCCTACTTCACATACAACCTTTCATACCATATCTGGTTTTCCTATTCCACCATGGGTTCATCCAGTGAACCTCTTAATGACTCCAACAACATCTGTCAATGATACAATCGTTCCTGATAGTCCAAACTCAGGGCCTTTTTGAAGGTGTGACATGGAAATTGACTAACAAACTTATAGTAATAGTTTATAGTTGGTATATAGTTTATAGTTTATAGTTGGTATATTTTGCTATGAATGTAATGAATATGGACATATACAGTATAAGTTTATATGTTTTTCTCCGAATGAAATGAATATGGACACATACAGTATAAGTTTATATGTTTTTCTCCAAATGTAAGAAATATAAAGACATGCATTTTATATTAATACATTTTGCTCAAAATGTAATCGTTGTTTTAGATGTGGAAACCAAATCAGCTCAGAATTTGTTAAAGGTTTACGTTAAATTGTTGCAACTTAAAATGAACACCGTTAAATAAAAACTGAAAGACAAGGATTTATTTGAATCTTGGTGGGGTAAAAACCTCACCTCTATATGGATTAAAAACATAGAATTGTAGGTAACATTTTCCTTGAGTATTAGCAGTGTGAATACACACTGTTTCCACCCTGCTTCAACCGATCTCAACACATAAAACTGCCGTTCCAAAGTTTTCCATGCAATCTGCACATGCATATTTAGCCATTTATTAAAAAAATGAATTTGTTTGAACACAGAGAATGAAAAAAGCATAAGGATCAAATAGATAAAAAAAATGGCACATGTAGAAAGGCTTAGAAAATTTGGCTCAAAACCTGTCTGAAAAGGGTCTGAGATTCAGCTCTCGGGTCCAAGCACTTCGGTCCTGGATGTGTAGCAGCCAATACGTCTAAGCTAACAAAGTGGAAAACAGTATGAAGTCAAAGCTTCAGAGAAAATGAAAGAAAAAAATGGCTAACAAAATGTAGTCAGAGCTTCAGAGAAAATGAAAGAAAAAAATGGCTAACAAAATGCAGTCAAAACTACAGAGAAAATGAAATAAAAAAATGCGTACCTGTAAGGTCGTATTGTTCATTGTATAATGTTGTGGGCAATATGAATCCCTTGTTCTTGAAAACCTTGAGCAAGGCACTAAGAAGCCACCCTTCACACAAACCTCGCACAGGCTATAAGCCCACTCACAAACAACCACCATTTGCAAAGGAGACAGTGTGTAATGCGTCTAAGGGAGACAGTGTGTAACGCGTCCAAGGGAGACAGTGTGTAACGCGTCATACCTAGACAGTGTGTAACGCGTCCAAGGGAGACAGTGTGTAACGCGTCCAAGGGAGAAAGTGTGTAACGTTTCCAAGGGAGACAGTGTGTAACACGTCCAAAGGAGGAGACAGTGTGTAACGCGTCTAGAGGAGGAGATAGTGTGTAACGCGTCCAGAGGAGGAGACAGTGTGTAATGCGTCCAGAGGAGGAGATAGTGTGTAACGCATCTAATCAAAATAGTCTGGAACGACTCCAAAACGTGCCATGGAACAGTATGGTAAATGGCGGTTGAGAAAAAAAGTCTAAAACGACTCCAAAACATGTCATGGAACAGTCTGGTAAATAGTGGTTGAGCAAACCAGTTTGGAACGCGTCCAAAAAAAGTGCTGGTAAATGGTGGTTGAGCATTTAATTGTGGCTTATCTATTACACGCGTCAAGATAAGGAGGACAAATACTGTTTCCCTCTTTTATTTCGAATTAAATGCTCAACACCTTTCCCGTTGTGTGAACCACTTCGGGTCTCCACCAGTAAATGTGTTTTTTTTGAGATATTTTATTTGATCGATCATATGTAAGAAAATAATATTACAATATGATTCAAAATTAAAGGCTTAGGATTAAAAAATGTTTATTTATAACTAGCTGTCAAATTGGTGATGCTACGTGGCAAGGAATTGGCTCCATGCACCTGCGAACTTAGGGTGTTCGCATACTGGCCCTTCTCCCCTATAAAAGTCATAATTTTTTAATATTTAGGGATAAAATCTTATCTTTCTAATTCGAAGGGGCATAGATGGTATTGGAAAATGGTTCTCTTTGTAAGTGGGAATGGTTTTGTGAGTTTAAAAATTGTTTTTGCATGGTTTAGAAAACATCACTAGTGTTTTTTACAAAATCACATTGAGAAATAAATTATTTTATATTATGTTTTTGTTTTTGTATTGATAGAACTATCCTAATTACGCCAAAGGTGTTCCCTCTACGGGAAAGGCCTTTGCAGACGTTTCTGTAACTATGTTAAATTTGACGGTTTGACGGCCGTCTGAATGTTTTCACATTTTTCATCTATTTTTAACATTTTTTTTATGAAACTCGTGGTTCATCCAACAAAAAATTCTATAAATTTGAACTGAACTCTGTTATAAGGTCACCTATCACTTGTACAAGGAATCAATCCATTTTGTGGCTCATGGAGGGAGAATTTCTTACCAGAAATTCAAGGCATGCGTGTTTATTCTACATTTCGGGTTTTTTTTAATTTATTCTGCGAACAACACATCAATTAGCATCAATAAATACAACCACATGTGGATGGAAAATTAACACAAACATTAATTTTGAAATGGATATTTTTATTTTTATCTATTTTGAATTAAAAAAAATTTGTCCAAGGGGCGGGTGGGCAGAATTGGTATTATTATTTAGGGGGATGGGTACATAACGTGCATGGGAAACGCCATTATGGATAATCTTAAGTTTTAATTTGTTAGTATTATTTAATGGAATCGACTCAGTTTTTATTTTCTAATTTATTATGGCTATTTTCTTTTCACTATACTTCGATAATTTATGCCATTGAAAGAATTAGGATTTTTTTCCCACAATAGTGATAATGATGTTTTTTAAGGACCATCACTTTGTATTATCTTCTTTGTCTTTAAATTGTTTAAAGATAAAATTATTTTTTCCATAACATTTATTAATAATATATATAGATTTTATAAAATATTATTCTAGACATGAGTGTTATAATTCTTTTTATTAAACTATAAATATGCTAAATTTATAGGTTGTAATATTACATTTGGATATTAGAAAGTAGTATTATACTATCTACTAAATCAAACTTATTTTAAGAAGTAAGAGGTTACCTAGTGCATAGACAAAACTTGAAATAATTAAAGTGTATGAATATATTAGAGAATTAAAATTTTATAGGATAATATTCAATCATGTGTGTATTTGGAGCAGTCATTAGTAACAAATAATGTGAAACAAGAGCAGACAATAGGGTGAATTAACTCTAGAAGACATAAACATGTGACCACACGAGCATTTATGAAATTAATATACAAATGGTCAACCATATCCTTGAAGTTAGTACAAAAAAGGTTTTATACAATGAATGAAAATGCTCAAAACCATAATCTAACATCAATAAGTTTTACAAAATAGTAAAAAACAACACTTGGATTTGAGGACCTATTTCAATCAAACCCACACAGAAGAAAGTCTTGAAATCAACACTCAATATTGGTCAGCAAGAAGTGTAGTGTATGCAAGTATTCCAACCATTGTCTTTTAATGTGTGCATGTACAAGTAAATTCTACAATACTCCCTAAACGTTTGAGTTATGTTTCTAGCATGGGGATGCTTTTGAAAACAATAAATTATGCTCTTACAACTTCAATATAAGTCTCGTGTGAAAATAATTATTCATCCTCTCATTGTTCTAAATTTAGTTGTATTTATGAACTACTTGAATTCAAATTAAGACCCTATTGGCATGGAAATGTCACAAGCTAAGTGGGAAAACTAACAAGAAAATCTAAAAAAATAGGGGACAAACAAACAAAAAAGGATGGTGATCATTTATAAACATAGAATTAATATGTCATGAACAATTTCATAGCATACAGAAGTGGTCACTTCCTAAGACCGCAATAAAAATAAGGGAGGAGAGAAGAACACTAAAGAGCTTGAAACAAAGGTGAATGAGGCAAGAAAAGGAAGAAGATAGAACCAAAAGGTGATAAATGAGACTGAAGATGTCAAAATTTGCATGGGACTCAAGGGTCAAATGACACAAGGAACACACATCGAAAATAACATAACTTTGATGAATATGCAATAAACACATGCATTAACACCGAAGTAATTAAATAGTTCTTATGCATAGTCATTGTTATTACATATAAATTATATAGAGAAAAAGAAAAAAAATACTTTGGAGGTAAAATAAGATGATGTTGTAATAATCTAGACACTGACCAATTGTTGAGTGTGTACATTAACCGTTATTTATTACACTAAAAGGCATCTTCCAAAGGGGAGTGCGACCTCATATGTCTGACATGCATGACAACAATCGACGGTTTATGTTGCATCGTACGTCGACCCACATTAAGGGAGGTTGGTTGCCTTTGATATTTTTAAACTACGTGTATGTTAATCGTGACATGTGACCCTCACCCTACCCATTCGTTGCAGCACGTCCTAAACATCCAACTCACCCATCAACTTGCATCCCTGAGAAGCGACAACAGTTGCTCCATGACCTCATGACCTGACACTGCAACTTCCACATGTCCCTATCGACATTAATAATCCCGGTGCCCAGTGAGTTGTCTAAGTTACGGTCTTCCACCAAATGGATTTGTTAAATAGAATGGTAATGTCCCCATTGGAATAACTAATGTGGAAATAAAGACAGAGACTGATCCATGAGAATGTCCTGAATTCACTAACATGGAAGTGGAGATGGTTGTTGAAGTCCTGTCATATGCATCTATAAAAGCAAAGTCAGTTGTGTAGGCTGCACAGGATAACAGAATCACTTATTAACATAGAGACAATATGCGACATTATGGGGTGTAGCATTGGGGCAGCTTGAGTGTAAAGAAAGGCAATCGTAATCACCTTCATCATTTAGTCTTTTTGTGTCAACTACCTTTTTCTATGTTTCATTTTCATTGGTTTTTGGTGGAGGATAAAATAGACACTACTTGTTTCCATTTTGAATTTTGTTTTGAAATTTGTTTAGGAGTGACATGAGGTAATTTGATTTTTCTTTCTAATTGTCTTGTGTAGTTTATATATATGAATTAGGAATTGGATTTGGGTTATAATTGAGGTCTAATTCGTGTTAAGATGAAATTGAATTAATTCTCTTCAATTTTAATATATAGTTATAATTAATCATAAACATGGAGACCATTTGTGACATTGTGGGGTGTAGTAATGGGGTGGCTTGAGTGCAAAAAAGGGAAATCATAATTACCTTCATCAGTTGATCTTTTGGATAATCCTGTTGAAAACATGGATCAAAAATGCCTAAAACATTGTTGCTCTCGTAATGTATCCAAGCTTGTACCATCAACCTATTTGTTACGCCAAAAGGTGTTTTCGCAACTAGAAACTCTTCCCCCTAACTATGTCAGGCTACATGTAAAAGATTGGATCGTAGATTTTATGGATTGTATCAACATCCTTTACATATGAATCTTGACCATAGGTTTTATCTATGCCCATCTAGTTGGAACTATTGCACCTTTCTCTATTGCAACAGTCCCGACCACCTTGCAGATGTCGGCCCATGTCTCCATCACAAACAAGTCATTCGAGCTATGATCCTTCACCGAATTGATCTGTAAAATAGAGTGTTTCACTGGTAAATGGAAACATGAATGTCGTGAAAGATAGCCAGAAAATGACACTGCTAACGTGTTTTCGGAAAACATGAACAATGACTAGCAAAAACAATTTTGATAGAAAATTAATTTGGAGATAAAACCATTTATTTAATCTTTTTGAGAAATTTATGACATTTTCTTTAACTTTGTTTTTTTCCACCATTTTTCTTACTCGTTGAAATTATCCATATTATATGAATGTTTTTTTCTTTTTATAAGGATTAATGAAATGAACCTGGTAAAATATTCAATATGAACATATATATCTTATTTTATATATATACGTTGAAAGGCGTGTTTATAGGTAGAAAGCCTAAAGGCTCTGAAAACATATCATAATTGTCATTGGCCATATTTTAGACCGTATTAATGACCCTGACAATAATATGAGTCATTTACTGGGGACTATTTTTATCTGCCTATGGCTATCATGTACAAGATCAGTTCGTTGAATGACATCGTGGGATCATATGCGTTGGTCATCAATGATAGAGTGGATGTTTTCATCTGTCCTTTTTCTTTGATTCATTTCATATTTTCATAGCAGTATCTCTATGGGAGCCTTTATGACCATCAAGAAGGGGGTAATGGTGGTTTATTCTATAGGAAATGATTGGCCCTCACACATAACTGCCAATAACACTGCGCCTTGGATTTTAATGTCGGTGGAGGATTACGCCACCACCTTTAAGCTAGGAAATCATGTCTGTAATATGTGTGAGAAAGATATGAAAAATTGGATCACATAATGCATTTTAATTTTTCAACCTTCAATTCATGTTCTTTCCTTCCTTGAACATTCCTTTTACGCATCCTTTTTGATTGGATCATAAGGGAGTAATGCCAACTATCGGGTTGCAATCTCAACGGATCTCCTCCCTTGTTGCAAGCATCATCTTAGCCACAACCACATTGCATCACCCTTCATGTTTCCTTGTGTACTTCACATACATCATCCACACTTGGAAAAAATTTCATGCCTCATAGCTCAAGATAAACCCTACTCATTGCCCTAATAGCTACAGAGAAACCATAATTGTAATTGTGTATGCAACCCCTACCCTAGGATTTTAGGTCCACACCACACATCCTTGTTTCTAAATCAACCCTTGAAACACATAGGTGAATTCCCCTTGCATTTATTAGTGTTCTAACAATTTGTAAAATGCAAGAGCTGAAATTACAAACAAAAACTATTGACATCGACAGTACTTATTGATCACTCTTTTCTTTCTTAGATCACTTCTTCACTATATCCCTTTCGGCGTTCACATCAATACATTTCGCATACGATCGCTAGTTTTTCAATTATGTTGTATTCTTACTTCAAAATTGAAGTATATATTATACTTTTTGTTTTGAATTTTGTTATATGAATAAAGTAAAGATTAACAGTATGGAATGCCACTAAACATTTTCAATTTTGGAATCAATAAAAATGATAAGATAAAAAGAAATTTATAGTGACATGGCACAATTTTTGAGAGTAACTATTTTAAGACATTCTCCCTAATTGGTTACTCACGTTCGTAGCAGATGCCATATCTATCACGCATAATTAGGCATAGACCTGGACAAAATTCGAAATATTCAACACGATTAGTTGAATTTTAAGTTGTAAATGTAATCAACATTTACTTCATTTATACCTATATTATTTGAAAAGGATCACCTCAAACCCACATGACTTAAGTGAATCATAATTTAATAGCAATACAGCTTTGAGAAACAAAACAAAAATACATAACAACGTGTCATAGAATTTAAAAAAATATCAAACCTGGAAACTAGTTAATAGGTGATGTATAAAGAGTTTCTCTATAGAATATCTAGGGCGTTGTTCTCCCTCGATATAAATCTATAAGTAGGGCCTACGGCGATGGTGTTGGGAGAAGATTCCATAAAGTTTTTTAAGCCCATTTTATCAATGGTTATGTTTCATATGTATCAATAAATGAGGTTATTTATGGTATCGTCATATTTTAATTTAAAAATTAAGATATGTGTCCCGTTTGAAAGTTATATTTAATCTGTTAAAGAAAATTTGGCTCTAAATAAATTTAAAAATAATATCATATTATTAAATTATGTCTCATAGAATTAAAGATAAACAACTCGTGTTGAAAATTGAATATTGTAAATTTGTTAAAATGTCACATAAACATTATTAATATTTACATAACACAAATAATTCAAGAATACAATTGTGTTGGCATGTTATACACAATTTTGACGAAAATATATTATAGCTTCCCAAAGATAACAACAAATAATATGGGTCGAGATATATTTTTTATAATTAATCTTTGCAACATACATACATACATACATAGCATATTACACGCACATGTATTGTGCGCGCTTAGTGCGCGCGCGCACACACACACACACACACACACAACCACACACACACACACACAGTTATTACACATAAATTAAGTATAGTGATGTATCTCAACCTATATTATTAGCACTTTTCCTTGGGAAGAAACTATACTTTTTAGTGAACTAATTATATGCATATATGTTTCTATGTTTGTGTCTTTTTGTGTGTGTGTGTGTGTGTGTGTGTGTGTGTGTGTGGGATGCCTACATTTTCAACACAAAAATAAAATAAACATAATAACAGGATATTTTTTTTCTTTCACTTTAATTACATGCTACACAACACCACATGGGATCCAAATAAAGAAACTCGACATCACATAGGACACTTAAGTAAAAATGAACCCACTCACATAATAGGATAACATAGGGTACACATCAATGTATTACTCAAATGACGTAAACCAAGACAATGTCCCAATCACAGTAAGAAACACACGATAAACATACTCCATGGCTTGACATTTTCATGGTTTACATATTCATTACATTTAGGTTTCCATTGTATGACCTAATATTTTTCAACATACTTAAACACATAAGGTTTAAAATTTCCTATTTTTCAAACTTCAATTACTCTATTTTGTAGCACATTAGTCTTTCATGGAGAATGCCGTGGTTGGTTCCTTTCTTCGATTCCATTAGTTATCCATAACTCATTTATTAAATAAATTCATTTTAAACAACTACGAGTCTCCTAATATTTAATTCTTATGTTAAAGGTTTATTTCTCATAATTGTTTAGTTGACTATAATTGTCTAACGAACACGTGACATGGGACCCTTCATATCTTTACAACTAGGCTGCATATTTTTGTTTAACATTTCATGTATAGTGGTTCCTTTAGAATGTTCTCATTTCTCTTCTGGAAATAAATTTATATATCTTGATTATTATTAGGAACATAGATACACACATGTGCCTTCTAATATTTGACTTAAGGATTTGATTGAGAGAGGCGTGTTTATTTGGTTTCGAAAAAATACTGTTGTTACAAGGAGGAAAATTCACAAGAAGAAAAACGAAGGATACTAGATCAATAGAAAACCTATCCCAAGTTCATTTCATATTTAAAAAAAAAACTAACAATACATTATTTTAATCTTCAAGTTATTAGAAAATACTCTGTAGGTTAACTAATTAAAGTGGTATCATTCTTGATTCACAATCTGTAGCTCCAATTACGAATTCAAATTTTTACAATCATATTGCACATGAAAGGGTACATTACACCTATGTTTCCCCTTATGGATATTTTTCCATAAATCTAAATGATGAATTTAATATTTCAAACTACTTCTATTTCATCATCTTAAGGATTAACTCCTATAGCAATGGGTTAATAACATGATTCGACCATAAATTATAGTTCTTAAGTGATCCTAGGTTTAGTATATTCCTATCTACGCAAGGGTTCTACTAACTTTTACAAGTCCAAAAAGAGTGCAATTTCCTTAAGTGACAAGACCTTGGCTACAAATGAAGTTAACCCATTCTAAATGCTACATTGCATTATTTCATTAGCATCATTGTGTAATCCACATTCATTCAAAGAAAGCATGTGATCATGCATCATATTTGGTTTGTTGATTCATAATGTTGTTGTATTATTCATGGAGATCTACTTTATTACATTCATTTTATGATCACATTTGACATTTTAGTTGGTTTTGACATTGTTCAATGGCGTACTAGTTTTCGTAGCATACATTCCATAGATTAATCTTATTTACCCCCTTTTTTACCAACTACATTTAAGTGGTTACTTTGTTCCTATATAACATAGTTTTGGGAAAAATTTATTCCTAAAAAACTTATGTAACACCTACGCATTTAAGACTACAAGGAGTAATACATCGCACCAGATAACTCATTTCATTTCTCTTAGACATGCAAGTATTAAGTGTATATTGAAAGAGAGATATCGCAAACTATAACACCCACAAAATTTCCCACACACAATCGAAGACAACCAGATACTTAGATTGGAAAATTTACGGAATAATTTTTTTTTTGATAAAACTGGCTGCAATGAGGTAACCTTTAACTAGGTTTAGTTTAATTCTCAGTTAATAATTCACCCTTTAAATTATCATTTAATTAATATTATCTAATTCTCCAGTTCGGGCTTTGGGCTTAAAATCTCCTTATTATAATCCTTATGTAATTTAATAACATAGTTCAAAAGTCTTTTAATAATTTTATTAGTTAGGGATAAGTCTAAACTTACCCTCCCATTGATTAAACACAAATAAATTTAATTCCTAATAAAAATATTTCGTAGTTACTAAAGAGTAAATATGACTTACTTAATTACAAGGGTCAAGGGCTTTTTAATTTAAGATTCAACAACTAATCATTAAGGTTATAAAATAAATTTAATTCATACACCATTTAAGTGGCCCCATTTAGAATTTATGCATGCATTTCATTTAAAAGAATTTCCCACTTAATTCTCAACTAAGTTTTGTAGGGATGATTTTTAGCCATTGGATGGACTAAATCTGGGCCCTTAGATCTAGGATTCAAGCTAAGCCTAATCGTCTTTTTAGAAACCTTTTATTCATTCTTTTCACTTATTTCTTCATTTTTATTTTGCAAGTATTGGGAGGAGAGAAGGAGACAGAAGGAATCCATGGAGGGATAATGGAACTTAATGATGGATACTGACAATTTCTTTGTTTGTTCTATTTGCAACTCTTTGTAGGGTTTGGTTAAAATTTCATTTTTTATTGAGAAATTTCCTTTTATTTGCCCTATTTGGGCATATGGGCATTTTTCCCCCTTCTCAAATCTATTTTAAATGGGTATATTTACAAATGATTTAAATCTATATACAACAAGTATATGAGTGTTTATATGAATATATACATCTATATTTACTTGCATATATACATCTATATATATATATATATATATATATTTGGTTTTTTACATTTTAAAATAACCCCATATTTTATTTATATATTTATATAAAATGATATGTGTGTGTGTATGTTTCCAAAAATGGTGTCACGACCATGAGTTACCAATTTTACATATTCTGAAAAGTATTAGGACTGACTGTTTAAAATAGTTGCAAGGATATTAAATGGAAAGGTTTGTTTGTATTGGGGGGAGAGTCACCGACCCCACCCCCCATCCCATATAACAATAGGGTAGGGGTGGGGTCAGCTACCCCCCCCCCACTTTCCCCGCATTAATCAATGTATAACCCATAGGTCACGTGGGCTTCCAAAACATTGATAAAATACTAGTTTTTTATCCTGCCGAAGGCAGGTATATTGTCTTCACTTTTGCAATTAAACATTTGCATTTTTCCAATCATATTGTGACATGTGTATTTAAATGAGGCTGGACTATAGTTTTAGCTTTTGATTTTTTTGTTCTGGCAACATTTGATTGGTCATTGGCTTTATGTGCACTGTTCATTGAAAAAACGTAGCAGTTATGAGACATTAATGCATTGACTGTCATGTACAGATTAGGTCACTTTTGACAGTTTTGAGTGGCTCGAGGAAAACGTAGGGTTTGTTTCTTACATGGTGTGTATTTTTCCATTTGTGGATCGGATTTTTATTTTTCGCGTCTTGATTTCAAGATTCCTTCGCTGGGGTCTGTGTTTGCAGTTTTCCGGCTCGGATTTGATTTTTATTTTTTCGCTGCCCGATTCGAAGGTTTCTGTGGATTTTATTGCATCTGGCTGTTTTGGATTCACCTGATCGACGTTGATTGCTTGCGGAGCGGTTTTGGGATTCATTATCATGTGTTTTTGATGGTCGAGGGTTTGATATTTTTTCTTGGGTTGGAAATCGGCTGCAGAAAACCTGTAATCTGGCTTGAGATTGGTATGGATATTTAAAACACTTCTGAAGGATAAAGAAAGATGCCAGACAGGAGATCAGTTTGATTCGGTGTTCTAGAGCATCCAAATCAAGTTTTTCAGATACCCATCCACGAATAATTGTGGGAGGGTTTGAGGAGTGAGTCACAAGCTACAGATTCAGTCTAGTTATCTGTTGCGAGTTTCAGAAACCTTAATCTGAGGTCTTCTAGAAACCCTGATCTGGGATTTTATTTGAAGCGCTAGAAACCCTACTCTGGATTCTTTTGAGCACTGGAAACCCTATTCTGAAATCGAGTTTTGTTTTTGTCGCGGCGTGGGTTCGATCTTTCGATTCAGGCCCTGAAGAAGTACGAGGAGAAGCACGCGAAGAAGGAAAAGAAGAGCCGAAAGTTTAAAAGTGAAAAAGATTATGAATCTTCAACATATTGGTTCCCTCCTATTTTGCTGTCTTCAGTCGAGGAGTAGAGGACCACATTGCCTGCGTGCTTATCCACCAGAGAGTAGAGAACCACATCGCCACATATATGGATAAGGATTCAGCGTTGATGCTTGTGTAAAACGTGTGACCTTTGTAACATTAAATTATTGTTAACATCCAGGTTTGGGATCCGAACAAATAGCTATAAATAAGGAATCGGTGGGGCTCATGAGTCATTCATTACCCACATAGTTGATAAGTAAGTGATCTTTCTCTGTGAGTTGTCCAGTCAAGAAGTGAGAAACAATTGCTGCAGCTCTGCTCAGACTCAGCCATAACACATGTAAGCGCACTGTATTCCATTTTCTGAAATCCCTTTTCATGAAATTTATAATATTATGGCTATCACTCTGATTCCTGTATATAACTTCAAATGTATGGGCATTGATTTTTGTTTTAGATCGCCAAGCTTGAAAGTTTTAGTGGATGAGGAAACTTAGTGTAGGGTTATCATTGTGGCCGTACTCGTTTCCTTTCTCTTTTTAGCTATCAATTGTGAATGGTGTTGTAAGGAAGATATCGAGTAGTTTTTACTGTAAGCTTTCTAACCAGCAATGTTTTTACTGTCTGTCTTTTTCACAGCGGGAGGCACCCGCGCCATTTTCGTCGTCGAGGTTGGGAACCCCGTTTTGCCAGCACATGGATTGTGTCGTCCCGTTTCCCGCTGGTTCCGATGGAATGGCATGGTGGTTCCGGTGTTTAGTGGTGCACATGGGGATGACTCTCTGTCCAGCTTGCCTGCACCTGACGTTTGCCTTCAACATAATACTTTGTAAAACATCAATTTTGATAGAAATGTATTATTTCTCTGTCGTTTTTTTGCTCAGTTGGGAAAATGCCTGTCTCTGGTTTTGGCATGTGGCTCGAGGGGTTCACCATTGCGCCATGGGGTTTAGAAAATGGGACCTCCACTTGGTTTCCGTCATGTCATACCTGTGACCTCAATATTTGTGTGCGATTGATCCCAGCTTGGCACTTATTTTACAAACTTACTGTTACTTTAAATATCCACTGTTGAAAATAGACCTTGTTTGTATTTTTTTCCTTTTCTTATTTCCCAGAACCTACCCATCCAATTCAAAGCAACTTAAATAAAATATTTGCAACCATTCCACCAAGAATACTGCAGGAAGGGAATGAATGTTATATTACATATTATAAGTACTAAATCCACTTCTTTACAGTGACAATTACATATCGTGCATTTGCATATACGTGCTTCATTGTAATCTCAGGCAATAATTGGTTATCTACCTTAATTGCCGATGGAATGCAGAACCAATGAAACAAATGGAAAATCCTTGGTGTGTCTTAGCTGCACCTAGGACCTCCACTTTTTTTGGGTTTCTACCTGTCTTAGTATATTGATGTAGTAGCCTAATCCCCCCATCATACATTTACATGTGCTTGCTTTATTGTAATCTCAGGAAATATCTGGTTATCTACCTTAAAGAAGATGGAATGCAGAACTAATGAAACAGAGGGAAAATATAGGGTGCAACTCAGCTTCACCTGGGACCTCCACTTTCTGTGTTCAACCTATCTTGGTCGACTAACGTAGTAGCCTAACCTCAACAATGTGATGTGTGCATCTCAAAAATTAGGTTTACTTGTGAGCATTCATCTGTTCTATTGTAAAATCGTTCTTGATTGCAACTTTTCATGCATTACCTTGGCTATCTGGCAAACTTGTACTTTTCATGCATTACTTTGGTTCTCTGTTTCGCGAGAATGGGATTGGTATGCCTAAGCTGCTTTTTCTTTTGAATTGACTATCTGTTTCACAATTGATGTCTCTGTTACATAAGTTTGTATTTACAGGCATTTTTCAACTGTGAAGTAATTTAATGTTGTTTGGATTTGTTGCATACAGTGCTAGGGTTTGCACCAGTACAAATTGTCTGAGGAATTTTACATTTTCATACCAGCTAAACACTTGATGTTCTCTATGTTCATAAAAAAGAGACCTCCTTTTATCAGCAAAAGTGAAATAATTTTCAATTTTTTTTTTTAATATAAATGATAGTTTTGTGTCATGCATGGTGTGTAGTCAGACTGATGGCATGCACTATTTGCATGCTATATGAAATCCTAGAGGAGGTAGATTCATTTTTGAAAATAAATACATGGTCTGTAAAATAGCAGTTAGTGTGATTAGGATTCCTTTGAACTTGGAGGTTGACCTTGTAACTTTCATGTCTAAAGTCTTAATCCTTGAAGTAGGGTACTTTACAAACTCAAAATGATAATTGAAAATATCTCTAATGTGATACATCTTCTACCATGTCAAAGATGGTTTAGCATTTAATCACAACAATTGTTCAAGCCTAAAAAAATGAGTCTTACTCTGTTGCAATTCAGAGGCAATGTGAAGAATGATGCAAGTACCATCATATTTTAATTATCTTTTAATCACACGTATTGTCTCACATGTATTTCTATTTCTGGAAAGGTAACTAGCTTTCTATTTCTTTTAAGGATTATTTTTTTAAATATTAATTTTCCTATATTCTTCCTTGTTTATCTTTGTATGTACATAATACACTGAGCATGCAATGGGCACAGTTGTGGCAATTCTTTTATCTTACTCGTTGTTGCTGCAAATTGCAATTATCTTCCTTAGCTCTCATCAATTGGTATCAGAGCCTGCTATCAGTTCTGTTGGTTCTGTAATTCTGGTTCTTTTCAAATTATTATTTCCTTTCTGAGTTGTCCTCAAACTCTCAGCTGTGAAAAGTGTGTTGTGCTCAACTTCCTTTGTTCAGCCTAAAATAACACCAGAGGGTAGATCATTCAGCTCTGCTGTAGAAGAACCAGATCCCACCTCTGGTATGTCATTTTTGTACAGACCTAGATGATGTTCTAGAATCAAACTTGTCTGTTTGGCCTGAAGTTTCACCAGTAGAAATATCTTGTTGCATTCATCATTTTTGTCTTTGGCAGCAACCTCAAATTCTGTTGTTATATGGATCATTTGACAGTATTGCTGTTTGTGCTAATATATAAGATTTTTTGGGCCAAGCGGATATTTTCCTGGGAGGTAGATTTTTCTGATTGCTTTTCCTTCCACTGTTTGACATTGATTCTTATTGGTTTTCAATATTGCTTTCTTCTCATTGCATTTTAAAAAGGAGTCATGGATCTTTTTGGTGATGCATAAGTCCCGCAAAGTGAATAAAAATTCTGATTTGGTTCAGCTACTTACACGGCAGTAACATGTCCATTGAAAACAACAAAATGAATTTCATCTTCAACTTATGCAGCATATGACAAGCATGTTCCTGTAAATGATGGGACAACAATAGGCCTCTAGCTTTAACTACGTTGAGCGTCTAGTTGACCAAACCTATTTTTAAGTTGGACATGAAAATATCTATTTCCTACTTTGATGGCACAATCGTTTGGTGCAAGTTGGATGCTTGGATTCATAGTTTGGAGGCATGCATTATGACAATAAAAATTATTGTCACAAAAATATTTATCATGGAGGTCCAAAAACTACAAATAAATTGGAAATTGAGAGTTGAAAAGTGTTAAACAATTCCCACTATGTAACTCCTACTTGGGTGTGGAGAGATAGCTATTGTTAGTTTAGTTACATCTTTACACCAATAGACGTTCTACAATGTTAGTTGGGGGTGGTGGCGGGTTGTAATGTTTGTGGATAAAACAATTAATTGATAACCTCAAAGTTGATGTCCATTTGAATAGCATAAGGCAATTTTTCTTTTTTCTTGGAGAAGTCAATAGAAAAATTGTGATATCTTGGGCTTATGGTGGAATTGAAAACTTATTTTTTTCTTGACAGTATGTTTTCAAGTCCGACATTGTGGTGTAGTAGATTGAGGTTATCTATAACTAGTCAATAATAACTTGGCAATAAAAGTGATGGAAATTGATATCTAACAACGTTTTCCAGTTAGTTTTAAATAAGAATTTATATTAGTAGGAAAAACTCAATGCAATCTATACTATAATACATTGACAAGTTCAACTAGCTATCTATTTGGTCAAAAGTGCTTGATTGTGATGAGATCCTTTGCATCAAATTTGCTACATGTTTGTTTTCTCATTTTAGAGAGGAGATAGACCTTTGAATTGTCAATTCCCTAGAGCATACTTGTGATACCATACAAAATCGCACTTTAAAAACATGCAATTGTTTTGGTAAACTTTTAAAAAGGGTGTAAAAAAGATGGGCCGATGTAGTGAATGATGGTAGCAAGGATCATAAGTCAAAGGAAGGTGTTATCTTGTCCAACATAGTGGTGTAATGAGATTGAGGCTATCCACCACCAGTCAACAACAAATTTTCAATGAAAGTGATTGATTTAGATTGATATCTAACAAGGTTTTTCAGATAGATTTATATATGTTTTGTACTAGTAGCAAAAAATCAAGGCAATTTGTACTAAAATGCGTTGATAACTTTAATTCACTTTCTATCAAGTTAGAAGTCCTTGATCGTGATGAGACCTTTTGCATCGAAATTGCTTCATGGCTGCTTTTTCATCTTCGAGAGGAGATTGAGCTCTTAGTTTTCAATTCCTTAGCATGCTTTTCAAATGCTAGAAAACCACATTAAAAAACATGCAAAATTGTTCATTTTTTTTGAAGTGTGGAAACGAGATGGGTTGAGGTAGCGAGATGTGCTAGCAGTAGTCAAAACCCAACGAGAAGGTGTTGGGGTCTGAATGATTTTAATTTTCAATTCACATTAGTTCTATCTAATTACTTAAGGCATCATTAATTTAATCATTAAAATATTATATCATTCACCCAAAATATAATTTCTAATTTAATCATTACATATCAAATTATTCACCCAAATTATTAAACTCAAGAGATGTGCAAAACAAAATGTAAAATGTTTGACAACACCCATGAAAGTGCACTTAATTAAATAATTATTAAAATTTAAAGTATCATGGTGTAGAGTTAAATCCTAGCCGTATGATCTAACTCATCTTATGTTTCATTTGAAAGAACCCTGACTGCCTTGCCCAAAATTGAGGATTTTTTATGCCGATATGCATTTTACAATTACAGTTGGTTGTAATTACCATGAATTAACAATTAATTTCAACCTTAAATTGAACGTCCATTTGATTGTCATTTACAAGCATTTTCCTTTTTTTTGGAGAATTCAATTATTAGAGTATTACATACTCTCACATCAGAATCTCTTTAGCATAACCATTTCCACAACCAAAAAACTTTGCACTACAACTAATAAACATTGCATAAACAACAATTAGGATTTTAATCTCCATATATTATTGTAGCTCAAATATTTACAATCTGGATGATTATACAAGGAGGGAGTGCCTATTAAATAGGCTCAAGAGTTATTTTTCACAATCACCAAGTGATAGGTGTGACCTCCTCAATCACGGGTTAATCCAATATGTTTATGTACTCCACAAATATGTTTGGGGGAAGTTTGTGATGTCCCTGAGACTTTGAAGTTTGAAGAGATTTTCGTAAGTCTTTCGACTGTATTGGAAATGCTCGACTATCTCTTGCGTTAAATACTTGCAAAAAATAATTTTGTTGTAAAATATTAGGCATTTTTTGTGATTTGTACCCCCAACCCTAACTGTAAGAGTTTGTGGGCCCCACCGCTGCCATCAGACATGAGACATTCTAGGGATGTCTTCCACAAAATGTTCAGAGAGGAAATGTTTTCAAGGCGTCTCCTCCTATTGGCGACATTTGTGGACTTTGGGACATCCTTGAGACTTTGAATAGACTTTCCAGAGTATTTTGTATGTGCTTGAAATGTCGGATTGTCCCTACATTAAACACTTGCAAAAAGTAATTTTGTTTTAAAAAATTAGGCAATTTTTGTGATGTTTGTGTTTGCAACCGTAACCCTTATATCCACACCCTAAGCACTTAGAAAAACTATAATAAGCCTCACTTCATCCAAATCACTATCAAAGCTTGAAAGTATTATGCAAGGTTGCAAGTGCAACAATTGCATAGCAAGAGTGAGAGCAAGCAAAGTTGTTAGAGCGAGAGCAACAACAAGAGGAAGAGAAAATGCCAAGTCTACATCAATCAATTGTTCAAGTGTCAACACATTCATCAAGCCCTCAAGCCTTCAAGGTAGACAATGGGTCTTCATATTTTTGGGTTTGCATTTCTTATTTTAAAAATTTGAATCAATAAATATTCATTCCCAAATGGCTAAATCTGAAATCAATGATTATGTGATAGTTGTTTTATAGCTTCATTCACTCAATTAATAGGAACAAGCTTACCTCTATATAGGAGGAAAAAATTAGTTGTATATAATGCCTTGTGTTTCATTGATCACAACACGCTTACGTACAAGGAGATTTTAACAACCTAATGGGATGTAGAGCCGAAGAAGCCAACACAAGATGATAACGCAACACGAACAATGTCGGGTGGTATTGGGTTGGAGGAGCTTGACCTTGACGAGTCTAGCAGTTTGAATGATGAGAAGTTTCACGTGGAATTTAGGGATGATTAGAGGCATTGGGCGATTGGCCAATTGTATTTGAATTTTCAACATGTCATCATTTTGAATATAAAGTATATATTGATATTCAATATTCTCATTGTTTAATGCAATGTGCTTAGTATTTCAAAGTTTCACTTGTTATTCTTTATACATTTTTTATAACTAATTATTAAAGTACTATATATATTTGTATTGTTGTCGACTCCAAACCATTGGTTGGTTTGACTGGTTCAATTGTAAAGGGAAAAAATCGATACGAAATCATTCGGTTCAATATGGAACTGGTCCAAACCGGCTGATTCTCCAATCCAAATTGGTTTGTGCCAAAAAAGCAGTAATTTGACATTTAAAATACTTTTTAAGAAAAAAACCAACCGCTTCAATACGGAACCGGTCCAAACCGGCCGATTCTCCAATCCAAATAGGTTTGTGCCAAAAAAGCAATGATTTGACATTTAAAATACTTTTTAAAAAAAGCCAACCTTCTAGTTGGCTTTAATCTAGAATCTAGATTAATGATTGATGATTTGATCATTGATATTATACATGTAATAGCTTGTAGCATATTGTTTTTTGGAGTCTAGACGCCATTTAAAGCTTCATTGTTTGTGTAGTTTGTTTTGGATATGTATTGCACTTGGTGCCATTTTTCTATATTTATCCTTACATGGTACATACATGAGAAAACTTCTCATATTTTATTTCTAATTGTAATAAATTTTTAAAAAGAGAAAAGCAAACTTTACATTTCTCTTACATTTCGCTTGCACCAGAATTTCAGACCCAATAAGAGAAAGCTGAACCTTGAACGTGGCTAATTGGTTTAGGGTTTTCATAGCACATGTTTAAGCACTAGATTAGTTTTCCATATTTAATATGCGAAGTTCACTTCTATGCACAATCTATTGTTTAGGTGTCTAATGTATGTGTGTAACTACTTTCATGTTGCTACTGTTGAAGCATTTTGGACTCTATTTTTATTTTGAGAGTTTACATGGCTGCAATAAGACTTTAAACTTCAAATCTCTTCAAACATTTTGCAACTATTGTGCAATGATGCAACAGAACATTTCTTCTGCTTAGATTTATGATTATGCTTATAGGCATAGGTACATAATGAGAACATTTTCTCCCGATTGTAATTTACCTCTAGGTATATCTTGTGTTGTGCTGTTGGTTGGTCTTAGAGTGGTGTTCTAGGAAAGGCCCATGTCAGCCCTATGACCAGCAGCAGGGGAAATGAAAGATAGTCTTTAGGTAATTTCAGTCATTTCAGCTATCATGGGCTTCAATTCGTCACGAAAGGTTTTTTTACAGCCAATAGGGTATATTTGAGGCCTCCATTATTCCAAAATTTACTGAATTCATTGGTCGCCACAATGATTTTACATATCGTACGACTCAAATGAATTTGCCATGAGTAAGGAGGTGGAGCAACATCAACCATAGGGATGCCATTTAGCTTGGAATTTTCCATTTTCCTCTCAAATCTGAGTTTTTCCTAGGCCTTAGGAGAGGTTGGGGGAGTGGGACAAGGGTGTTTGCAAATTTATTTGCCATTTCAATGAAAGACAAAAAACTCTTCATAGCCGAGTCTAGACATAAGACATAGACTGAAGACTAGCAAAGTTAAATAGTTTAAAACCAAAGATACACGATAACAAAGAGAGCTGGTTAATTTTTTTACCAACCTTATTGACAAAACATGACATATTTACAACAAATGCCTTGTAGATCTTTGAGAAAATGTAAAACACGGGTAAGAGTTTATTTAAATGAGGCAACTGATCTGACTTGAATGTGGTATACTAATTAAATACAGCTCAGCTCATTAAGCATGAGTTCCCACAGGAAACACTGCCTACCGAATCAGGATATTTGGTTGTGAATGCATCCTCCAAAGAAAGAATATTATCTATGTTTTATGGTTTCATTGAGCCCACTACTCCATTAAAAACAATACCCATGGAATCATAAGTTTCATATATTGTTCATTACTAATGTACTCGGTTCAGACTACAGTATAGCCAAGAACGAAAAGGACATTCCCATTGATCAAAACAGGGTAGCAGAACATCTCTACAATGCTTTGAAGGAATTCTACAGCACAAACCTGGAGTTCACAAACAGGGTTTTATTTGTAGCTGGAAAGAGCTATGTAGGTAAGTATGTATCATCTTTGGGTCATTATATTTTAATGCAATCTAAAATGGGTCCAACTGAAAATGTAAAATCGAATCCATTTGGAAACAAGGGTGCTTTCAGGCTGTGTTAATGTTTTCTATACCTGCTCATGGGTTGCTGTTAGCCCTCTCTGCATATACAAACATAAAAACATTAAGATAATAACAACTGTAACTGAACTACAAGGATTCGATGTACCATTTATTGGAGAAAAGTATTATTTAACTGCAATTTTCAGATCCTATGCATAAAAAATGCACTTTATAATACTACCTGCAAATTTAGCTACAAGGATTCCAGATCTAATAAAGAATAAGTTGCATACAATAACATTGTCCGAGTATTTCACTATAACAAATTCAGATTTTGTTTGAGTGAAAGTATAAAAATGTGTGATTTTTTGGAGCTCTTCCTTGTAATGGCTCTCCATGGCTCAACCAGAGGTTTATTGCTTAAAATGGTGACTTGCACTATGTATTTGGGGACTACATTCTAGAAATTTTTGTTTGTGTACCTAGGTTGGTTGTGATTTTCAATTACTTTGAATTAAGGTATCATGTTTTCTTGGTAACTCGGCTAGGTCAACCCTTCTTGAAATAACTCATACAGTTTTTCCCTGTTTATTACCTCGCAAAATTTTAAATCTTACTCCATGCAAAATTTTCACTTTTAAATACAAAAGTTTTATATACGCTGGCAACTGTATGTTCTTGGATCATATAGAGCTCATGTTTGAAATCTGGGTTCTTTCTTGAGTTTATTATCCTAGCCGACATTGTCATGAGCTTGGTGCTCTATTTTCGTGGCTTTGTGATTTGCTTAAGCTGACCCATTTCCATTACACAAGTCGAGCTCTGTTCACTTATCAATGGCCTCCATAGTTGTTTCCTAGCTTGTTGTTTGCTTTCTTCGCAACTTCATCCTCTAGGGACTATGCCTCCTTTACACTTGCCATCAATGAGCTCTCCATATTTCAAACTAGCTTACGTCAAGAGTTTTCCAAATAGTTGTGCATACCTCTATATAGCCTATTATGGCCTTTTCATTGGATAGTGCCACTCTACTCGAGTGTCCTGATAACCATGTATGCAAAACATGTTATTGCAAGTATAAAAGCCCTCGTGATTTCTTTTCGGTAATGGTGTCTCCAAAACAATTAGCATAAACAAGCTTAGACATGTGGAGATGAAAACTTACAAAACAAAGATCAGTTGAATATCTTTTCTATCCCCTTTCCGACAAACCAATTGCACCCCAAAAACATAGACTCAATGCATCCAACACAACAAAAATAAAGCATTACCTTCGGTAGGATTTGCCATATCATGGCCTTGTTTAATTAAACCAAACGCAAAAATAATAGGCCACATTTTTTATAAGTCCTCTCACAAATGTTCCCTTTTGATTTATTTAACAAGGGAAAATCCCCCAACTGACGCATTCCACCATAAAGCATTTTAACTTTACTACCTTTAATTATTTTACCATTCACTTAACACTCAATCGTATTTATTGTTATTATTAACTTTTTGTTCAAATTTCCACTTTAATCTTAGTAGCAAAAGAAGTATTAAAATTAATTTCTATGAGAATATTTATCATGGACATCTTAAATGATGGTTTTATAATCTTGAAAATAATAATGTATATTATTAACATAAATCTATTATATGATAATAATATAAATGATTAATGATTAATATAAGTCGCCACAGAAATGGGGGGAATTTAATAAGAGTAAATGAATAAATTGGGTGTGTGCAGATTTAAATCTTTGTACAAGGGTACAAATGGAAGGGCTTATAGTACAATTCTTATTACAACAAGGGAGGAATTATATTAATAAATAGACTATATCTAGTTCTTTTATACATCAAATTGGATAAGGTAAAACAAACCACTCTTAAATGAGATTTATTTCCATATTCAAATAAACCAAGATTGTTCAATAATACGACTAAAAAAAAAATTATTTTCCATTCAAGAGCTCTAACCCCTTTTGAGTCAATAGATTTTCAATGTAGCTCCTCAACACAACTTTTGTTTAGTGAGAGTTTTAATTTCTATTACAAGGTCATTACAAAGTTCACATGCCTATGAAGTAGTATAAATCACAATAAACCCCTTTTCAATAATGTATGAAATCACATTCAATAAACTATTGGTACAATTTACAAGTGATGGAATCAAAATAGCACAAAGATGCAGCTCTACAAGCCTTTCTCCAACAAGAGCACCTTCTCCATTGAGCTCACCATATTCATAAAACCAAACACACAACAAAATGGAGGGAGTAGGCAACACTCTCCACCCAACCAAAATATCTAAAGAGGGA
Organism: Taxus chinensis; assembly: GCA_019776745.2. NCBI lineage: Eukaryota > Viridiplantae > Streptophyta > Pinopsida > Cupressales > Taxaceae > Taxus > Taxus chinensis. The sequence goes on from CM034156.1 coordinate 614,144,730, forward strand.
GAGAAGCCTTCTCCCTCATTGGCCCAAAATCCTGAACAATGAAGCAATGGAGAGTATAAGGCAACCATTGTCAATCTTGACAAGGCTTCCACAATCACATTCAAACACACATTAAACATAATAGGAAACAATAGAAAAAATCACCTCCACGCACACAAGTTTCCCAACATAATGGCTCTTGTTAAAAAGGAATAGAGAATTTGTAAGCAGCATCCTTTTGTTCCAGAATTTGTGCTGAAACCCTTGAGAGCCACTTAAAGCAAAGGAATATACAGGAGCAAATTTCCAGAGAACTTTGTGTCGCGGTGTATTGTGTTTCTAGCTTTTATATCTTAGATCTTTTAATAAACTTTGTGTTATTTCAAATCTAGATCTAGAGTTTCCTTTGCTTATAAATCTACGTTTATATCTATTGGTTTCTTCTATGTGCATGTAATCAACTCTGCTATCTATTGATTGGGATGCACATCTTCCCCATTTCTTCTCTGTGTTAATATAATTCCCTTCTTCTTTAAATATTTCCTTTCTTAAATAGTTGCTTACTTGCTGCAGAACTGTACAGCTATGGTTCATGAGTTGAACAGTTAAAGTAAAAACCCATATAGATACTAGCATACTTTAATTGACAAATTTGACATGGGAGCCCACCGGTAAATGAGGGAGATTTATCTCATGACCTCCTAGGTTTTTTTTTATGCAAAAAATCTAGCCAACAATTTTTTAGCACAAAGTCAAGCCAATAATAGAAAGGAACATGGGGATTCTACTTGTGCCTCACAAGGGTTTGGGTGTCCACCATAAAACCTCAAAAAACTCAATCACAACCCCAAAACTCTTATGCCTCCCTACAAGAAAAAAATCTTTTTCCTCCCTCACTCGTATGCCTTGCACAATGAAAAGTAAACAACAAGATAACAATAAGTTCTACTTATCACAAGGTTGGATACCCCAACCCAACTCCCTCCTAAAATGCCTCCCTTCAAAATTTAACCACATTTCACTTTCTCGTACACAACCTAAGGCCATTATACTTCCAAAAATAACACATGCATTAAAAATTCGTTCACAAAAATATGAAAACAAAAATAGTAAAATAAAAAAATGGTGAAGACCCTACCTTTCCATTGCAAGAGTTCTAATCCACAACCAAGTTCTAACCTTTTAAATTCCAAGCAATCACAAGCTATCTCCAACTCCAACAAGCACTCCCAAAAGCAAGCACCTCCAAAAGCAAGATACAGAAAAAAAAAACAACACTTAAATCCTCACACAAATTAGAATAAATAAAAAATGGAGGAGAGAGAGGTGATGTGGATCCATGTAAGATGCCACATCATTTCACCTCCATTCCACATCACAATGTCAAACCCAAACCCCAAAGCATAATAAATTGGTGGTTGAGGGAATGAAAACCCTCTTATACACTCAAACCCAAATCCACATCCCTAAAGGACACAATGAAAGAATCTTGTAAGAAAAGTGCAATTAATTTCTCCTTTTATCCATTAAAACACACAAAAAGGCCTAAAATAATCCCCTCGCATCACAAACATACTGGGTGGGTGACATTAAGAGGTGTGAGATAAGCTTAACTTGTCCCAAAAGCCTCCAAAATGGCCTTGAAAGTCAAAATACAAAATTTTCTTGCAAGATTGAGTGCACACCATTCCAAATCAAATAAATTATTTCAAATCCAACACAAACCAAGACTACTTACTCACATTTATTTCCCCCTTTTAGTCACATCCTAATTATCAATAACTAATAAAATTTAATTAACTTAAAAAGAATACTTTACGAAAATAGTAAAAGTGACTCAAATACTTACAAAATACAATTATTCACAAATAAATAAAACGAAAAGGGAAGAACACAATTCTACCCATGGTCACATTTGAGTCTAACCCCTCAATGAGGACCTCCTAACAATCTAACATCAATAACATCACACATTTACACTAGTTGCAAATGTGAGTTGTTTCAAATACCCAAAATTCCTTCACTGTTGGTCTCATATCCCCCTTTTGTTTGTTGTGCTGCAAGTGCTTGCAAAAATCAAAACAATACCTTTCTAGCCTTGTAGTCATATTAACGACATCGAGATAATAAAAACACATGCACATACATATCAATTCTTATCATCCGATATCATAACTAAATCATCACTAAAACAAGTAATTCACCAATTGTTCACAATTTCAATTATTTAATCTGATCAATTTACCAATTAGCAATAAGATGACGAAATACACTAAATCATCTAGCACCATCTATATATCAAATTGAATGTGTCAGTACAGTAGTAGCTCAAGATCATCAAAATATGATATGTCAAACCATGCATATAATCCATCCTATAAATCATATCATAAGTCTAAACATCCATATTGTCTATCAAATAAAATAATCAAATATAAAAATGTCCATCTGTCAATGTATAAAATGTGATGACAATGTCTATAACTCCAATTCATAATAATCAAAATCATAATAATATCAATTTCGAAGAGGATTGGCCACTACATCCCCCTCCCCTTAGACATGACTTCCTTGTGGAAGTCAATGGAACAAATGTGGGAGCTGTGATCTCAAAGTTGTGGCATCCTCCCATGTATCTTTTGTCTCATTGTATCGATCCCACTTGATGCAAACTTGAACAATCTCTTTTCCTCGAAGGCCCAAGGTCTTGCATTCTAAAATATGGATTTGATCCACCATCACATTCCCCTGATCTTGCACCTGTAATGCGGTCCAATCTAATACATGAGAAGGATTTGGAATGTACCTCATAAGCACATAAACATGAAATACATCATGGATGTGAGACAAGTTGGGTTGCAATGCTAGACGTTAGGCCAAAGGATCGATACACTCCAAGATCTCAAAGGGACATCTTAGAGACTTTTCCATAATAGATAGGGCTCTTATGAGTGTTGACTCAAAGATACAACTTTTTGCCCACCTCAAAATTTTGATATATCCTCCATTTATTTGCATATTTCTTTTGTCTATCCCAAGCCTCATGTAATCTCTATCGAATCATGAAAACCTACTGCTCCATATCCTATAATAAGTCTGACCCAAGTGAAACCTTTTCCTCCAAAATTTCCCAACTCAGCAGTGTCCTACACTCTCTGCCATATAATTCCTTAAATGGATTCATACCAATTGAACTCTAAAAATTGTTGTTATAGGAAAACTCCACTATATACAAGTATTCCTCCCGCCTTGATTAGTGGTCCATGACATACATCCTAAATATTTCCTCTAAGATCCGATTCACCCACTCTATCTATCTATCTGATTCATGGTGATATGATTTATTGATGTTGATCTTCATCCCAAGAGCATGTTGCATGGTGGTCCAAAAGTGATAAGTGTACATGGGATCATTGTCACAATTGATCTTCCTCGGAATCCTATGCATTCTAAAAATATCATCCAGATATACTCATGCCACTACAATAGATGTATAGGTGGTATTTACCAGAGAGAAATGAGCCACTTTCATTAATCAATCCACTATGACCACGATGACACTGTGGTTGTATCTCGACGTAGGTAGCCCTATAATGAAATTGATGGAAATGGTGTTCTGTTTCCACTCTGGTATGGTATGAGGATATAAAAGGCCAGTTGCATGTTGATTCTCAAACTTAACCTTATAGAATACTAAAAAATGGCACACAAAATAATTCACATCTCTTTGTAGCACTCTCCAATGGTACAATTATATCAAATTGGCATGCATATTCTTCACACCTCGATAGGCTGAATAAGGTGCATAGTGTGCCTCAAAAAGGATATCCTACCTCAATCTTCCATCTCTAAGAACATAGGTCCGACCTCTATGATGAATAATACCATCTACCTCTAATGAAAATCCATCATAGTTCCCTTCTAGGGGTCTTTGAGACTCGATCTCTACTCTATCTAAAAGGTAGAAGTTGTCATGTGGAAGCATTTGAAAGCTCCTGGTCGTCAAGTCTGTACCAACTGTTATAGCCATAACCAAATGTCTCCGAAGACTCAAGGCATCTGAAACCACATTCGATTTCCCCTTCACATGCTCTATCTCTATGTTTTACTCACAAAGAAACTCGATCAAACACTATTGAGGAATATTGAGATTGGGCTACGTGAAGAGGTGACGAAGACTCAAGTGATTAGTCCTAAGAATGAACCTACTGCCTAAATGGAAATGTCTACATTGAACCAATGTATGCACAAATACTACAAGATAAAGGGCATAAGTCAGATAATTAAGCTCATAATCCTTGAGTTTGCGAGACTCAAAGGCTAATACACGGCCTATCTACATCAACAAACCTCGTAATCCTTTCAAAGAAGAATCTTTGTATATGAAGAACTCTCCCTGTGGATCTGGCACTACAAGAATGGGTGCTATTGTAAGGAATTCCTTCAGTGTCCTGAAGACCTACTCACATCTATTTGACAAAATGAATTTCTTCCCTTTCTGCTGAATGGAAGAGATTGAGTGAAAAATATGAGAGAAGTCTTGAAAAAATATCTTGTAGTAACCTATCAATCCCATGAAACTAGGCACATCGGTCATACTATTAGGTGCTGGCCAAACCATAATGGATCTAATAATGGAAGGATCGATGGAGATACCTTCCCTAGAAAATATGTTGCCCAAATACTACACCTCTAACTAGTAGAATGCACACTTCTCCAGGTTCCTGTATAGTTGCTTATCACAAACAAACTGTAGAACCTAACGAAGGTGCTCCTCATGATCCTAACACGTACATGAGTAGATCATAAATTCTTCAAGGAACATGATTATAAAGAGGTCTATAAAATTCCTGAGAAACCCATTCAGCAAACTCATGAACATTGTAGGGGAATTTGTCGAACTAAATGGCACAACTGTGAACTCGTAATGGTTATATATTGTATGGAAAGTTATCTTATAGACATCTTCCTCTATAATCCTTAGCTGATGGTAACCAAATTTAAGATTTATCTTTGAATACATTGTGGCCCCCTTCATATGATCAAAAAAATCACCGATATGATGATGGGTGTAATGATTCTTGATAGTTACTTTATTCAGTTGTCTATAGTCCACACACAACTATAAGAATCCATCATTATTCTTTATAAAATGTTTCTGGTGCACTCGAAGGATATACACTAGGAAACATTAGGCCTTTCTCAAGAAGACCCTCTAGTTGTAACTTGATCTCACATAGCTCAAGGGTGGTCATCCTATACATATCGTGTGAAATAGGCTCCTCTCCTGAAAGCAAGTCAATTTGAAATTATATCTCATATGGGGGAGCCAACCCTGGAAGCTCACTAGGAAATACATCTAAAAACTCCAGCAAGATGGGGCAATCATCAAGTGGAGGTCCAATAGCCGCATCCTCCGACCTTTCACTAAGTGTAATAGAATACAACTGACATGCACGTGGAACACACCACTTAAGATGTATAGTAGAAAATAGTGCAAATAGAAATGAGCCTCCTAACTCCAGCTATCAGGGACTCAACCCCCAAATCATCTACACAAGATATAAAATTACTGTAACAATTAACTTTGGCTCTGTGTGGAGATAACCAATCCATGCACAAGATAACTCCATATGAACCCAAAGGAAGGGTACAAAGATCCAAAGTATTGGTAAAGGGTCCTAGGTCCACTATGCACTCCTTGACTAAGGAGTCTACTGAGATCTTGGCTCCAGAAGCCATCTCGAGATCCCAACTAAGGCCCTACCTACCTGTCACCAACCTGCGACACTCTACTAAAGATGGTGCAATAAAATAATCAGACGAGCTAGAAAAAAATAGGTAGGAATACAACGAATGTTACCTGTAGTCTCAGTCACTATGTCCTGCTACTCATCCTGGTGGTTCTTGACCACTGCATAGATCCGATCACTACGTACCATGTCACCAATTGTTAGATTGGAAAATTTCTTGCACGTAACCCAAGAAAACCTAATAGTTAGATTGGAAAATTTACAGAATAATGTTTTTTAATAAAAATGGCTGCAATGGGGTAACCTTTAACTAGGTTCAGTTTAATTATTGGATAATAATTCACCATTTAAATTATCATTTAATTAATATTATTTAACTCTATAGTTTGGGATTCATGCTTTAAAATCCCCTTATTTAATTTAATAACATAGTTTAAATTCCCTTTAATAATTTTATTATTTAGGGCTAAGTCTAAACTTACTCTCCCATTAATTAAACATAAATAAATTTATTTCTTAAGAAAAATATTTCCTAGTTACAATTGACCAATTTTGCCCCTTAGGAAAATTTAGTCAAAAACAAACCTACACAAGAGAAAATTGAAGGGGAGGTTCAGTCCTGCAAGCTCAAATTCGATCCCAAATCAAAGGGGTAGGCGAACTCGACAATGGAAGAGAAAGGTTGGCAAATGATGCCAAACGATGTTAAAAGGGATTAGAAGCTCATCAGGAAAAAATGGAGAAAGATAACATTCACTCAAAGCCCAAATCAGCTAAGTATAAAGGAGTGGGTGGAAGCCTCCACGTGCCTCATTGGCACAACTTCAAAGGTATGACCCAAAGTGGGGAATCAAATAAGCACTGACCCTCCACATGGTTAGAGCCCAAAAGGTGGAGTTGGCTATTGAAAAGTCGAGGCAAAGAAACCCACTCATGGAAGTCACTACGTGACAAATTGGTGCATTTCCAAGAGTGAAAGGGAATAATGAAATTCAAAACCCCGCGATACTTTCATGTGGAGTTTAAAATGAGGGACTCATCAAGGAAGTGCATATAATTTGTTCACTCGAAGCCCCGAATCAGCTAAATATAAAGGGCCAGCAGAAACCTCCACATGTATCAATGACACAACATCAAAGGTTGCGACAAAGGAGGAGTCCCCAAATAAGCCCAGGATCACCACATGGCTAGAGTCTAAAAATGTGACACTGACCATTGAAAAGTGAAAAATCCTAGGGAGGCCTCCATGTGTCTCATCGGAACACTCTCAAGGGTTGAATCCAAAGGCGGTCCATAAATGAGCGACAACACGCTACGTAGTCACGGACCAAGAAAGGGAGCATGCCTGAATCAGCCAAGTAAAAAAAGGTTAGCGAAAGCCTCCAAGTGCCTCATCAGCACAATTTCAAAGGGTGCAACCCAAAGAGAGACCTTGAACTAGCACTAGCCCTCCACGTGTCCCATGTCCAAAAAGGGAACACCGGCCATTGAAAATTCCATAAGCCTGCGGAGGCCTCCACATGCCTCGTCCGTGGAACTTCAAAGGTAGAATCAAAAGGTTAGGTCCAAATGAGCGCAAAGCCTCCACGTCGTCTGAGTCCCAAAAGTTGAACTGACTACTGAAAAGGTCTAAGAGTCAGAAAATCCTCCACACGTCAACTCTATGCAACTTCAAAGATCAACTCTTGAGGCAGGTCCCAAAAAAGTGCAAGCCCTCCATGTGTCTAGGGTAAAACATAGTTACTCCACCAATCAGGGTGGGGGACTTAGCTAAAACATAAAAAAATAGAGCAGGCTCGAGGGCGAGACCAAGTGTCCAACTATCACAACTTCAAGAGTTGAAAAGGGGCAGTGAAATATTAAGAATGTGTGGGGCTCCACGAAGATCTCGCACGGGTAAAATCCAAACCCAAAGTAGTTTGGAAAATATTTGGTGAATCATGTAGCCCGCCAAGATTTTTAAATGCTTGGATCTTGAAAAGATTGTGAGAGCCCATGTTGAGCTCCCAACCCTAACCTTCAGATGACCTCGACTACAAATGGAGAAAATACATGCCACCATTCTTGAGGTTGTCATGCTTCTCATCCACCACCACAATGAGGTATTTATTTCCCAACAAGAAAAGGAAATGGAGGCGTGGGTTGTGTCATCAAACCCATTAATTTCTCAAGGTGATTCAATGCATCTCTAGGGTGGTTGAATAAGATTCTAGATTTCTTCTACCTCTTTCTCTCATTCTTCCTATATATTGTAAGGAGGTGAATTTTTCAAAAGGTTGGACATTTCTGCTCTGCACCCTCCCTTCTTCTCTTTCCCGTAAGTGGATTTGTGGAGCCCAAGCCTCCCATTCAAATTGTAATGCAAGTTTGTTCCTCTTGGCCATTGTAATGCACTGTATCAACTTTTGGAGGCGATAATGCATGTCTATGGATAATTTTTCAACCATCTCTTGCATTTATTGTCTCCTTTCAGATCTCTCATTTTTGTCCTAGTTATTTGTGCATGGTGATTGCATTATATTTTTTATGGTTTGTGTTTATTGGAAAGAAAGTGTTTCAGCATTCCTTTGGTGCATCACCCATGTTAGTTTAGGTTTTATTTATTGCATCTCCTTAACCATGTCTCCTTGGAAAGTTAGAGTAGGTTTTAGAGTAGATCCTTTGCAATATGTACGTGCATGAACCTAGATAGAGTGATAGGAACCTACCTTCATCCAAAGAGCTCTCTCAATTCCCAAAGTCCCACACTTTGAGAGATGCTCCATGTTATGCAATCACACTAAAAGTCTTAACATATCGAGTTGCAGAAATTCACAGGTGCTGTGATTACGCATCAATAGTTTGGACACACCCAGTGGGATAAGAAGTGTTCATTTCTATTGAAAGCAAGATTTATGTGCACTTGTTTTGAGTTCCCAACTTTTAAGAAGCTTTGAAATGGCACCTCTTGGCAACTCTAAAAGAGGTAGAATCCACTGGTTTTAGCATTCCAAAGCTTGTCAAGTTCATGAGAAGAGTACAATCAAGGTCAAGAAATAGAGAACAGGGGCTATTTGTCTATCTACATTTGTCCCCTGATAGAGCAAGAAGAGGAAGAAGAGCTCAAAGGTATCCATCTCCACAAAAATAGGGACATTGTAAACACCTCCACCTTGAAGGCCTTTCATTCAATCAAATAGATTTCTTTGACCAATCAGGATGGCATAACCTAACTCCTACATCAACTTCATTGGTAGCGAGCACACTGACTCTCAATGCAAAAAATCTAGTTCCAGTTGCAGCATTGAAGTACGTTCCGTATTTCCCTGGAGAGAATCAAACAACTCCGATTGACCATATCCAAGACATTGCAATTTTTTGTGCAATTCAAGAGATTGTTGAAATGGACATTACTGTTAAGTTAATGGCATCCTCCTTTAAAGGTAAAGTTTTACAATGGTTTAGGATTCTAACAACAGGGTCTATCTAGAATTTGGATCGTCTATGCATAGCGCTTCATAACCAATTTGGAGAAAAGGGGGATAATCTATCCTTGTTAGAACAACTAAAAACAATCAAGAGAGCTCCTAATGAATACTTGATGGACTTCAACTTTAGATTTCAGTGGACATGGGATAGGATTCCAGTGGCTGTGAGACCAACAACTGAAGCTGCTTTTGTATACTTCCTCAAAGCTTTAAATTTTGATATTGCCATGATGATTCACTCAATGAGAGGTATAATTATACCCGCAACCTATAACATTGTCTATTAGAGATGATTTTTTTCTAATTCAGGCTGGTAAACTTGCACTTAGGCCGCCTATTCCTCTATATCAAGAACTAGGAGCTCCTAAAACTACCCAAATACCAGAGTTGAATCCCATTCTAGCCCCTACGAATCAAAGCAATAGTGAGCCTTCTACTTCTTCAAGCACCTAAAAAGAGCTACAAGAGGTTATGAATCAACTCCAGAACTTAGGAAATGAGCTAGTGACTATCAAGAGACAACAAGATCAAAGTTCTAGGCCATATCAACCTCCAAATCAGTATCAAGCTAGACCCCCATACCAGAAAAATAGACCACCAAATTAGGCTAGAAATCAAGATTAGAGCCAAGGAAAACCTCAAGTTGCTAGGCCATTCCGACCATATGATCCAAACGTGGTTTCAATATCAAGGTCCTTGGTTCCAACACAAAACAACATGGCTCAAGAATATGACTGGTGTTTCCCATGCAATCAACATCATAATAAGTCAATGTGTTTTAATGGTGCCTTAAATCAAGCTCTTATGGTCACAACGATGGGTGTAGAAAAAGAGAAAATTCAAGAAGGAAATAAGTAGCAGGAATCAACTCAGCAAGAAGCCCCTCCGAATGATACCACACTTGTCGGTTGGTAGGGTGAAGATTTTTGTGGTGTGAACCAAGCCCCTTCTCAAAGTGTAGCGGCCAATACTCAGTCCAAGCGAAGGAATATTGGAGAAATTTAGTCATCAAATTCAAATGATCCACAACCCTATATTTCTCCACAAGGTGTTAGCAATCAAAGTGCAGCGCTTAATGTGCAGGGTCAACCCAAGACACTTTCTAGAATGACTCAAGTTTCAGTTGTAACAGTCCCATGTGCAAGAGAAGAATGTGCAAGGAAAGGGGTGCTAGAGATATAATTCATCTCCATTCAACATCACTGAGCAGATGAAGAAAAAAAGTGTAAACCTCTCAATATGGAATTCATTAGCTATCCAAAGACAAAGAGACCTATTACATGCCATTATGGAAAACTGGTCAGCATCAAATCAGCCACCTAATCAAGAAGACAAGGTACTTAAAAAATGCAGCTTGGAAAGGAGCATCAGATCGAGGAAGCAATCAAGGTAAAAATTTGAATCCCCCTCCATTCTAAATATCATTGATCATAGGAGATAATTTGATACATAATTACATGATTGATTCGGAAGCAAGTAGCTCAGTCATGCCAAAACAAATAGCTCATCAGTTAGGTCTTCAATATGAAGTCATCTCCAAAGGTGTGGTGAAATTGGATGGAACAACACTAACAATGGTTGGAGTAATCAAAGATTTGTGCCTCACATTACATGCATGTCGCAATGTAACATTTTAACAATATGTATCAGTCATAGACTTGCCACCACTCTTTGCATTGTATGTTTTCAACAGACTTCATTGCCGAAATTGGGGGCTATTTGTTTGTTGATTGGTCACTTCATGTTATTTAGAACGAGGTATGGGGCTAAGGCCATAATCAGATCCGAGACCATCATGGGTAGTGGGTAGTTATCTTTCAAAGAAGCTTGATTCAAATTCCTAAAATCAAAACATATTCGAATCTCACAATTTTTATCCCTGACAGGAACAATATTAGCAATCCATGTTGAATGATGAATGGGGAAGATAATCTTAGCTTTCAACAACTTTTGTATCTTTTTGAAAATAGTGTCAGCAATCTTTAGATTGTACTGCCTTTGCTTCTGCTTGAAAGGCTTAATCCCAAGTTTTGAGGGGAATGAAATGTTGCATTTCTTTTTGCTGAAAAGATTTCAGATCATCGTAAGAATAAGGAAGGACATCAGCGTACCTCTTCAAAATATCCACGACATTCTTCTTCTGCTTGTGGGTATAACACTTTCCAATATTCACGCATTTTGGGTTCAGCAGAGTTCCTAATATTAATCATTTCTTATTCAGGAGACTGTTGAGATCCTTTAGAAGCTTTGGACTTGACATACCTACCATGTTTATCAAATAATTCCTCCAAACTCACTAGTCCTATATGGATCTTGTTCCCTTTTAGTTTGATGCATCCCTCTTGATTCATCTCCTCTTAAATAGAATAGAATCATTCATATTAAAACAATCAAATATAATTTCATGGACACAAAGTTCCAGAAATAACACCCATAAAAATACAAAGCTTCTTAATGCAATAGATAATGATTCACAAACCTTCATGACATAAAGAAGAATAAAACAATGTAGATGAAAACAGGAAGGGAAATCTTTTGTATTGATAGCTTTGAGTTCTTTTACACTTTCAAAAATTATCATAGTTCCAGCCCCTTTGGAATGATGAGGAGAGCTCAATATATAGCTTACAAAGTGGTTACATTTGGTAACCATTTCTTTTAATCAAAAGATTAATTAAGGAAATGCACAATACAAAGTCCTTAATTATATTATAAGGAGATCGAGAACAAAAAATAGAAGAATGGAGAGAAAGAAATAGAGACATTCGATTATGGCTAAGGAAGGCCCACTGATTTGAGTATTCGATGCCTGAATCTTTTAAATGCTTCTACTATATCCATGCCTCTTGGAATTGTTGTGTTGGAAGTAGCATGTGTCCACATGCCTATATATATTTCTCCATATCTTTATCAAACTTGGTATGCTCCAGATATTCTTTATTTGCCTCAGCAATAGTTGAATGAAGAGAACAAATGTCTTTCATCTTCTCCTTAGTAAATGACTCTTCTTTGAACAAATCACCCTTGACTAAGGTTCTAAACTAAGCCTTGATTTCTTGAAGAGAGAAGAAAACACCTGTACTTTCATCTTTGAAGATGACAGTGGATATCTTTGAAGGAAGATGAAACACAAGTTCTGAAGGACTCCCTATTTTGCCACACATTCCTCAATTATCCCAATGCTTCCTCTAGAACCTTTATCTTCCACTCAACTCTGAAGATCCATGTCCTTGACAAGTTTCTCTTGGCATCATCAAACACATTGTTGGTGAACATGATCTTCTCGTTGGTTTGGCCCATTAAAAGAAGGCCTGCAATACAACCACTCTAGACCTTCAACTCCTTGTCTATGGCTTTGATTGAGGCAGTGATTTTCTATTGTAAATCGATCACCCTCATTGGTTTTGAAGGCTTCCTCAATGAAATTCAAACCTGCTATAGTCATATCATCCACCATGGCTTCCATAGCCTTCCCATAAGTTGAATACTTGTGTATATCTTTGATGTTTTGAACCTAATATTGACTGAGAACTATGGGAGGTGTGAAGGTAGCAAATGGAGCTAGATCCAAAACTTTATCTTTTCTCAATAATGATTTGATAAAGTTGGAAAGAACTTGGTTTTGTTCTTCCAACTGCTCCATGGTTTTCTTTCCTTTCTCAACCCATTCAATAACCTTAGTGACATTTTTCAGAAGGTTATGAACCTCACTCTCAGGTGTAGATTCTCCTAGTGGAATCCTAGAAAGCTCCAAGTAAAAGATCAAAAGATCCTTCTCCTCTTTATCTACCCTGTGTCCAACAACCTCTAGAAACTGATGACCTTGAGTATTAGATATCAACCTTGAAGTAGTCTTTGATTTATTTGCAAGAGGAGGAGGGGTAATACCAAGTAGAGCTCCCACATCATCAAAATTGGGACCGGTTAATCAGGAAGAAGAATTTATTTTTCTGATGTCTACTAGGGGTTGCGCCCAGGAAAAGGAAGAAGAAGAAACGGAAGATTCAAGGGGTCCAAGTGCAAGACAAATCATGGAACTTAGAGTCTGAACTACTGTTTCCTCAAGTAGGGAAGTGCATGAAACCTCAAGAATTTCCTTTGGAGAGGAGTTTGTTAAAATTATAGGTTCAGTACTTGATCCTTCCTTCTCCATCCCAATAGTAGATCCAGGGGTTTCTTATGGTTCTGTCATCTCATCATCCTCATTATCACTTAGAACAATAATGTTCTGTGGACTAGTAATTAATTCTGAGTGCTCAAGAAGTGTCTCTTCCTCAAGTGGTTTTTGCTTAACCTCTTTGATCTTTTTCTGATACACTTGAGTGGAAGGAGTAGACAATTTAGGCTCTTTCATCAAGGAACGAGGACTTTTCTCAAGTACCTCAGTACTGGGCGTATGTACTTCCTTCCTAGGTTTGGAAGTTTCTCTTGAAGAAGGTCTACCCTAGCTCCTCTTGAATTCATGAACTCTTCTGTCAAACCAAACCTTAGTTCTGATGATGACAGAAGCAATTATCTCACTCAAAACATCTCTCTCCTTCACATACCAATTCAGGGTTTCTAGAGGAGTTTGCTTGATGGGTATCTTGTACTCATAGGATTTTAAATCTTCATCATCATATTTAAGACCTTCAGGCACCTAGTAGACATTACGATCTAAGATCTGCTATAGAGACAATCTACCAAAATGCCTCCTCCTAGCTTCAAAATCATCAACACAGTCATCCCAGAAATCCTTAGTGTCAGGACGATGATGATAGGTTATTCTGAGATTATGATCGATGAATTTCTTCAGATCAAAACAAGTCCTGGGCCTATAGAAATGAACAGTAAGAGCAGCAATCACCCTTTCTATGTTTTGGGCATCTAGAGTTGTGTTGCATGTATAATTCCCCAAGGAGATAGGGAAATGAAGACCAGTGATCTTCTTGTCTCTACAAGTTCTATGGAGCTTGTCCAGCTTTCTGCACACCCCAACCTGAGCCATTTTGTTACTATAAAACATGGGAAGCTTGAGATGTGTACTTTCAAAACAAGCCATCCTGATGTATGATAACCGTCTTACCTAAATAAAGAAAGCCCCATACTTGGCTATCAAAGCCATAGCCTCATCAAAAAATCTTCTGGCAGTGTCACCATCCAAGAGTCTCACAACGTACATGGTGAAGGCATCATTTACCCTTCTAAAATTATGATTACTATCTTTGAGGGTAAATTGAGGGAAATATTCCTAGGTGGGTTCATTCTTCTTGCCTTCAATGAAAGTGAATCCAAACAACTCGTGAGATGCTACCAAGGTGTACATGAGGTAAGAGGTGATGTAGAATTTTTTGGTCTGCTAAACATTTGACAATTGTTCAGTTAGGTTCCCACAAATAATCTTAGTCCAATTTATGTTTTTCTTACCCTCGCAGATGATGTTTATAAAAGGACACATCCAAAAATGGAATTCGTTAGTAGAAGGCATTCCCATAATCTGGGTGAGTAGAGTGATGAAATCTGATAGTTCCTCATTTAAAATCAACCCTTAATAGTGTCTTATAGAGTCGGGATGCTCTGTTCTTAGGGAACTTTACCCATGACTTAGCTACCCGATCCTTATATTTCTTGTTGTCCTTATCAAACAAAGCCTGAGCTTGAGTGACAGTGAGAATAATGGATTCTTCTATCTCAAGAATGCATAGGGTAGTGGTGATGGTGGCAACATCTAGTTTTGCAATCAATTCTCCATACACATTAACAACCTCCTTGATATCAAGATTAAAATGAGCTCCACAGGCAAGCATGGTGTTGGCACATTGCATAGAAATGGGAAATCTTGCATCATATGTGATTCCACTGTCATTTTATCATTTGGCTCATGGCAGCAGGGTTGTCGCATGTTACCCTGCCCCAGAAATCATCGAAATCTAAGTGTTGAACTTCACTATCCCCAATATTAGGTACAAAGGTCTCCAGAGGTGACAGATGTTCGTGCCCTTGAAATTGGATCTTAATTTTTAGAGTGCATAGAGGAATGGCCTTCAAAGAACAGATTCACAATAAAAATACAAAGGGATACAAGAAGATGAACAAATTGCACAATTACAAGAATGTGGGAAAGAAATAACAAGAAAGAAATGTGACAAATGCATAGACGGTGGTCCCTTTAAATAGTCGTTTAGGAGAAAGAAGATCATAAATTCACATTAAATACAGCTTGCATCGACTCAAAACTAAGAAATGAGGGAAAAGCGGAAAAAATTGGCCTAAATGGTCCATGGGACATTGGGACATTTGGGACGCGAAAAGACGATTTGGCCTATGCATGCGATGCATGGAATGCGGGCCAAAAGAGCACGGGTAATCCAGAGACACAGAAACGTGCAGGACGTGAAGGCTCGATTTGGCCAATGTGGGTGATATGAGGAATCGGTGAACAAGAAGCCCAGAGGAACTTGGAACATGATGGCACAAAATGTATGACAGACCTGTAAGTTACTAAAATGACCCTAAGAAATGGCATTTTCACTATCTCTTCAAATTTACTCTTCACTAAAATATTACTTAAGGGTGCCAACTCAAAATTTTTTAATTTTTCAACTTTCAAAAGAGGGGAATTTTGAGGGTATGACAACTGGCTCTTTCTAGGGATGACTTGACTAGATCAGAGGAACGAGGCAAGACAAGAATCTAAGAAAAACTCTAGGGAAGGAGAGAAGTGCCTTATCCATTGGGCAAAAAGAGCCAAAGGGAAAACAATACAGAAGACAACACACAAAAACAAGGAAAGGAAAACAACAAAACAAAGACACGGAAAAGTAAACACACACTGTACATAATATATAAAGGAATTCCTATTCACCTAGGATTTGAACAATTTTAGGTACTGCCCACTGTAAGGAAGTGGGAGAGAAGATCCATCCATGTAAACAAGATAGAAATAATTTTCACCAGCAAAGTTCCTGATTCTGAAAGGACCAAGCCAAAGAGAGTCAAACTTACAATGGCTTCCTCGAGGTTCATGTCTTTTGTCCCATAACAAAACAATGTCTCCAACTTTGAACTCTCTAGATCTGGTTTTCTTGTCAAATAAATATTACACCTTCTGCTGATGGGTAGAGATCCTATAAAAAAACATGCAACCTGTCTTCATCTAGCTTATTTAGATACATGATCCTCTTATTAAAAGAATCACTAAACCTGGTGTCCTCAGTATCTTTCATAAAATGCAAAGCTGGTAGTTCCACTGTCACTAGTAGTTGGGCTTCCACACCATACACCACTTGAAAAGGGGACATCTCAATTGCTCTTTTGGGTGTAATCCTATCTACCCAAAGAGCATCATATATCTTCTTGTGCTAGTTTCTCTAAGATTCATTTACAAGCTTTCTTACAATGGTCACCAAATTCTGATTTTTCCTGTCCATTCACTTAAGGATAGTAATTTAAATAATGAGCAAGGGAAATCCCATATGCATAGCAGAAATCCAACATCTTAGCAGAAGAAAAATTTGAAGCATTAACTGTCACGATCTTGTTTGGTACTCCAAACCTTTTCAATATGTTTTCTTTGATGAAACTACATACTACCTCTGAAGTAGCACTTTTGACTGGGAT
The DNA here is from genome assembly GCA_019776745.2 of Taxus chinensis. Classification (NCBI taxonomy): domain Eukaryota; kingdom Viridiplantae; phylum Streptophyta; class Pinopsida; order Cupressales; family Taxaceae; genus Taxus; species Taxus chinensis. The sequence continues at coordinate 614,161,528 of CM034156.1, forward strand.
GGCTACTACCCGCTTAGTGAAATAATATGTGGCAGTCAACACATGAGTATGTCCTACACTTGAAAATGGGTTAAGTGTTCCAATGAAATCTAAGCCCCACTTTTGAAAGGTTTCTTCAATCACAACTGGCTTAAGTGGGAAAGAAACCAACTTTGGTCTTCTGACAAAGGTTTGACAAGCTTCACATTTGTCAACCCACCTTGATGCATCCTTAAACAAAGTAGGCCAATAGTACCCTACATGAAGAATTTTGTGAGCACTAACGGTAGATAAGAAATGACCCTCACAAGCTTGATCATGAAAGGCTGAAAACAACTTCTTATGTTGTACTTTTTCAACACACTTTAAGAATCTTCCATCCACTCCTCGTTTGAACAAAGCATTATCCCAAAACACGTACTGTGCTGACCTTAACTTGATAGCTATCTTTTATTTGGTAGTTAAGTGAGATGAACACTCACCATAGGTGAGGAAGAGATAAATATTAGCATACCATTCATCGGTCGAGCTGAGGAACAGAACAACAGGGACATCAACTTCATCTTTAGGTGTTTCATGACTAGCTCCTTCGGCAATGAGTTCACACGGGCCTTTACCCTGAACAATTTTCATTGGTCTGATGTCGAGATCATACTCCTGAACCTTTGCTACCCAATTTCCTTTGTTGGTTCCAAACTCTTGTTGTGTAAGAATAGATCTAATAATCATATCAGGCACAAGCATAATATAATGAGAGTCAAGAATGTAAAATAAAAACTGCTTAATAGATTTAGCTAATGCAAAAGCATGTTTCTCCATCATAGTGTACTTCAACTCATGATTTTTTGTAATATAAATCATGAATGCAATTGGGATCACATTATCTTCAGAATCTTTCTGAGTCAACACAGCAGGCAAGGTACTCTCTGTGGCATAGCAATAGATAATAAAATCTTTGCTAAAATCTGGACATGCTAGGATAGGAGTCTTAGCAATGGATTTCTTAATGCCTTCAAATGATTCTTTTACTTCAGAATACCAACCAAATGTCTACTTTCCCTTCATCATTTGGGAAATGTTCAAAGTCAGCTCTGCAAAATTTAGGGATGAATCTTCTCAGAAAGTTGATCTTACCAAAGAAAGAGTGTACTCCTTTTTTGCTTGTGGGAAGAGGAATCTGATGGATGGCTTGAACTCGTTCAAGATCAATTTTTATTCTTTCTTTGGAGACAACATGTCCCAATAAATTTCCCTCCATGACACAAAATACAAATTTCTTGGGATTAAGAGAGACTCTATGTTCTCTGCATTTCAAGAGGACCGTTTTAAGGTGCTGAAAGTGATTTGCCCTAGTTTTGGAAAACATATTTAAATCATCTATATACACAACAATAAATTTCCCCTTCAAAACCTCAAAATCCAAATCCATTTCTCTCTGAAAGGTGGCACTAGAATTAATGAGACCAAAGGGCATCCTCTTGTAAGAAAGAGTACCCCAAGGAGTGGTAAAGGCAATCTTGTGCTGATTTGCAATATTAACTTCCACTTGGTTATATCTTGAGAAACCATCAAGCATGGACAACATCTCTCAACCCGTAATAGCTTGCAACACCTAGTCCATCATGGGTAGTGGGTAGTTATCTTTCAATGAATCTTGATTCAAATTCCTAAAATCAACACATATTCAAATCTCACCATTTTTATTCTTGATAGGAACAATATTAGCAATCCATGTTGAATGATGAATGGGGGAGATAATCTTGGCTTTCAACAACTTATGTATCTCTTGGAAAATAGTGTCAGCAATATTTGGATTGTACTGCCTTTGCTTCTGCTTGAAAGTCTTAATCCCAGGTTTTGATGGGAATGAAATGTTGCATTTATTTTTGCTGAAATGATTTCAGATCATCGTAAGAATAAGCAAGGACATCAACGTACCTCTTTAAAATATCCACGACCTTCTTCTTCTGCTTGTGGGTAAAAATCTTTCCAATATTCACCATTTTAGGTTCAACATAGTTCCTAATATTAATCATTTCATATTCAGGAGACTGATGAGATACTTTGGAAGCTTTGGACTTAACATACCTATCATGTTTATCAAATAATTCCTCCAAACTCACTAGTCCTATATGGATCTTGTTCCCTTTTAGTTTGATGCATCCCTCTTGATTCATCTCCTCTTAAATAGAATATAATCATTCATATTAAAACAATCAAATATAATTTCATGGACACAAAGTTCCAGAAATAACACCCATAAAAATACAAAGCTTCTTAATGCAATAGATAATGATTCACAAACCTTTAGACATACAGAAGAATAAAACAATGCAGATGAAAACAGGAAGCGAAATATTTTGTATTGATAGCTTTGAGTTCTTTTACACTTTCAAAAATTATCATAGTTCCAGCCCCATTCGAATGACAAGGAGAGCTCAATATATAGCTTACAAAGTGGTTACATTTGATAACCGTTTCTTTTAATCAAAATATTAATTAAGGAAATGCACAATACAAAGTCCTTAATTATATTACAAGGAGATTGGAACTAAAAATAGAAGAATGGAGAGGAAGAAATAGAGACATTCGATTATGGCTAAGGAAGGCCCACTTATTTGAGGATTCGATGCCTGAATTTTTTAAATGCTTCTACTATATCCATGCCTCTTGGAATTGTTGTGCTGGAAGTAGCATGTGTCCACATGCCTAGACAATTCTCCATATCTTTATCAAACTCGGTATGCTCTAGATATTCTTTATTAGCCTCAACAATAGTTGAATGAAGAGAACAAATGTCTTTCATCTTCTCCTTAGTAAATGACTCTTCTTTGAACAAATCACCCTTGAATAAGGTTCTAAACTAAGCCTTGATTTCTTGAAGAGAGAAGAAAACACCTGTAGTTTCATCTTGAAGATGGCAGTGGATATCTTTGAAGGAAGATGAAACACAAGTTCTGAAGGACTCCCTATTTTTCCACACATTCCTCAATTATCCCAATGCTTCCTCTAGAACCTTTATCTTCCACTCAACTCTGAAGATCCATGTCCTTGGAAAGTTTCTCTTGGCATCATCAAAAACATTGTTCGACAACATGATCTTCTCATTGGTTTGGCCCATTAAAACGAGGCCTGCAATACAACCACTCTAGACCTTCAACTCCTTGTCCATGGCTTTGATTGAGGAAGTGATTTTCTATTGTAAATTGATCACCCTCTCATTGGTTTTGAAGGATTCCTCAATGAAATTCAAACCTGCTATAGTCATATCATCCACCATGGCTTCCATAGCCTTCCCATAAGTTAAATACTTGTGTATATCTTTGATGTTTTGAACCTAATATTGACTGAGAAGTATGCGAGGTGGGAGGGTAGCAAATGGAGCTAGATCCAAAACTTTATCTTTTGTCAATAAAGATTTGATAAAGTTGGAAAGAACTTGGTTTTGTTCTTCCAACTGCTCCATGGTTTTCTTTCCTTTCTCAACCCATTCAATAACCTTAGTGAAATTTTCCCAAAGGTTATAAACCTCACTCTTAGGTGTATATTCTCCCAGTGGAATCCTGGAAAGCTCCAAGTTAAAGATCAAAAGATCCTTCTCCTCATTATCTACCCTATATCTAACAACCTCTAGAAAGTGATGACCTTGAGCATCAGATATCAACCTTGAAGTAGTCTTTGATTTCTTTGTAGGAGGAGGAGGGGTAATACCAAGTAGATCTCCCACATCATCAAAATAGGGCCCGGTTAATCAGGAAGAAGAATTTATTTTCTTGATGTCTTCTAGGGGTTGCACCCAGGAAAAGGAAGAAGAAGAAACGACAGAGTCAACGTGTCCAATTGTAAGAGAAATCATGGAACTTAGAGTCTAAACTACTGTTTCCTCAAGTGGGGAAGTGCATGAAACCTCAATAATTTCCTTTGGAGAGGAGTTTGTTAAAATTGGAGGTTCAATTCTTGATCCTTCCTTCTCCATCTCAGCAATGGATCCAGGGGTTTTTTCTGGTTCTGTCATCTCATCATCCTCATTCTCACTTAGAAAAATAATGCTCACTAGCCTAGCAAGTAATTCTGAGTGCTCCAGAAGTGCCTCTTCCTCGCGTGGTTCTTGCTTAACCTCTTTGATCATCTTCTGATACACTTGAGTGGAAGGAGTAGACAATTTAGGCTCTTTCATCGAGGAACGAAGACTTTTCTCAAGTACCTCAGTATTGGGCGTATGTACTTCCTTCCTAGGTGTGGAAGTTTCTCTTGAAGAAGATATACATTGGCTCCTCCTGAATTCATGAACTGTTCTATCAAACCAAACCTTAGTTTTGATGATGACAGGAGCAATTATCTCACTCAAATCATCTCTCTCCTTCACATACCGATTGAGGGTTTCTAGAGGAGTGTGCTTAATGGATATCTTGTACTCATAGGATTGTAAATCTTCATCATCATATTTAAGACCTTCAGGCACCTGGTAGACATTAAGATCTAAGATCTTCTATAGAGAAAATCTACCAAAATGCCTCCTCCTAGCTTCAAAATCATCAACACAGTCATCCCAGAAATCCTTAGTGTCAGGACGATGATGATAGGTTATTCTGAGATTATGATCAATGAATTTCTTCAGATCAAAACAAGTCCTGGGCCTGTAGAAATGAACAGAAAGAGCAACAATCACCCTTTCTATATTTTGGGCATCTAGAGTTGTGTTGCATGTATAATTCCCCAAGGAAATAGGTAAATGAAGACCAGTGATCTTCTTGTCTTTACAGGTTCTATGGAGCTTGTCCAATTTTTTGCACACCTCAACCAGATTCATTTTATTACTATAAAACATGGGAAGCTTGAGATGTGTACTTTCAAAACAAGCCATCCTGATGTATGAGAACCTTCTTAACTAAATGAAGAAAGCCCCATACTTGGTTATATCAGCCATAGCCTCATCGGAAAACCTTCTGGCCGTGTCACCCTCCAAGAGTCTCACAATGTACATGGTGAAGGCATCATTTACCCTTCTAAAATTATTATTCTGTCTTTAAGGGTAAATTGAGTTAAATATGCATAGATGGGTTCATTCTTCTTGCCTTCAATGAAAGTGAATCCAAACCACTCGTGACATGCTGCCAAGGTTTACATGAGGTAAGAGGTCATGTAGAATTTTTTGGTCTGCTGAACATTTGACAATTGTTCAGTCAGGTTGCCACAAATAATCTCAGTCCAATTTATGTTTTTCTTACCCTCGCAGATGATGTTTATAAAAGGACACATCCAAAAATGGAATTCGTTAGTAGAAGGCATTCCCATAATCCGAGCGAGTAGAGTGATGAAATCTAATATTTCCTCATTTAAAATCAACCTTGAATAGTGTCTTATAGAGTCGAGATGCTCTATTCTTAGGGAACTTTACCCATGAATTAGCTACCCGATCCTTATATTTCTTGTTGTCCTTATCAAACAAAGCCTGAGCTTGAGTGACAGTGAGAATAATGGATTCTTCTATCTCAAGAATGCGTAGGGTAGCGGTGATGGTGGAAAAATCTAGTTTTGCAATCAATTCTCCTTGCACATTAATAATCTCCTTGATATCAAGATTAAAATGAGCTCCACAGGCAAGCACGGTGTCGACACATTGCATAGAAATGGGAAATCTTGCATCATATGCAATTCCACTGTCATTTTATCATTTGGGTCATGGCAGCAGGGTTGTCACATGTTAACCTACCCCAGAAATCATCAAAATCTAAGTGTTGAACTTCACTATCCCCAATATTAGGTATAGAGGTCTCCAAAGGTGACAGATGTTCGTGCCCTTGAAATTAGATCTTCATTTTTACAATGCATAGAGGAATGGCCTTCAAAGAACAAATTCACAATAAAAATGCAAAGGGATACAAGAAGATGAACAAATTGCACAATTACAAGAATGTGGGAAAGAAATAACGAGCAAGAAATGTGACAAATGCATAGACGGTGGTCCCTTTAAATAGTCGTTCAGGAGAAAGAAGATCATAAATGCACATTAAATATAGCTTGCATCGACTCAAAAATGAGAAATGCAAGAAAATCAGAAAAAACTAACTTGAATGGTCCATGGGACATTGGGACATATGGGACGTGAAAATATGATTCAGCCTATGCATGCGATGCATGGAATATGGGCCAAAAGAGCACGGGTGGTCCAGGGACACAGAAATGTGAAGGACGCGAAAACCCGATACGACCAATGTTGGCGATATGGGGAATCGATGAATAGGAAGCCTGGAGGAACTTGGGACATCATAGCCAAAAATGTCTAACATACCTGTAAGTTACTAAAATGACCCTACGAAATGGCATTTTCACTATCTCTTCAAATTTACTCTTCACTAAAATATTACTTAAGGGTGCCAACACAAATTTTTTGAATTTTTCAACTTTCAAAAGAGGGGAATTTTGAGGTTACGACAACTGGATCTTTCTAGGGATGACTTGACTAGATCAGAGGAACAAGGTAAGACAAGAATCCAAGAAAAACTCTAGGGAAGGAGAGAAGTGCCTTATCCGTTGGGAAAAAAGAGCCAAAGGGAAAACAATACAGAAGACAACACACAAAAACAAGGAAAGGAAAACAACAAAACAAATACATGGAAAAGTAAACACACACTGTACATAATATATAAAGGAATTCCTATTCACCTAGGATTTGAACAATTTTAGGTACTGCCCACTATAAGGAAATGGGAGAGAAGATCCATTCATGTAAACAAGATAGAAATAATTTTCACCAGCAAAGTTCCTGATTCTAAAAGGACCAAGCCAAAGAGAGTCAAACTTACAATGGCTTCCTTGAGGTTCATGTCTTTTGTCCCATAACAAAACAATGTCTCCAAATTTGAACTCTCTAGATCTGGTTTTCTTGTCAAATAAATATTACACCTTCTGCTGATGGGCAGAGATCCTATAGAAAACATGCAACCTGTCTTCATCTAGATTATTTAGATACATGACCCTCTTATCCAAAGAATCACTGAAACTGGTGTCCTCAATATCTTTCATAAAATGCAAAGCTGGTAGTTCCACTATCACTAGTAGTTGGGCTTCCACACCATATACCACTTGAAAAGGGGACATCTCGATTGCTCTTTTGGGTGTAATCCTATCTGCCTAAAGAGCATCATATATCTTCTTGTGCTAGTTTCTATAAGATTGATTTACAAGCTTTCTTACAATGGTCACCAAATTCTTGTTTGTTGATTCTTTCTATACATTCCCTTAAGGATAGTAATCTGAAGAATGAGCAAGGGAAATCCCATATGCATAGCAGAAATCTAACATCTTAGCAAAGGAAAAATTTGAAGCATTATCTGTCACGATCTTGTTTGGTACTCCAAACCTTTTCAATATGTTTTCTTTGATGAAACTACATACTACCTCTGAAGTAGCACTTTTGACTAGGATTGCTACTACCCACTTAGTGAAATAATATGTGGCAGTCAACGCATGAGTATGTCCTACACTTGAAGATGGGTTAAGTGTTCCAATGAAATCTAAGCCCCACTTTTGAAAGGGTTCTTCAATCACAACTGGCTTAAGTGGAAAAGATACCAACTTTGGTCTTCCCACAAAGGTTTGACAAGCTTCACATTTGTCAACCCGCCTTGATGCATCCTTAAACAAAGTAGGCCAATATTACCCTGCACAAAGAATTTTGTGAGCACTAACGGCAGATAAGAAATGACCCTCACAAGCTTGATCATGAAAGGCTGAAAACAACTTCTTCTGTTGTATTTTGTCAACACACTTTAAGAATATTCCATCCACTCCTCGTTCGAACAAAGAATTATCCCAAAACACGTACTGTGCTGACCTTAACTTGATAGCTATCTTTTATTTGGTAGTTAAGTGAGATGAACTCTCACCATAGGTGAGGAAATGAGAAATATCAACATACCATTCATCGGTCGAGCTGAGGAACAGAACAACAGGGACATCAACTTCATCCTGAGGTGTTTCATGACTAGCTCCTTTGGAAATGAGTTCACACGGGCCTTTACCCCGAACAAGTTTCATTGGTCTGATGTCGTGATCATACTCTTGAACCTTTGCTACCCAATTTCCTCTGTTGGTTCCAAACTCTTGTTGTGTAAGAATAGACCTAGTAATCATATCGGGCACAAGCACAATATAATGAGAGTCAAGAATGAAAAATCAAAGCTGCTTAATAGCTTTAACTAATGAAAAATCATGTTTCTCCATCATAGTGTACTTCAACTCATGATTTTTCAGAATATAACTCATGAATGCAATTGGGAGCTCATTATTTCATAATCTTTCTGAGTCAACATTGAAGGTAAGGTACTCTCTATGGTATAGCAATAGATAATAAAATCTTTGCTAAAATCTGGACATGCTAGGATAGGAGTCGTAGAAATGGATTTCTTAATGCATTCAAATGCTTCTTTTACTTCAGAAGACCAACCAAATATCTACTTTCCCTTCATCATTTGGGAAATGTTCAAAGTCATCTCTGCAAAATCAGGGATGAATCTTCTCAGAAAGTTGATCTTAACAGATAAAGAGTGTACTCCCTTTTTTCTCATTGGAAGAGGAATTTTATGGATGGCTTGAACTCGTTCAAGATCAATTTTTATTCCTTCTTTGGAGAAAACATGTCCCAATAACTCTCCCTCCATGACACAAAATACAAATTTCTTGGGATTAAGAGAGACTCCATGTTCTCTGCATTTCAAGAGGACCGTTTCAAGTTGCTGAAAGTGATCTGCCCTAGTTTTGGAAAACATATTTAAATCATCTAGATACACAACAATAAATTTCCCCTTCAAAACCCCAAAAGCCAAATCCATTGCTCTCTGAAAGGTGGCACTAGAATTAATGAGACCAAAGGGCATCCTCTTGTAAGAAAGAGTACCCCAAGGAGTGGTAAAGGCAATCTTGTGCTGATTTGCAATATTAACTTCCACTTGGTTATATCTCGAGAAACCATCAAGCATGGACAACATCTCTCAACCTATAATAGTTTATAACACCTGGTCCATTATGGGTAGTGGGTAGTTATCTTTCAATGAATCTTGATTCAAATTCCTAAAATCAACACATATTCGAATCTCACCATTTTAATTCCTGACAGGAACAATATTAGCAATCCATGTTGAATGATGAATGGGGAAGATAATCTTGGCTTTAAACAACTTCTGTATCTCTTGGAAAATAGTTTCAGCAATATTTGGATTGTACTGCCTTTGCTTATGCTTGAAAGGCTTAATCCCAAGTTTTGAGGGGAATTAAATGTTGCATTTCTTTTTGCTGAAAAATATTTCAGATCATCGTAAGAATAAGCAAGGACATCAACGTACCTCTTCAAAATATCCACGACCTTCTTCTTCTTCTCGTTGGTACAACACTTTCCAATATTCACCATTTTGGGTTCAACAGAGTTCCTAATATTAATCATTTCATATTCAAGAGATTGTTTAGATCCTTTGGAAGCTTTGGACTTGACATACCTATCATGTCTATCAAAAAATTCCTCCAAACTCACTAGTCCTATATGGATCTTGTTCCCTTTTAGTTTGATGCATCCCTCTTGATTCGTCTCCTCTTAAATAGAACAGAATCATTCATATTAAAACAATCAGATATAATTTCATGGACACAAAGTTCTAGAAATAACACCCATAAAAATACAAAGCTTCTTAATGCAATAGATAATGATTCACAAACCTTCAGACATAAAGAAGAATAAAACAATGCAGATGAAAACAGGAAGGGAAATATTTTGTATTGATAGCTTTGAGTTCTTTTACACTTTCAAAAATTATCATAGTTCCAACACCTTTGGAATGAGGAGGAGAGCTCAATATATAGCTTACAAAGTGGTTACATTTGGTAACCATTTCTTTTAATCAAAATATTAATTAAGGAAATGCACAATACAAAGTCCTTAATTATATTACAAGGAGATCGGAACTGAAAATAAAAGAATGGAGAGCAAGAAATAGAGACATTCGATTATGGCTAAGGAAGGCCCACTGATTTGAGGATTCGATGCCTGAATCTTTTAAATTCTTCCACTATATCCATGCCTCTTGGAATTGTTGTGTTGGAAGTAGTGTGTGTCCACATGCCTAAACATTTCTCCATTTCTTTATCAAACTTGGTATGCTCCAAATATTCTTTATTAGCCTCAACAATAGTTTAATGAAGAGAACAAATGTCTTTCATCTTCTCCTTAGTAAATGACTCTTCTTTGAACAAATCACCCTTGACTAAGGTTCTAAACTAAGCCTTGATTTCTTGAAGAGTGAAGAAAACACCTGTAGTTTCATCTTGAAGATGGCAGTGGATATCTTTGAAGGAAGATGAAACACAAGTTCTGAAGGACTCCCTATTTTTCCACACATTCCTCAATTATCCCAATGCTTCCTCTAGAACCTTTATCTTCCACTCAACTCTAAAGATCCATGTCCTTGACAAGTATCTCTTGGCATCATCAAACACATTGTTGGCCAACATGATCTTCTCATTGTTTTGTCCCATTAAAAGGAGGCCTGCAATACAACCACTCTATACCTTCAACTCCTTGTCCATGGCTTTGATTGAGGAAGTGAGTTTCTGCTGTAAATTTATCACCCTCTCATTGGTTTTGAAGGCTTCCTCAATGAAATTCAAACCTGCTATAGTCATATCATCAACAATGGCTTCCATAGCCTTCCCATAAGTTGAATACTTGTGTATATATTTGATGTTTTGAACCTAATCTTGACTGAGAACTATGGGATGTGGGAGGGTAGCTAATGGAGCTAGATCCAAAACTTTATCTTTTGTCAATAATGATTTGATAAAGTTGGAAAGAACTTGGTTTTGTTCTTCCAACTACTCCATGTTTTTCTTTCCTTTCTCAACCCATTCAATAACCTTAGTGATATTTTCCCGAAGGTTATGAACCTCACTCTCAGGTGTAGATTCTCCCAGTGGAATCCTGGAAAACTCCAAGTCAAAGATCAAACGATCCTTCTCCTCTTTATCTACCCTATGTCCAATAACCTCTAGAAACTGATGACCTTGAGCATCTGATATCAACCTTGAAGTAGTTTTTGATTTCTTTGCAAGAGGAGAAGGGATAATACCAAGTAGAGTTCCCACATCATCAAAATCGGGCCAGGCTCATCGGGAAGAAGAATTTATTATCCTGATATCTACTAGGTGTTGCACCCAGGCAAAGGAAGAAGAAGGAATGAAAAAGTCAAGGGGTCCAAGTGTAAGAGAAATCATGGAACTTAGAGTTTGAACTATTGTTTCCTCATGTGGGGAAGTGCATGAAACCTCAAGAATTTCCTTTGGAGAGGAGTTTGTTAAAATTAGAGGTTCAGTTCTTGATCCTTCCTTCTCCATCTCAGTAGTGGATCAAGGGATTTCTTCTGGTTCTGTCATATCATCATCCTCATTCTCACTTAGAACAATAATGTTCTCTGGCCTAGCAAGTAATTCTGAGTGCTCTAGAAGTGTCTCTTCCTCGAGTTGTTCTTGATTAACCTCTTTGATCTTCTTCTGATACACTTGAGTGGAAGGAGTACGAAATTTAGGCTCTTTCATCGAGGAATGAGGAATTTTCTCAAGTACCTTAGTACTGGGCGTATGTACTTCCTTCCCAGGTGTGGAAGTTTCTCTTGAATAAGATCTACCCTATCTCATCCTGAATTCATGAACTGTTCTATCAAACCAAACCTTAGTTCTGATGATGACAGGAGCAATTATCTCACTCAAATAATCTCTCTCCTTCACATACCAATTCAGGGTGTCTAGAGGAGTGTGCTTGATGGATATCTTGTACTCATAGGATTGTAAATCTTCATCATCATATTTAAGACCTTTAGGCACCTTGTAGACTTTAAGATCTAAGATTTGCTATAGAGACAATCTACCAAAATGCCTCCTCCTAGCTTCAAAATCATCAACACAGTCATCCCAGAAATCCTTAGTGTAAGGAAAATGATGATAGGTTATTCTGAGATTATGATCAATGAATTTCTTCAGATCAAAACAAGTCCTGGGCCTATAGAAATGAACAGTAAGAGCAACAATCACCCTTTCTATGTTTTGGACATCTAGATTTGTCTTGCATGTATAATTCCCCAAGGAGATAGGGAAATGAAGACCAGTGATCTTCTTGTCTCTGCAGGTTCTATGGAGCTTATCTAGCTTTCTGCACACCTGAACCAGAGCCATTTTTTTACTATAAAACATGGGAAGCTTGGGAGGTGTACTTTCAAAACAAGCCATCCTAATGTATGATCACCTTCTTAACTAAATGAAGAAAGCCCCATACTTGGCTATCAGAGCCATAGCCTCATCAGAAAATCTTCTGGTAGTGTCACCCTCCAAGAGTCTCACAATGTACATGGTGAAGGCATCATTTACCCTTCTAAAATTATGATTACTGTCTTTGAGGGTAAATTAAGGGAAATATGCATAGATGGGTTCATTCTTCTTGCCTTCAATGAAAGTGAATCCAAACCACTCGTGAGATGCTGCCAAGGTGTACATGAGGTAAGAGGTCATGTAGAATTTTTTGGTCTACTGAACATTTGACAATTGTTCAGTTAGGTTCCCACAAATAATCTCAGTCCAATTTATGTTTTTCTTACCCTCGAAGATGATGTTTATAAAAGGACACATCTCAGGCCAACTATGAGGTGGGTTACATAGAATGGTTTGATTTTCACATTTGGTGTGGTGACTGTAGCCACAAGATTTTATTGGATGTGGAAGAGGGAGTGGGAAAAATACCTTTAGAATTGTTGGATGATGTTTTGGAATGGGAATTGACAAAGTATCACCATTTTTACAAAGGCTTTTGGTTGAGTCTTATAAAACTCAGCTTCAAAAATCTATATTTTTGTTTTCTTGAGGTGATCAACGATATAAAAATATCTAGAGGTGGATGGGCTATCATCAATAGGAATCGTAGGCTTATCAGATTTTGGAACTAGAGAAAAAGAATTTTTAGAAGCAGGAGTAGAAGAATTAGCAGAACTCACCTTTTGCGCTTATGTAGTGGGAATAGGAGATCCTCTTATTACAATAACTGGAATAGTTGTAGGATGCTCCTTGGACTTCTTAGCGGGTTACATCTATTTTTGTTTATTATTTTTTTTTCTCCCAAGTCATAACAACATGTGACTCATTTTTCATCTCTGCCACTACTTCATCATAATCATCTTCCTCATCAACACCCTTAGTGGTGAGGAAATTAACTCGAGACCCATTGAGTTCTTCTAGTTCTTCATCAGCCTTTTCTTCAGGCTCTTCAAAATCTTCATTAACTTCTTCGTCATCAAGTTCTTCAACTTCACAAGTTGCATTAATAGGGACCTTGATGGGTGGTCTTTCGATTGCCAACCTTGTCTGAGAAGAAGGAAAATGGTTTCTAGGTTTAAAATTTCTCCTTGGAACATATTGATAAGGAGCATCCTACACCAATTGTTTATTGATGGCAATGAGATCATTAGCAAACTTCTGTACTAACTAATCTTTATTAGCTCCAAGAGTAGAGGAAGAGGAAGAAGAAGGTCACACTCCCCCTTCGTCCCTCGACATATAAGCCCCCCTTTATTACATCTACCTAGCCATGACCCCCTTTACCCTACTAATATTAATTTAATTAAATTAATGCGTTATCCTCACTATATTTATATTTATTATTTAAATAATATCTACACAAACAGTTCACTTAGACACCTCACCAAGCTAACTCAACCTAAGACCTATTCTTAGCAAGTTACCATAACTAACTAAGACTTACCCAAACCCTAAAAATCAATGCCTACACTCCCTCTAACCACATTCCCGCATGCTCACAAGAAGCTCCCAGTCTAATCCATGGAATAACGACACAAGATCCGAGGGAAATCAGGAGGATCTCCCTAAGTTTAGTAAACCTAGAAAATCCCACCTTGACTAACGTCGGTTTCCCCTAACCATCGCCGGTTAAGCCGAACCACCATCGGTTACCCCTTTTATCCCCTAAACAACCTTATTCTCAAGGTTCGAAGAAAAGTTGGAAAACATTGGGAGAAAGGTGGACGAGCAAGAACGAAATATCAAAGAGATAACACATCTTCAGAGAGCCAATTCCAATAAGAATTGACACCCAAGGAAGGAGATTGAGGATCTTCTCCTGCACAGCCTTCCCAGCCACATTCTGATCTATCAAGCAAAAGAGGAGTGTGCATGCAGCCCATGCAGAATATTTTCTTTAGTTGGTGATCACTTGCAGCCTTCAAACCCATCATTAGCACCTCCATCCTTCACACATAGACTTTCAGAAATGAAATCCAAGTAAGTGCAACATCATACTTTCCTGGTTATTTCATTTTATCATTATTTTATCATCCATTGTTTATCTTGCTCCCTATTGACCATCTCCAACATTTTGTACCTCCATAGACCCATCAAAACCTTGTAAAAACCTATTCCAGTCACCCAATACCTCATCCCGACCAACCAAATCCTTTGTGTAATCACAAAGGAGACCAAAACCCCATTTTGTGATGTTTCCAGATTTCATAGTAACTGGCGCCAGTTATACCTAACCGCGGGTCGGTCACCCCTAACCGATGCCGGTCTCTATGTTTTCCCACACAACCTTAAACAAAGACCTATCCACCTAATTTTACCTCACCCTCACTCACTTGGTGACCTACTTGAGACCTTTATCAAGACCTGTGCAGAACCCAGAACCAACCATTTGACCCATGGATTCTATTCTAGCTTAGCCTGTTAGATTAGATCTGTTTTCTTATTGTGTTTTTAAGTGAGATACCTAAATCATTTCAAAATAACAATAGGATTTACCTTGTTTTCAGCATTAATTTGTTTAAAACAGTGGACTAACAACCATCTAGGAAGTATCACACTTCCCGGATCTAGCTCATGCTAGGCAGTTCACTGCCCATATTGTTTAATTCTTTCTGGTGGTCTTGTTTTCATTATAGGTAGTTCCTCCTAGCCAAAAGGAAGCTCTCACGGTCAGCTGTGGATTTGGAAGTCATACACATGCAACAACCCATCAACTGACATTTGAACAGGTATTCCTCCTACGCCCGTTACCCTATCTGTTTCGTCAACAATTCAAAGAAACAATCTAAGAAAAAGGTGAAACATTTTGGCACGCACCGGTGGGACCCATATGGGGGTTCCTTGCATTTCATTCATTCCTAGGAAAAAATTGGTGTGTTTGTTTCCCTTCTAAAAGCGTACACACTAATTTT
The DNA here is from genome assembly GCA_019776745.2 of Taxus chinensis. Taxonomy (NCBI): domain Eukaryota; kingdom Viridiplantae; phylum Streptophyta; class Pinopsida; order Cupressales; family Taxaceae; genus Taxus; species Taxus chinensis. Next base: position 614,176,767 of record CM034156.1, read on the forward strand.
CTTCCCTGGTAATCCACTCCTTCTTTCTATTTTCTCTAAAGGAAACTTTTCTTTTGGTGTATTTAAAAAGAATCATTTCTTCATGTTTTCTACATTTTAGTGAAAGAGCATCCCTCTTCCTCTTCATCTTATTGTGTCATCCAATTTCATATTTTTGATTTGGGTTTAAAAACAATCACATTTCATTCTGATTTTCTACATTAGCTCACATTAAATGAGGGCAACCTATATGCTGGAGGTCATGACCAGCTGATGGTTGACAAATGAATCGTAGAAAATCACTTCTATCCTTTTCTCTTTCTCTGAGTCTTACCAACCCACACAAAAATTCAAATACATACATTCTTAAACAACATCTTACCTGGAAGAAGCTGTAGGTGATCACACGATCACGGCACAGTGGGCACCCAGCTCGCTGCTCTATCGAGTCATACTTTAGAGTGAAGCCCACCCCCACCATAACAAACCTGAAACCTCACCCTTTAGATCTCCTTCTTTGTAGGAAGCCATCCTCACCAAAAACTCTATTTCACAATTCATGTGTCAGTCCCTAAATAGCATAAGCTAAACAAACATAATAGAAAAGGGCACTCTTAGGATCACATTTTCTTAGTGTTTCTGCTTGGTTTGCATTTTGAGGTGAAAGATCACGTTCATCACTTTTTTTTGTTCATCCTTGCATGCTCCTCATCATAGCTGGTGTATTCTAGCTTCACCTGAGTGTGCCTGGGCCATATCACCATCATTCCTAGAATTCTATGGGTCTGATTCCACATCAAATTCTAATTCACAACCACTTTTTCTCATCACTGTTTCAATCTCACAGTAACCGTCATCGGTTACCTCTGACCGCCATCGGTTAAATGCAACCGACGTCGGTTCCAGGTCCTTTTGCTAACCTACTCAAAAGGACATTCTCACTTCACTTTTTTCCACTTTCCACAGTCTCTGTCACTATCATTTTTTTCCCATTAACATTTTACACATCCCCAGATTTGGCATACTTGTCAGATTTTGCCTTCTGCCTCACTGATTACTCACTGCCTATTTTCTACAGTGACCGGCAGTGGTTACCCCTGACCGATGTCAGTTTTCCCTAACCGGCATCGGTTAGCCTGTTTCACATTCCACCCACCATTTGTTACTTCATCCATTTTTTTTCCTTCCTGCTATTCTCTGTACCATTTATAGAGAAGCAACCCCACCTGATCAGTACTGGTTCACATGGTACTGACCCGAAGACAAGCGAACACCCTCATGTTCCATGCCAGTTGCCAACCACTCCCACCTAGTCCTTCACCACCTTCTATTTTATCACCAGCCATGGATCCTATCCAGCCTACTAATATCGCTACCAGAGATGAGGAGTTCACACGACTCCTTGACCAGAACCCTACTGCCTTGCAGTTTTACCTCTCCCATTCATCCACTCGAGATGCCTCGGGTCAGTTGATATATGGCATGCCCGTATCTATCCCCCTGAACTCTCGCACCCACTTCCGCATCAGCCCCATCTGGCTCCATGCTACCTACATCCACCTTACCCCCAGTCATTTCGTAGTTAGGTCCCATACCCTCCATGACTGCCACGTCTGTTACCTCTGTGGCACCCATTACATCCACCATACCCTCGATGATTACCCCAAACACAACCTCATCCATCCCTCATGTCTCACACATACCTATAGCTACGTTCCCACCTCCAGTGTCGGTGACCCCTACCCCATTTCAGAATGTAGTTCTTTCCATTCCACAATCATTAGCCCCTATTACCACTAGGGTTACCACGACCCTTCCTCCCCCATATACATACTACCAACAACCACCTGTTTCATCTATCATTCATTCTGGGTACGTACCCCCTATTTCATTGCCTTCTTCTCCACCACCTTACATGGCAGCCCCATACACTGGAATGCCACACCCATTATATGCCCAAAACCAACCTCCTCATGCTATAGGAGGCATCCAATCATCACAACCCACCAACGACCTAATTAAATTGATGATGGATAAGATGCAAACACTGGAGGCATCAGTTTCTGGCTCCCACAACACTCTCACTTATGATGAGATTTGCAACGAGCCTATTCACCCATCCATTCCCATCCGTTCATACCCTGTGCATTGGGAAATGCCTAAATTCAACCGCTTCAATAGTAAGGAAGACCCACAACAACATTTGTGCTTGTTTAAACACGGATGTTATTTGATTGCTCATGATGATGCCTTACTTTTGAGAACTTTTCCCATGTCCCTCACTGGACCTGCATTAGACTGGTATAGTGGGTTACCCAAACACTCCATATTTTCATTCAATCAGGTAGCCCAAGATTTTTTGGATCATTTCTCTATCAATATCGCCAAGAAAGTTACCATGACTGATCTATATTCCACACGTCAGTATGAGGATGAATCTATCGCAGATTTTGTTGCTCGCTGGTGCAGCCTGATCAATCAACTTACCTTTCAACTGCCACAAACTGAACTCATCAAGCTCTTTACCACGAGCTTGCACTAGACATATCTCCCCAACCTTGCAGGTCCAAACTTTCCAAACATTCGATGAGGCATTCACTATGGCATGAAAGTTAGAGATTCGGGCCATCAAAGAGAAGAAAATCCAATTACGAAATAAGAATTTGGCATTCAAGTCGAATGAAACCTCTTCTTCTTCCAAACCACCAACCAATTATTCAAAGGCTAAAGGTACCACTAATGCAGTGGTACTCAAGGCTGGCCCAGCTCATCCATCTAATCAGGCTACACCCTCATCTAATCTATCACCCGTTCAGGCTTTTCGATTCAGACAAGAGCAGTGAAAATATACCCCAATTGGGGAACCTTACTCTTCTGTTTTAGAAAATCTTATCAAAGCTGGTGCCATCACCCTTCCACCCATAAAACCACACACTGGTTTTGACCCTACTCACCCCATGCCCGCATGGTATAAGGAACAAGATTTCTGTAACTATCACCGAGTGAAGGGTCATAGTGACGGAAACTGCATCACTTTTAAGAATATTGTCCAAGAAATGCTCGAGAAAGGCGAGTTGACTATGGATAATCCCAACACCACCCCCAACCAAAATCTACAAATCTTTAAAAAACCATTTCCCAATCATGCCCCTTCATCCAATCAAATAGGTGAGACATCCACTCATGATACCCATACTCGTGAGGTTCATGCGATCTTTAACAAGGTACCTGTCACCTCTCAATTACCTCACATCCCTTCCATAGAGGAAATCCTAGCCTGAAATCCTCCTTCCACGTCTGAACCAACCGTCACTGTTCCTTCACCAATAGAAGAACACCCTTCATCTCCTACATCACCTCCGGAGGAGTCTTCTACTGACATTGAGACCATCTCACCCCTAGCTTCTCCACTTAGCGAACCTTTACCTACTATACCTCCTCCACCCATAGAGGAGCACCCATTACCTCCTCCACCCATAGAGGAGCACCCATTACCTCCTCCACCCACAGAGGAGCACCTATCCATTCCTCCACTCATAGAGGAACTCCCATCATCCCTTCCACCCATCATAGACCCGGTGGGGATACCTTTTCCTCTTGGTGAGCATTCTCCATCCGCTACCCAACATCCAACAGACCTACTTTCAGCTCTCTTACCCACGGAAGCTGAAGCTGGCCAAAGTCCCCATCTCTAAGATGCATTTTATGGGAATTCCCATTAGGTCTTCACCAACTCCACCCACAAACGTGCCATTCTCACGTTTGGCTGATCACTTGGATTATGTGGATAGGGCTTTATTATGGGGGTGCCTCTTACTCCCTGTCTCAACACAAATGTAGAGATCCCTCGATGACACCTCCACTATCTACCCAAGCACATTTCCACCCATCAAACCACATACAACCACTATTGTCGCAACCCCTTCCACGATATCTGTTAACACTCACACCACACCCTTACCCATAACCCGACCTATGCCTAAACCCAAACCCATACCCACAATATTTACCTCCACTAAACCTATTACCACTTTAGGGGTCACCCCGACCACCAGCCTTACTCATCCACCTATTAAACTGGATTTAGCTACATCCTCCAACATTAAAACCACACCTACTCTGACACCCAAACTAAAGAAACAAACTCATCAACCTCATACCCCTACCACACCAATCACACCCACACTTGTCCCATCTTCCTTAAGACCTCAGCTGCCCAACATGGTCAAGCACCCCTCACCCATTCATAACCCAATAACACAACAACCCATTCCTTCCTCACAAATCTCTAACCTACCCAGGCACACAACATGACTCATACCCGCACCTGCAGTCTCTTTACCACCAATACCTCTGATACCTTCAGCCATTGCTTCACTACCTACTACACTTCAGTCATTGTCCCTCACACCCCAAGCATGACCTACGTCATCTACCTTCATAGCACCCCCGTTATCCTTGTGGGTAACTCACCCTCTTCCTCCATCTACTTTTCCTTCTAGACCCCGTATACCCACATCACCTTTACCCAAGAAGGTGCAACCCAAAAACAAAACCCCACTACCCCACAACAAGGTAGTCAAAACAACCCCACACCCTCCTACCCATCCATCTACTGTACCCCTACCCAAACGAACCTGACTGATACCTCAAACCACACTGGTGCCTAAACCCATAGCTCAACCTGTTCCTACTCTTCCAAAAATAATTCCCAGACAACCAACCACACCTACACCCAAACCCACATTCACTTCCCATTGTGATCCACTAGCAGGGTCCTATGCCAAAATTTTAACCAACCTCCTCGAGACTTCTGTTATCACATTACCGCCACTCCGACCTTATGACCCCCTCAAACCCAAGCCAAAGGGGTTTGATGATACCAAAATTTGTGCATACCATCATGTGCCAGGGCATGATGTGGAGAACTACAAGGCCTTGAAAACCATCCTTATCAATTGTGTCCACCGGAAACCAACTTTGATGATGATGACCTTCTTGACGAGGATCCTACTTCACCTACACCCATTCCCACACTACGCACTCAACAACCACAACCTCCACCCTCACAGCTCCCAGAACCACACACAAAATTTGAAATTAACATGGTTCACATCAGAGAACTTGCCACGCCACCACCCAAATGTCACTGCACCCAACTGACCTCACAGGGATTTTCTCCTCCAGTAGGTTTTTTCCCTTCATGTCATTATACCACTTACCCTACACCCTCTCCATTTGACAATTTCCCTCAAATCAACATGGTACATGTCACTACATGTGCGCAGAAGGGTAAAGAAAAGGTAGCTGACCCACCAACCAATCCTATACCCAACATACCATCTGCACCCATACCTAAGATAACTATCTGCGGCCCCACATACCCCATTTCTAATGGCATCACACATCACACCATGCTCAAACAATTACACCAATCTCCACTCAAAATGTCCTTATATGACCTCATCCAAACCTCAGAATCCCATCATCAAGCCCTCATGGAGGTTCTTCAATCTATCGAGGTTTTACCCAATGACCCTACACCTGTAGCCTCCATTATCACACCCCATCATGTAGCCTCCCTCACCAAATTACCACCTTCATCCTCACCTCACCTTGTTCACCAAGTGGCCTCCCTCAGCTTCTCAGAGGTAGAGATCACGCCATACCAAAATGATGACCCAGACCCAGCCCTCTTCATCTCTGTACACATTGATGACATACGGGTATGCCGTGTGATGATTGATGGAGGCACTAGCATTAACATCATTTCATCCCATGCATTTTCTCAAATGCGCATACCTGACAATTACATGCACAAACATCCAGTCATGTTGTGTTCATTCAACGATGCTATCACCTCCACACTAGGCACTGTCATCCTTCACATTCGTGTGGGCCCCCGCACTATTCCAGAATTGTTTTATGTTTTGGAGGGGGAATTCCAATATAACTTGTTGCTTGGTAGACCCTGGATCCATGTCATGGGTTGTGTTCCCTCCACTTTGCATCGTTGTGTAAAGTTTTGAACATGAAGGACACACTTATACCATTCCAGCTGACCCATCACCTTTCAAAACATGCAACATGCTTTACCAACCCAACGATGTACTCATACCGGTCAAGCCGTCTACTTCCACAACCAATACCACTTCACCTACACCTATACCCACACCTACCAGTACAGCCACTGCTTTCACCACACATACCTCCTCCATGCCTACCACTGCTATAACCTCCATGGCTGACCCATTAGCTTCCCAATCCATTAACACCACCTCCACATCGACCTCCGACACATCATCCATACCAGCTACCCACATACCAACCACTGATCCCTTGGAAGGTGTTTTTCAACACCTCACTCTAGGGGAATACCACCTATATAGTGTCAACACCTTCCTTACTCCACACGAGTATGGAAGCCTTCACCAACACCCTCGCTATGATCACCGTATAGGAGAACACCTCCTTTATGGTCCTCCTCATCTTCGTACTAGTCTCACCTATGGGGGACTTGATACTACCACCTACACACCTGAACCACCATCACAACCCCGCCCATTTTCCACAGACTTCCAATCACTTACCAATCACCATTTCACCCACACCTTCCTGCACCGTTGTGCGTGGAAGGGTTTTGGTTTTGGATTTTACGAGCAAGGTCGCCATACCATTATTCCATGTACCACCCTCAAACATAATGACCGGAGTGGTATTGGCTTCCCCGACCCTTCTACCAAACAGGCCCACATTGAATTCATTGAGGACCCTAGCCCTTCTCCACCTTCATCACCACCCTCACCGATGGAGTTGATGGATCCTGAATCTATCCCTCCTAACTTTTTTTTTCATAAACACCATTTCCTTGGGGCCTTTGACTTATCAACGCGAAGGTGAGGCCCCTTCCACTCTCCCATTCCTGTATCCTGAGATGATCAACGATGACACACCGACCATTAACATCATTCAATGTCAGGATGATGAATCCATACTCACCTACCTTGGTGCAGAAGACTCATATATTCATCGGTCGTTACCCTCTGAGATGCAAACCATGTTGAATGAATCGACTATTGAGATCAACATTCATACTCAGGATGACCCGCACATCCTAAAGATCAGACAATCTTTAGATGCTGCTGAACAGGAAGCCATCACTTCCTTTCTCTGAGATCATAACCACACTTTTGCTTGGTCTTACGCAGACATGCCCAGTATTGACCCCACCATAGTGGTCCACAATATCGTAACCATTCCCGATGCCAAACCTATCAAACAAAAGCTGAGGAAAATGCACCCTCGCATTGCTCTTCTCGTCAAAGAAGAACTTCAGCGTCTTCTTTCCATTTCCTTCATCTTACCCATTGATTATCCTCATTGGATTTCTAACATTGTCCCTATTACTAAAGCAACAGGGGGACTCCGCATTTGCATGGACTTCCGAGACCTCAACCTCACCTACCTGAAAGATGACTTTCCCTTGCCCGGTATTGATCAACTGGTGGACCTTACCATGGGTCATGAGATGCTCTCACTCATGGATGGTTTCTTGGGTTATAACCAAATTTTTCTTGCCCCAGAAGATCAGCACAAGACCACATTCATTACCCCTTGGGGAACCTTTTGCTATCGAGTCATGCCTTTTGGCCTTAAAAATGCTGGTGCTACATATCAGCGTGCTATGACTTACATCTTCCATGATATCATGCATCGCATATTGGAAGATTACGTGGATGATCTCTTGGCTAAATCTAAATGCCGCGTGCCGAGCACCTCACTGTCCTTGAAACCATATTTGATCGCCTCATTAAATATTATGTCCACCTTCAACCTAAAAAGTGTGTCTTCACGGTTCTCTCAGGAAAACTCCTGGGATTTATTGTTTCCCTCCGTGGTATAGAAGTTGACCCCACTAAAGTCAAGGCCATTCTAGAAATGCCTCCACCCACGAACCTCAAACAACTCCGTAGCCTGCAAGGTAAATTGCAATCCATTCTCCGTTTCATTTCACAATTATCGGATCGGTGTCAACCATTTCATCATCTTGCTTAGGAAGGATGTCTCCTTTAAATGGGATGATGACTATCACAATGCTTTTGAGGCCCTAAAACAATACCTTCTCCAACCACCCGTACTCATTCCACTGAAAGATGATCAACCTTTTTACCTATACATATCAGCTACCGATCATTCCTTGGGAGCCATGCTCACTCATCACGATGAACAACATAGGGAGCAGGTGGTTTATTACATAAGCCATACTCTTTTGGACTATGAAACCTGATACAACCACCCAGAAAAGCTTTTCTTAGCCTTAGTTTTTGTTGCCACCAAACTCCGCCATTACCTACTCAACCACAAAACCTATGTTGTGACCAACACCGACCCTTTACACTTCATGTATGCCAAACCCTATCAAAATCAGTGCACCGTGTGATGGCTTATGCTTTTAGCTGATCTTGACCTTGAATTCATTCACCAAAAGTCCATTAAGGGCTAGGCTATCACTGACCAACTGGCTGATGCACCTATTTTGGGGACCAACCCTCTAATTTTGACTTTCCTGATGAATCCATTGCTACCCTTTCCCTGGATGAACCCCCTTACCAAATGACATTGTTCTTTGATGGTTCCAAGTGTCAGTGTGGGGGTGGAGCTGGTGTTATCCTCATCCCTCTGGATGGAGAACCCATGCCTTTGTCTTTCAAACTAGACTTTGAATGCACCAACAATATTGCCGAGTACGAAGTGCTCGTACTAGGTCTCCAGACCGCCTATGCCCTCGATGTCAAATCAATCCACATCTTTGGTGATTCAAAATTGGTCATAAACCAAGTCAATGGTATGTACCAATGTCGTAACGAGATACTTCAAAAGTATAAACATCATGTAGACATACTTTTGACCACCTTTGATCGTTACACCCTTCAAACCATCCCACGGTCAACCAACAAATTTGTAAGACACTATGGCCTACTTAGCTTCCCAAATACCCACTTCCCCTACCGATTCCAAAATATTTGTCACTGTACAATGCCTCCATTCACCTTCTTATTTACCTCATGATGTTTACTCAATCAGAACTGACACCCCTGACCCGAGTGACCTTTGGTATAAACAATACTCTGACTACATTTCCCTCTCCATCTTACCTCCTGATCTCACATGTAACGGACAATGTGCCTTCCTTAAGAAGGTCTCCCATTTCGTTATCCTGGGGGGACTCCTCTATAAGCATGGACTTTGATGGTATTCTCTTACGATGCCTCACAAGTTCTGAAATTCCTTATACCATCAAGGAGGTTCATGATGGCATATGTGGAGGTCACTTTAGTGGCCTTGCTGTTGCTAAGCGTATTCTTCGCCTAGGCTATTACTGGCCGACCCTTAACCATGATTGTTGTGACTATGTCAAACACTACGTGAAATGTCAACAACATTCCAACCTTCATCATACACCCAGTCATGCCTTACAGGTCGCTTGTGACCTTTGGCCCTTCTCTCAATGGGGTTTGGATCTTGTCAGAGAAATCAATCCTCATTCTTCCCAATGCCATCAATGGATCATAACTGCTACCAAATACTACACAAAATGGGTAGAAGCCATACCACTCATCTCCACAAAAGCCAAGAAAATATGTGAGTTCATTAACCATCACATCATTTGTCACTTTGGTGTCCCTCATCACCTCATCACTGACAATGGAAAACAATTCAAAAACAAAACACTGCAAAAAATTTGTGACGCCTTCGGCATTCAGCTTAGTTTCTCCTCACCTTATTACCCACAAACCAATGGCCAAGCCAAATCCACTAACAAAACCCTCAATAAAATTCTCATGAAAGTGGTTGACGATACTGGGAAGGATTGGCATACACACATTCCTTTTTCTCTATGGGCATACCACACTAGTATTCGCACTTCCACTGTAGCTACACCCTTTTCACTGGTCTACGGTACCGAGGTTGTTCTACCTCTTGAAGTCTAGATCCCCTCACTTCACATTTCTCTCCATGACATGCTTACTGATGATGACTTTCGTCAAGACCACTTAGCACAACTAGAGTTATTAGATGAACGTCATCTTAACGCTCTGGATCACCTTCAAGTTTATCAACAATGTATCAAACGTGCTTATGAAAAATGTGTTCATGAATGAACCTTCCAAGTTGGTGACCTTGTTTTGAAAGAAAATCAACATGTAACCAAAGCAGAAAAAAGTAAATGGGGAAAATTCACTCCTAATTGGCTTGGACCATACATCGTAACTCATACCTATGGATCAGGTGCCTATCATTTGTCCTCGCTTGAGGGTAAACCCGAACTTGAGCCCCTTAATGCATTACATCTTCGACCATTCTATTATTGACTCATTGTCCTACCTCACCTGTGTCTCTTTACAGGCTCGTCCCTTGAGCGCTATCCACTCCATCCATCTCCCTAACGATTAAACAAGAATCATGTGATTACCCATCACCCTTTTGCCTTATCTTAAATATGTGCACCACGGCTCTGCACATGGCATGATTCTCATGGATACTTTTCATCTTCTTTTAGATGAGATCCCATGGTCATTCACCCTTTCCTTCTCAACAAGAACCAAATGCTTCGTTATAGTCTCATCCATGACTTAAAAGCCAAAAAAAAAAGATGAATCCCTCAGAAGGACATCTTCCAAAATAAGGGATCAACTCCTTGAGTCAAACTTCCAATATAAAAGATGAATCCCTCAAAAGGACATCTTCCACCTTTAATTGTCACTATGAGTAGACTTCTCCCTCGAAGGACAGCTATAAAAAGCTCACAACTCTCTACATAGTCTTTCCAAAAAGAGGACTATTTTCTCAAAAATCAAAATTCAGAAGCTTCCCACATCGATCAGCTTCACGAAGACCTCAAGGAGACATATATTCCTCCCGTATAGACTTCCCACATCGATTAGTCTATCTAAAAAGTCAAAAAGAAAAGAAAAAGAAAAATAAGCTTTTTCGTCATGGACTTGCCTATTATGATCTTGGCTCTATTGCCCAAGGCATTCTACTTCCCATTTTATGACCCAATTACCTGCACCTCCTTACCCATTGTCTTTTCACTTCATACCTCAAGGGACCTACTGAACCTATGACATTTGGTGATCATGTGACTATTCGTCACTCTTAGAATTATCAATCATGTAATGTCTTTGGGGTCTTACGTTCATTAGCCTATCTATAGATGTGTTTCATACGTTTTGATCCTTGCCAATCGGGTGGCTTTCTTGCCCCCTCTTATCTTTTCTCTTCTTCATTACCTTTTGATCTTCTTATATAGGACTAGAGCCTCGACACCTGTCTTTTGAGATTTTCTTCTCCCACCTCAATCAACCTAAAATCACCTTTACCTATCTACCTATTCTCAACCCCAACATCAATGCCCTCAACCTAATTATACCTATGACCAGGAATCAACACTACCTATCGACCTAAAATCACCCATACCTATCTACCTATATTCCACCTCACCTAATCGACCTTGACCTCATCATACTTATGACCTTGAATCCAACCTAACTATCAACCTCACTACCTATTCTTCTATCTTCTCATATTCTTTCCTAGCTTATGGGAGAACTACATCGGTCTGAGGTCCCTTTTCACCAGGACTATGTAGGCAGCACTTGTAGGGCATGGGGCCCTGGAAGGTTAGCTCGGCCACTCTTTACCCTAAAACCATTTCCCCCCTTTTTTTACCTGATTTCTTATTCATATCAAAAACCTTGACATCTATACCATATACCACATGACTTTTACCACTTATATTATTTCACATTTTCATACATAACCAACATTTTCCACATTTTACACCATCTCATGCATTTATATTGCCATTTGTTATCAAAAAATACTGAAATGAACATCCATGCCTAAACCAACATGACTAATCCATGCCTAACAACCTGACTCCACTACTGCTTGTACCCATCTGCAACCCCAACATCATCAATCTAAGTATCTACAGGCTACTCCTCCTGTCCAAAATGACCACTGTGGGTCATGGTGGAGACATAGGTCTCTCCACATCATCTCTCCTGTACTACAGGAATAGAGGCGATACTCCCTGGACTAATCTAAACTGGCATCTAACCCACTCTATGGGTATCTTCTCATGCTCTCCCACTCTGCTCCCATTCTATCCACAAATGTATCTGTAGCCCAGCTAGCTCCGTGGCCATATATCTACATGAAGGGAAGCCCACATACGGCCTCCAAATGACATCCACCCCAGACAACCCCTCTAGCAACCTCTTGTAATAAGCTACATAATGTGTAGCTTTGTCACCTCGGGCCTCTCCCATGACCGGTACCCACCACCTATACCCCACTCTCAAAACTATCTGTGGGAATGCATCTGCTTAGCGCATCCCCACTGGTTGAGCACAAACAATGTGCTCGTATGCCCAGCAGTGTAGTAGTACGACACAACAAATGCTAAACCTCCGTAGTCATCTATAGGCCCATAGCTCTCTATACAAAAATGTCAGTAATGTAGGTTCCCATGCAAACCATGTCAATGATGTATCATCATGTCATGGAGGACTCCCATCGGTGACCTTAGAAATGTCCCCCCCCCTCTGTATCCGGCAGTGCAAAGCAGCACACTACCTCCATCACAAGTACCACTAACCTCATCTCCTCTAGATGAGCTCTATACATGGCTCCATAGCTCATGCTAGTGCTATGGAACATTAGGGCCTACTACACCCTCACCCGGGTGCCAATAACTCCTCAGATGCCTCTTAAGAGATAGAATACACCTAGGCCCCCAATATGGGAAACCGTATCCTGGATCCTGTAGACATCCTCTAGGGTGATCGTCATCTATCCATCTCACCCATCTATCGATGAGGGAAACCATAAGACTCACCTCCCAGACTACATGCCGATGGGCACCTCACACTTATCAAACCCACCTCTGCAACATGTTACCACTCTGCTTGCATCGCACTCGCCTGTACTGTCAATAACAAGGGTGGCACCCAAGCTCTCATCCACAACTCGTCTCTCACCTACATCCCACAAAAGTAATGTATTAGTATACCTGTCCCAACTTACCTATTTTACCCCACATCCCGACCTAATCTCTTTCCCCACCCCCATCCTGTTGGCCTTGTCGCTCACCCAACTCTACCCAAACACATCCACCTTAACCTATATACCCTAACCCTCACCCAAATCTACCCAAACCCATCCACCCGAAACTATCTACCCTAAACCTCACCCAAACCTACCCAAATCCATCTACCTGAACCTATCTAACCTAATCCTCACCCAAACCTACCCAAACCTAAGGTTAACTGACACCGGTTATCATCAACCAACCCTGGTTATCCCCTGATCGACCACGGTCTCCCCTTGACTGGCATCGGTCACTATTCTTGTGACCAATACTGGTCTCTACCCACCGACGTCGGCCATAAGCTGACCGATGTCGGTTACTGTTGTGCTTCCCGCCACAACTTCTCAACCCTCCTTTTCCCCTTCCTACTCCTTTTACCAACCAAATTCCCTCTTCTCACCTCTAATTATTCCTCTTTCTCTCTTTTAACCTACCCCCTACTCTTCACTATGCCTCGTTTCCCCCATTTTTTCCCTTATTTTTAAATTTCTTCCCCCCCCAAACCCCCATTTCTTTCATATTTCCCATATTCTCGCCAGTTTAACCAAAAAATCAGAAACAAAGGTTTAACTCCTACCTGATCTCGCTGCCACCATCGGGGTGGAACCTCTGGCCTCCATGCCACTCCTCTCTAGCCCTCTCTGGCCTCCGCCATACTCAACTGACCTCCAACTCTCTCCACTAATCACCTCGCTTGATCCGATCTCATGACCCCACCTCTCACTCAACCACTCTCACCTATGTGGCTTGCCAACCAAGCTCTTTGACGCTCTCTTTTATCCTCTTCCTCTTTTCTCTCTTCTTGCCCTTTTCTCCTTTTTCACAATACACAAATGAATTTTAAAAATGTGGGTTTTCCACTTTTTATACCCTACTCGACTCAACCAACGTCGGTTAACCCTTGACCACTACCAGTCTGATGCCCTAGACTAACTACCGTTGGTTCCCCTACACCGTCATTGGTTCATACCGACTGATATCGGTTACCCTGCGTACTCATTGACCCTCACATTCACCTAATTTTCCTTACCTCCCCTTTCTTTTCCCTTCCCTACACCTTTACCTGGACCACTTTACCTTCACTTCTGACCCTCCACCTTCTTCAACCTCACCACATCTACTATTGAAGCCTCCTTATTTTACCCCTACCTCAGCCTTACCCGTGTTGTGATCTAGATATCTACCTGGACTTGGACCACTGTTTAGTGACCTTTGGACCAATCATGTGTTCGCTATACCTTGCGACACTATTACCTGTGTTGTTTGACCTAATGAATTTACCTAGCCTATTGTCATGACTGTTTATCTTGACCCTACCTTTGGTGTACCGGAACATACCTACACATTCCTACACCTAACCTACGTTGTGTTTCCTGACCTTATCCTATACCTTGGATACCAGATTCACTTCACCCTTGTTTGGATAAACCTATCGACCTTAGACGATGTAGAGTTTTCCTACTCTTCAACCTGGTAGCGTGCTTATAGTTTATACATGTGCGTGCATTTGACTGTTACTACCTTTGACCCTGACCCATTACCTAGATCACCCAAGTAGACCTTTCACCCTCTTCCCCTACACCCACTTACCTTTTCCTCACATTTACCTTTTATCAAACCACTCACCACTTCAGCTTGCTACCTCTTCAATTCCTGGTTTAAGGGGATCACCTTCACCCTCACATGGGCCAACCACATCTTATTTTTGTTAGCATCACTTACCAATACAAGCTACACAACAAAAGGGGGCAAAATGTAGACACTAAAATTAGGTCACACTCCCCCTTCATCCCTTGACATATAAGCCCCCCTTTATTACATCTACCTAGCCATGACCCCCTTCACCCTACTAATATTAATTTAATTAAATTAATGCTTTATCCTCACTATATTTATTATTTAAATATCTTATTTAAATATCTACACAAAAAGTTCACTTAGACACCTCACCAAGCTAACTCAACCTAAGACCTATTCTTAGCAAGTTACCATAACTAACTAAGACTTACCCAAACCCTAAAAATCAATGCCTACACTCCCTCTAAACACATTCCCACATGCTCACAAGAAGCTCCTAGTCTAATCCATGGGATAATGACATAAGATCCGAGGAAATCAGGAAGATCTCCCTAATTTTGGTAAACCTAGAAAATCCTGCCTTGACCGACGTCAGTTTCCCCTAACTGTTGCCGGTTAAGCTGGACCACCATTGGTTACCCCTTTTAACCCCTAAACTAACTTATTCTCAAGGTTGGAAAACATTAGGAGAAAGGTGGACGAGCAAGAATGAAATCTCATAGAGATAACGCATCTTCATAGAGCCAATTCCAGCAAGAACTGACATCCAAGGAAGGAGATTAAGGATCTTCTCCTGCATAGCCTTCCCAGCCACATTCTGATCTATCCAAGTAAGAGAGGAGTGTGCATACAGCCCATGTAGAAGCTTTTCTTCAGTTTGGTGATCACTTGAAGCCTTCAAACCCATCATCAGCACCTCCATCCTTCACACATAGACTTTCAGGAATGAAATCCAAGTAAGTACAACATCATACTTTCCTGGTTATTTCATTTTATCATTATTTTATCATCCATTGTTTATCTTGCTCCCTATTTACCATCTTTAACATTTTCTACCTCCATAGACCCATCAAAACCTCATAAAAACCTATTCTAGTCACCTAATACCTCATCCCAACCAACCAAATGCTTTGTGAAATCACAAAGGAGACCAAAACCCTGTTCTGTGACGTCCAGATTTCACAGTAACCGGTGCCGGTTATACCTAATCACGGTCGGTCACCCCTGACTGCATCGATCTCTATGTTTTCCCACACATCCTTAAACAGAGACCTATCCACCTAATTTTACCTCACCCTCACTCACTTGTGACTTACCCAAGACCTTTATCAGACCTGCATAACCCAAAACCAACCATTTGACCTGTGGATTCTATTTTAGCTTAGCCTGTTAGATTAGATTTGTTTTCTTATTGTGTTTTTAAGTGAGATACCTAAATCATTTCAAAATAACAATAGGATTTACCTTGTTTTCAACATTAATTTTTTTAAAAAAGTGGACTGACAGCCATCTAGAAAGTATCACGCTTCTTGGATCTAGCTCACACTAGGCAGTTCATTTCCCATATTGTTTAATTCTTTCTGGTGGTCTTTCTTTCATTACAAGTAGTTCCTCCTAGCCAAAAGGAAGCTCTCACGGTCAGCTGTGGATTCATAAGTCATACGCGTGTAACAACCCATCAACCAACATTTGAATAGGTATTCCTCCTACACCCGATTACCCTATTTGTTTTGTCAACAATTCAAAGAAACAATCAAAGAAAAAGGTGAAACACTCAACACTGACGGCCAATCTCTGATCAACATCCAAAGTTCTGAGATTGGCTCTCCTTAGTGCATATCTTACTTCAGGAAATTAAGCGTTTAGGAAGAAACATTTTTGAATTTCATCTATAGGACTAGTGTCTTGTGGGATCTTGTTAATCAGCGTATTGAACTTGGCCATAAATTCTCTCATGAGCTCTTGTGGTTCTTTCTTGATTTGAGAAATCTGGGCTAGTAAAGCATGCGCATCTCTAGTAGTTTTGAAATGATTCTCAAATATAGTTCTAATGGTAGTCCAATCACTGATGGCCCCATGGGGAGATGATAAAACCAATCTGTCACATTGTCCTACAAATTCTCCACAAAAATCCTCATAGATACATCCTCATGTTCAACTCCAAGGACTCCAGATGCAACTATGAAGGTTGCAATGTGTTCATCAAGATGTACCTTGCCATCTCCTCTAAACTTGGGAAAGTTATTTCTATTACCCCTGGGTAACTCATGCGAAGGTTAAAGGAGGACAAGAGGCCCAACTCATTGGCCCCAAAGTAATGGAACTGCCATTCTTGGAAAAATTTGTTGAAGTGGAACTAAAATGCCAGCAAGAACTAAAGTGTAAATATTAGGGCTGAGTTGTTCTTGAGGGACAACACTCCCAAAATCTCTATCAACAAGTGGTGTGCTCACAAAACGAGTCCTTCTATCTCTCCTTGTTGAAGGAAGGGGAAATCCTTTCTGCTCCGGGAGTTGAAATTGTGAATCTTCAAATCCAAGATCCCTTCTTTCACAAGTAAATCTTAGAGTCGCCAAATTAGAAATGATCAAGAAATTGTTCTATTGAAGCTAGAATTCGTTAAAATGAATCCCCAGTAGAGTCGTAATTTTTTTTTAATTTTCAAATAGGACTTTAATGAAAGCAATAGTCAAGGGATAGAAAGTCCCTCCTCTTTAATGGGTGAGGTGCCCTTATTGAAAGCAAGTAGCCAAACTATTTACAAATGTACAACTATCTACTCTGATGAGGAAGTCTGATATCATGAAATTATTTTAATGCCAAGACAGAGTATCAATACAAAAGAATAGAAGAAATAAGGAAGGGAAAAGGTAGAATAGTACTTTTAGAAAGTAGAGATAGAAAAATAGTTCCTTATAAATGTTGAGCGAGGATAATATATATAACAAAATCATTCATATTAAAAAAATCAGATATAATTTCATGGACACAAAGTTCTAGAAATAACATCCATAAGTATACAAAGCTTCTTAATGCAATAGATAATGATTCACAAACTTTCAGACATATAGGAGAATAAAATGATGTAGATGAAAACAAGAAGGGAAATCTTTTGTATTGATAGCTTTGAGTTCTTTTACACTTTCAAAAATTATCAAAGTTCCAACCCCTTTGGAATGGTGAGGAGAGCTCAATATATAGATTACAAAGTGGTTACATTTGGTAACCTTATATGTTAATCAAAATATTAATTAAGGAAATGCACAATACAAAGTCCTTAATTAAATTACAAGGAGATCGGTACTAAAAATAGAAGAATGGAGAGCAATAAATAGAGACATACGATTATGGCTGAGGAGGGCCCACTGATTTGAGGATTCGATGCCTGAATCTTTTCAATGCTTCTGTTATCTTCATGACTCTTGGAATTGTTGTGTTTGAAGTAGCATGTGTCCACGTGCGTAGACATTTCTCCATATCTTTATCAAACTTGGTATGCTTCAGATATTCTTTATTAGCCTCAACAATAGTTAAATGAAGAGAAAAAATGTCTTTCATCTTCTCCTTAGTAAATGAATCTTCTTTGAACAGATTGCCCTTGACTAAGGTTCTAAATTGAGCCTTGATTTCTTGAATAGAGAAGGAAACACCTTAAGTTTCATCCTAAAGATGGAAGTGGATATTTGTGATGGCAGATGCAATACAATTTCTAAAGGACTCCCATTTTTTCCACACATTCCTTAATTCTCCCAATGCTTCCTCCTAGAACCTTTATCTTCCACTCAATTCTGAAGATCCATGTCCTTGACAAGTTATTCTTGGCATCATCAAACACATTATTGGCCAACAAGATCTTCTAATTAGTTTGGCCCATTAGACGGAGGTCTGCAATACATCCACTCTAGACCTTCAGCTCCTTGTCCATGGCTTTGATTGAGGAAGTGAGTTTTTGCTCTAAATTGATCACCCTCTCATTGGTTTTGAAGGCTTCCTCAATGAAATTAAAACCTGTTATAGTCATATGATCCACCATGGCTTCTAAAACCTTCCCATAAGTTGAATACTTGTGTATATATTTGATGTTTTGAACCTCATCTTGACTAAGAACCATGGGAGGTGGCAGCGTAGCCAATGGAGTTGAATCTAAAAATTTATGTTTTTTCAATAATGATCTAATAAATTTGGAAAGAACTTGGTTCTATTCTTCCAATTTCTCCATGGTTTTCTTTCCTTTCTCTACCCATTCAATAACCTTAGTGATAGTTTCCTGAAGGTTATGAACCTCACTCTCTAGTGTAGATTCTCCTAGTGGAATCCTGAAAAGCTCCAAGTCAGAGATCAAAAGATCCTTCTCCTCTTTATCCATCTTGGGTCTGGAAACCTCTAGACATTGCTGACCTTGAGCATCAGATACCAACCTTGAAGTTTTCTTTGCTTTCTTTATTAGAGGAGGAGGGGTAGTACTAAGCAGGGCTGCCACAACATCAAAATCAAGCTCAGAATATCCAGGAAGAAGACTTTCTTTTCCTGTTGTCTACTAGGGGCTACACCCAAGAAAAGGAAGAAGAATAAATGAAGGAGTCAAGGGGTCCAAGTGCAAGAGAACTGATGGCACTCAGATTCCGAACTACTATTGCCTCCAGTGGGGAAGTATATGGAACCTCAAGAATTTCCTTTGCAGAGGAGTCTATTAAACTTGGAGGTTTCGTTCTTGATCCTTCCTTCTCCATCTCAGTAGTTCTTTTAGGGGTTTATTTTGGTTCTGTCAGCTCATCATCCTCATTATCACTTAGAACAATAATGTTCTCTGGCCCAACAAGTAATTCAGAGTGCTTCAGAAGAGTCTCTTCCTCGAGTGGTTCTTGTTTAACCTCTTTGACCTTCTTCTGATACACTTGAGTGGAAGAAGGATTAGACAATTGAAGCTATTTCATTGAGGAAGGAGGATTTTACTAAAGTACCTTAGTACTGGGTGTATGTACTTCCTTCCCAGGTGTTGAAGTTTTTCTTGAAGAATATCTACCTTGGCTCCTCCTAAATTCATGAACTTTTTTGTTAAACGAAACCTTAGTTATGATGATGAAAGGGGCAATTATCTCACTCAAATCATCTCTCTCCTTCACATACCAATTCAAGTTTTCTAGAGGAGTGTGCTTGATGGATCTCTCATACTCATAGGTTTGAAAATCTTCATCATAATCTTTAAGAGCTTCAGGAACTTGGTAGAGATTGAGATCTAAGATTTGCTACAGAGACAATCTACCAAAATGCCTCCTCCTGGCTTCAAAATCATCAACACAGTCAACCCAGTAATCCTCAATGTCAGGACGATGATTAGAGTTTATTCTGAGATTCTGATAAATGAATTTATTTAAATGAAAACAAGTCCTGGGACTGAAGAAATGAACAATAAGAGGAGCAATAGCCGTTTCTATGTTTTGGGCATCTAGAATTGTCTTGCATGTATAATTCCATAAGGAGATAGGGAAATGAAGACCAATGATCTTCTTATCTCTGTAGGTTCTATGGAGCTTGTCCAGTTATCTGCACACCTCAACTAGAGAAATTTTTTCATTATAGAACATGGGAAGTTTGAGAGGTGTACTTTCAAAACAAGCCAGCCTGATGTATGAGAATATTCTTAACTGAATGAAGAAATTCGAATACTTGGCTATCAGAGCCATAGCCTCATTAGAAAATCTTCTGGCAGTGTCACCCTCTAAGAGTCTCACAATGTACATGGTGAAGGCATCGTTTACCCTTCTGAAATTATGATTACTATCTTTGAGGGTGAATTGAGGGAAATTTGCATAGATGGGTTCATTCTTCTTGCCTTCAATGAAAGTGAAGCCAAACCACTCGCGAGATGCTGCCAAGGTGTACATCAGGTAAGAGGTCATGTAGAATTTTTTGGTCTGCTGAACATTTGACAATTGTTCAATCAGGCTCCCACAGATAATCTCAGTCCAATTTAAGTTTTTCTTACCCTCACAGATGATGCTTATGAAAGGACACATCCAAAAATGGAAGTCATTGGTAGAGGGCATTCCCATAATCCAGGCAATCAGAGTGATGAAATTTGATAGTTCCTCATTAAAATCAATCCTAAATAATGCCTTAGAGAGTCAGGGTGCTCCTTTCTTAGGGAACTTTAGCCATGACTTAGCTACCTAAGCCTTATATTTCTCATTTTCCTTATCAAACAAAGCCTGAGCTTGAGTGAGAGTGAGAACAATGGAGTCTTCTTTCTCAGGAATGCGTAGGGCAGCGGCAATGGTGGTAGCATTTGCAATCAATTCTCCATGCACATTAACAACCTCCTTGGTATCTGTATTTAAATGAGCTCCACAAGAAAGCACGGTGTCAGCACACTGCACAGAAATGGGAAAACTAGTAGCATATGTGACTCCACTATCATTTATCATTTGGGCCATGGGAGCAGGATTGTCACATGTTAACCTGCCCCAAAAAACATCAAAATCCAATTGTTGATGTTCACTATCCCCAATATTAGGTACATAGGTCTCCAAAGGTGACAGATGCTCATACCCTTGAAACTGGATCTTCATTTTTATAGTGCATAGAGGAATGACCTTCAAAGAATAGATTCATGATAAAAATACAAAGGGATACAACAAGATGAACAAATGACACAATTACAAGAATGCGGTCAAGAAATAATGAGCAAGTAATGTGACAAATGCATAGATGGCGGTCCCTTTAAATAGCCATTCAGGAGAAAGAAGATCATAAATGTGCATTAAATACACCTTGCACTAACTCAAAAAGGTGAAATGCAGGAAAAGCAAAAAAAAATTGGCCCAGACAGTTAATGGGAAATTGGCACATGTGGGACATGAAAAGCCAATTCGACTGATGTGGGGAATCGGGGAATAGGAAGCCCATACGAACTTGGGGACAGATGAATTGTAAAAGTGTGAAAAATCCAACAGACAAGAACTTGTGAGTAAATTGGTGAATCGGAAAATAGGAGACCCGCCGGTACTTGGGACATATGGAACATGAAGAGTCGGATTCAGGCCAATGCGGGTGATATGGGGAATCGAAGAATAGGAAGCCTAGAGGAACTTGGGACATGAGGGAAAAAAATGTCTGACATACCTGCAAGTTACTAAAATGACCCCAAGAAATGACATTTTCACTATCTCTTCAAATTTCCTCTTCACTAAAACATTACTAAAGGGTGCCAACTCAAATTTTTCAACTTTCAAAAGAGGGGAATTTTGAGGGGACAACAATATCAAGGTCGGAAGTATTCCAGACTTTACTCTCGATGAATGGGCAAAGAAAAGGCACGATTTTGACCATTACAAAGAAATGTAAGAATAATGAGCTAGGATTCTATTGTTTGCATGGAGAGAATCAACCCCTTCCTAGTATCACCAAGCTAGACCACAAGGATTATAATGAAGTATGGAACTTATTTTTTGATGGTTCAAGGAGTAGACAAGGTGCAGGAGGAGAAGCAATGCTCATTTCGTCATGAGGTATGAAATATTACTTAGATTTCTATTTCCAATTGGCTTTCTCAAACAACAAAACTGACGTATGAAGCTTTAATCCACAAATTACATTGGGGAAGAAAGATAGGCATTAAAATTTTACAAGTACTTGGTTGTAGTGGGCTAATTGTGAATCAAGTCAGAGGATAAAATGGTGTAAAGAATGACCTACTCAAGAGCTATAAAAATAGGGTATGGGACCTAATTGAAAACTTTGAAGCTTTCAACATTGTGTCCATACCCAGGAAAAAGAATGAAGCTACAGATAGGCTTACAATAGTTGGAGAGAACATTTGATTTGTTTGACAATATCAAAAGAGGAAAAAAACAGCCACATATCCATGTGATTGTAAGGCCACCAGTTCAGACAATAACACAAGCTGGAAGGTGTTTGAAAATGATCAATAGATTGTAAATTTCCTACAAGAAGAGGCTGAATTCTTAGCTAGGAATCAAGATAAATTAGAGCAGTAGTACGGGGATCAAGTAGTGTAGCTACGGACCAACAAGCTTCCTAGAGGTTTGGTGACACTGGAGTCAATATTCAATCCTAATGACCAGTTTTGTAAAGAGAAAGAAAACATTAAGGTCAAGGGAGATGATTCAAGAACCTATTTTTGTGGGGAAGGAAAGACACTCCAAATTGGTAAGGTGGCCACTGAGCAAGAGAGATATGAATTCATACAAATTTTGCTAAGAATTTCCAAATGTTTTCACATGGAGTTATGAAGACTTGTGAGGATTCAATCCAAATTTGGCACAACATACAATAGAACTGGATCCAGAGGCTAAGCCCATCAGGCAAAAACAAAGACCAATCAACCCACACATTGAGCCTCTAATGAAGAAAGAGATGAACAAACTGATAGAGGAAGCATTATATTCCCAATCAAGCATTCAAGTTGGATTGCAAACTTGGTACCAGTCAGGAAGAAGAATGGAGAAATTAGGTTGTGTGTGGACTTTCGAGACTTGAACAGAGCATCTCTCAAAGACCACTACCCACTTCCTTCAATGGAACAAATATTACAAGTAGTATCCGGCTCAGAAATATTTTCTCTCCTGGATGGATACTCAAGGTATAATCAGATAATGGTGAAAGAAGACGACCAGTTCAAGATGGCTTTCACCACTAAGTGGGGCCTCTATGCCTACAAGAAGATGTCATTTAGATTGTCTAATGTCGGGCCACCTTCCAAGGGTGATGGACATGGAATTCAAAGGGTTGATCAACAAAATAGTACTGATATATCTTTACGATATCACTGTGTTCTCCAAAAACGTAGCGGATCACCTTTTCCTTCCAAGAAAAGTATTTCAAAGATGTAGGAAATTTGGGGTATCATTAAATCCCAAAAAATGCATTTTCCTGGCTCACGAAGGCAAGCTCCTAGGCCTTATTGTGTCAAAGGAAGGATTAATGATCAACCCAGAAATGAGTTGAAGAAATTCGAGCATTTCCCTTTCCAAGTCATAAGAAGGATCTTCAGAGTTTTCTAGGAAGAATCAATTTTGTCCACATGTTTGTGCCAAATTTTGTTGCTCTTGTGAAGCCAATAACAATGATGTTGAAGAAGAGCATGGAATTTAGGTGGATATCTAAGGGAAAAGGAAATTTTTGAAGCCATCAAAGAAGTCCATATCCCAAGCTCCAACTCTCGTCAATCCAGACTTCTCCAAGGACTTCATGTTTTATGCCTTTGGTGGTGGGGACACAATTTTTGCAATCCTAGTGCAACAAAACAAAGGGGGATCTGAACAACTTGTTGACATTCTTTAGTCAAGGCTTAGAGGACTATGAAGTGAGGTACTCCTTCATCGAGAAGCATGTCCTTGTAGTGATCAGGAGCTTAAAGAATTTCAAACACCTAGTCTCAAACAATAGGATCCAGCTGTTAGTTTCTCATGCGGGAGTCAGGACTTCCTTTTGAACAAGGATGTGAATGAGAAATGTGTAGGATGGATCACTTGTGTCATGGAATATGACATTGAAATTAAGGTCACTAATTTGGTCCATGGAAAGGGGCTATGTGAATAGCTAGCCTTGAGTCAACAAGTTGATGCAAGATAATGGAAATGGAGTCTGTCTTGGTACTACAAGATGGTCAAGAACAATAAAATGATAATGTGTCTATTCCTTGTTGGACTCAGAATATCATGCATTTCCTACAAACAGGCCTATGCCCTCTAGAAATGAGAAAATAAAAAAGGATATACTTTAGATTACAAGCCATTCCATATGTGCTCATTGATGGTGTTTTGTTCAAAAGGGACATCAATAGTGTTCTACTGAGATGCATTGGAACAGGTCAAATCGAGAAGGTGTTACAGGAGTTTCACGATGGAGAAGCCGGAGGTCATTTTTCTCCATGAGTAACAACTCTCAAGATAATGAAGGTGGGATATTATTGGCCCATGGTGTTCAGTGAGTTGTTACACTTGGATCAAGAAGTGTAAAAAATGTGCATTCTTCAAAGGAAAGGAAAGATTAGCAACACTCCCATTGCACCCAATTTCAGTTGACTAGCCATTCATGCAATGGGGATTGGACTTCATTGGGGTCATCAATCCAAACTCAAGCCAAGGACAAAAATGGATTCTCATGGCAATCGACTATTTCACCATAGTGGACCGAGGTGGTAGCACTCAAAGAAGAAAACGAGTCTAACATACTAGAGTTTTATGAAGGGATAGTGACTAGGTTTGGAGTACCGACCACTATGATATCAGAATAATGACTTGGCATTCCTATGCTCCAAGATCACAGAATGGGCTGTTAAGAATGGGATCTACTTGAGAACCTCTTCAAATTATTACCTACAGAGGGTAATGGGCAAGCAGAGTCCATGAACAAGAATTTACTGAAGAATCATCAGAAGGACTCTAGATGAAAATAAAAGGATATGGCATACAAAGCTAAAATCAGCATTATGGTTTGACAGGATCACACCAAAGATATCTACATAGGTAATTCCCCTTACAAGCTGGTCTATGGGAAGGAGGCAGTATTTCCTATATCATTAGAACTTCCCACATTGGAACTCATGAAATAGTTGGAATTATCTGAGTTTGAACCAATGGAGGCTAGGTATGCAGAGATGATAGAATTGGAAGAAATTAGAGAACATTCAGTTCAAATGATAGAAAAAGATCAAGCCTTAGTCAAAAGGTGGTTTGATAAGAAAGCAAATAGCAAGGACCTTTCAGGAAGGGGACCTAGTCCTGAAGTGGGATGCAGATTGGGAAAATCCAAGGAGGCATTCTAAATTTGATGTTATTTGGAGTGGCCCCTACATGGTCACAGGATGTAAGAGTAGCAATGCCTTCCAATTGTTTACGTTGGATGGAGAGGAGCTTCCGATTCTGGTTAACAGAATCTATCTTAAACATTGTTACTGAAAGGAAAAGGTTTCACCATTGTAAATATTAGCCTAGGATTTTAATTCCTCTAAGTGCGTATGCACATTGTCTTCATGTAGTGTAGGTTTCAATTTCCCTAAGTGCTTCGGCACATGTCTCATTTCTCCTAGGTTGAATCATTGTGCAGTTCAATATGCCTCTAAAGGTGAATGTGTGCCTACAGTCCATTTCTAGAAGTAGGTGAATGCTCCAGGTCAAGACAATTTTCTACTCTCAGAAAATCTCACCTTCAAGATTTTCTTATAAAAATTGAGAGTGCAAGCAGTGGAGCAGGTTAAGGGCCAACAGGTTGCAAGAAGACGGGCTTGAGGTTTCAGGAACAGGATCAGTACCAGGATATCAATTCATGACTCTACATGCCTAATGGATACTTCAAGGAAACTGGTCTTTTCACCTAATAGGTAGGTGACCCCGTGAGTCACCAAATTGTTGACCAATTTTTCCCCTTAGGAAAAATTAATCAAACATGACCCTCCCACAGGAACAAAAGAAAAGTTGCAAGCTCATATTCAATTTCAAGTCAAAGGGGAAGGTAGCCCACATGGAGAGAAAGGTTGGAAAACTGAGCCAAATAACGTTAAAGGATTACAATAAAAAATGGAGAAATACAATGTTCACTTGAATGGAATCGACTAAGTATAAAAGTGAGCGGAAGCCTCACACGTGCCTCATGCGCACAACTTCAAAGGTGCAACCAAAAGCAGAGACCTCAAACAAGCGCTGGCCCTCACGTGGTTAGAGCCCAAAAATGTGGAACACCATTGTAAAATTGAGGCAAAGCAATGGACTTGGCAGGAACTACATGTTAGTTCAGTGCATTTCCAAGAGTGAGAGGGAACAATGAAACTCAAAAACCCCATGGGAGTTCCATGTGGAGTCAACAAATGAGGGACTCGCCAAGGAAGCGCATATAATTTGTTCACTTGAGGCATGAATCAGCTAAGTATAAAAGGGTCAGCAGAAGCCTCCATGTGTCTCAATGACACAACATCAAAGGTAGAACAGAGGAGGAGTCCCCAAACAAGCACAGGCCCTGTTCCATGTCACCAGATTCCAAAAAAGGTGACCGGCCATTGAAAATTCTAAAAGCCTAGTGGAGTCCTCCACATGTCTCTCTTCACCATCAAGGGTCTAATCTAAAGGTAGTCCCTACGAGCAATCCCACCACGAAGTCAGGGACTGAGAAAGGGAGTCCCCAAAAAGGTCAGTGGAAGCCTGTCACATGCCTCATAGGTGCAATTTCAAAGGGTATGGCCCAAAGAGAGACCTTTCACCATCCCTCTATGTGTCCTAATTCTGAAAAGGGGACACCGGACGTTGAATAGTCCAAAATCCTGTGGAGGCCTCCCTATGTCTCATTGGCACACCCCAAGGGTCAAATCCAAAGGTGGTCCCCAAACAAGTGCCATCCGCCACGTAGTCAAGGATTGAGAAAGGTAGTAGGCCCAAATCGGCTAAGTACAAAAAGGTTAGTGGAAGCCTCCACGTGCCTCATCCATGCACAATTTCAAAGGAAAAATATAAAGAGAGACCTTGAACTAGAGATCAACCCTCCACATGTCCCAGGTCTGAAAAGGGGACACCAACCATTGAAAAGTCCAAGCTAAAAGCCTGAAGGAAGCCTCCACATGCCTCTTTAGCAAAATTTCAGAGTTAAAATCAAAAGGAAGGTCCCTAAATAAAGTGCAAGCCTCCATGTGCTATAAGTCACAAAATGGGGACAAAACTGCCATTGAAAGCTAAGGTCTAAGGAGTCAATGGAAAGCCTCCACATGTCAGCTCGAGTGAACTTCAAAGGTCAATCCAAAGGCAGGTCCAAATGTGTGTTGAGCCTCCACGTGTCTAGGGTCACCACATAGTTCTCCACCAGTCGGGGGGGGGGGGGGGGGGACTTAGCCAAAACACAAAGAAATAGAGCAGGCCCACGGGAAAGACCAAATGTCCAACCGTTGCAACTTCAGGAGTGAAAAAGATGCAACGAAATCTTAAGAATGTGTGGGGGCTCCATGTAGATCTCACATGGGTAGACTCCAAACCGAAAGTATGTTTGGAAAATATTTGGTAAATCATAAAGCCTGCCAAGATTTTTAAATTCTTGGATCTTGAAAATATTGTGAGAGCCCACGTTGAGCACCCAACCCTGACCTTCAGATGACCTCAACTATGAATGGAGTAAATACAAGTCTCCATTCTTGAGGTTGTCACACTTCTCACCCACCATGTATAATGAGGTATTTCTTTCCCAATAAGATACAATAATGGAGGCATGGGTTGTGTCATGAGACCCATTAATTTCGCAGGTGGATTAAATGCATCTCTTGGGTGGTTGAACAGGAGTTTGGATTTCTTCTACTTCCTTCTCTCATTCTTCCTATATATTGTAAGGAGTTGCATTTTTCATAAAGGTTGGACATTTCTTCTCTACACCCTCCCTTCTTCTCTTTCCCGTAAGTGGATTTGTGGAGTCCAAGCCTCCCATTCAAATTGTAATGCATGTTTGTACCTCTTGGGCATAATGTATCAACTTTTGGAGAAATAATGCATGTCTATGGATAATTTTCAACCCTCTCTTGCATTCATTGTCTCCTTTCTGATCTCTCATTGTAGTCTTGGTTATTTGTGCATGGTGATTGTATTTTATTTTTTTATGGTTTATGTTTATTGCAAAGCAGGTGTTTCAACATTCCTTTGGTGCATCACCCTTGTTAGTTTAGGTTTTATTTCTTACATCTCTTAACCCTGTATCCTTGGAAAGTTAGAGTAGTTTTTAGAGTGCATCCTTTGCAATATGAATGTGTGCACCAGAACAAAGAAATAGGAACCAGACTTCATCTAGAGAGCTCTCTCGATTCACAAAGTCCCAAACTTTGAGAGATGCTCCATGTTATGCAATCACATTGAAATTCTCAACCCATCGAGTTGCAAACATTCAAGGGTGTTGTGATGACACATTAACAGTTACTAAAGAGTAAATATGACTTAAATAATTACAAGGTTCAAGGGCTTTTTAATTTAAGAGTCACCAACTAATCATTAAGGTTATAAAATAAATTTAACTCCTACACCACTTAAGTGGCCCAATTCAAAATTTACACATGCATTTCATTTTAAATAAATTCTCACATAATTCTCACCTAACTTTTGTAGGAATGAATTTTAGCCATTTGATGGACTAAATCTGGGCCCTTGCATCTAGTATTCAAACTAAGCCTAATCCTCTTTTTATAAATCTTTTATTTAGTCTTTTGACTTATTTCCTCATTTTTATTTTGTAGATCTTTGAGAGGAGAGAAGGAGAATGAAGGAAACCATGGAGGGACAATGAATCTTAAGGATGGATACTCACATTTTCAATGTTTATTCTATTTTCAATTATTTGTAAGGTTTGGTTAAGATTTCATTTGTTATTGAGAAATTTCATTGTATTTTCCCTATTCGGGCATATGGGCATTTTCCTACTTCTTAGATCTATTTAAAATGGGTATATTTATAATTTTTTTGAATGTATGTACAACAAGTATATAAGTGTTTATATGCTTGTGTGTGTGTGTGTGTGTGTGTGTGTGTGTGTGTGTTTGTGTGTGTGTGTGTGTGTGTGTGTGTGTGTGTGTGTGTGTGTGTGTGTGTGTGTTGTCCAACAATGGTGTTGCGGCCGCTGGTTACAAATTTCACACAGTCCGAAAAGTATTAGGGCCGATTGTTTAAAACAGTGGAAAGGATATTAAATGACAAGATTTGTTTTTATTTGTGGGAGGGTCACCGACCCCACCACCCTTCCTATATAACAATGGGGTGGGAGTGGGGCTGACAACCCTACCCCCACTTTCCCTACATTAATCAATATACATCCCACAGGTTGTGCGTGCTTCAAATACATTGATACAATACATCTTTTTTTAATACGAATTCCATTTAATGTTACTCTTAATAATATATAATATATGCATATATGTATGTATGTATATATATATATATATATATATATATATATATATATATATTTCAATAATAATAATAACATTATTAAATGTTATTTATTATTTCTAATACCAATAATTATTAAACTATATTATATTCAATATATATAAATTTATAATAAACTTATATAATTAAATATAATTATAATTTTGTATGTAACTATATTTGTTTGTTTTACTTAATTTACAAGATCAAATCAAATAATATGAATAGGTAAATTGCAAGACAAGAATTTTAGAACTTTCTATCTATTTATATGAAAGTAAATTTGAGAAATTTTGGTAAAACTTTCTTATTCAATGTAATATGATTTGTAAGGGGAGAATGTTTCCCTATTCTAAGAATCACACAACTATTTTTTTTCCTTCAACATAACTAGAAATTCAACTATAGGTTAAATACTTCAATATGCCATTCATTCAATAAAACAAGAGTAACTATTCCTTTTCTTTCACAAGATATAAGTGACAACCATTTCAAACAAGTTAATTTTAACAAGATTTTCAATATTCTTAAAAATGAAATATGTCACACTTTGGAGGAATTAAACAACTTAAATTGAAAGGAATACATTTCCATTTCAAGTCAGCTTATAAATTTCTACTTCATCTAAACAATGCAAATCTTTCTCAAGAAATTGGTTAATTATTACAATATAATAGTCTCTCTTTTTTAAAAATTACAATGGAATAAATTTCAAGCTTTGTACTTTCATTTACAACAAGGGCTAATATCACAAATTTGGTAAAAAATAAAACCAAGAGCTTTACTTTTAAAATGCAAGTTTGCAAGCCTTCCACTTAACATGGAAACTACATGACAACAATTTTAGAAGATGGATCTTGTATCTCTTCTCCAATGCAACTAAAATCATCCTTTTCTTTAGCTAAATATTCTTCCCAAATTCCAAACACAACAACCAAAATGGTGGAGTAGGAAACACTCTCCACCCAATCAATAATCCAATGAGGAAGAGAATCTTTCTTCCTCATTGGCCCCTGAGCCCTGAAAATTAAGCAATGGGGAGTATAAGGAAACCATTGGCAATCTTAACAAGGCTTACACAATCACATTCAAACACACATTCAGAAAAATAAGAAACAATATCAAAAATCACTTCCACACACACAAGTTTCCCAACATAATGGCTCTAAATTCAAGCTAAGAAGAGAAAGGAACATGAGGATTCAACTTGTGCCTCCTAAGGGTTTGGGTGTCCACCTCAAAACCTCCAAAAACTCAATCACAACCCCAAAACTCTTATGCCTCCCTAGAAGAAAACAAATTTTATGCCTCCCTCACTCTTATACCTCCCACAATGAAAAAAACCAACAAGATAAGCACAAGTTCTACTTATCACAAAGTGGGACACCCCAACCCAAATCCCTCCTAAAATGCCCAATAAAAATTCTTATTCTTCCCTCCAAAATTTATCTCCATTTAGATTTCTCCTACACAATATAAGGCCATTCTACTTCCCAAATTCACACATGCAATAAACATTCATTCAAAAACATATGCAAACCAAAATAGTAAAAGAAAACAAGGGTTAAGACCCTACCTTGCCATTGCAAGAGTTAAAATCCACAAGAAAGTTCCAACCTTTCCAAGTCAAAGTAATCATAAGCTATCTTCAAATCCAACAAGCACCCCCAAAAGAAAGCACCTCCAAAAGAAAGAGACCAAAAATAAAACAACCCCTAAATTTGCATACAAATTAGAATAAATAGAAAAAGGAGGAGAGAGAGGTGATGTGGCTTCATTTAGTATGCCACATCATTTCTCCTCCATTCCACATCACAAATTCAAAACCAAACCACAAAGCATAATAAATTGGTGGTTGAGGGAATTACAACCCTCTTACACACTCAAACCCAAACCCACACCCCTAAAGGATGCAAATTTAAGACTCTTGTAATAAAAGTGTAATTAATTGCTCTTTTTATCCATTAAAACACAAAAGGCCTAAAATAAGCCCCTCACATCATAGTAATAGTGGGTAGGTGACTTGAAGAGGTGTGGGACAAGCTTAACTTATCCCACAAGCCTCCAAAATGGCCTTGAAAGTCAAAATCCGAAATTCACTTGCAATATTGAGTACACACCACTCCAAATCAATTAAATTTTTTAGAATCCAACACAAACCAAGACTACCTACTCACATTTATTCCCCCCTTTTAGTTACATTCTAATTAGCACTAGCTAATCAAATTCACTTAACTTAAAAATAATTCTTAACAAAAATACTAAAAGTGACTCAAATACTTACAAAATACAATTATTCACAAATAAATAAAACAAAAAGAGAAAAACACAATTTTACACATGGTCACATTTGAGGTCACTCCCCCAATGGTGACCTCCTAACAATCTAACAACAATAACCTCACACATTTACAATAGTTGCCAACACGACCGGTTGTCAATACCCCAAATTCCTTTACTGTTGGTCTCCTATCCCCCTTTTGTTTGTTATGTTGCAAATACCTACAAAAATAAAAACAATACCTTTCTGGCCTCATGGCCATATTAACAACATCGAGATAGTAAAAGCACACACATATACATATCAATTCATATCATCTGATATAAAAACTGAATCATCGTTAAAACAACTAATTCACCAATTGTTCACAATTTCAATTATTTTAATTTTATCAATTACCAATAAGATCATGAAATCAAATAAATCATCTAGAAACATCTATATATCAAATCAAATGTGTGAGTATAATTGTAGCTCAATATCATCAAATTCTGATATATCAAACCATGCATATAATCCATCCTGTAAGTTATGTCATAAGTCTAAACATTCATACTGTCTATCAAATATAACAATGTCCATCTAGCAATGTCTAAAAGTGATAAAAATGTCTATAACTCCAATCTATACTAAGGAAAATCATAAAAATATCAATGTCGAAGAGGAGTGGGCACTACTCAAACAATCTTATTTATTACAAATTCTTCATAAGTAACTATTTCAATTGTTGGGTAAATATGCATGTAATTTGAAACTTAGTCTCCACTGACATAATTTATATCTCACAAGAGATCAATCGTAGGTATGACCACCAACTATCTTGCAATGCTTTGGCCTCCCACTAGGGGTACCAATGGAAATTATGAATTCGGGGGTTAACTTATTCATGATAAGGTCAGACCTACAACACCTAGACATGATCACCTCACGCATTCCAAAATGATATGTTTCACAATGTAAAATCACCACCTCTTAAAATATTCTAGAAAAAGGTCATTAATAAGATGTCTTAGGTGCAAAACAAGAAGATGATTAGTGAGGTTAGAGTATTTTAGTGAGAAAATCATTATTTTATACCACAAAAAAAGACCTAAACGGGAGGAGGAAGAACAATAGGCATTATAAATCCTTCTTTTTAACTTCGTTAGTTTGGATGAGAGGAGATTTTGCTTATAATTGTGGGTGTTAAGGAAATAAACCAATAATTAACATAGAAAAAGATTAATTTAAAATATTTATAACATAGGTACAACTTTGATTATAACTTCACATCCAATTCGACACTATAAACTATAGCCACGTTGGTATTCCCTTTTTAAAATATACCCAAACAATTCCTCAAACAATAATAAATATCATTATTCTATGGTAATACATGTATCGTAAGATGAATACAGATTTACAATGGCAGCTCATTAATTACAACATATCACATTCAGAAAATTCCTCTTGTTCAGAGTACCTACAACCAATGTTATGTCAGTCCTAGGATTGAGTATCGAAATCCCCTAAACTCAAGCATAAATTCCACGCATCTATCATTTTAAACAATCGAAACAGAGAATAAAGAGAGATAGAGATAGGGAGAGAGAGACAAAAGAGTAAGGTAAATAGGAATAAAATCTAGGATTCATTATCTTTTTAAATCACTGTAACATCCCATATCCAATTTTCATTTCATTTCAACTCATATACATTTTGACCCATTTGTATTTTCAAAATCCAATCAATATTTTCATAATTATCTCTAGAGAGATGAAGGGGAAGAGATAAAAAGTATGAATTTCATGTTATTATCTATTCATCATATCATAATCACATACATTATAAAATTTTCATTTCATTTCAAACCCATGATCATTTATAACTCATTTACATTTTTAGATCTAATCAAAATATAAGAGTTATTTCTTTAAAGAAAAAGAAGAAGAGAGAAATATCATAATTTCCAAAAAATAATTAGTATAATAATTTTATCAATTCATACTCTTTAAAGTGTAGAAATGATATGTACAAGGTTTTACAGTTAGTTAGGAGTCAATAGAACCCTTAGGAGGTGTGTTTAGCTAAAGTTGCAAATTTGGTGCAAGCTGGATGAAAGATCTGATGTGCTCACAAAACACTAGTTTTAAGGTAGAACACAAAATTTTATGATTCCCACATGTTATCCCATATACACATAATTCGTCATGTCCAACAATGGTTGATTACGATGAGTAGAGCTAGATTTGTAAGGAAGACTTCAGGGCTAGTTATTGTAATTGTGTCAACAACTACAATTTCGCACAATGACTAGTGCACCCCATAACCCACTTGAAAAACTATTTTTAAAAAGAATTTTCAATGGATTGAATGTGGGTTACGATTCTCGTAATGGTATTCTAGAGGTAGATGGAAGGATTTTTTAATTTTTTTCAAACTAAGCGGTAACCGTAAGATGAAACTGATCACGTTTTATTAAAACAAACACGTCACACAAGTGACTGTTAAGCTAAGTGGCTTCAAAATTTGAATTTCAAGGATGCTAAATAAATTCAAACGACTTGACTAAGTAACCCCATGGTGTTCCACGTTACTAGGAGTCATGCTACAAGTTTCGGGGTTTGTGGTATACGTGGGTGTGGCTCTCCATGCACGCGACTTTCAAGATCAAAGTTTTATTTTCTTTTTTTTCATTTGTTTTTTTGTTGAGGTTTTGAGAATTCACGTCAAGGAGATATTTTTTTCATTTGTTAGAATTATGCTCACTATCATTTAACATATAATTTTGAAAAAATTGAAATGATGAAGTGAAATTTAATGCAAATGAAAAGGGGAAAACAATACCTTAATTTTCGCAAAACTCGAAATCACCACAATGACTAATGTCCTTAAGGCCGCTTCACTCATTAGAATTCTATCAAACAATTAACATGCTTGCTGAAAGATTCCTTTTTCCTTTACTTAAAATATCTAAAATCGCCCAAACAAAACCATAGGATGAGGTAGCACTCTCAGAAGAGTGATGAAATCAGAATAACCAAACATAATTCACATGTTCAATAGAATGGCCCACCTTGAA
The DNA here is from genome assembly GCA_019776745.2 of Taxus chinensis. NCBI lineage: Eukaryota > Viridiplantae > Streptophyta > Pinopsida > Cupressales > Taxaceae > Taxus > Taxus chinensis. The sequence continues at coordinate 614,211,731 of CM034156.1, forward strand.
CTCAAAATTATTATCTACAAGTCTCCAACTCCTCCCTTATCGAATCTAGTTCACCAAATTTTTATAATGAACCCCTGACAACCACTCCCATTGCAAGTGAGGATGGGCTTCAAAATTTGAAGAATAGCTACATCATTTTATTTTTATAACTGAGAACTTCAACCATTTGAGACGTCACTTCATGAAGAGTGAGATGTAACAAAACTTTCCCAATCAATTACTACGAAGTGACAAGAAGATTGTAGCATTTTAAATTTATATATAGAGAACATTTAAATTTCTATGATGGAGAGAAGTCCCACCATTATAAAAAAAAAAAGAAAAGAAATAATCTTATTGTCAATGAGGCGGGCAGGAACAGGTTTCGACAATTCCAGAGATGTTGATTTATGCAAACTAATATTCAATCCTCGTCCACTTCATGAAAAGGTAGTGGTACAGTTTTTATAGCTCTGCTGTTTCCCAGAGTCGTTAAATGCTCATTCTTCAACCCGATCCGCCACTCCACTTGCACCCAATATCATTAGTCTCTCCACCTACTTTGAAAGTTCAATAGCATTTCATTTTCAATACGTTGTTGAATGGACTTAGGAAGGACAGACAAAAGGGTTTCACGTAGAAGGAGAGTGTAGGAGACAAATATTGCAAGAAATAGGTGGGATAGAGGGAATGCACTTCCAAATCCCAATCTTGTTCTTCTTGTTCTTCGACATACAAGCACAGAACAATGACAGTAGTGATTTCCTTCCTCTCAGATACTTTAAACTGAATTTCGATGTAGATGCCGACTCAGACCAATCAATTTGTGTATAGTAATATGGTTTATATTTCTCTTAGAGTGAAGGACAGATTTAACCCATAAAATAGTGATTCAAGGATTGCTATTGGTTGTATCTTAGTATAGCACATTCCCACGTAACTTTCTGTTTGTTTTTTTTTAAAATTTTATTTGGAGTCTCAAACTCTGCTCTAGATGAAACTATCCAATCACCGCTAACTTTACCATGTTAACTTGGTAATCACGTCATTAATGCCCCTGTATTCCAAATAAAAGTGCTTGGATTATTATGCAAGGAAAATGACAGGTCTGAGAAAGGTGCTTAGGATTTGTTTGCTCTCCATATCCGCTCACCCATTCTGAAAAATCTACAAACAAGAATGAGAAGCGACGCTTTCAAAGGAAGTGCACGAAATCTCGGGGCTACTACAATTTATATGTATATATATCGATATGTTTATATATGTATATGTGTATATATGTACATACATAAATACATACGAGGTAAATTGAGAGTATTGATTGTGGTGCTCTCTATTTATCAAAAGAGATTCACTATATACACTTATTTCTTATCAGGTGTGTTCATGGGAAACTAAATAATACACTTATTGGTAAATATACATTTTATTATTCTATTATTAATACCTCATTCTAATACAATTTTTTAATTATAAAATATTCTCTATTTTAACATACATCCGAGCTACCCATTTCCTCGAATAGTTTTTACACCTATTTTTTCCAATGTTTTCAATATTGGGATGAATGCCTAACATTTTCACAAAAAAAATTTGTATTTACAATAAAAATTTGACAATATTCATTATTGAATCACAAAATACAAACCATCAACATGTATAATTTAATGTCTCTATTACTTTCTTGTCTATCTCTATTTTTCAATTTTAATATCTCTCTTGCTTTCTCATATATCTACATATAACACAATATTATGAATTTTTTAGTAATCTAAATCATCATATGTGGTTGCATTTTTATTAGATAAATTTTATAATATTCATGATATCCATTATCCTTCAAAAAAATAATTGAATGATTTTTTTTTACAAATAAGTGAATTTAGGGAAAATGTAATAAGATTTATAATAAACAAAGTGAAAATTTCTCTAAAAGGAAGCTAAAATTGGTACAAATAAATGATAGAAATTTGTTTATTAATTTAAATAAAGATAAGCACAACAATAATAAAATATGTTATTTAGATAGTGGCTTTAATACACAAATACTTTGGAAAAAATAATAATTTAATAGAATAAATGAATATTTCAAGTTTGAATTCAAAGTGTGAAATAATGATAAGACCCTTGTGATGGGAAATGGTAGTATCCACATTTTCACCATGGAAGGGGATATACGGCTAATCAAGTTGTCTACTCTGTCTCCCAGTTGAACCATAACATTATTAACATTGAGAATTTAAATTTTATAATGAATAATGTGTAATATATGATCGAAATGAAAGCAATAAGTAAATTATAACATTAAAAATTACAAGGGAAAAAATCTTTCCTTTGATAATGTAAAGTTATTTGTTTGTAAAATTTAGAATAGTTGTACTGAATAATTATAATATAAGGCACCTCAAATATGGACATTTGGAGTTTCAATGTTCTAAATTCTTCTATACATGAAGAATATTGTAAAATCAATTCTTTTCATTGAAAAATTACAATATAGTTTTTTAGGAATGCATATAAGGGAAGAAACAATCAAAATATTTTCCTTGAGGTGAATCTATGAGAGAAAATGTTCCACTTGAGCTGATTCTATCATATTTGTGTTGTCTTATTAAAACCTCCAATTTATTTCAAAATGAATAGTTCATAAAATTCATAAATTATTTCAGTAGTGATCTAATAAAAAGAGAACTAATTAAACTTTATTGTAGAGTAACTACTATAATAACTTAGATAGTATGACACGATCAATACTATATAGTACACAATTAAAGAAGAATGTAAAATTTGATACCGTGAGAAAGAAGGAAAGATAAGAAGAATTAGATAAGTTTATAGTGAACCGGAAGTTATTTGGGAAAGGTAAAGTGTTGAACAAGGTGCAAACACCATCATAAAAACTCATTGTAAATTTTTGGAACTCGAGAATAATACCAAATAGGGGATTACATCATAGTATGAAATCGGTGTGTGGGCATGGATGACTAGATATAGGTTCCCATGACTAATCAAATGCTCAAGATCTATTTTCTACTATGTCGAAAGGATTTCACAATTATTCCCTATTGATCACCGTATATTCACTCCTAAATCACTGAAGGTACTTATAACCTACAAGAAATAAGTTCATGTGCACATAACCACACACCATATCAAACTTGAAAAGGAAAATACAGAATGGGCCACTCACACTAACCTTTCTGGTAACCTCGCGAGTGATTTTATGACCGAGAGTTATACAATATCTAAAAATCCATGTAGTTCATGTGTGTGTGTGTGTGTGTGTGTGTGTGTGTGTAGAAATGGTACCCTCAGATTCCCTTGTGAAAGTTTCACTTGATAGTGGGTTGTAGCTCGAATGTAGAAATGTATGGTTGAGGACACTAAATTATGGACTTTGGGTATCTATTTAGTCCTCATCACATACTAATATTCATATGAATCCTAAGAAAGAAAAGTATTAATTAACCCATGTCTTTCGCCATATTTTCTTTCCTTTTGTTATTCTTAATGGTATTAAATACATTCTTTTCCAGTCTATCCTTTTATTCTTCAGCATTTCTCATCCTAGACACCAACGCCCATCCATGATGCCAGCGCCAGGAGCCACCATTCCCTCTGGGCACACCCAAATTATTTTTACTTTGTTCACATATTTTGGTTCCTTTTTGTAAATTTAGGAATATTTTCTTTTTATTAGTTTTCTTTTTAAGGGTTACTTAAAAAATTTAAACAAGGTAACCATATAAATATAAAGTTATGTGTTCATGATAAAGGACCAAACACTAAGCATTGGCTATCACCAAATAAGGTTTCAATTAAAGGTGGTCATCAAGAGCATTCAAGCATCCATCTAACATCCTCCCAAGGGCCAGGGACTGCATTCTTCTTGATACATGTATAAGGAGGGGAAGTTCATTCTTTCATGCACACATCTATTTATATAATTTACATCTATTTTTTTCACACTATCAAGTGTGACACACACAAAAGATACCTAGGGAATGATTCCACAAACACAAAAATATAGCTACATTGGGTCTAAAATGTACTACAAAACTCAGTCGTAAGATCACTTATTTGACAAATGAGGACATATTAACCCCTCATTTGCATTTTTTTTTTATTTGATACAATTTTGAGGGTTTTCTACATCATTTATTTATTACAGGTTACCAACGATATTTGCAGACTTGGTGTGGACATACTAACGATAGAAGAGATAAAAAAAGAACACCTACAACCCTATAAATCTAGTTATTGCAACTTCTCATCGGTCAAAAGAACCCGTAGTAGGTCTCTTGTGCCCTAGGTTCCCCTGACCCTCCATAAGAACTCTGGTCCTGACATTTCTGAAGCTCATGCAATTTTATGGGTCTTATTGTGACACTGTGAGTTCCAGGTCAATTTATTTTCCCAATTAGAAAAGCTTCATCATCACATCGAAATCAACAAAGTGTTTTCTTTCTTTCATTTACAACTAGTTCTTCATACTTTCTAGTTTATCATGTGCTAGCATCATCTTTTTTATTTAATTGCGTATTCATTCACTTCTACATTGTAATTTGATTTAGGAATTTACAAATTCTATATTTTCTTAATCATTTGGTGAACCTATCACTCTTTTTCCACCTTCTTTAGGGTTTTCCTCTAATTCTTGTAATTCTTACTTGTCATTTTCAGTCATTTGAGCATCGTGAATTTCCTCCATCTTCTCATATGGTTTCTAAATCAATGGGGTAAAATTGATATTCCCCTTAATAACTCTCAACAAGTTCCTCTTGATAACATTTAATCATCTGAAAGTGAGCATAAAATGATGAAGAAAAAAATGTTGACCAAGAACAATTAGGAAAGCTCACAAATTTTCATCAAGATGTACGTGATAATCCTTCCCATCTTCCTCAAATTCTTCATGCTTTTATATCTACTATAAAATCTCATGATGCTACTACAGAACTTATTTTCGGTTCATCCTCAGCTATCATGGCCTCAACCCAACCCCTTCATATTCTTGCTTCTATGGACACGATAACCTCTCCCATCATTCAAACCAATGCTTCTAATGCACAACATGGTTTCTTATTCAAATACTCCTGATTTAACTTCTCTATACCAGGAGTTACAAATGTAAATTCACAAACATAAATTGGATACATCTCGTGTATCTCCATCTTTAGATTCCACATTTCTCCTTCACACTCGTTATTTCCACCTGTCCCTTCCCTATAATTTTCTTCACCCCTAAGTTTCCCACTTTCAAAGGCCATGGTGACCCACAAGAGCATCTTCGATCATTTCATGTGTTATATCTACTATTTATAAATGATCATATACTTTTAGCAAAGCTCTTCCTATTGACCAAAATAAGCTCATGCTTATTTTTGGGTCAACTGACGCCATTTTCCCCTTTTGTGTTTCAATCTGAATTGTCACATATTTTAGGCACTTAAGGCTTCCCTAGAAGAATTTCCATCAGATAGGAAATTTATTTTCCTATCCAGATATATAAAGAAGTCCTTCTAACTCTTCATATTTTTCAGGTTGCGGGAAGGCAAGCCTTAGAGGTATTTTTTGCCAAAAGTGGGCTAGCGGGCCCACAGAAGAATTTTTGCCAAAGGAAATCATGGACTGGCTGGATGGTGGGAGAAATTTTGAAAGTTTTCCCTTTTCTAAAAAAGACACAAGTATAATTGCAGGCCCCTGGGTCCAGGAAGGATTTCTTTTGCAAAGTGGAAAATGTGGGTCGGCAGGTCCAAAAGTGTCTTTTTGCCCGAGTGGATGAATTTTTGCCAAAACGGGTCTGCGGGGCGATGGGGGAGATTTTCCCAAAGTGTGAATGTGGGCTGGTGGGTCTATGGGGGACTTTGAAACTTTGTACTTTTCGCAAATGGCACAATTCTCAAGTGCGCGCCTGCAAGCCCATAGGGTCTCACCGGCCATTGAAAAGTCACATAGTGATGGAGGGTGCCACGCGCCTCATCAGCGCAACTCAAAGGATTGAATTCAAAATGGAGACCCCAAACAAGTTCCTGGCTTCCACGTGTCCCAAGTCTAAATCGGGGCAGAGCCAATGAAAAGTGCTACATGTTGACTCAGTGTAACATCAAGATCAAATCCGAAGGTGGTTCCCCAAACAAGCACAGGCTCGCCATGTGTTCAAAGTAAAAAAAGGGGACAGATTCGGCCATTTAAAATGACTAAGTATAGAGAACTGATGAAAAGCCTCCACGTTCCTCATTGGTAAAATTTCAAAAGAAAACTCTGGAGGCATTCCCCAAATGAGCATAGGCTCGCCACATGTCTAGGTCCGAAAAGGTAGAGGCAGTCACTAAAAATTCCAAGCGAAGGCAGGCGAGTGGAAGGAGCCAAGTGTCATCATGACGTAACTTCAAGAGTAAAATTTGGAGCAGGTTCCCAAATCTGCACTGAGCCTCCATGTGTCCAGGGTCAGATATATGGCTTGTTGGTGCTCAAATTAGTCTCGCCCTATTTTTCATTGAAATCCCTCAGTTTGCAGCCTCTATCACATTTTTTATCTCCCCGTGTTGGTTCTCGAAATACACATTTCCTCTATTTGGTTTCCATGATCAGTCCCTTCCTGGGTTGAGGATCACTTAAAGGTCCAAAATTTGTGTTTTGTTTCTCTATCCATCTAAAGGAGTCTGTAAATTGGGTGTAAAACTCAGGTTGTTCCTTTCCTTCTATTTTCCACAGTCACGTACTATTTTCCTTGTCATTTTTTCCCAAATACCTGAGGAAACGTGATTGGATGTAGCTCATAGGATCATGTTTGAAACTTATAACATCTCCAAATTATTTTTCCTTGAAGAAAAATTTGTCTTCATTCTCAAATGGTGGTTTTCCTCCATTTTACGGTTTGACGGGTGTGTTTTTCCCATCAAATTTACATCTTTGCATCAGTGGAAATGTGGCCCTTTTTGGTTGGATGCAGCTAGAAAGGGAACTCTAAAAACTCTATGGCTCACTTCAACCCAAAACTTTTCCACTTGGAGGAATGGCGTTAGTTTGAAAATTCACCTTCTGGTTTGGCCTTGGAGTTGCACCGGGGGGACACGTGGAGGATTCTGCTACTTTTCCTAGACTTAGACAAAAAATTTCATGGACATGATACAATTTTTGGTGGGCCATGGACATGTGGTGGGCTAGTGCTCATTTGAGGATTTGCCTCAAGGTCCCACAATAATTACACCAGGGGGACAGGTGGAGGATTCCACTGCTTTGCTAAGAATTAGACAAAATATTTCATGTAGTCAGTATAGTTTTTGGTGGGCCATGGATACGTGGTGGGATGGTGCTCATTTGAGGATCTGCCTCAGGGTCCCACCTTATCAATTGTGCCGAGGGGACACGTGGAGGATTCCGCTGCTCGTATAGTTTTTGGCGAGCCATGGACACGTGGTGGGTTGGCATACATTTTAGGATCTTCCTCAGGGTCCCACCTTAACAATTGTGACAGGGATACATGTGGAGGCTTCCACCGGCTCTGCTTTGTACTTAAAATTTTAACACAATTTTCTGAAGCCTGAGACATGTGTTGAGCCTGCGCTTGTTTGGGGTCTCTTCTTTTGGGGACCATATCAAAATGTGCCATTGAGAAATGTGGCAGGTGAGGGAGATGGATAGCTAGAGGTTTTTGTGAAATTTTTAGCTTTATTTTGTAAAAGCGGATAAAGTAAAAAAGTAAAGCACAGCCCCACAGCGAATCAGAGGACACGTGGCAGTTTGACAATTCAAAAGGTGGGGAGGTGGGTCATCGGAAGAAACTTGCATTTTTTGCCTCTTATTTTCAAAAATATTAAATTCATCAAAATGACCCACAACCCCAATAGAGAATAGTCAAAAATTTCTTTGAAAATTCAACGGCGGAGGTGCAAACTTTTGGGGGAAATTTGAAAAAAAATCCTTTTGTGAAAAAAGGGGTTAAAGTGCAAAAAGGAAGCGCAGTTCCACTGGGACCCACATCGAAATTTAAATGCAGGAGGGCGGAGCACTGGAGGAAAATTATAAAAAAAATTCTTTTTCAAAAAATAGGTAAAGTTGCATAATTGATCCATAACTCCATTGGAGCCCATATCATGCCACGTATCAAGCCCATTTCTCAAAGGCGAAGGGAGAAAGAAAAATGAGAAATTTTGCATTTTTTCTCGACAGTTGTAAAAGGTAAAAATGAACCCCTAGTGTGTTTTTTTAACTTGGATCTCCTAGTTAGATGGTCCAAATTCAAATTTGAAAGGGAAATCGATGACAACTATGCATTTGTATCTGATTTTCTGCCATTTTTTCTCCAAATCTCCTGGAGATGCGAATTTTTACGGTTTTTTATCATTTCTTAATGTCTCATACACGCCAAGAAAAGTGGAGAATTAATTTGATATCTTGATTTGGTGGGGAAGATCTAAAAACATATTTTACTATTAAGATGTGATCTGACTATCAGATTCGATCTGATTTACAATCTTTCTTTCCTTGGCATGTAAAATACCAGATTTGATAGATTAGAGGAGGAAGTAGTTGGCGTTTGAGATGAGTGATTTACCAGATGAAAGAATTGAATGCTGGAAATATATGAAGATATTTTTCCTCTGAGCACCTGAACACTTTTATTGTAAATCTAATTCTGGGAATCACGATCAAAATCGTAACAAGCAATGGTGCTTTGAATGTTTTTTGTTTTGTAGGGAAAAATTTGTTGTAGATTAAATGTTATACATTGCATGAATTTTTCATGAAAATTGTTAGAATGTTAGAGTTCGGAAGTTAATTCCTAAGAAAAAAGTTTGACAGAGCCCATCTTTCTGAGAAACCATCTGAGGAACCTGTTTATTTCTTTTGTGTTAAATTTGATGATGTCAAGGTGGTTGCAAGTGTACAACCATTGAAAAGCTCTGAGATTATTCTAGAAACTTTCCCCTGCTGATGAATTTAATCAAATTTTAGTTAATCTATGTTGATTTTGAGCAAAATTGTGTCCGCTTCATTTCTAGATGTCTGCAAATAGTTTTTCTTGTTCCCATTGCAATCTTACATTGAAATCTTTGTGAATCACACAAGATCTTATCCTTATGATAGTTTGGTGGCATTTGGAATTTCATTTATCAAAAGATATTTCATTTGATAATGAAATAAACAAATTTAAAATCACTTTACTCCTAGCATGATGATAAGATTGTTTGTTAGCCTTTGAGGGTATCTTAGGTGTGATAAAACAAAGGTTGATAATGTTACATTGAAGCACACCTTTTGGTTAAAGGAACATTTTAGCTATTCTTAAGAATTCTCTTGATTAATCACTCCATTTTTTGTAAAATCTCTCAAATATCTAGCGAATCAAGTTCATTCTGCCTCACCTCCCACCAAAATTCATTTAAAAGTAACCAATCCTACCCATACTACCCATTTTTTTCCTCGGTGTGTACAAATGTATAATTTCTATTACCAAAACATGCAGAAGCAATCTAGTTTTCATTGTCTTTAGTAGCCTGAACCTTTCTTAGAAAATATCTCCATTATCTAGGGTGACAACTCGTGAGAGTTAGATTTTTGTTGTATTGATCATGTTTTCTTCAAGGTCTTCTTAATAACTTTTTAAAGAAGGACATCTGCATCTCCTTCACAAAAAATAGGCTACAAAAGGGTCCTCTCACCCTAGTTGAAAGGCACAACCATAAATTAGTGAGGATAGATCAAATCCTCTTGAGGGTGCTATCCATTTCTCCACATCTGAGTGACAAAGAGAAAGTTTCATTTCTTCCCCGGCTACAAAACAACACACAACATGATCTTCTTATCTGTAAGCTTCCTGTAAAATCTGTGATGCTACTCAGCTTCTGAGAGAGAATCAATTTAGCCAGCAACACCATTTTGGTGCCATTCCCAAGGACATTGTGATTACAGTTCATATTTAGACCCTAGTAAACATTTCTTATATGCTCTAAGTAATAGTACATTGTTTCAACGTCATCCTATGTTCATGCTTGTAAAAAGTGTTCAAAGTTACAAATGTTGGGTACAATATTTCTAGTTTCTATTGTTATTGCACTAAGTTTCATTGATAAATCTAGGTAAAGGAAGGTCAGATCATCCCATTTCCAATTTCTAGTGTTGACAGACATTTGACAAATCATATTTTTTTAGTGTATTTACACGACTAAGGTGGAAATGCTTAGTGGCAACTCCATGTTGATCTAATTTTTTGATAAATACCAGTGTCTTAACCTTTTTCAAGTGAGATTTGTTACTAATATTTGCAAATATGGAAGGAATAAGATCTTTCTTCACTAAGGATCCTTCTAGGACATTATTTCCAGAGCTACGAAAAACAAAGTCAGAAGGAAGAAGATCCTGGAGAGTTGTTTGATATCAGCATTCAAGAAAAGAGATCTCCATTGATGAAAGTGATCAGCCTATCATTAAATATTTCTATTAGAGTGCTTCTGAATCAGGTAGTCTTTTTGTGTAATTGAATTCTCCATCTGGACAAGGGCCTTCATTTGAATTTGAAAAGTTTACTTCTCATTCTGCCCATGTGTTTTCCAAAGTTGATAGGGTTTTCTAAGAAACAAATCCTTTAGGGGATATCCATTTTTAAAGTTATACTCCTATGTTTCAAAGACCCCTTATCCCTTATCATTTTGTTTCTCCTCTAAGGTCACCTCCTCAAAATAACATGGCCCATCCCCCACCCAGACCTCCATTTGTTCTTAATACCTTTGGTCCTATAAATTTTAGAGGGATGGTAGGTTATCCAAATGCAGTTCCCCAAGATGTAAGACATAGACTACCAAATTTCCAAGGAAATAATAATATAACTGGTGATCAGCACTTAAAGCTTTTTATCAACATGATGGAAGACTTTGAGATTGAATTTGAAGATGTATATATCAAATTGTTTATCCATACTTTGGAAGAAGATGCAAGGGATTGGTATAAATGTTTTCCAGATAATTCCATTGATTCTTGGACACAAATGAATAATGCATTTAGATTGCAGTATGGTGATAAAATGGACCCTAGGTTTCTTTGTCAAAATTTGAAAATATTGAAAAAAATCGTAATGAATCAGTGCATGATTTCAACACTAAATTTAATAAGATATTGAGGAGATTGCCTATAAGTTTAAGGCCATGTGATGAATCTTGTCTTATAAAGTATTCAGATGCATTTGATAGGAAAGATGCTTACTATTTGTGGTAGAAAAACTCTACCAATTTGAGGCAGGCCTTTACCATGGCTCTACAAATTGAGAATAACATTAAAGCAATTGGAAAACCACCTAAGAGGGAGGGTGTGAAACTAGTTATCCCAGAAAAACATCAAGCAAGTAAGGCTGCTTATTTGGAGGAAGTTGTTAAAACTTTGGTAGGGGTTGTTGAAGAAATATCATACAAATTAACTTGGGCAGAGAAAGGAATTGGGCAGAGTTCACAAGGTCAGCACAAACAACAAGGCTAAGAAAGATTTACAAATCATCCTAGAAATGAGTAGAGATTTGATGAAAGAGGCAAAGGACCCATGGGATCTACAAATAGACATCCCCAAGCTAGAGAAAATATAGTGGTGCTTGATCCTCCAAATGCTAGAGTTCTTTTTGTTGAAGAGGAAAATGATATTGATTGGTGTGATAGATCCTTTCTACCCCATCCTCCATGTGAAGTAGATAATAAAGTTGAAGAAGCTGATAATGGTGATGATACTAATGATGATGTTTGCATGATGGTTTGATCCACGAGCTCACAATAAGGAGAAAATTCAACTAAATTGATAAGTGCTCGAACTGCTGCAAGTTTTTGGGATTGCATCCACTGGGTACCTCTTCTACCTTCCTCTAATACTTTAGAAATAGATACTATACAAGATTTTGAAATACCTAATAATGAATTCGAATACTTAAGAGATTTAATGATAAATAAGTATGATGGAGGAATGCCATCTGAGGAGGATAGGAAGTTTTTGATGAACATTGTTGTTGCCCAAGAAAAAGACTATAACATAAGAAGTAAAGTTGTCAAAGGGGAAGGACCTCAAGCCAGGCCAAAAACTTCATTGCTTTCAAATATTCCTAAAGAGGTTCCTAAGAAAGATGAATTTGTCAAAGACCTTGTTGTCCCAAAAACAATTCGTACTCCTCATCATGCCCAAACTGTCAAAAATAATGTGCCATATGATGAGTTTGTCAATATCCCTTCCAATGCTTCCTTGCCAAAGTATGTTCCTTATGATATTGCCCAAGTCTTGAGTCAAATCAGAATTTATGTTCCATTTGTTGAGCTGCTTAGGATTCCTGAGTAAAATAAAAGGGCCTTTAAGTATTTAGGGCTGAAAGAGGAGAACGCTACCCTAGGAAGAAATGTAAACATTGTGGAGACTCCTGCAATCATTGAATAGCTAGAAACACCACCAACATTTGAAGAGATTGTAGAAGCACTTGAGGTTAACCTGGGAACATCTTTGACTCTGGGACTCCAATATTATGCTTCTCAAGCAAATTAGTGAGGAGAGAAATCTTTTTCTTCAAGCACTTTTCTTCATCATGCATGCCATGGCAGTATCCACATTTGATCCATTCTTTGGAATTTTGGGAGGTGAAAGAGGAGGTGGAAGAGTTGTTTCGGGGTTTGTCCTTATTTTTATGATCCATTTTCTTCTCCTTAGAAGCTCTCGGCTTTTCCTTTCTAGAAATGAGAGCATGGGATTTTGTGGATTTCAAGCTTCCCATTTGAATCAATTTACTTTGTTCCCTGATAAAATATGCAATAAACTCATCAAGAGAGGGTATAGACCAACTTTTTCCAAGTGCCCTTTTTGTTGCATGGAAGGTGGAGACAAATACGGAGTATTCGGGACCAAGTTTGGTAATGATAGATAAAATGAGTTGAGATTCCTTTTTCTTTATTCCACAATCTTCTAACTGCAATCTGAGTGATATGAATTTGGATAAGAAGTCTTGAAGTGTGTCAAAATCATTAGGACTAAGGCTTATTAGGTTATTCTCAAGTTCATGTCCTCACATTTCATCCTATTTCCCAAAACGTTTTTGGAGAATCTCCAGAATTTATTTGGGTGTGGTGGAAGAGGAAATGTGAAAATGAAGCTCTGCAGATACACAAATGGTCATGAACCCAATGGCTTCATCACACTTATCAAGCCACTTTTCTCTGTCTCTTTCATCATCAGGTTCAGCTTGTAGACCAGTGGCAATGTAGAAAAATTTATTTCCTTTTAAGGTAGTGATCATAGCATTCAACCATTCTTGATAGTTGAATGGGGTGAGCAAGGGAACATCGTGATTATCCATGATAGAAAAAATGTGTAAAAAAGGAAAGATGATACCCCCCCCCAAAAAAATGGCACTTTATAATATAGTTTGTTTTACAAAACTTATATTCCCATCATGTAGATTGCAGAAAAACATCCAATTTTGACTAAAGAAGTGCTCAAAAATGAGCAACGAGTCAAAATTTATGGCTTAAAGAAATTCCCACAACTAATAAGAGAAAGCTAGTTAGCCCTACAAAACATTAAAAAAGTTCCCAAAATACATTTAAAAGGTATCGTGTTTGTGCCCGTTAGAAATGGCATCAAATTTCAGAAGCGGTTTGTTTTGACTGCGAGGGGGGATTAGCCTCCTGCCAACCCCGGACCTCACCCTCCGCCTTTGACACTCAAAAAAAAGGAAACCCAAGCTTATTTAAAGCCCAAATGAATGTCTTTTTTTACCTTAAAACACAAAAGGATTGTGGAGGATTGAATTAGGATGTGATGGCTATTACCAAGCTCCACGTGTGAATGATATGAAGTTATGTCAGTGCCTGAACAGTGTCAAATTAGATGCAGGTTGCCACGTTTTTGTGCTCAAGGAATCCACAAGCTGAGGTGTTGTAGGTCTGCACAAGGATCCCTTACGTTGATGTTGGTGAGTTCTGCAAGGTTGCTTCATTGCAGAGGAGTGAACTGGTTGTGCAAAGCCACTGCACTATCAAGGCATGCCCAGAATGGATCAGTGTAACCGTTGCAGCAAAAACAAAATGCCCACACAACAGTTGGTAGTGCTGCAGCAAAAAATTTTTCCCACACAGTAGTTGGAAGGTTGAAGGCACGTGTCCTAATACTACTGCAGCAAAAAACAACCACACAGAGGGTAGGAAGGTTGAAGGCATGTGTCCTGATAGTGATGTAGCAAAATAAAAATTCCCACACAATAGTTGGAAGGTTGAAACATTTTTTTTACGAATGTGCGGGGATCTTTTGGCGAGTGAGAGCAAAAAACAACCTGATTGATGTGTGTGAAGAGCTAACAAACAAGAGCACATCCAAATAGTCAGGGAACCACCCAATGTGCAGAACTAAGTTTTGTTGTGTAAAAGAAGATTGATGTGCCGTATTCTTCCTTGGCTCTCCAACACAATAAGTTGGATAGAATTATTCTTTGGCCCTGATCACACATAAACCAGAAAGAAACACACAAACAAACCACTAAAAAATAACCACAAGAATCTGAAATATGCAAGTAAAGCACATGCAAGAAGTAAAACTTGCACAAGCAACTATATGGTGGAGCAACAATGGTGAGCAACATGATTCCAGTCCCCAAGCTCTGATACCATGAAGGAGTGTAGGATGAGGGTCTGGAAGGAATACATGCGCACCAAAAAATTGCACTTCACCAAGAAAGGAGTTGCAAGATAAGGCAAGCAAACTTTTAAGAAGCAATGTGCATGCATAAAAAGCTCAAGATTCAAAAATGGAGTGGAATGAAATTCTCTTGGATTGCCATAAACCAAAAAGAAGAGGAGTACAAATAGGGGGTAAAAGTGTAACTCCCATGTAAGAGAAGATTCCTCCATAATGGAGAAGAGGAGTTACTTTCCCAAATGGGAATGTAACTCCTATGAAACACTTACACATATGATATATTCTGTAAGAGAATCTGTCATAACTAAAATGACACCTAGATCCATGTCCACCTAAGTGAGATGACTCACATGGTGTAGGTGGAAATAACACTAAATAATTAAATAAAGGATCAAAAAACACCTACACCAACATCTACCCTACCTTCTTCTACTTCATTTACCTCAATAGTTTGCAAGTTGCTCTCAGCCATAAGATTATTCAAGCGCAAACCTCTCACCAACTTCATGGTTTGGATATCCATGTCATATTCTTGCAACTTGTTCACCCATCTGCATATTTTTCTTGAGACTTCCATCTCTGATAAGATGTCTTTCACCATAGTGTGGGGAACATAAGCAACAATTTTAGAGCTCAAAATGTAAGGCCTAAAAACGTTTGTTGCTTTTACCAAGGAAAATGCTTGTTTCTCCATAATAGTGTACTTCATCTTGGCGCCCTGCAATGCCTTACTAAAGAAGGCAATTGGCCTCTCAGCCCCTTCATCATCTTTCTGCAGCAAGACAGATGCAATAGTTATTTCTGAAGTAAAATAAAATAGTTTGAAAGGCTTCTTATAATCTGGAGCTACTAAAACAGGGGCATGCTTTAATGCCTCCTTGATCCCATTGAAATATTGAATGGCATATTCCTCCCATTTGATGGCCCGATCCTTCTTCAGCATCCCAGTGATTGGAATGGTCAACTTAGGAAAATTTGATATGAATCTTCTGATGAAGTTTATCTACCCAAAGAATGATTCAATCCCTTTCTTGGTTCTTGGGATTGGTTCATTGCTGATGGCCTCTACCCTTTCTGGATCGATCATTACTCCTTCTTGTGACACAATGTGACCAAGAAACTTTTCCTTCTGTACTCTGAAATAGCACTTCTTTGGATTGAGTGAAATGTCATATTCTCTACATCTTACCAGCATTTTCTCCAAGTGTTGTAAATGATCACTTCTCTTCCTGGAGAACACAGTTACATCATCTTGGTAGACAACAATAAAATCATTGATGTAACCAGCAAAAGTAACATCCATTTCTCTTTGAAAGGTCACTCCAGCATTCATCAGACCGAAGGGCATCCTGACATATACATAAGTCCCGCAAGGAGTGGTAAAGGTTGTTTTAATTCTTTCTGATTCCTTCACCATAACTTGGTTATAACTAGAAAAAATATCCAGTGTGGAAAGTAGCTCATAACCAATCACTAGATGCAACATGTTCTCCATGTTTAGTAAAGGATAATTATCCTTCATTGATTCTGTGTTTAGATTTCTGAAATCCACACACAACCTGATGTCACCATTCTTCTTTCTGACTGGTACTAGGTTTGCAACCCAAGAAGAACACCTTGTACGCTGAATTATTCCTCTCTCCCCCAGTTTCTTAAGTTCCTCTTGCATTTTAAGAGATAGGAGTGGATTGATTGGAATTTGTTTCTTCCTGAATGGTTTTGCATTAGATTTCAAGGGAATCTCATGTTGAAACATATCCTCTCTGTATGCTTTTAGTTTAGATTAGGTCCAAGCCATGCAATCTTGATATTTTTTTATCAATTGGACATAAGACTATTTTTCCTCCTTGCTGAGATTGCTTCCCAACCAGATTTTCCTTGGTTTCTCCTTTGTGTTGAGGTCATGCTCTTCAATATCCCTTGAGGTTGCCATGCATCTATTAATAATATGATCAATATCATCAAAATTTGACTCAAGATTAACCAACCCTCTGGGAATGGTATTAGTTTGTAGTTGGATTATTCATTTTCCAAACAAGGTTTATTTACCCTCTAGTATGCACACCATTCGCTCCCAATCAATATTTTGATCAGAAAAATCTCCTTTATTCTGTAGAAATCTTCTGACCTGAGCATCATCATCAAAAATCTGCCAATGCTTAATGTTGTCAGGGATAGATGGCCTTGTCGATACTTCAACATCGTATTCACAATATGGGGATATTGCACAATTATCAAACCGAGATCCCAGTACTACAAGTTTGTTTGCCAAATCATTGAACCTCCTATCATGATGCACAATATTGAATGAATCAAACATCTCAATGAGATCCCAAGCTACTTGCTTGTAATGTTTGATCCACTGGTTTTTGTGGCATATAGTTTTCTGACTTGCTTAACAATTAATTCTGAATCTCCCTTAACAATGATGTCTTTGACGCCATATTTCCAAGAAATTATTAAACCTAACAATAGTGCCTCATACTTAGCAATGATGTTAGTACACTCAAACTTGAGTTTGAAATAAAAAACAAACTCTTCCTGGCCTGGACAAATTAGAACATCGCCAACACCATTTCCAAACTTGGAGCAAGCTCTATCAAACAATAAAGTCCAAGGAGAGCCTTCCTGTTCAAGAAACTTGCATTCTTCAATTTTATGCTCTTTTCCATCATCAAATCCCACAAAGTTATCATCATCAACACTTGTATACAATACCTCATAGGATGCATTGTTGGGATCCTCAATAAGGTGCAATGTCTTCTTTTCCCCATATAACTTGACAAGGCTGCTCTCAATTGGGATGGTAGCATAAGTAATATCCATTTAGACACTCCCACTAACACTTACAGCTCATTTTCTTGATAACAACATACCCCACTTGGTTGGGAAATCAACAATGAAAACGTCAAGCTTTAATTTTTTACCTGGGTAGGCTGCAAGTTGCACCACCAGACCTTTCACACATCCCACCACTGGCACTTCTCTGGATTCCATGGCAGTGCATTTCCCATATGCTATTGTCACTTTAATATTTAGCTCATTCATGAATTCCAAAGGCATGACATTGCATGATGCCCTTGAGTTAAACATACAGTTATGAAGCAGTCTATCCTTAATGATTAGAGTGGTGAAGAATGAATCCACATTAAGTTGTGAATCTACTAAGGATGTTCTGAAATAAACCTCAGGTGCTTCATCTTAGCTCCTCCAATGCTAGTGGTGTTTCTAACTCTTCAATGACTAGGGAAGTCTCCACAATATTAACTATTTCTACTTGGGGCACTCTTCTCTTCTTTAAATCCAAAATACTCAAAATGCCCTCTTCTTGTGCTTAGGGATCCTAAGCAACTCAACAATTGGAACTGAAATCTTGATCTGACTCGAGACTTGGGCAATATCATAAGCAACAAACTTTGGCAAGGTAAGTATTGGAAGGAAGGTTGGCACACTCATTAGGTGGCACAAGGTTTTTTATAGCTTGGGCATGAGGAGGGGTATGAGTTTCATTTGGGACAGCAAGTCACTTTGGCAAATGCATATTTCTTAGGAGCCTCTTTAGGAACATTTTAAAGCAATGGAGTTTTTGGCTTGGTTTGAGGCCCTGTCCCTTTGATAACCCTAGTTCTTATGTTCTATTTTTCTTTTCTTGAGCCACAACAGTATACATCAACAAATGTCTATCCTCCTTAGAGGGGATATCATCCATCATACTTTTTTATCATTAAATCTCCTCAAATATTCAAAATAATTATTGGGAAATTAAAAATTTTGTACAATATCTACTTCTAAAGTATGAGAGGGAGGAAGAATAGGTACCCAGTGGATGCAATCCCAAAAATCAGCAGCAGTTCTAGTACTTATTACCTCAGTTGAAGTCACCCATCATTGTGAGCTCATGGAGAAACCCATCATGCAAACACCATCATCATTATCATCACCAGCTTCTTCCTCTTCCTTGTTGATCTTCCTCACATGGAGCATGGGGCATGAAACATCTGTCACACCAATTAATGACATTTGTCTCCTCCACAATAGCAACTCTGGCAGCCAAAGGATCAGGTACCATTATATTTTCCCTATGGCCTGGGACTGCCTATTTCCAAATCCACACATGTCCCTTGCCTCTATCATTAGATCTTTGGTGATTTGTAAACCTGTTTTGGCTCTTATTTCTTGTGTTTACCTTGTGAACTCTTCCCAATTCCCTTTTACTACTCTGGGATAATTTCTATGATATTTCTTTGATAGCCCCTACCAAATTTTTCACAACTTCCTCCAAATCTGCACCCTTACTTGTTTGAGGCTTTTCCAGGTTAATTAGTTTTACACCCTTTTTTTTTGGAGGCTTTCCAATTACCTTGATGATGTTCTTTATTTTTTGGGCCATGGTGAATGCCTATCTCAAATTAGTAAGGTTTTTATCCCTCTAGTAGTAAGCAGCTTTTTTATCAAATGCATCTAACTATTTGATCAAACATGACTCATCACATGGCCTTATCCTAACAGTAAATCTCCTCAAGGTATTATTAAACCTTGTGTTGAAATCATGTAATGAATCACTAGGATTCTTGTTTATGTTTTCAATTTTGATAGAAGAAATATAGGGCTAGTTTTGTAACCATACAACAATCTAAATGCATTATTCATCTCGATCCAGGAATCAATGGAATTATCTAGAAAATATTTGTACCAATCCCTTGCATCCTCTTCCAAAGTATGGATAAACAATTTGATATATACATGTTCATGTTCAATCTCAAATTCTTCCATCATATTGATAAAAGTATTTAAATTTTGATCACCAGTTATAGTGTTGTTTTCTTGGAACTTTGGTAATCTATTTCATACATCCTATGGTACTGCATTGGATAACCATCCATTCCAACAAAATTTATAGGTCAAAAGGTATTTACAATAAATGGGGATCTAGGTGGGGGCAGGGCCATATGGTTTTAAGGAGGTGACCCTAGAGGGGAGACAAATTGATAAGGGGAAAAGGGTCTTTTAAACACATGAGTATAAATTTCAAAATGGATATCCCCTAAAGGCCTTGTTTCTTGGAAAACCCTATTGACTTATGAAAAGATAGGGGTAGAATGAGAATCAAACTTTTCAAAATCAAATGAAGGCCCCTCTCCAGTTGGAGAATTCAATTCCACAAAGAGACTACCTGACTCAGAAGCACTTGAATGACAGTCTTTAATGATAGGTCGATCACTTTCATCAATGGAGATCCCTCTTCTTTTTTGCTGATCTCCAACAACTCTCTAGGATTTTATTCCTTCTAACTTTGGATTTCCTAGCTCTGGAAATAATGTCCTAGCAGGATCCCTAGCAAAGAAATATCTTCTTCCTTCCAAATTTGCAAAGAATAGTAATCAATCTCACATGACAGAGGTTAAGACACTACTACTCATCAAGAATCATATAACCAGGGAGTCACCACTAATGATTTCCACCTTAGTTGTGAAAATGCACTAAATATGATCTCTCAAATGTATGTCAATACCAGAAACTGGAAATGGAAAGATCTGACTTTTCTTTACCCATATTTATCAATGAAAGCTAGTGCACTAGGTGTAGAAACTGAAAGAATTGCACACAACACTACAAATCTGAATACCTCTTACAGGCATGAACACAAGATGATGTTTTTAAAGATGTATTAGCACTTTGAGAATACAAGAAGTGTTTACCAGGGTTTGAATATGAACTACAACCACAAGTCCCTGGCAACAACGCCACATAGGTGTTAGTACCCAAATTGATTATACCTCAGAAACTGAGCAACTTCATAGGTTTGGCAGGAGGCTTAGAGATAAACAGAACATGTAGTGTGTAATTTTATAGTCGGGGATGAAATGAAACTTTCTCTTTGTCACTCAGATGTGGAGAAATGGGTACCACCCTCAAGAGGATTTGACCTATCTTCACTACTTTATGGTTGTGCCTTTCAACCAGGGTGAGAGGACCCCTTTTGTAGCCTGTTGTTTATGGAGGAGATGGAGATATCCTTCCTTGTGAAATTATTATGAAAACCATGAAGAAAATATGATCAATGCAAGTTAATCTAACTCTCACGAGTTGTCACTCTAGATAATTGAGATACTATACAAGCAAGGTTCAGGCCACTAAATAAAATGAAAACCTGATTGTTTCTGCATGTTTTGGTAGTAAACATTATGCATTTGTATACACACATGAAAAATAGGGGTAGTATGGGTATGATTGGTTGTTTTAAATGAATTTTGGTGGGAGGTGAAGCAGGGTAAAGTTGATTATACCAAATCTTTCGAGGGACTTTACAATAATGAGCAACTTCACAACAGAAAGATTTAAAATAGTCAAGATGTTCCTTCAACCAGAAGGTGTGCTTCGATGGAGGCCCAAATTAGCATGTTTTCACATAATCTTTAAAATTCCAATACAAAGGCTCGAATTGGAAAACTCAATTAAATACTATAGTTTCTGATTAACCATGCCTAAGGTACACCCGAAGACTTATAGACAATCTATATCAACAAATGACAGTGAGTTGATTTTAAATTTGTTTATCTCATCCAAGATGAAGGATCTTCTTGAAATGAAATTGCAAATACCACTAAAATGTCGTTGGGATGAGATCTTGTGTGATTTCACAAAAAATTTAGTATAAGATTGCAATAGGAACAAATAGAACTATTTGTAGACATTTTGAAACAAAGCAAACATTAATTCCTTAGAGTCAACACAAAATAACTCAAATTTGATTAAACTTATCAACAAGGGAAAGTTTCTAGAATAATATCAGATCTTGTTAATGGATGTACACTCACAACCACCTTGACATAATCAGGTTTAACACAAAAGAGATATACAGGTTTCTTGAACAATCTCTCAGAAAGACGGGCTCTATCAAGATTTTTCTTAGAAAATAAGTTCTGACCTATAACACTCCAACGTTCCAACCTCCAATCCTTTTCACAGAAAAATCATGCCTATTTGTAACATTTTACAACAAAGCCTTTTCCCCCAAAAAAATCCAAACATTGAATGCAACAGTGCTCGCCATGATTCCTGTCACGATTCCCAGAATCAGATCTGTAAAAATTTGTCAGGTGCTCAAGGGGTGGATCTCTTTAAATATCCCCCACATTCAACTCCTTCTGGTAGATCACTTTTCTCTCTACTCACCAACCACTTCTGCCCCTAATCTATCAAATCTAGTTCTTTGCGTGCTCGGGAAGGAAAAAATGGAAGATCAGATCGAGCCTAGAGGTTAGATCTCATCTTAATGGAAAAAGACGTCCCCAAGTCTTCCTCACCAAATTTAGATATCAAATTAACTCCCCTTCCCTATTTGGCGTGCAAGAAATATCAAGAAATTATGAAGACTAGCACTTCTAGGAGGTCTGTAGTGAAAATGGAAGAAAAATTAGATACAGATGCACAACTACCATCGATTTCTATTTTGAATTTAGACCGTACACGTGGGAGATCCACTTTAAAATAGGCCCGCAGGTTCCTTTTTTCTTTTACATTTTTATGGAAAAATGTAAAATTTTCACATTTTGCTTTGTATTTCCACCCTTGAAAAATGGGCATGACATGTGTCCCAATATCGGTCCCATCAGAACCGCACTTCCTTTTTCACTTTTAACTCCTTCCACAAAAGGAAAATTTTCCAATTTTCCTCCTAAGGTCCGCACCTCCACCATTGACTGGAGAAAGTTTTGAATTTTATCTATCAGGCCCATTGGTAATTTTGATGATTTCAATCCTTTAAATATCAAGGGGAAAAAATCCAAGTTTCCCTCGATGGCCCACCTCCCTACCTTTTGACATTTTCAATGCCAACTTTGACCTCCTTCTTCTCGGGCTCCTTTTGATGACAAGAGGAAAAAATAAAATTTTCCTCCAATGGCCCACCTCTTGAATTTTTTCAATGTCAACCCTGACCTTCTTCTTATCGGGTTTGTAGGCCATTTTGAGACCTTTAATGAGCGCGGGCTCACCTTGTTGACATTACGAGTGCAAAAATTCAAAAATGTTAAGGCCTCAAAATGATTTGGTGGGGGCGTCCTTCCCCACCCTTTTAGAATTTTGCACCATTGTTCCAAAAGTGTGAAACATCCAACTGGCACATCTTGAAGGCCCACATGTTCGCCTTTAAATTTGCCACGTGACCTTTTGCGGGGTCAAAGTGAGACTTTGGGCCTACCACTTAAAATGTCCCTGTTCTAACCAAATTGTACCAGCTGGGGCTATGGGGTGGGTTCAAACAATTTGTCTAAGTAGCCAGGAAAAGAACAAGTTAAAGAAACAAACCACATCGTGCAATTAGAAGAAGCCATGCAAGCTCCAAAAGAACCAATCAGATTTGAGCGGAGCTATGGGACCAGATTTTCCTTTTTTCCAAAAAGGTAAAAGCATGATAAGTTAAAGAATTTTCCTAGCCATCCTGTTGACCAACCAAAAGAATCCACGTGACATACCAAATGTTGAGGAATAAATTTGACAGGAAAAAGACACTTGTCAGACCGTCAAAATACACATAAAATAACCATTCGTGCCCAAAACCTGATCTTTCATTAAGGACATGAAAATTCTTTCAAAAAAAAAAACAAGTGAATCATGGTTCCAATCATTTCTTTCAACCATGTATTTGGATTTTAAAAGGCATACAAATATAGATTAAAAATTCTTGAGCATTCCATGGTCCAAGAAAAAATAGGAAAAATGGTAGAGCCCTCAGGGATTTTAAAGAAATTAGGGCAAAAACAAGGTACACTTAAAGACCTCCTTCAAGGAGGGACATGGATAATGGATTCTACAAACAATTTGAGGCATTCAAATGGAGGTAAAAGCTTCATAACACCTGCATCGAGAGACTAAATGTTTCATAACACGCAGATCAGAGGAAAATTAGGGTGAATGGTGTGAGATCAAAATGAACACCGACACATTAAATATTTGATAATAATTCAATGCATTCAATAACAAGTACATATCTATCTTTAACATTTATTAAGGACATGTTCCTAGATCACACTCAAGATCCACCATTCATGTTAACATATAATAATTTGAAGCTTTAAAAAGAAAGTTTCCCAAACATGTTATATTTATTGTGAGAAATAAATACTTAATTGGAATTTTTTATAAATTTTTTATAATTTTGTTATACAATATTAAATTTCGAAATAAATTATATTTCAAATTTTATCTATTAAAAGATAAACCTCTTAATTATAATTGTATAAATTGAATGATATTTATTCCTTCAACATCAAATATC
This sequence comes from Taxus chinensis, assembly GCA_019776745.2. NCBI lineage: Eukaryota > Viridiplantae > Streptophyta > Pinopsida > Cupressales > Taxaceae > Taxus > Taxus chinensis. The sequence goes on from CM034156.1 coordinate 614,235,645, forward strand.
AAGACCTTTCCACTTACATTTACCATGTAAAGTTATTACTTATTAGATTATTTCTAATTTAATTTTTCTCTAGGCATTCTCCCTATGGGAAAGGCTTTTCCGGTCGTTTCATGTCACTGGTTTAATTTTGACGGCCATCTTGATGTTTTTACTGCTCAATTACATTTGACGGACGTTTTGACATTTAGTTCTTTTTAAAGTTGTTTTATGATTTTTTAGCTTTAATGCCGAAACGCTGAAGAATCCAATTATTTGAGAATCTGACTGTATATCTCCCTGATGTTGTTTATCTGTATCTCTTTTCTATAGGAGTAACCTAATTTCAAAAAGGTCGTTGCAACACTATTTATCGAAATTACGCATAGATATCGGATTTTATTTCTTCGCCACCATGAATTCTTCTAGCGATGACGTCACTCATATCTTACCTTCCTCTATTTTGTAACCCTACTAGCAATGTCCTCCTATTTCTTTCCTCCTTAATTGTTTGAAAACCATTCCTCCTCCTGCTTTCCTGTTAAATTGTTTGAAAACCTTATCAATGCTAGAGATGGAACGAAATGTTATTTTCTGCCTTCCAAGGATTATTTTTGTTCACTCGGTGCTTTTAGGAATCGACCGCGTGACCTTCCGCTGGACAAGTGTTTTCAATTCTCTTAGATCCCTTTCACTCTGATGTATCACCTGACGAACAAACTTGTGACGTTTGACCTATTTTTTCAGAGATCCTTGTGACACCGTGAATTTCCTTCCTCCATATTTTACTTTATCATGTGCTTTAAGTCGACGTGTAGGTGTATTTATTTTCATTTTTGTGGGGAATTGGTGGGACAGATAACATTCCTACACTACTAAAAATTAACATAAACACACGAATGGGATATATACTGTCTTTATATATATATATATATATATGAATTTCAATTGTACCATTTTGATGCGTGACTTTCTTAATAAGCCTAGAACGACAAAACTTACTTTTCAATTGATCTATCACTAGAAATTGTACATGAAATGTGTAATGGATATGCCGAAGGGGAAGCATTGACGAAGTTAAACTGGAGGGGGTGAAACAACAGGAGAAGCACATGGGTAGGGAAAAAGGGGTTTATGGGTAGACAAGTGCAAGAGCATTGAAATAATTATTGGTATCCCATATGAAACTCAATTCTCCAACAACGACATTCAATTTTTTTTTAAGAATTAGATGTATAAAGGGTGTTCATTGTGCAAGTCATCGAGGCAACATATATCTAAAAGTTCTTGGAATGCAAGGAGTGATTGATCAATACTTCCAGTGTGAGTAGTTGTTTGCAATTGTAGACTACATGTAAGATAAACAGTCTATGCATCTCTAGTTTTGGCGCAATTTGCATTTGCTTGGCCTTAATCCAAGCAATGTTATTCCTCGTCCTTGTAAATCCATTTAATCTATTATGTTAATGGAGAGAGTAGAGCATCAATATTGGCGGTGAATTTCTTCTTTTTCTCTGTTGTTTTTTTTGCGAGTTCATATTCAACATGTAGGTGAAATCACATTCTTTTAGATGATAATTTTGAAGCACATTTGTCAGATTTCGGCATTGCCAAGTGCATTTCCTCGGCCAAAACCCACACCTCTACCTATGTTATGGATACCATTGGTTATATTGACACTAAATATGCAAGAATATCAAGGCTTAATGAGAAATCTGATGTATATAGTTACAAAATTGTTCAAACAATTAGCTGATTTCTTCAATATATTAAAACAACATTCACAATATGATACAAGTGATTCAAAAGGAGCTTCATCTTTGCACTTCTGATAAGCAAATTTCTTTGTACCCAAAGAAGATGTTTTTAATGGAAGGTGGACACTTATTAAAAGCTTACTTTTTATAGAGATACTCTAAAATCTAGTACTATTTTGTTATGGAAGATATAATGTTACATTTGGCAGATTGTAGAAGTGGCTTTTCTAAATATACATTTTTTGGTTCATTATTTGTAACCCATTCTCATGGAGTATTATAATTTCAACTTACAGAAGACATGAACATCCTCATGAAGCATTGACTTTGTTTCACCAAATGTAACCAGCAGGTAGCCAACCTGAATATCAATTCCCCTTTGCTAGCATACTTCTATCCTATGTCAAAACAGGGGATGGACATTCACCAAAGAATAATAGACATGATGACTTTTTCCAGGCTCCACAACCTTTTCCATCATCATCCCAGCCTGTGCTGAAATGCGAGCTTTAAAGCATGACATGGACATCCATCAAAGTATAATGGAAAACTGGTTTTTGTTCAGATGTAGTTGCAAGTGTTGTGGTCGACATGTATGTAAAATGTGGAAGCATACACAAGGCATGTGAACTATATGAAAAAATGCCTCAATGAGATGTGATCTCATGGACTTAAATGATTGTAGAGATATGCATAAAATGTGTTTGTTGAAAATTCCTTCAAAATTTTTAGGTGAATGCATTTTTCAAGTGCAAACCCAGCCTCCACAAGACCTTTGTCAGCATACGAGCCTTAGCAATATACCAATATGGGAGCCTTAGCACATGGTATGAACATACATCAAAGTATAATGCGAAAGTGGATTTTTGTTTGCAAAATGCCTCAAAGAGATATGGTCTCATGGAATGCCATGATTGTAGGATATGTTCAAAATAGCTCTGAACAATGACGCTCTCAAACTCTTTGAGGTAATAAAGCACTCTGGAATGTACCATAACCATTTACGCTTTGTTTATATATGCTTGCATATTTTCTCTCATTTATGTTTCTTGGAGAGCTAATATGTTAAAGCACTTAGTCGTTCTTTCAATCTACTTTGACATCAACACTTCACAATCACTACGTTCTCGAAGAGTAAGTGTTAGCAAACTTACAGGGCTCACATTGCATTTGCATTTGAGTTATTACACAACTACTCTTATTTAACATCCCTTTCAATATGCTTTGCAACATTTGTTTTGGCTTAATAGAAAATCAGAATTGTCAGTCACACCCCTTATCAACATCAACTACAAAAGTAATAACTATCCCTCTAAATCAAATAACATATAGCTTGTAATCGACGTTCACATCTACTATTAAAAAAAAAATGATTAAATAGTATGGAATGGTGTATTTTATGGCTGTTGCCCATGTAATATCAACAGTATTGATTTTATTTTATTAAAAGATTGGACTTTTTAACGCTCGGGACAATCATTTGACAAATATTAAGCTTAAATGCGACAAATACTTGGCCGAATGGTCAACAAAAATATGCACAATCTTTAACTGAATAGACTTCCATTGCCCTTCACCGAACCATTGCGATATCACAATTTCATCTTGCCGGAAATTGTCAAAAGTAGTCACTTGCAGAAGAAGAAACGAAGATCAATGGCGGATCACATTGCGATAAGCCTCGGGTTACGTGGAGAAGTTAAAGGCCGATGACCATAGGGAAATTGAATACAGCGACTGGTAATCCATTGTTAAGCGTGGGAAGAGCATACAATTTCCACCTCCACCCGCAGATTGCATAATTACAACTTTGTGCAACGTATATAAGTTACATTGTCTTCGACCACTAATGAGTGGGTTGATTGGGCGCGTACTCTACCTTCCGCCCCAAAGTTTATAAACCAGGGTTCTACCGCAACTAGTCTCAAATCTCATCACGGCATTTGCGGATTTTGTTACCATGATAGTTTTTATAGACCCTCGCAACCGATGGATATGATAATCACTGCATGTGCTAAAGAATTTTAGGGCAGCAACACTATGGCGTAATATTCATCGTAATCTAGTGAGATCAATGACAGGTTTAAGGCTCCAGAGTAATTATACCTTCCCGCTAAAGAGCTAAACTCTACGATGCCATAAAGCGAGCACTGCAGTGGATTGATTCCATGATAAAGCGGCAGAGATCAAGACTTAGCAGCATTGTGTAGGTAGATTCGTGAGATTCCATTCCCACGCCGACTAAACTTCCTAAAACAGTGATTGAAGTGGCGGGGGAAAGCGCAGGAGGGGAACATTGACAGCATCATGTGGGCATCTAGGGACGGCAAGGTGCTGGCAAGTGGCTAATCTTCATATCCAAATAAAGGGGATGATTTTATTGTACCCATTTTTCGGAGGAGTAAGAGCGGATCAAGCTCGTACAGAAACAGCATATACCTAACCGTACAACATGGTATAGGTAATCTCAAGGAATCTAAACGCCATGTGGAGACTAAACCAACTAAAAGCCGCTGATGAGAAGTAACAGAGACCATATTATCTTTGCAATTCCCGAATAAGCATGGAGAATCATTCCCGCACAGCTTGTAGTAATGCCCTTCAAACAGTTGGTTACAATTTTGTGATTGCAGGGCGTAAATATCCTTGATTTTATCAAAGAATTACCCAGTATGTTGAGGTTTTGAAGGGATTAACGGAAACACAGGTAGACACATGCATATCTATACGACTCAGGACATGTTACCACGGCTATCATCCATCCATTCAGATATGGATGGTTCAAAAAGCTCGGTTGAGAGCCCTGCGATAATCATGCCATCAAAAGATTTTCATCAAATGAAACCCTATGCATGTATTTAGCGCAGTGATGGTCATTTCCAATTCCATGAACTATTCCAGTTTCACATTTGTTCTGACATTGAGGGCAGGTGGGCTTAGATCGCTAAGCCAAATGTCAAATACCATCTCTCGAGATTGAACATCTGGTTGCATTGTGGATGCCGCCTTGATCCCTATGATAGATTCTACTGTAAATTTAAGACAGATTTTAGAACTCCACATTCAATATCCTGCCCATCTGTAAAGCTTTCTAAATCTTGGGGACAAACACACGAATTAAAGCCTCTACAACTGTCTTTTTCCACGCCTGTGAGTACTAAAGCGCGGTCGGAAGCTCCTCGGCTGCATCGCTAACCTTCATCTAATTCACCCGGAATTCTACGGTAGATTGAAGATGTCTTACTGCTTGAGGAACCCTAATTCTCAGGCTCTGTACTACTGTGTCTTGGATTAGCAAAAAGCGCCAGCTTCTTAATGCTACGATTAAGAATAGTGCAATTTTCATTCTGAGTCTCTAGAATTGTTTGGAGCATGCATCTCACCACAATCCGTTCACCAACGTTCAGATCGGCCCAGAGAGTTCCACATAACGAGGTATCCCATTGCTCTTCCATTCATCAACTTCTAAAATTCTACTAAACTAACTGAGTCGAAGAAGGTTTATTATTCTTAAGCCAATACTCTTCAATCCTTGAAAAAAATAAACCGATTAATTATCATCTACAATATTAATGGAGACAGTCTTTATTTATTTATTTGTTTTTCTTTTTTAAGGATCCAGCTATTTCCTAGCTTCAATCCGAAACTAAAATAACTATTATTCAATTAAAATAACTTAACTGTAGCAAAGATAATTAAAATCAATTATCTAGACCTGTCGGTTATGAAGAAAACCTAGCAGTCAATTAGTACTAGCAATTGCATGTGTGTCATGAGATGTGAATGCCGAACGGTATATGTTATTTGATTTAGAAGTACAGATATTATTGATCCACTTAATCTGAAGGTTGTTTCAACATTTCAAACTTGTTACAAATTTGTACATGATTACTTGTGATACCGTTTTCGATAGTTAATCAATTTTATAGTTGATGTTGTTAGTTGTGCATCGGTTAGTTGTTCAGTTGGTGTTTTGTTGGAGAAACATTTATTATACAATTGATAATGTGTGTGATTGATAGGTGTAGTGTAGGACTTTAGTTGAAACATTACATTGTAATGTTGTATGTGTACATTTAATTATGTTACAGGTTTGTACATTTAAAGTTGCATACCATATTTGGAAACATAAAATAAATGTAGGTATATGTACACGTAATGAGACATGTATACGTTTGTAGTATTTATATCATGAGTGGTAGCCTTTAGTGGGCAATTTGAGTTTCAATAAACTTGATTACATTTGATATCCCTTGAACGATTGTGCCGCTTTCGATAGAAGAAATGTTGAGTATAGTAGTATTTGAGGTGCTTTGAAAGTAGAGGCTGGTATTTACGATGGGTTGAGTGATAGTAGTCTTGCTTCCTCCTTTGTTCTTGCTCTGAGTGCTAGTACGTGTGCCATATTTGAGTGTCTCTCGAATGAAAAAGCAGGTGAAATTCACAGATTTGCAAGCGAAGGAACTCTAGAGAAAGCTGTGAATGTCAGACCTTGTCTTTCAACGTCTCCAATGTTGATGGTTGCTCTGTGCAAAGTAAGTCCCTGCAACTTGTGGATAGTTAATCCCCAAGCCATTTTAATCGGCAACTGTCTTCGATTCCCTCTGGAAATAGGGGGTATGGGAATATGTAACGGGTTGGAGGGATCCCAATATGGGCCGCTGTATCTATCAAATTTTACAACAACAAATAAAGGTAATGTTGGTGGTTGCATTGTTGCGTCATAGACAATGTCGGTGATTGTTCCTGTGGCACCATTCACGACGCCTGCATCAACCCATAGATTTACAATAAGCATGATTTTTTGTTGTTTGCATAACAGAACATTTTTTTCCAACTGATCATCATCAGGATTTCCTGGTCCAGTCCGCCTGTTACTTTCAATAATGAATTGGGCGATCAGAATGTTCAATGCCTTCAACATCTCTAGGTTGTGGCATGCCACTTGATCATTTTTTGCAAACAAATGTGGTGCGTGCTTAAAAATGTTGAGCTCCTGCTGAGTTAGGTGTGTGTCTGTGAGAGACATCAGGAGTTCCCAATCCTCAATTAGAGGGGTAGAATCTCACATGTGGAGCAGTAAATTCCAGAATGAAACCTGTGCATTGGTTGTTCCTTGTTGCCGAAATATTGTTCGCAATATAATGGAAGATTGAAATCCCTTCCAAAGGATTGCTCCATAAGAATTACTTGCATAAAGAGGACTATCCAAAACCGGCGGTAATTGCCTGAGGTCACCGAGGAGGATGATTGATCTGTTCCCAAATTCATATGTTCTTGAGTGTGGGAAAGATTCGTGCAGCCTACTGTCAATTTGGCTTGATGAAACTCATTTCATCAATTAGAACATATTCTATATGTTTCAGTGACTCTTGAAACGACGATAATGCACTACCTTCAAGGGGTTTCAGTTCTTTGATTGGAATATGCATGGCTGCGTGGATTGTGGATGCAAAGATGTTGAATGCTAAAACACCAGTAGGGGCAAGCAAAAGTAGAGGAGAGGGAGATATGGTTGATGCTGTGAATGAATTTCAGATTTTATTTATCAGAAATGATTTTCCTGTGCCAGTCGTTCCTTGAATTATCAATCTTAGTGGAGGTAGAAGGGATTTCTTTGTTGAATGGTGTAGTATGGTATCAAGAGCTATTTGTTGTTCTGGAGATAAACAAGTGTCGAAGATGGTGGTGTGGCATGTATGTTGTTGTTAATTGTGTATGCCTTCTCTCTCTCGATGAATGATGAACCAGTTATCTGGAAATCATGGGGAACGTCGTGTATGGTCCAATTATTGTGTATGTTGAAATCACATTTCCCCAACATTTCAAGACTGTCTAGACCCGTGTTGTTTTCGGGGTGAAGTTGTGCGAAGACTTTCCATTCTTGCAATGGTTCTTGTTGAATACTGCATTTGGGCTCTGAGTCAGACCTAACATTTGTTGCAAGTCCTGTGTCTGCGGTAGTGCGTAGAACATGCCACGGTTTGTAGTTGTGCTTGTACATGTCCCAAGTGACATTGATGTCATGTGGGGTTGAGCCAAATTCAAATGGGATATTTCTGAAAGGCTTGTATAATAGGAGTTATGACCAACAGAAAAGGTCATATGATGTTGATTCGTGAGCAGGGACATTCACAAATCTCGGGTGGACCCAAACAATTCCTTGTATTGGTCACTTTTTCCATTTATCACCTTTACGGTGCTTGTTGTAGCTCCGATCTCAAGCAACTTGAATAATTGGTAGGTGTTCCATGGTTGTTGGATGAACTTTATATGCATCCAAGAAAGCGGTTGTTTGTTGTGCATCGGTGTCACTTTCAACAACACGTCTCAGAATATTTTTTCCAACATTTAATGATACGAATGGATGGCTACACATAACAAGTGGCATTTTTTGTAGCATGTGGCATGTTTCTTGTGCACTTATGTCATTTTCAACAACACTTTCTGTGAGCATTTTACGGATTGTGATATGCACTAGAGAATCTGCATCTGCATCTCTTGAAAATATGGATAGCATTTTGTGATATGTTTCTAAACGTTGCTTGGCTTTCGAAGCATATTTTACAATATACTTAAGAACGACATGGCAGGAAAGTACCCATTGGTAATCAACATTTGCTCTCCATATGTATATCATTGTTCGATTGTGGATGTTCAATCTGTCATCATTTCTAGAAGGGAGGTACTTTATTTTCCTGTCACCTTCAATGTGTAAGGAAGAAGTAAGTTGCGTGGCCCAAGGAGCATTGTACCTACACTGTAAGCTGTGATTTATTTCTACACAGGCATGTTTTCTCTGAACATTTAGTGTGGCACTGAACTTGATTAAGCAGTTCTTCAAGGTCTGCATGCGAGGAGGTGGATAGAATTTGTGTTGTATCTAGCAAGCAAGGGTCATCTAGGAGTGACTTGTGAATGAAATCCAAGTGGTTACAAGCCGAGCAGGGGTTCCAGGTAGACACGAACTTATCAAAGTATTGTTTTTTCACCTCAATATCTGTTGTTTCCTCCCAGTCCAGTTCATCTACTTTTGGTGCATTCTCGAGCCACAATAAACCGTGGACATTTGCAGAGGCTCTATGTTGCCATTCATACCTATGAGACGAGGGAACATAAATATTAGACATGTAGTTTGGGAAAAACTTTGAAATAAGTAGATTTGATTACCTGTACCAAAAGTCTATTGCTCCAACTTCCTTCTGCAATATTTCTTCCCGAAATATTGTGAATCTGTGATGCAGGTATGATGATACTTGATGAGGGTTAGAGACAATGTTAAGTGTTCTCCAATGTTGTGTGGCTCGAGGATCTGTTGGGCATTCATCGGACATAATATTGTGGAGATATGTCCATTTAGTGTCTGCAGCACTTAGAGTGAAGAATAAGGTTGGGTGTCCCCAATTGTTCCACCATATTTGAAAGCTCACTTCTACTTTTTTCCCAGAATGAATGTGTCCCTCGAAGGCTCGATCCAAAGTGCATTAAGCTATCTGGGAGGTTGTCTTTGGGGCATTCCAGCAATTTGTCTTCGCAGCTCTCTAATTGTTGGATGGATTCCATATTCAATGTTCTGTTTCATAAAAAATACTGTCGTGGACTAGCTTATGTGTCGCATTATGAGGTTTAGAAGGAAGTAACGAAATCTTGCGTGGGGAACCTAAGCTCCCATTGTGGTAACACATCAAATGAAGTGTGTATTCATGCATTGGAACTTCTTTAATATGGGGTTGTTACCACATTGCTTTTCCTGTCAGAAATAAAGTTGGGAAAGCCATTGAGAACAGGCCTTCCATATTGTATTCATTTATTGGTGAAATCCCAAGGTCTAGCCATGGCATGGTAAATGAAGTGTTACCATCATGGTTGAGAAAGAACTGTTCGATTTCCTCTTCTTCTATTCCTGTATTGAGAGGTGTTGGCATGAAATACGATGAGTGTTAATATGTTTCATTATAGTGCGTGGGAACACCACTACCATGAGTTGTAGAGAAAGTTTGCATTTGGGGTAGTTCCATTGTGGCTGTGTTGAGAGGAGGAGGAAACATTTGACGATTCAGATGGTAGTGAGGAAAGGGCGTCATTGTCGATTAAGACATCTTTTTAATAGGGGTCATGTTGGATTTAATATTGCAAGGCTGCAAAAACACAAGATCTATTAACATAGAAATCATAATTTTTTAAATTAGATCCTTCCCTTTATATGAAAACTATGTCCAAATCTCCAAGGCAATGGGGTAGGGTCTTTGCTATTGAACTAATGTTTTGTAGGAAGCTTATGGTGTGTCCTGAGTATTTGTATTTCCCGCCACATACTTGGGTGACTTGCATGAATGGATTAACTCGTGCGATAAGCATCTCCTCGATTTGGGTTAAAGACGCGAAGAACGATAGGTTATTTTTTAGGGTCCATGTTGTTCCATGAATAGAAGCGGTGGCCTTGTTTTTCACTTTTGCATCTGTTACACAAGGGAAATCATTTGAAGGAAATTGTTTTAATTCCAGTGTAATTTTCCAAACAGATTGAGCAAGTTTGGATGTTCACCAACAAATCTATTCTTTTTCGAAACCGACGTTGGCCTTCTAAATTCAGTAAAGCGAGTGGGGATATGGGAAATCTCTGTGTATTAGAAGGGGTGGGGTGTTCTATTTCAGTCATTTGTGGATTGCAAGGTGGAAAGCAGTTTGAAGGAGAGGATAAACCGGTTGTATATGTGGGATGAACTAAAGAGAGGTCATTACTTGAGACAGTTTCATGTGGCATCCCAGACATTTGGGGCAAAGTGACAGTTGCTAGCAAAGATGGGTTCGTACGGAAGGAAGTGTTATACTCTTGAAAGGTTTTTTCCATGGAAGTTACATGCGGAATGTTGGTTGGCAATTCTTCAGTAGTTGTATTTGATGGAAAGATTGGAATGTCGGGGGATCGTAGGTTGTTGGTCATTGTAAGTTTAAAGATATTAGATATTTTCGTTGTTCTATGCTCTAATTTACAATGTCGTTGCTCAGCAGTTACGTGTACTTTATTTTTTGCGTAGTTCTCTCTTCGTTGGGCTCATTTTGCAGGAGTCGACATGATTGCAAAGTAACAGGATTATGGAGTACCACCTGTTAGATAAAGATAATTTTGGGTTAGTAAGGAATGATACATATTTTGATGAAAAAACTAATGCAAAAATAAGTAAAAATGTAAAACTAAATTCAATTGTAATGCATGTGGAGTTCCAATGGGAAATACACATAAGAGGTAACAATTTGAGTTTTGAGAAACTACTTTTTTTACTAAGGAAAAGAGTATTAGATATACAGAAACATACAATGTGTTCGCATAGTACAGAAGGATGTAAATATGTACATAACAAAATTGCATTTTTTTAATATTTATTTTCTTAAAAGTACTAACAATCCACATAATATAAGGAGACAATAGTATGTTAGTGTATAAGGGAATTCAACAGTTTTCTTTTGAAGTAGGGAAAAAAGTGAAACATAGATATGAAATAAGAAACATAGAAACATAGCAGTGATAGTTCAAAGTACAGAATGGTATGAGTGTGGGTGTAATGTTTGAAGGGACGGGTGGGTTAGAAATCCTTACGTAAAGGTTATGGAGGAGTTGCAGTGTTTTTCTGATTTCTTTCAACTGAGGATGACACATTTCAATCTCTTGTTTCCACAATATGTCTCTTTTTTCAGTGAAAGTGTGAAGCAGTATTCATTTCCGATGACATTACTTATAATTTTCACTAGTCACATCTTCGTCTAAAGTCAATATATGGAGGTCACTAGTTGCAACATCCATGATTAACTCAACTGTCTCATCAAAAGTGGTAACTGATTGAAGTTCTCCTGTTGGGTCCTTTAGATCGATTCTAAGTGCATATCTATAATCATAGTTTTGAACTTGTCTGTTGCAACTTGAACATAACCATGAACCATAACCATTCTCTTTCACCTTTTTCATGCATTGTTTGTCACCTTTTTGAAGAGGACATGCCTTATAAAAAAAGTTGTCCATGTTGATATTCCTAATTTCTGCAATAACCATGGCCCATTCATTTCTCTCAGTGTTCCCCATATTTAGTACCTCCAAAATCTTCGTTATAGAGGTCAGGATTTTTGGAGGGCCTAGAAATTGGGTTGTGATAGAGGGCACCAGAAGGAAGTAGTCATCAGAATCAACCCAGCCATGAAGTGTATTTGTTTATGAAATTTTAGGGTTCACGTAACATTTGGTTCTTGAAACAGTGTCAACTGAGTGTAATGCCCTGTTCGGCGTCGACTTTCGCTGTTACGTCCTTGTCCTGTTGCGTGTCATTGAATGCTGAATTGAGCTCCCTTCTCTACCGTTAGGTGACTTTTACCCGATTTGTGAAGTTATTTTTTTATCACCCTTTCTTCTTCTTTTTTCTGTCATGCCTTCGATCTATGGAATGCTTAATGTCGTTTGTTAAAAAGAGTTCTATTGGAATATTAAAATATTTACAAGTGATTTTTAGATGTAATTATTAAAAGATACCTAGTTGTGGAACCTTTTTGTGTTAGAAAATAAAATAAAATAAAAATTTATCATCCTTGTGCTGTGGTTAGTTGGCGGATGGGAGGCATATCTTGTCACTTACTTAATGAATTTTAATTTTTGGTTTGGCGTGGGACAGTGGGAGACTATTTTTTATTCTTTTTGGTAGGATTCTTGATTGGTAGTGAATGAATGCCTTTTTCTCCCTGGTTGGTGGCAGACAACATTAAGTTGGGTATACAGTTGTGTGAGAGTTATTAAGTGCACTCTCCCTTTCTCTTCAACAGATCTTGGGTTATCTTGCTCTGATCTATTCTCCTCTTCACATCATTTATCGTTGTTTTGCATTGGCATTTCAGCAATGGCGCTACTTGTGGAGAAGACTGTGGTGGGGAGGGAATACAAGGTGAAGGACTTCTCACAGGCTAACTTCGGTTGCATGGAACTGGATCTGGAAGAGGTGGAAATGTCGGGGCTCATGGCTTGCAGGATCGAATATGGCCCCTCGCAGCCCTTCAAGGGCGCCTGCATCACCGGATCCCTCCATATGACCATACAGACCATTGTGCTTATCGAAACCCTTACTGCCCTCGGAGCTGAAGTTAGATGGTGCTCTTTGCAACATTTTATTTACTCAGGATCATGCAGCTGCGGAAATTTCCCGTGAAAGTGCTACTATATTTGCATGGAAAGGAGAAACCCTTCAGGAGTACTGGTGGTGCACTAAAAGGGCTCTGGATTGGGGTCCCGATGGTGGCCCGGATCTGATTGTTGATGATGGAGGAGATGCCACACTGCTCATTCATGAGGGGGTCAAGGCCGAAGAAGAGTTTTAAAAGTCCGAGAAGCTTCCGGACCCGACTTCAACTAGCAATCCCGAGTTTTAGATTGTTTTTAGGTTTGATACGAGACACCCTTAAGGAGGACCCCCTCAAATATCACAAGATGAAGGATAGATTGGTTGGTGTATCTGAGGAAACAACTACCGGTGTTCACAGGCTGTACCAGATGTAAGCTAATGGATCGCTGCTCTTCCCTGCTATTAATTTCAATGATTCTGTTACCAAGAGCAAGTTCGATAACTTGTACGGATGGAGGCACTCTCTGCCAGATGGTCTGATGAGAGCCACTGATGTGATGATTGCTTGCAAGGTTGCTGTTGTCTGTGGATATGGAGATGTTGGCAAGGGATGGGCTGCAGCCATGAAAGCTGTTGACGCTAGAGTCGTTGTAACAGAGATTGATCTAATTTGCGCTTTACAAGCCTTGATGAAAGGTATCCCTGTTTTGACCCTAGTGGATGTGTTAGAGACTGCTGATATTTTTGTGACCACCACGGGTAACAAGGATTATGTCATTATAGATCCCAGGTATTTTAGGCTAGCAGAGGTTGATAATCTTTGAGGGGATTCTCCTTCTAGATTTTTTTTATCTAAATCGACTATGTGTCAGTGAGAGTGTTACCAGGAGACCTAATGAAATTTGTTGCTAAGATTCTCTATTGAGACCTTACTTGTTTTACGATGTAACTCATGGAAGAGAACCTCATAGAGGCCGATCATATCAGAATATTCATGAAGCACATATTTGCTTTGCAAATATGAGCTTCTTGAGTCACTAAGCTGGCAGGCATAAAGGTTTCTGTTGGAATTATCACACCTTACAAGCTACAGCTGAAATGTTTGCACCGAGAGTTTGATGTTGTCCTCAAATCTGATGAAGGAAAAGGTTTATATATCATTACGGTAGATGCCTTTCAGAGCCAGGAGCGTGATGTAATCATTATGTCTTGTGTCCGAGCTTCAAATCATGGGGTTGGCTTTGTAGCTGATATTCGCCGCATGAATGTGGCACTAGCACGAGCTCGTAGAGCACTTTGGGTTAAGGGCAAAGCAGCTGCATTGAAGCAATCTAGTGGAGTGGTCAGCCTTAATTGAGGATGCTAAGTCTAGGGACTGTTTTATGGATATGGAGTCTGTACGAAGAGATTTTTTTTTGGTTATAAATCCATCTTCTTTTGCTTCGTCTCAAACTAGGGTTTCTCCTAATATGAGAGCACCAAGGTTAGGAGGTCCAAATAAAAAATAATCAGATGCATATGGAGATGGTGGAGGTGTTTGGATGAATGATGAAGGATCAAGTTCAATTGCCAAAAATGGGGCCTACAGAAGTTCTAGGGCTAATTTGGAGCGGTGTTGGGAGGATGTTGGAAAGTATTTTAGACCACCCACCATGGCCATGAACTCCTACTTGTTCTAACGTGAAGATGGTCGATGTTTGGGTGCCCAACGAGCTTGAAGAAAATGGAATTTGTCTTGGGTTGTTGTTGCTGATCCGGGCGGTGTCCGTGAAACCTATCTGAATCTGGAGAAAAAGGCAAGATATTTCTACACTTTTCTACTGTTATTTTATTTAAAATTATTGTGAAATCGAACCACTCTTTCCTTGCATTGTTTTGTCAGTTAGATGTCATGATGGGAGATTTCCCCTTTCTGCTTGTTTCTTCTTGTTTTAGCTTTTATCATTGTCAGTATGTTGGTCGAAAGGATGTGTGTGCCCTCTCCTTTGGGTGTTATGTTTCTCTTGCTCGAGTGATAGACCTTCGTCTGTTTGTTTATGTATTAATTCTTCTCTGCGATTGAGTTGCAAGTTATTATGTTGATCAAACTAGTATTTTCGATATCATGGAAGTAAGTTTACGATAACTATGAAGCTCCTCCCTAGCACCCAAGTTGTCTTTTGATGTTTTTTGTTAGCTCCTTCGCAATTCCCTTTGATAACCTTTTGGCATCGAGAAAGAAAGGTTGTAGGATTAGTGTGAGCAATGCGTGGGCTAGCCAGCTTAGAGTTTTGGTATTAAAACTTTTAGAATGAAAAGGTTTCGTGTGGAATGTGTTTTCCGTCTCGCGTGTTTAGACTCTTATATTATCTTTCATCTTGTTTCTAGGCTTTTAAGGCCATCCTCAAGAAGTACCTTGACCATCCCTATCAACTTGAACCATGACTAGCTTTTCGGATCAACTAAGCTCGAGGTTTCATTGTGTGCAAATCCAGTACCTCGTTGACACTAGAATAGTTGGTCTAATTACCCCTCTCAGAATTATTGTTGATGGCGCTCTTCTATTTTTCCTAACTTGCATTATTTCTCCTTTGTAATGTTAACGCTATTAATTAATATTGGACGGTTTTTATGCACGTAATTACCTTAATATTTTGTGATGGAAATTTCCTTAAATGTGATTAATCTTCGGAAAAAAAAAAACTCATCTTTCATTTGATAGTCTTATGGATTCATAGCAGAAGGTTTTGTTTTGATAATGTCACTTAGAAATTATGTTTGTATCTATTGTGTGACGGTTGACTGTGTTACCAAGGGTTGCCTTAAAATATGGTTGTTTTGGGAAATGGGTAATTTATTTTAAATTAACCAAACATTAGTATTGTAGTGGAGGTTTGCAAATCTTTAGTGTTATAAAATTTTTTGATGACATTATTGTATACTCTTGTTTGATGGAACTCCCTTCTTCTCTCGCGTGTTTGCTACTAGCCTGTAAGACTTTGACCCCTTCTTGGATGATTGGAAAATCTTTGTAGTTAATGGTCAAAACTAGTATACTTTGCCTTTTCTTCAAAACTTATGTTGTGTGTATACTCTATTTTGATTTCCGGTTTGAAACTCGATTATACATGGATTTTTGTGTTAATTTTTGAAACCCGTGGTTCCCCTTTCTTGGGCCGATCAACTCTTGTTCTTTTAGAGAATATATTATTTTAGCCTATGCGTTGGTACCTTTGATAAATTTCTAGATGGTTGGTCTATTTATATCAAATCTCAATCTTGTAATTATTGTTTAATTACTTACTTGATGGGAATTCTGTTTTTACTAGATTGTTTATTTCCTCCTTATAGGGCCAAGGGCCATTCTCATACGATTGTTATACTTTCGTTGCTTTTTACTCCTAGCTGAAGTACAAGGTCTTCTCCTTCTTGATTGGCATGATGGAGACTTTATTATAACTTGATGTGTTGATAGTGTTTAGAGGTTTGACCCAATTCTTGTAATAAATTGCTTCCCTTTCGTGGTATTGTTAGATAATAGTTATGGTGGTTTTGTGTAGCCTTATCTTGCTCAGTTCTCGTGAACTGACTCTTGTGGAAAATTTGTTGTAGATGGATTTTTGCGAGTAGATGAGGGATAGACTTGTAGATTTTTACATCAACCTCAGTTGAGAAGTTCTTTTGCATGAATCCTTTTTATATTGTTCAACTATTGATAACATCTAGTGGAAAGTTTTAGAAGAGGATCAATGTCTTAGTATTTTGTATCGTGGATTATGTCGTCTTAACTTTGGAAACCTTGAATTGTCTGACTATCATTGAAAATATAAGAAAATTTGTTTACCGCTTGTTTGAGTGACCTGTTGGATTATCGGTATTTTAAGAGTTGATGTAATCTTTATTTTGTTCGTAAATGAGTATTGTTAAACTTTATCCCTACGATTAAATGTTGAGTTAAATCTTTCTAAGACTTAGTAATTGTGAGTTATAAGTAAAATAAAATGGGATTGTTCAATACTTATAGAAGTTAAACTAAAATTTATATTGCAAATAAATTGGTGTAGAGGTGACCAACTTGAGAGCATGTAATTCCATAAGTGATCAAAGATGAAACTATCCTTTTGCAAGTAACATTATATAACTTGATATCCCTAGCTACACTAGTGAACACTATCCCTTTCATGGTGAAATTCTTAAACAAACTTAAGGGAAATCAATGGTTAGTTCTAGAAGATAATAATATTTAATAAGCCAGGAGAAAACAACTTTAGAAACCACACAATCTATCTCTTACCGCCATTGGATGGTAAATTGTTTTATTTTTATAAAACTCATTTAGTAAAGCCTAAGTAAAATCTTTAATAATTCTGGTTAAGTTCTCAAGTTTCAATTAAATCTTGGTAATAACTAATGAGGTCTTGAAGATGATTTCAACTCAACCTTCTCCCTCTAACCTTTTTCCAAGGTGCCTTGTCTTTCTTCTCTTAAGTGTGTTGAACTGCAAACCCATGTTGTCATATGGGCATGAACAAGTTCTAGTAGTGTAAGTGTAAATAGATGGCCTTGTGGGATTAAATTCCCCCTTTCTCTAAATAAACGAATTAAAAAATAAATGTCATAATAGAGAAGATTTAAATATGATTACTCAGTGTAAAAAGAATAAACTTAGCTTGGTAAGATGAATTGTATGAATCATATCTTGAGCCTCCTTGAAAACGTAAGCTAAGAATTGCAAGATGTCTTTTTAAAATAAATAACCCTCAAGAATATCTCATTGTGGTTGGCCCTAACTGTAAGTGTGTTTTGTGGTTGGACTTCTATGTTGTCATGTCAAAAAGAAAAAGTGTATTATCCTTTTGGGTGTGAACGTTTCCGTGCTGACCTTGTGGTCATCCCTGTAACAAGTGGTTCCTAGAGTTGGTTGTAACTTTGGTGACGACATGTTGTGTCATGTTATGTGTGGAAGCAAGTCAAAAAAAAATTATCCTGTCTTTTACTGTGTTGTTCGTGTGTGATTTTTTTTTTTGGGTCGTTACACTTGGTATCAGAGCGTAGGTTCATGCTCTCGAACCTATGGGCCGGATTGGTGTTGTATTGATGTTACATGATGGTGATGGTGTTACATGATATTGTTTCATGGAGATGATGATGTTGCATGATGATGATTAGATATTGGAAGAGTAATGTGGTATAAGCGTGATGTGATCCATTGTCATAATTGTGATATTGTGAACGCACATGATGTGTATGTCACCTTGTGCGTGTTTGTGATCATGTTGATATGTTGGGGATGGGAGTATTCTCTCTCCTTCTTGTGGATTCTATGAAGAGTTCACGTGTGAATTACTATTTATGTCATGTGTGAAAAGAATTCTAATGTGATGACGGAGTGTTGGAACATTGTGGCATATTGTGGTATGTAGGTGTATCAATGTGTTGTATGACTAGATTGATGTTAAAAGAAATGAGTTGTATCATGATGTTTTTACCATGTTTTGAAGAAATGTGTGTACCACCTTGTTATGTAGCAATGGATGTTATGTTGTGATGTACTATGTTCATCGTATGTATGATTTGTGTAAATATGTAATGCTTCATGTTGTGATTTAGGGTCATACGGTGAGTGTATGAACCCTATCGTATGGTGATTGCACTTTGGGTGCAGAATGTGGTAAAGTGATGTGTTACACTAAGTGAATGTATGATTGTGATATGTACCTTGTATATGTAGTTACCACCTTTGTGTTAGTGATGTAGTTACATGTTATGTTGTGAACCTTACGCTAACCGACCCTGAGGGTAATCGGTAGAAGTGTATGTTGAGAGTGAGGAATGGTGTACCATGGGTCAATAACTTGAGCCAAAACTTGGTTTAGTAGATAACATGTGATTATTTCCTCTCTCCCTATGTGGTTGTATGTACGCAACCTAAGTGCAACTATGACTATGTTTAGCCTTGTCGAAGTGGTGGCGGGATGATTCAGATAGAGGTGATGAAATTGTACTATTGATGTTTTATTTTGCGAGCTGAGGCTCGATGTTCCGAGTGCTAGCAACTCGTTGAGTACCCCTTTGGTGGCCAGATAAGGCCACACAGTTATCGTAATGTGACATTATTATAAGTTGATTTTATTCGTAAATTGAGCTTTTTTACTTTATTTTGTAAGGACCAACAACTTTTCTTGATTGCCATGCTTTACAATTTTGGGCATTTCCTTGGTTTGTGGCACTAACATGTGGATTTTGATACTAACTATGGCTATTTGGCCATTTATTTTGCTTGATTTTGGGTCTTCTTTTAAATTTGGAATTTTTTTACCGCCTTGCCCAAGGCTTGTACTTTGCCACTTGGCACTTAGATTGGATTGTTGTGCTGGTTCTATTGTCGTGATGTGTGGAATAGGGTCATGGGATACACCATGGAATGGTTGGACCTATGGACCCACTTTGTTGTATGGGGGTACACCCCAAGGAGTTACAGATAACTAGCGGGTTGTTGAACCACAGTTGCGTTATTATGTCACTTGGGTTAGGAGTGTTCGAACTCTATGTGTCTTGGGCCATAGGGTCAACTGGCCTCCTTGAGGGAGGCATAAGAGTTCTGAGGGAGGCATAAGAGATTTGAGGGAGGCATAAGAGACTTGAGGGAGGCATAAGAGACGTGAGGAAGGCATATGACTAGTTTGAGTGGATGGCATGATACTTGAGGGAGGTATAAGTTGAGTTGATTGTGAGTTTGGTAGTGTTCTTTTGATGTGTGAGGAATACAGAGTGGCAAGGGTGGTATACTAGAAGATGTTGAGGGATGGCATAAGAGTGCCATTGATGGAGCAAAATATGTCACATGCAGTATTGTATGCACAGTCAATGATAATGAATTCCTCAAGATACATGTTGAATTGAGGACAATGTCTTGTGGATAGTAGTATCTTTGATGTATGCAAGTATTTTGTCATGTCAGAAAACATGGATATGTGAAGAGTACTATGTTACGTGGACTATGTATTTTATTCCCTTCCTGGTATGCACTAGTTCAGTCTATAGCAACTTGAAGTATATACTTGGTGCTATGTGATTTTTTCATCGATGCAAAGTGAGTGAACTACATAGGGCCTGTTGGATTCAAGTAGTACTCAATTTTGGCAGAGCAATTTGAATAACCCAAAAATCCCCTCAACAATGATGTGTAACACTCCAATTTACTAGAAAAATGAGAATGGAAAGAGACTAATGAAAATAATTGAACATTCCGAGGGAATATGTCAATCTTCACAGTAACCTTGAAGTGGTTAAAATTTCTAGTGAAATGTTGAAGTAAGGCTACTTGTGAAAGTGCTTGTGAATACTGTCTCCATGTCTTGTGAACCTCACAGGGTGTTGTTTAGACCAGTTCATGTTAATTGGCACGTCCACATACCAGGAATAAACCACTGTGTTATGTCACATCGAGGATGATTCTTTTCTTAAATGAAATGTAATGCCCTGTTCTAAAAATCGACTTTCGCTGTTACGTCCTTGTCCTGTTGCATGTCATTGAATGCTAAATTGAGCTCCAATTTTCTATCGTTAGGTGACTGTTATCCAAAATTCACCCCTCAAGGTAATTTTGATAGCATGCATCTAAATTCTTCATTTCGTCAGGGCAATATAGCATTGATTCACTGGTGAAAAACATGTTTCTAGGGTCCCCTCATTTATTTGTGCTAACTCCCATGTCCAAGTCAGTGAAGAGAGCAAGTTCTGACAAAATGCGAAGGAAAGGGGTTGCAGAAAAAACAAGCATGATCCAGAAAAAATTGCTTGAAAATAAGGCTAAGTCTGCTCATTGTCGCCTCTGGCCGTGTGGGACATGAGGGAACCATGTAGTTTAAAATTTTTGAAATCATCAAAGGAGGTCTACCGGAACATTTCGGGCCAAATGGGACAAAAGGACGCGGCGGGACGCGGAAATGCCAAACTCCCGATCCGCCCGAAAGGAGAAAAATTCGACTAACTGTTGAAACAGGCAGTCTGGGACATTTGGGCAGTTAGTACGCGGAGGATGGTAGTCCGGTTCGGCCGAAAAGACTTAAGGCAGCCCTGGAACAGTTGGGCTGAAGGTACGAACAAAGTTTCGGCTGAACCGGCCGGTTCCGTGAATCGGCCGAAATTTGTCCGAAAGCTTTCAGACAGTTGGGACAAGCGGTACCCGAGTACGCGAACCGGCCGTTCGGGAAAAATGATCTCACTTTTGTCCCAAGGCAAATGGGACAGTCTGGGCAACGCGAGTTCGCGAACCGGCCGGTTCGGTGAAATGGAACTTCAGCACTGGGACAAATTGGGACAAAGGGACGCGCGGGACGCGATAAGCCGAAGCCGGCCGATCTGGCAGAGGAGAAAAGTCAACGTTTGGCCCGTGAAACTTCAAACGGCCATAACTTTTGACTCCGAGCTCCGATTTTTCATAAAATTGGACTTTCTGGAACGAGTCACGACGTCCTCTATGTCCCACAAAAATTGGATTTCTTATTTTTAATGGGGTTATATATTTAAATGCTAAAGGAAACATATTCGGCTCCAGTCAGTTGCTGCTCATTCCCGTCAAATGACAGAAAACGCCTGCCAGGCCCAAAATAGCTGCCCGCACTCAGAAGGCCATAACTTTTGCATTTCTCAGTGAAATCACACAAAATTGGTACCGTTGGAATGGTGAATTCCGAGCCCGATGCATAGTAATCAAGAAATTCTAGATTTGATGGAAATTGATTCATGATTTTTAAGAAAACGTGGCCGGGTTCAGAACAGTGTTTTATTTGGTAGCTGGGAGTGCAATTAAGAGGCTATGGTCATCATTCTTTCTCTGCTGCAGCACATGGGACAGTATGGGGAGCCTTTTGCAAGTAATTTACAATCATTTCACTCAATTTAATGCCTCTTACCAGGTGGTTGAAGGATAGATTTCGGGATTTCCATTTTCCCTTCTCTTCTCCTTCTCATTTTTTCTATAAATTGGAGTGTTGGGCTCATTGTAAAGGCAGAGAGTTTTTGGGTAGCAAAGCTCTGCTCAAAATTGCTTTGTGAAGCCATATGTGTTGCAGGCCCTTGTAGTGGACTCCTTGCATGGTGATCCAGGCCCTTATCTTGTAATAGATTGAACTGTGCATATCATGAAGCAATAAAATACCAGTTTGTGGATGTATCTTCCCCTGCTGTGTTTTCTTGCATTCTCCTTGCCCCTTTGTATCTTTCTATAAGAATATTGTGTCTGAGTTTATTATGTTCTTGCAGGGATTCATTATCATTGTGTATGCTTGGAATATTGTTGTGAATGCATTTTGCTAGATTATGGTGAACTGTCATCACCTCTTCTAGTGTGCACTTTACCTCTGTATTTCACACATTTGGAGACTACTCTCCCACCCTCCTTTTCTGGTGTATCACCGCTTTAGTGTAGGCTTTCATTTTATGCATTCTCTCTCCCTGGTCCCTTGGAAATTTAGATTAGAATAGTTAGCTTATCCTGCATTGAGTAGATTGTGGCAGGTAGTTTAGGAACATAAGAACCAGCTTTCTCTGGAGGTCTATCTCAAGCAAGCAAGTCCCACAACTTGGAGATAGTACCCATGTTATCCAATCACACCGTGAGTTCAAGTATATGCACTTGTTATAATGCTTGCCAGAGGGTGCTGTGATTCGGTGATAACAGTCTGCCTTTTCCAGAAATTCTGTGAAGTCAATTCTTTTTCCCAAGGCCCTTTCTTGTTCTTGCGTTTGTGCAGCTGCCTTGAGATCTATGGAATGCTTAATGCTTCACCCTTAAAATCAGGTTCCTTGAGATATGTAAAATGCCCTTCATTGATTTTCTTCCAAACGTGTGTTTCTGCACCTAGCCCTGTGGAACCTTTTTTGTTCGGGAATCCATTTATAAACATGAAAATGCCAAGTATCAGCCTTGTGCATCGACTATGTTTAGTGCTTGGTCCGAGGATGCCCGGAGGCCTTTTTTGCACTTCATTTATTTTTCTGAAGTTGTCCTCTACCTTGGTTTGTTTGACTGACCTTAGCTGCGTGATTTTTTGTTCCTTAGATTGGACTGTCCCTTCATTGGTACTTTGGCTTGAAATCACCTTTTCTCCCTGTTGTACAGTGAGCAGACAACATTAACTTTTGGTATTGCGGAGTTGCGTGAAAGTTATTGAGTGCACTCTGCCCTTGAAATTTCAATAGCCGATTTGGGTTAGGGCTCTCTTCTCAAACTGATGTTTTGTCCTCGATGTCAAAAGTTGGGACAATGTATCAAACCCTTCAAGGCATTCAGCAATGTGGCTGCTTTGTGGAGACTTGGCAGACAGATGGTCTGGTTGGGCTCAATAAAAGGCATGAAGGACTTTCAATTTTAATGAAGCTTTAAGAGATGGTGGATAAAAGTGTCCATGGAACTGGATCTGGCAAAAAGTTGAGAAAGGTTGTAATTCATAGGAAATGCAGCATTGGATGGCCCCTGACAAAATTCAAGGTCACCTTGCAATCCACCGGCTCCTGTGACTGTATGACAATACAAAGATAGTGAACAATATGAAATATTTTAGCCCTCAGAGAAAAGTCAGATGGAGGCCTAGTTTTTCTTCAATCTGTTTTCATGACTTAGGATTCTGAGATTTACTCATGGGCAGAAAAGCTCCAGGTGACATGGTTGTCATGATGGAAGGAGGAGAATATAGTAGGAGGACTGCCCTTAAGTTCTCCACTCTGAAGGAAATTATGGATTAAAGAAAGTAAATATGGATGGTGGATGATCTGGAATTCTTGAGGTATGGATGCTTTCTGATTGCCCATACCTCTTCCATGAGGTTGTCAAAGCCGAAGGAAGAGTTTTGTGAAGCACGACCCCCCAAGACTTCTAACGGTCATGGGACTTGAATGCTACAGGATCTCTTATGTTTTCAGATCTGTGTTTTAGGTTTGTACAGAAACCGGGAAGGACGACATCCTCAATTTTGATACACTCTGAAGGATACCATTGCATTGAGGATCTCTAGGAACTCGTTAAACTTCTGTGTTGAAAAGGGCTTGAAACCTATGGCAAACTAAGGATAGACTGCTCTTCAACTTTCAGCACAGGCTGCATTAATGTTTGCAATTCTGTTACAAGAAGTCAGGTCAAAATTGCATAACTTGTTACGGATGTACAGGACTCATCTGTACCTGGTCTCTTGAAGTATTATGTTGGTAAGCAATGAAGTCGTCAATGCCCTTCTTGATGATTTAAGGAATTCCTTTTAATGTGTATCAGTGAGAGATTTTTAAGAAATGGATGTCTACTTTCATGAAGCAGACGTGTGTGCTAGAGTGGTTGAGATGCTGGATGCTGATTCTGTGCTCTATATTAGCCCTGAGTGAAATTTGTCACTGTTTTGACCCAAGTAATGGTTATATACTTATTGGGAGATTTTTTTCACCCCGGAATCAAGCAATGCTTCATTTAGATTCAAGTATTTTATGACAAGTTCAATTGGGTTGTCAAAGGACAAATTTTTGATTATAACTCTCCTTCAAGATTTTTTTTATCAAAATCGACTATGTGTAAAGTGAGATTTGTTGCTCAAGAGACTCTGATCAAATTTATTTGCTGAAGATTCTTTGTTGAGACCTTACTTGTGATTTACGATGTAACTCCATGGATGAGAATCTCATCCTAGGCCGAGTCTGTACTCATATCAGCAATATTCATGATCAGAAGCCTTAATCACAGTGACTTGCAATTATTATGACTATGTATGTCCGCTGGTATTGCATAAAGGTTTCTGTTGCCTCAATTAGGTTTCAACCACCTTACAAGCTGTATTTTTAGTCAAAAAATGTTGACATGAGAGTTTACAAGGAGTCCTGATGAAATTTCATTGACCAAAGTGAGGCAAAGGTATGATGACCTTCTAATTTAGATTTTAGATGTAACTTGTGGAGAAATGGTTATAACCATCTCTTATGCCTGAGCTTCAAATCATGGGGTTGAGCATTGAGAAATTCTTGATTCTCAATTTTCCTTGCTACCATTTCCTAGCATCGAGCTTGCCCCACGTTAGTGTAGGGCAATGTCTAGATTTTTTGAAGCAACTCTCTGACTGGTCCCTTGGAAAGATTGCTCCTTGATAAGTCTAGATTTTTTTATGCATTGTTGTAGATCTTCAAAGAGTAGTTTTGGTTAGAAAGGACTAACTTCTTTCGATGGATTTCTGTCTCTTCGACTAGCTGATTCCAACCTATGAGATGTACCCAGGCTAGGAGGTCACACTGTGACCTTAGAGCAATCACACATGCAGTATGGAGCAATGGTGTTGTGTTTGGACAAATGACGTGCTGGATCACCTTCAACTTGTAAGTAATGGAGAAGCCTACAAGGCTGTGTCATAATGCTAATTTGGATCGTTGGTAGATACCTGAGAGTTCACTGTTGAAGCAAGCATTAGACCACCCCACCCTTGATGAAAAACTCCTCAATTGCATGGTCAACGTGAAGATCGTCGAATGTTTGGACCGCTTGAGAACTGTAAGAAAGTTTGGAGCATTAGTACCTAGGATTCTGTATGCTGGTCCGAGCAGTGTCCATGTACGACTTAGTCTAAATCTGGAGAAAAAGGCAAGATATTTCTACACCTTTCTACTGCTATTATATTTAAAATTATTGCGAAATTGAACCACCTTTTTCCTTGCATTGTTTTTTCAGTTAGATGTCATGATGGGAGATTTCCCTTTCTTCTTGTTTCTTCTTGTTTTAGCTTTTATCGTTGTCAGTATGTTGGTCGAAAGGATGCGTGTGCCCTCTCCTCTGAAAGGTGTTATGTTTCTCTTGCTCGAGTGATAGACCTTCGTCTAAACATTTGTTTATGTATTAATTCTTCTCTGCGATTGAGTTGCAAGTTATTATGTGGATCAAACTAGTATTTTCGATATCATGGAAGTAAGTTTACGGATAACTATGAAGCTCCTCCCTAGCACCCAAGTTATGTCTTTTGATGTTTTTTTGTTAGCTCCTTCGCAAGTCCCTTTGATAACCTTTTGGCATCGAGAAAGAAAGGTTGTAGGATTGTGTGAGCAATGCGTGGGCTAGCCAGCTTAGAGTTTTGGTATTAAAACTGGTAGAATGAAAAGGTTTGTGTGCAATGTGTTTTTGCTGTCTCACGTGTTTAGACTCTTATATTATCTTTCATCTTGTTTCTAGGCTTTTAAGGCCATCCTCAAGAAGAACCTTGACCATCCCTATCAACTTGAACCATAACTAGCTTTTCGGATCAAGCTAAGCTCAAGGTTTCACATGTGTGAATCCAGTACCTCGTTGACACTAGAATAGTTTGGTCTAATCCCCCTCTCGGAATTGTTGTTGTTGGAGCTCTTCTATTTTTCCTAACTTGCATTATTTCTCCTTTGTAATGTTAACGCCTATTAATTAATATTGGTCGGTTTTTTTATGCACGTAATTACCTTAATATTTTGTGATGGAAATTTCCTTAAATGTGATCAATCTTCGGGAAAAAACATCTTTCATTTGATAGTCTTATGGCATTCATAGCGGAAGGTTTTGTTTTGATAATGTCACTTAGAAATTATGTTTGTATCTTTGTGTGACGGTTGACTGTGTTACCAAGGGTTGCCTTAAAATATGGTTGTTTTGGGAAATGGGTAATTTATTTTAAATTAACCAAACATTAGTATTGTAGTGGAGGTTTGCAAATCTTTAGTGTTATAAAATTTGTTGATGACATTATTGTATACTCTTGTTTGACGGAACTCCCTTCTTCTCTCGTGTGTTTGCTACTAGCCTGTAAGACTTTGGCCCTTCTTGAAATGATTGGAAAATCTTTGTAGTTAATGGTCAAAACTAGTATACTTTGCCTTCGCTTCGAAACTTATGTTCTGTGTATACTCTAATTGAAATTTCCGGTTTGAAACTCAATTATACATGGCTTTTTGTGTTAATTTTTGAAACCCGTGGTTCCCCTTTCTTGGGCCGATCAACTCTTGTTCTTTTAGAAATATATTATTTTAGCCTATGCGTTTGGTACCTTTGATAAATTTCTAGATGGTTGGTCTATATATATCAAATCTCAATCTTGTAATTATTGTTTAATTACTTACTTGATGGGAATTCTGTTTTTGCTAGATTGTTTATTTTCTCCTTATAGGGCCAAGGGCCATTCTCATAGTGATTGTTATACTTTCGTTGCTTTTACTCCTAACTGAAGTACAAGGTCTTCTCCTTCTTTGATTGGCATGATGAGACTTTATTATAACTTGATGTGTTGATAGTGTATTAGAGGTTTGACCCAATTCTTGTAATAAAGTGCTTCCTTTTTGTGGTATTGTTAGATAATAGTTATGGTGGTTTTGTGTAGCCTTATCTTGCTTAGTTCTCGTGAATGACTCTTGTAGAAAATTTGCTGCAGATGGATTTTTGCTAGTAGATGAGGGATAGACCCTTGTAGACTTTTGTCATCAACCTCAGTTGAGAAGTTCTTTTGCATCGAAACCTTTTTTATGTTGTTCAACTATTGTTAACGTCTAGTCGGAAGTTTAGGAGAGGATTAATGTCTTAGTATAAAGTAATCGTGGACTTATGTCATCTGAACTTTGGAAACCTTGTATTGTCTGTCCATCATGGAAAATATAAGAAAATTTGGTTACTGCTTGTTGAGTGACTTTGTAATGGATTATTCAGTATTCTAAGAGTTGATGTAACCTTATTTCGTTCTTCGTAAATGAGTGTTGCTACAACCTTATCCTTGACGAATAAATTTTGAGTTAAATCTTTGATATGACTTAGTAATAAAGTGAGTCATAAGTAAACTAACATAGGATTGTTTAATACTTCTGGAAGTTAAATTAAAAGTTGTATTGCAAATAAAGTAACGTAGGGGTCACCAACTTGAGAGCAAGAAATTTTTTAAGTAAGCGAGGGCATCAAACTATCCCTTGTTAAGTAAACATTATATATCATGATAACCCTAGCTCCTCTAGTGAACACTATTCCTTTTATGGTAGAAATTTTGTAAAACAACCTTAACGTGAAATGAACTGGATTAGTTCTGTTTGAAGATAATAACATTTAATAAGTACAGAGATAACAAATTAGAGACCATGCCATCTATCTCTTACCGCCATTTGGAAAGCAAATTGTTTTACTCCTTGTATAATACTCATTTAGCGAAGCCCAAGTAAAGTCTGTTGATAATTCTGGTTAAGAGTTTTCTAGCTTCAATTATATACTTGGTAATAGCTAATGAGGCCCTAAAGATGATTTCATCTCGACCTTCTCCCTCTAACCCTTTTCCATGGCACGCCTTGTATGTCTTCTCTTAAGTATGTTAAACTTAAAACCCGTGTTGTCTTGTGGGCAAGAACAAATCTCTAGTAGCATTAGTGGTAAGCAGATGGCCTTGTGGAATTTAAATTACCTCTTTTTCTTGATAAATGAATTAAGCAAATAAATGTCATAATAGAGAAGTTTTAAAGATAATTACTCAGTGTAAAATTAATAAACTTGGCTTGGCAAGTTGAATTATACGAATCATATCTTGAGCCTCCTTGAAAACACAAGCTAAGAATTGTGAGATGTCCTTTTAAAATAAATAACCCTCATGAATATCTCATTGTGGTTGGCCCCTAATTGTAAGTGTGTTCTGTGATTGGACTTCTATGTTGTCATTGTCAAAAAGAAAAAAAAGTGTATTATCCTTTTGGGTGTGAACATTTTCATGCTGAACTTGTGGTCATCCCCGTAATAAGTGGTTCCTAGAGTTTGTTATAACTTTGTGACGACATGTTGTGTCGTGTTATGTGTTGAAGCAAGTCAAAAAAAAAATTATCTTGTCTTTTACTGTGTTGTTCATGTGTGAGTGATTTTGGTTCGTTACACTGAGATTGCATTGAAACTGGAGACACAGGAAGCTTTCAAGGTGAGTACTGGAAGAGGTGGAATAGAAAGCATGTCTTCAAGTTCGTGGTTTATATCATCTAAGTGTTTTCTCCACAATGTGACACTTACACTGAAACCCGACATGTCCTTTAATTGAAGTGTTCTTCTCTTTGTTTCAGACTTGTCATACCGACGAATTGTTGAGAATGGTGACATCATAACAACAATGACAATCAAATAAACTATAGAACCTTCAGCGCTTGCTGGTAATTCCTTGATTTTGGTGAAGTGAAAGTTATGGGAAGGTATTGTATCTTCATTTTCTATGAGTGGAGATATGGTTGAGGAAGGTTGCAGGAAAATCTCCAAAGCATTGTTCAAATGGTTATAACATAGCTTTACATCAGCAATCCCCGCAATCCTCCCATTGGAAATTGTATATAGCTTTCCATTCTCAATCTTCTCATAGAATGCTTCCGTGGCCTTGTTGAAACAAGTGATGCAGATTTCCCCTCCTTCCTGATCAACAAAATCAAACCCAAACATGAATCCATTTCCCCTTGCATTGTGATATTGGCGAAGGGTTTTTTTTGCTAGGGTACAGCCCTCTATAGACCACATGTGCATAGATGTATTCAAAGCACTTATTTTAGTTGGTGTTCTCGAAAAATATTTTTTAACCCGGTTTGCACTTGCATCTGTTTGCGGCAACTGACTGTGTTTGAGAGAATTTGTTGGTAGTCGGATTGGAGCACCGATTACCAAATGTTTTTCAACAACAACATCCATTTCAATGATAATAATGGTGTTGCAATGGAAAAGAAAAATAGGATAGAATTAAACCTGAGCAACAGATGGAAAAAATAAACAGAAATAAATTTTATTTGATATAGCGAGTTTATGTACATTGGTAATTGAGCAAGAGATGAATCTTACATTTCACTTTTGATCATTCTAATGAGGGATTTGTGTAAGCACACGATGGAGCCTTCTTGTATTGAATTGTCGGTTACACAACTTGCAAATTTGGAGGGTAGAAGTGCTGTCTGAAAATGTATCCCATCTGAAAGGTCAACACGATGTTGGGATCTCGTGTTGAGAATGGACCTTAGAGAGCTCAATTGTAGTATCTAAAATGTGGGGTCAACATTGGAACCACCCTCAATCAATTGAGAAATGCCTTCGTGTGTCAAAGTTATTTCCATGGCAACTAAAAGATGCTTGAGATTGTGAGAATTCTGCAAATATATGGTGGAAAATGTTAACTTGTAGGGCATTCAATCATGAAATGAAGGATTTGTTCAGGAAATCATGCATTTGTAAAGAATGAGAACCTTTAAAGTTGGCTTACTTATTATTTCATATTTTCTAAAAAGTGCAAACATGAAGTCTAACCCTTTAACAATTCAATATGCAAAAAAGTGATATAATGTACAAAGCTTTAGTTGAAAACAACTAAAATTTGTATGGTTATTTGTTGGCATTTTAAAACTATATGTATTTGTGTGCAAATATTATGAAGTACACATTAAAAATGCATCGTTGGTTTACATAAAGAAGCGAGAAATTATATAAAGGAAATATATAATAAATAACACATTAAAAATGTGTTGTTGTTGTTGTTGTTGTTTATTCAAAAGTTAGATTCTATGCCCCATATGTTCCGCCGCAATATATACATGCATTTATTTGAAATGAATTATAGATTGTTATGTTAAGCAAACAAAATGGAATACAATAAGAACAATATGTACACTTGAAGTGAGAAGACTATAGGTATTTGTATGGAAACACAATGATAAAGAAATTAGGAATGCATAGTTGTTGGATAACAAAAAATGAACATGTGTTTGATAAGTTTGATTCTCTGTCAGATATATATTGCCACAATACATACATGGAATATTTAGAACGAGTTACTGTTTATTTCAAAAATACTTATAAACAAACACTTATAAACTAACCACTACAAGCTATTTTTTAAAATCAAATTTCTTGCTTTTTGCTTGTGCAATTTTCTTTGCACGTTTCTTGTAGTTTTGTCTAGTTGCAGATGCCTCAATTGGAATTCCCATTCTCCTCAATTTATGGGGTGGTTCATATTTCAATGCATCTTCGTTCGAATCATAAATCAAGTAGAAGCCTTGTGAATGATCTCTAATCATGCGGATTTTGGAGAGAAAAATTGGGGATGTTGGTATCAGGTGGAGGCGATCTCTGATCATTTTAGCTATCACTATTTTAGGTGGTTTTGGTTGTATACAATGCAAAACATTAACAACACATTGAATACGCTTAAACTTTTCCTCCCTCTACAAGTGAGGCATAGTTAATGTCAATCCCGTTGTGGGGAGGGGAATTGTGTTTCTAGTCTGCATCATATTAAACAGGAGAGGAAAAATAAGTATGTTAGTCCACCAAGATGTTCTTAGGCATGATGGGCAGCTTTAAAATCCTTGTCGCTGATCAGTCTAACATCCAACTTGGGATGCTTCAAAATGACCTCATTGGGGAATGATCCCCTCAGCACATAATGAATCCTGTCATTGACGAAGGCACATGCCCACACATGTCACTTTGGAAAAAGGATTGGAGTCTAAATATAAATGTAACAATCAAAAGAAAATAACATGAAAGCTCTCTACAATAATTTTTTAAACCATAGCATGCAATAAACAAAACAAATGAATAAATACTTGAATCAATATTGAAACCCACCTCAAGATTGTTTAGAGACGATGCTCTCTTATTTACCACGGGAGAATAAGAATCACAAATAACCTACAAAAAAGTTCAAAAATAAGTTAATAAAACTAAATATATCTACACTGCCAATGTCATATTCACTACATAAGGCTACCACTCATGATATTAAATCTGCACATGTACAAAAATCTTCATGTATTCATGTTTAGTTCAAATAAACAAATGTGCAAAATGCTACCACTGGATTCAAAACTGCAGCACCTTTGGGTTTATCATCTTCCCTGTCTCATTACTATAGAAGGTGAAGTTCGATATTAGATCTTTCCTAAAGCGTGATAAAAGATCCAGTATGGAATTACACTTGTCACTTCACTTTAGAAATTTAAGCTACTTTTTTCCATCTAACTTGTTCAGTTTAGATTGAATCTACTAAATGACAAATGATGACAATCTTTCCTCAAAGTTATTTCTGAAACATTTCTCTCCTACAAATACCACATTTCATACTTTATGAAAACAACTTCAATGACTAAATTGTAACCTTTCTGTTCAAGGATGGACATTTTTTATTTGAGTTTCTTGTGCCTTCAACATTTTAACAGAATGAACAAACAATCCAGGTACATGAGAAGTAGCAAATAATGTAGAGCGGGTGAAATTATACAAATTTACAACTGCAAAAGAAAATTCTTGTATAGAAATAGTCACAATCTTAATCTTCTTCGTCACAAATCAAATATATCATCCAAACAAACACATTTCTTGATATCAAAAGTAATAAATGCAACAGAGACAGAGATTCCAGGCAACAAGGAACAAGAAGGCAAAGAAGTAGAATTTAGCAGAGTGAAGATTATGGATATATGTAAGTTGCTCATTGATTGTTTTACTGCATTTCATCACTTCCTAAATGACAAAAAAACTATTGTTCACTTTTCTAATTTCATGTATATCAGCATATAACTATTTGTCTCAGGAAATTCCACATTGTTTCAAAAGCAAATTAAAACACCACACTGTGGCTATAATTATACCATCCTCGTCCCCTTAATCTTGACATGTGAATCCTGGACATTACAAGTGATTCCTCGTCCCTTTAGACTAGAGCAAGATCACTAAATACCTTATCCTTAAAAAGTGAATCCTGAACGTTACAAGTTTATACTCATTTTGACTAACCAAGTAGACAGTCTGCTACAAGAGACTTGAATCAAGAAATGGTTTAGTCACCCATGCCTTTGTAAGCAGTACTGTTAAACACGAATAACTATTTTCAAAACATGCAAGCACATGATTTGCTGGAGCAATAAAGTATCTCTATTGCATAAAGTAATATGAGCAGTGTGCATATACAAATATCTATAATAGCAGAAAGATGCATCCTTCATCAAGATACAGTTTCTTATTTAAACAAAAGAAATGGGAACTTAAATCGCCTTCTCTTACTTAGATACAAAATACACACCTAGCCTTCTTTCTGTGAAATGGTATTTTGAATTGTATAATTCCTCCCTATGAAACAAATCTTCCACAAAAAAGTGAAAGTAGAGCTGTAACAGAGGCTATAAATAGATGCCTGTTGATTTAAGTAGCTCCCACAAATTGATGTTTTCTACCTCAAATCAGTGCTTTGTGTGGATGGATCTCATATAGAACCTCGAGGCTTTGATTGAGTTTCTGTATAAAAATTCTAGTTATAATTGTGAGAATGCATACAGACTTAATCTATAGATTAAACTGTTTATGTCAACTGGCCTTTAGCCGATAATAAAATAGTAATCCATGGGATATCACATAGAGTAAAGCAGATACATGCATATGGACAGCTTTTTTCGAGTACACAAATCCTAAACTCGGAGGAGAATACAGAGATTGTTGCAAAAACTATAAGCTTCTCTGAATTCAAAACTGCAACGCCTTTGGGTTTGTCATCTTCCCTATCTCATTACTATATAAGGTGAAGTTTGATATTAGATATTTCCTAAAGCATGATAAAAGATCCAGTATGGAATTACACTTGTCACTCATTTTAGAAATTTAAGCTACTTTTTGCCATCTAACTTTGCAGGATGGAGCATCTGATCCAAACATGGCATATGTGAATACAAAGGATCCATTGTTTCTAAAAGTATATATGAAATAAGGAAGGCATAATGACATAAAATAGCTTCATTTCACTGTAAGTGTTCCATTTCCAATTATAATCATAAGAGTCTGAAACGTGTTCCAGTAAACTTTCTATAATGAATATGGATAAATTAACTGTGGACTTTCCATTTCCAATTATTGCAGTGTCATCATGAGAGTTTGAAATATTTAAGGTAGGAGAGAAAACATTCCCCCTTACAAACCCCACATCTCCATTGAGGAAAGCACAGATCGTAAAATGATGATGTTTAATCCGATATAGGAAAGTAAGACAAAAAAAACACCAAATACAGACTTCAAAAGCATAACATACCTCTTAAGGAAGCTGCGCGAAAACAGAGGACAAAAGAAACAGAATGCTCATAATGAATTAGTGAGGGATATTAAGAGGAACTCCTTATTTATAAAACAGGGCAGAATCGAAAAAATAGTAGTTAAAAATAGGATCTTAAAAATAGAAACTCAAAAATTACATGAAAAGTAAAAACGATGTGTAAATAGCTGTCAAATTTAGGACAGTTGCAGAAAAGTCCGGAGGTCCTCTACCATAGGGGGAACGCCTTCGGCGTAATTAAAAAATAATTTATTAAATAAAAACATTATATATATATATATGTTGAAAGAGAATCATATAAAATCTTATGATAAAATAAATTAAAATAAAAAGACATTATTTGAAAAAATTACAATGATAAATTATATCACTTATAATGTTGAAACAATGATAATGATATATAAGTTTTTGTTAGTAAATATAAAATTTTCTTATTAATTCATATAGTTATACATTTAATATTATATATAGGATTCAAAAATGCAAGGTTTAGGAAAATAGTTTTCAAAATTGTTTTAAAGGTTTAACAACCACTTGGCTGGTGCACAATTCAAATACCACCGACTTGTGACATGTTTCTATACACAATTTCTATCATTTACTGCCAAATGACAACTTATTTAACTCATAACAAAGTAAACGCTTAAACGGCCATGTAAATTAAGATTAACAAATAAAGAATAATAACTAAATTTGTGGCCTTTCCTTTTTTCCCTTTTTAGCATAGATAAACAGCCATTTTTAAAGGTTGTTCAACTGCCACAACTTATTTCTTTTTAGTATTTAATGTTATTGATTTTTGTAAGTACTTTGACATTGGATGGATATTTTTAAACCATATTTTACACTTTGCAAAAGAGTCTACTTGTCCATATCTGACGTAAATGAATTTGGAAAAACCATCATTATCATTATGAACACATTCAATATAAATATAAGTGCAACATTCCATAAATATTTAAATAACATATTTTTCTGAAAATATATTTATATCGAGCATATAATACCTAAAACTTATGGACACTCATAAATACAACTAAAATATTGGTGGATTGGAGGATAGTGTGTTAGGAAAACCTGTGGAGTGTGAAAATGTGTCTCGGCCTATTGTTACCTACCTTGTTTTGGAGGTGTCTTCTGTGAATGCTTTAGCGAAACCTGGGATGGACAGCGAAGGTGGTGACGGGTTCGATAGGTTTGTGGACCCAGTGGGCATCAATGAATTGTTTTCAAATTTCAAATCTTTCCCTCCGCCCACTTCTACAACATTGCTGATGCATGCCTTACTGGAAACAACTGTGAACCATGTGGACCATGGGGGTTGCAATCCTTGGGCTGATAGAAATTTCAATCTTTTGGAAGTTCATATTGGCGTGATTGAGGGTGAACACCTTAATGATTTTCTGGTG
This sequence comes from Taxus chinensis, assembly GCA_019776745.2. NCBI lineage: Eukaryota > Viridiplantae > Streptophyta > Pinopsida > Cupressales > Taxaceae > Taxus > Taxus chinensis. The sequence goes on from CM034156.1 coordinate 614,270,942, forward strand.
GCCCCGTCATTTTCCTTGGATGACGAGGTGGGATGGACCAAGGTACTTCCCAAATAAGTTTGTATTGCTCGGTAAGATAGAGCCTTGCGGAGTCATTCTATTCTTCCGCATGGTTCCTAATGTTTTCGTGCATTGTCTCGTTTAGGTGCTGGTAGAGGCTTCTCTTTCTTAACGTCATTGCTATATCCTCACTCCTTTTGTTTTGTGGGGTTTTTTGGTCCCCTAAAAACCAAACTTTTTTTACCCTATCTAATAAAAAAATAAATACAACTCAAAAACAATATATAATTTTTTTTTGTTTAATAAAGAAATAAAATTTTACATAACTGTACAAATTATTTAAGACTCTTTAATGTCATAATTTTTTGGTTTGACGGGTTGGATCAGCCGTCAAATCTCATCCCTGATGTTCTCGCATTTTTTTGGGCCACATTTAAGGATAGTTCATTATATTTAACCAGTTTTTGTCAAAAGTTCGCTCCAATAAGTAATGAGTTAATATTTTCCGCCGTTTTAAACGATTTTCTTAATTTAAGACAAATTTCCTCTACTTCGAATGATTCTTCCCTCACTATGCTTGTATAAGTCATACTCAAAACACGGAAACATATAAACAATACCCTAGAGAAATGAATCATACCTCTTAGAAACGAGTTTGGCCTAAAGACAATTAAAATCATCTCATTTAAAAACCAGTATAGATCTATAAATGCAGTTAATTTCTAGTAATGTCACCGTTAATTTCTATGAATATGGTATTCACTGTTTATTATCTGTAAATTTAATAATGATAAAACATCCCTGCGCCATTGACCCTAACGGCCTAGACATGCTCCTTCAGGAGCAACCACTCGTTATACCCATCTTGTATTCAAATATTGACGTATTGTAATATAAAATAAAGAAGCTATTAACATGCGCACATGAATATCTTACCCCAAAAAGAAAAACTGCATGAGATTAATTAGTCTACACTAAAAGTTAACCATGTGAAACTGCGAGTTAAAATGGGAGTGTCATAAAAAATATGATGAGATAATAGTTTACCGGCGAATATATATGAATTGGAAACAGCGGAAGTGAATAATTTATACGCTGGTAAAGCCTTAATTAAGTCAGGTAATCGAAATGTAGACAGCCATTTCTTAAACATGTCGTTTTATGACTGAGAAATGCAAAAATCAGCAAGACATGGAAAGTGAAGCCAATGAAGGATTTACATATAAAAAGGGAACTTATCAGCACTACTCCATATCAATAACAGCATCATCTGTACGATTTGATGAATTTATCTCTTCTCCTTCTCCTTGTGTGGCATCTATTTCAGCCTTGAGATGCATTCTACAAAGAGGGCAAGTAGAATGGAAAGCAAGCCACTTGTCAATGCACTCAACATGAAACCTGTGATCGCATTTAGGCAGCACCTTTCCTTCCCCATTCTCCAAAAGTGCACACAGACAAACACCACATTCAAGATCCTGTCCATCATTAAAACTTTCTTGCTTATACACAAACACAGGAAGAGCCTCTATTACTTGTTTGTCCAAGCCTTTGCTGGTTTTTTCCTCTGGGGAAGCACGCCCCGTACAATGCATGATTATTGCCAAACACATGGCTGAAATAAGGAAGATGGCTACTAAAAATATAAAGCCTGCCACCAAAAGTTTTTCAATGAATATCTCTGCATAGCCCGTCTCATTCAGATTCAGACTGGTTAAGAACAAAGAGTCCCATTCGTCCATGTCTTCGGAGTTCTTGCAGAACTTATAAAATTATAGTCAAGAGATTGAATTTTTTAACAAACATGTATTCGAAGTTCTTATAATTATTCAACTATTATGAACCCTAGAAGTTTACGTGCATCAGTATTTTATTAATAAAATAAAGAGAATTCAAAACAGCTATCCATAACTTAACTAACGCTATATTATATTTTGCCCCACTATATTTTAGCTGCATGGACTCCACATTCACTTCGAACTATTTGTTATTATTTCTTAATATAAATATTGATTTTTAATATGGTTAATAAATTATTGACTCACTATAAATTGGATTTATTCATTTAAAAATGAAAAATAAAAAATAAGCAATTAATATATATAAATATAAAAATATTAATGTAAAAAGTTATTTAGTATTTTTTTTTATATTGATTAAATTATTGTGAGTAATAAACAATGAACATTTACATTAAACTTTATTGTTTGTTCAATATTGTTATATCCTTTTTTCATTGAAAAGTTGTCTATTAATATTAAAAATAAAGTATAAGGTTAGGCATACAAAAATCGTACATCAAAACATGTTAAAATCGAATAACATCAAGGTAGACTTGCATGTGGGCTAGATCAATCTCACTGAGTTCATATCAACACTGATATTTGAATCAAAAGTGAGCAATGAACAAAAAGCACAAAGAAATTAAGAGGAAGTTACAAACATAGTGACCAATAGAGAAGGAGACCAAGGACTATTTGGCATCTTGCCCCACCTAGAAAAAATAATAGGATCTTACTCTGGAATGCCTTCCCAACCGTAGTGTCATCTTTTCCCTCCCTCACAAGGGAAATGGCTATATACAGGTGAGATAATTTTCTAGAATGGGTGGTGCTTCAAGTGTCAATACCAGGACCACCACCACCATCTCCACCAATGGGAACATCCAATCCTCTCCTACCACTAGCACTATCACTAGTGCCAATGCCACTAAAGAAGACAAAACTCTACCACCAATTTTTGCCAAAAAAGGGAGATCAACAACAAAGATAAAAACTCCCACATCTACTCTAGAAGCGGTAATATTGAATAATTTGATCTCAACATTAAGGAGGAAAGCAAGTTTACAAGCTATCTGACATTTCATGGCTAATCCTACAAGGCGTATTGCCCCAATGATTGATGAGTACATGTAAATCCTACACCTCCAAGAAAATTTTCTCTGTTTGAACATGGATATGGACTAAAATAATCGCAATCACAAATACTTTGTTACAAACAAAAAAAATCTGTCCATATGAATATGACTGCAAAAAAACATAATTTCTAACTTTTAGATTTGAAATAAAATATTATCTCTAAATAGTTTCCAAATCTAGTTGTATTTTTCATGAAGCATGGCTAAGTCCGTAAGTATGACAAATTTCTAGGTATAAAAATCTAGAATAAAAGGTTGAGCCTTGCAAAGGAAACAAAAGGGAAAATCCTTAACAAGTTATTGATGGTTTTAAGTTGGTGGTATCTAAGGAAAATGAGGTTTTTCATTCCCATATGCTTTAGTCGTTGCCCAACTAAGATGCCTTGATAAAGAATGCACCATAGGAATTGAGTTTTGTTAGACTTGGTTGAAATTTTCCAAAAATAAATCTCCTCGTCCTTGCTTGATCTAGGAGGATTTAACATTCCACTAGTGATTAAATAAATCCACAATAATTTCATAATCCATAAGAAAAAATTATAGAATCCTAGGTTTGTACTAACAAAAAAGAGGGACATTCACCTAATTCCATTCTTTCCGCCTAGGAATTGGAGATGAAATCCTAATTTTATGGAGGTGTTCATCTTGGATAAGCATGGCTAAGTCCCTAAGTAGGACAAATTTCTAGGTACAACAATCTATAATAAAAGGTTGAGCCATGCAAAGGAAAATATGGTTTCTCATTCCCATATGTTTTAGTCATTACCCAACTAGGATACCTTCATAAAGAATGCACCATAGGAATTCAGATTTGTTAGAATCGGTGGGAATTTTCCAAAAATAATTCTCCTTGTCTTTACTTGATCTAGGAGGATTTAACATGCCACTAGTGATTAAATAAATCCACAATAATTTCATAATCCATAAGAAAAAATTAAGGAATCCTAGGTTTGTACTAGCTAAAAGGAGGGACCTTCAGCTAATTCCATTCTTTCCACCAAGGAATTGGAGATGAAATCCATATTTTACAAAGGTGTTCATCTTGGATATCTTTTTGCATTCCATCGATTGGGATGGGAATTTAATTATTAAGAAAAAAAAAAATCTTGATGCTAACCCAAGGTAACTAGCATCTAGTTTCTTTGTAAAAAAGATCATCAATGTATGAATCTTCTTTTTGAAGAGTCAAAGGCCTATGAATATGGGAATTACACCAATAGTTTCATTTTTTGGCATCATACAAAAGATGAATAGAAGACAAAGTGATAATTTATAGAGGTTCATTTGCAGAATTCATTGCTAACCAAAATGATATGGGGTTTCAAAAGTTCCCAAGCTCTCCATATGAGTTGTGCAATGAAACTGCCTCTAATTTTATCAACCATCGATGTGAGGAGAAGTGATTGAAAATCTGATCCTCTCCACACTTTCTTTCTAAGTGGAGTTCATTGAACTATGCAATTTGTTAATACAAAGGCCTATGAATATGGGAATTACACCAATAGTTTTCATTTTTTGGCATCATACAAAAGATGAATACAAGACAAAGTGATAATTTATAGAGGTTCATTTGCTGAATTCATTGCTAACCAAAATGATATGGGGTTTCAAAAGTTCCCAAGCTCTCCATATAAGTTGTGCAATGAAACTGCCTCTAATTTTATCAACCATCTATGTGACCACACTTTCTTTCTAAGTGGAGTTCATTGAACGATGCAATTTGTTAATACGCTTTTCCCAGATTATGAACCTTTCAATCCTCTAATGATTGTAGTGTCCCCACATTTCACGTAACCCTATTAGAAGGAAAGTGGCAGCTTTTGGTAGCATGCAGCAGTAAAAGACAGTGACACATCCTACAATGCCCTTTTAGACAGGTCAATTTCCCTACATGACAGGACAAGCATATGTTAAACCACGTGAAGCACATGATAACATTGAGATTTAGTAGTTCTTGGATAGTTCCAACAAGATAAAGTTAGATCGGTCAATAGCCATCTAAAACCGAAACAATATGGGTTTAATTAGTCTTGCACACATAACCCAAAATTATTCTCTTTTTGCTGCACACAAATCTATTTGGTCTGGCTTTGTATCTGGGATTGAAGCAATTACATTTTTACCTGAAGCGGGTTCAAAGTTTTTCAGAGAAAGGAATTATTGTCTGTCGTGGTTTTGTTTGTTGTATGGAATAGAAGAGGAAGATTGAAGATTTAGCGGCAATGTTTTGGGGGCGGGCATGATTTCTAGATGTATTGATTTTTACCCATTTTGTTTTGATCTATGATTTGCACACTTTAACCTTGCTGCAGTATTCTCGTGGTAAACAACGGATACCACTTTTATTTCCGGGTCTTTATCTTTTTTTCGAGTAGTTGTATTGATTAAGACAGTGAAAGTGCCATTCCTACTATCCCACGTATGTCTTGGATTTTTTTTTCTCTTTCACTCTACCTCTATGTGAAAACAAATTTGTAGCCTTTTTTAGTCCTCCTGTCATCACTTTATAGGAGATTTTAAAATATATATTTGATTCAACTCTTATGCGGTTGTGTAGAAGAAGTTTTGGCCATGCCAGTACCATGGAAAACTCTAAACCTTAGCTTCTACATGTTAGTTAATCCTAGGGAGTTGTGTGGATGTGTTTTCTCGGTGATGGGAGATTATACAGTTGTGAAGTCACTATTCATCACAAAATACTTTTGTGTTGGATAAGTAACTTTCATGGATATTTTTGCTTCCCAGGTAGACCGGTGTGAAAACATGGAGCTATGCTCATGGTAGCAAATTATTTGACATAATGCTTCTTGGAAATTTTTCTCTCCATAAATGGTGTCATACCATTCCAACTAGAAGCAAATGGCATGG